>CM070500.1:72169954-73369954 GCA_036346375.1 Guadua angustifolia | reverse complement strand
TTTGTCTTTACAAGTCTTTCACTTCCACCTAGGTCAATCATCCATAGTTTGTTCCTTGCTTTTTTTCTCTCAGGTGCGTTGAAGGAGGTCAATGAAATGCGAATCAAACTGTTGCATAAACGCATAAAGAGAATTATAAGGTTTCAGGATAGCAATTCTTCCATGGCGTTTTCTTTGCTAAAAGCTGCCATTTTTTATCCAAGCATAATAGGTTTCAGTAAGCATGCTAATGTCTTCTCAATTGTTGTAAAAAAAATTAGCACGTGCTTCTCTTCAGTAAAATTAAAATGTTACCAGTGTGATCTGCTTGATGTAGAATTAGCCATAGTGGAACCTGTTGATCTTATACGGGTCCCCACTTCATATAATCTTTTCACTTCTTGAAAGCTATTCACAGTAACTGCCACTAGGTTTTCAATGTCAACGCCACCGTCGGGATCTGTTCTAATGGAAAGGCTGTATGCAGAGATGCAGTAAACAATTATTTACTTCAAAAAAAAAACGAAAGAAAAGGTGATAAGTGCACAGATATCGATAAGTCTGCATTATCCAAAAACACAGGAAGAACCCATGGCAATCCATATATCAAGTAGCTGATTGTAGGATTATCTTTTCTTTTACCGAGAGGAAAGGATTATCTTTCCATTTAGATCCTTCAAAGGTGTAAATATTCAAACTGGAGTTCTCTACACACTGCTTGGTTGTCTATGCATTGATGTGATATTCACCATGTTCTAGAAATTGTGGCCACATTCATTTGTTGTCTGTGTTTCACCTGTATACAGCGTAGGGACACAAGTACAGCACCAATGTGACAATTTTTTCAGAACTTTCAGCATGGACCTAACGATATTTACAACATAAATCTAACTATATTCCAACTGATATGAGATATATCTTCATGTAGTTACAGGAAGCTATTTTAAAATTGCAGCCAGGAATAAGGTATGCATGCATTTTGTTTTGATTGGGAAAGCATGCTAGCACATATCCACGTACGCTGACAGCTCACATCAGTGCAGGTGCATGCAGATCCAAAATTGAAAAATATTGACAAGCCAACAGAGCAAGCTTTCATAACAAGGATCATAGGAAACAAGGGTACAGCTGAGTCCCAATATGCATCAAACTGTATTGGAATTGTGTCCAAAACATGTTGTTAAAATATTGAACCATATCCAGGACACATTTTAGTTTCTTTGGATTCAACATAATTGGACAACGGACACTCGACCGACCCTGTTAGTGGTTCACTGCTGCTGCTGCATCACAGTTGAATTGGCTCCAACTCGCATTTTCTTATATTTGTTATATGTGGGAAGTTCAGAACCAACATATGTTAAATATTTTAAATTCTGTTTCTTTTGCTATTCTTAGGATAAATCATAGACTGTAAAAGAATTTCATTACTTCCTTGTCTTGCAAAAAGAACTATCCTTCCTTCCAACAATTTTAGGAAATTACCGTGGCACATCCTTAAGCCCATTGTTCTTATTCCCTGGAACTAGCAGATCTCGTAGGTTCCCCATGTATATCTCGAGCATACTGAAAGTGAACAGAAACCTGCTGTTGCTATCTGAAGCTCGTTCGAACAATGCTTGAATCCCACGTGGTATGACGCCCATATTTGTAGGCTTGCCTTCCTAATCCATATGGTAAAGATTGTAAGTAAATCATTTGCATTTTCTGTCAGTTTGGGGCATTTGGACTTCCTATTTGTTCTTTTGTGCCATTGTGCATGGAGGTAGCGAGGGAATGATAATGCTGGATGAAGTAAATCTTACCATGGTAAAAGTTTTTCCACTACCTGTCTGACCATAGGCAAATATGCAAACGTTATAGCCATCTAAAGCAGATTTTATCACTGGTTCGACTTCAGAAAATACATCCCCTGTAAAGCAATACTGTTGTAACTTGACTTGCATTCAAATAATTCATTGGAAAAAAATACAGCTTCTATAAAAGGCAGATCTGATTCAATACCTTGCGTTGAGCATCGGTTGAAAACCTTATCAAACTTGTATTGTTTTCTCTTGGTTTCAGCAACTTTCAGAAAAACATTACTCTCATCCAGGGTGAACAGAGTTCTGGAACTGTTTCTTTCTTCATGGTGAAAAGGTCGTATACGACAGAACACCCTTATATTTCCTGGGGAATAAGGCATGTCAATTAACAGATAGGTGTACCTATTATTTTTCTTGAAGTTTAACAGACCAAGCACAAACGAATTTATCCAAATGTTAAATTTGAGAACAAAGTTCAACCTTTCAAATCCAAATAGTTATTTAGTGACTGTCTCCTCTGCAGTGTTATTTGCTTTAGTTGAGCATTCAGTGAAACCAGTTCATCTGTCATATGACCAAAAAAAGAGAAGAAATCCTCAGAAATGTTTAGAGTTCAGAGGCTTTTGACGGCAGAGTTGGAAGTGCATACCTTGAATCTTTGCAACTACAGCGTCTGATTCTGTATCATCTTGAAAAATATTTTGAGAATTCTCAACCATTACTTTCATCTGTGGTCTGGTTGGTGACAACTCCTTGATGATGTGAGACACTGATTCAGTCTAACTGGGTGTGAGGTACTTGTTGAATCCCTTGAGGGGTGACAGTGTATCTGGCAGACTCTGCATGGTTTTTCTTGATCGCTTATCCATGTATGGTGCTATGCAAACTGTCAGCAAGAACCTTTATTGCTGATCTTTATCCTGCTGTTCCTATTTCCTCCTCTGCTGGTAATTCCGCCCGCCATTTTGGAATGAGATTGTAAGATTAAGCGGAAAGAAAGAGAATGATGTTTTGTTGAAGCCAGACATATATAAATTGGACTGTTCCAGCACGCCTAATCTTACCGCATGTAGTTGACATCCAAGACTTTTGCTATGGTTTCCTAATCAACTTCTGACCAAGTGTTTTGTTGCAGTTATACCCGTGAAGGATGATGCAAAGGATTTTTTTAAAGACCGTATCTATAAAAAAGGAGATAATTATAGTTCGTACCTGCCATTCCATGCTTAGTCAAATGTCTACGGAGTGCAAGAGCAAGGAAAATGTTGGATGTGGGAGTTGCCTTTGGAGAGCCAATACGTTGCTTAAATCATTCTTGGAGTTCCCAGGTCTCTATCACTTCTCAAGAAAAGGTCAGTTCTACTTCAAGGCATCCAACTACTGCATTTCCTAGATTAGATAAAACAGAAACGGTAATGTCTAATGAAGCAATATAATTGAAAGAATACATCGCTTCTTCTTGCAGAGTAATTCAAGTGTCAAATAAGGCTTTAAAGCATTGGAAGAGAAGAAACTTTGCAATACCTCAAGTCCTCAACTGGATCTTTTTTCCTTGAAGACAGTTTCTGTGCTCTATATCCTTCACCATGTCACCATCAAAGATGACAGTGCCCAACCGAGATAACTAGTGAAAGCAATTCTACATCAGAATATGCAAGTATCTCCTGTTGGTTTTAGCATTTGGAGTCTTGACAGTAGAATCCACCAGAGCAGCTACCTCCATAACTGTTCCTGCAGCTACAGATCAGTTACCGGGCTTGGAAGAACTAACAATGGAGTTTAGTGTTTCAGCTATATGCTCGATACATAGTGAAGGAAAATGACAAACCAAAGCATATGCACCATACTTGGATTCTTTGGTCAAGGGAGCTCAAATCCAGTCAGAACCACAACAGTTCAGTCAGTAGCCCCCTCCCTCTCTCTGAGTTCGAGTGTCTGTCAGAGAGAGAGAGAAAGAGAGAGAGAGAGAGAGAGGTGATGGTGATTAAGTATGGCAGAGCCCATGATAGATTTGTATTCTGTGGCGTATGGCGACAATATTTAATGGGTGGATGTTGTTTGGCAAAATGAAATCATGCCCGTTCTGCTGTCATCCAATAGCTCACCAACCATGTGCCGTGCTGAACTTTTCAGAGAAGCAACAGGTGGGGGGCTGTGCCTGAAAATGTTGGATTCTAATCCATCTTGTGAATTGTGATCATCGCTCAAAACAAAGGCCATGCTATTTTTCCAATGGTATCGTACTAGCAGCAGAACTGTTCCCGTCAATTTCCGTGCTCATATTATTCTTTGTACCTGACCAGCATGATCAAGTGTCGGGATCGGATTTTCAAATCTGAACCCACTGTGTATAACATATACTAGTCTAGAAAAAGCTAACACACAGTGAAAATAGTGATGACAACATATCCATATCACGAATTAAATAATATTAATTAAGCAAAAAGGCATTAGCCTTATGGCCAATTATTACAAATAAGCAGCCTCTTGGCTTGAGTTCAATAAGAAGCAACAGAAACGAAATAATATCAACAGGATAAGCCCATCCATTTGCTCAACAGTCAATTGACTGGGTACGCGTCCTAACATTCTGGATCACCTTCGTCGTAACTACAAGCAAAGAACTCGTGGTCACCTTCAGTTTCTGCATACTCCTCTGTGGAAAGTGAGGATGTTGCAAGGGTGAGCACAAAATGTACTCCGCAAGTCTTGAAAACATAATGCATGATAACTTATGTATGGCTGAACAATTGAAAGCAAAATATGGCTCTTTTAGCATAAAGCAATGTTTAATTGTAAATATAAATAGTAATTTCTCAAAGCATTATTTGACCAAAATGTAATTGAATAATAATTGAATTTGAAATGACAACTAAACAGATTCCAACCACTTGACTAGCTCCAATCTCCGAACCACAACCCGAGAGTTCCATCCACTCATGTATTCCCAAACCATCATTTTTTAAAGCAAAACCATAAAATCTACAATGTGCAAGCGTACCTTGTCTGCCCTTGACCATGGGCATGGCTACGAGTTATTTAAGTAGTTTTAACTCTGCAGAGTGTGTACAGCTTTAATAACAAGACATGACCAACTCTTATTGCTATACAATTAAATTCTCCTTTAGTGTGTCGGCAGAGAGATCATAACAAGGCTTTTACAATGTGCAACCCCGCTATTAACCTCATCCGCTAAGGTGAAAACATCTAGACTCCTAAATTTATTTTGGTTTAGCTAATTAATGACAATTGCGGTTAAAGGACTAACATTTTCAATTTGAGTGTTTTGAAAATAGGTTGGTCCAAATCTCGGCAATTATGGAAGCATGAAAATAATGAAAAGAAGATCAACTTGTGAAGACAAGATTGCTAAGGTATAAAATTTAAGGACATTTTTAAAACTTTTGCCGATCTCGGAGTTTAGAGAAAAAGATCGGATTGTTAGAATAGGTGTCATACTATTCAGAGGGGTTTTGGCCACTTGTTTGATGTCGAAAAAGGTTTAGAGACTCAATACATGTGTATTTAGACATTTATGTGGCTATGCATAAAAAGAAAAATCTTTTGCAAAGAAAAACATATTTTGGGTGTAGTGGGACCGGTATGACCAGACCCCCTCCGATCATACTGGCCATCGGTGTGACCGGGCTCCACCCGATGTGTTTTTTGCATAGAGCTGTGCATTCAACCTTGAGGTGGGCAGTATGACCGAGGACCCTCTGGTCATACCGGCCATGTGACTAACGGTCACTGACAGCGCATTAAATATACTGTAGTGACCATTAGCCACTAAGGGGCAGTCATACCGGCCCAAGGGCGGTATGACCGGTCTCTCAAGAGGATTTTGGCCTATGGCTATAAGAGGTTGGTGAGGGTTATAAATATTCTCTACCTGCATTCTAGAGTATATTTTGGACATCATTGATCATTCTTGAGCTCTAAAAAGTCTCCAACTCATTGTAAGCATTAAATTCTCATTTGATGAGAGTTAGGAGCAAAAATTGAGTGATGCATTTAGTGTTGAGCCTTTAGACACACTCAATTTGATCTCAAGCAAGCGTCAAGGCTTATTACTCTTGGAGGTTGCCACCTCCTAGATAGATGGCTTGGAGGCGTTCGTGCACGGTGAGCTTCTCAACGGAGTTTGTGAGAAGTCCCGGCAAGTTGTGAAGGCCAAAATTCGCCTACCCGGAGTGGGGAAGAACTACCGTTGTGATCGAGAAAGGCTCAAGTATTAGAGCCGGCTTGAAAGAGTTCAAGTCACCTCAATGTGGATTACGGGAGACTGGCAAGTCTGTAAGACCACGGGATAAAAATCTTGTGTTTCATTCTCTTGTGGTTTACTTTTACCACTCTTGTGCTTATTTTATATTTATAGCAATTTGAGTATATTATTCATGCTTAGAATCATTTATTGCTCATACTTGATTTACTAGAATGCTTAGTGATCATTAGAGAATATAGTTGTAAGTTACCATTATTGCAATTCTAGCCTAGTAATTTAATTAATTGCAATTAGAGTCGAAAAATTTAGAAACCTCCTATACACCCCCTCTAGTCGGTTATCCTTGATCCTACAAGTGGTATCAGAACTTGGACTCTCTTTTAGGGCTTTACCGCCTAGAGAGTAAGGATGGCTAGCGATTGGGTGTCATAGGTAAAGCGCCATTTTTCGATGGTACAAATTATGAATATTGAAAAATACGTATGACCGTTTATCTCAAGGCCATGAGCCCGAGCATATGGAGAATTGTAGATGAGAGTTTCGCTACCGGAGTAAATCTCACGCTCACACTTGAACAAAAAGAGCGAAACACTCATCTCAATGCTCAAGTTATGAATGCTTTATTTGACACTTTGAACGTGGATGAGTTCAATCAAGTGAGCAATCTTGAAACCACTTATGAGGTTTGGACAACCCTCTCAGAAATCCACGAGGGAACCTCCTCGGTCAAAGAAGCCAAATTACATATATTTCGGATCAAATATGAGAGTTTTATTATGTTGCCCCATGAAAACATCGATGAGATGTAGTCACAGTTGAACAACATAGTAAATAAGCTCAAGAGCCTTGGGGTGTCACTAACCAATCTTGATGTTATTTGTAAGATGCTTAGGGCTCTTTCGGACAAGTATGAGACTTTGGTGACGTTGTTTCTCAATTCACCGGAGTTACCAAGGATGACGCCAACAGGACTTCTTAGAAATCTTATCACCAATGAGCTTTACAAGAAGGATAAGGAGGAGCTTTTGGAGCAAAGCTCTTCGAAAAAGAAGAATATCGCCTTCAAAGCAAAAGCGAAGTCAAGCGATGAGGCACTTGATGACTTCAAAGATGAAGACACCAAGGAGATGGCACTCCTCATGAGAAGAATGAAGAAGTTTACGAGGAGGCGTTCAAACTCAAATGCTCCTCAAAAGTTCAAGAAGGGGCAACACTCTAGTACAAACTGGTATACAAATATCTGGTGCCATGAGTGTGATGAGAAGGGGCACATCGCCTCTTATTGGCCTAAGAAGAAGGACGACAAGAACAAGTCGCCTAAGAATAAGAAGAAGGCTTTTCAAGGGAAGAAGAAGCTCTTCAAGAAGCTTTAAAAGGATGGCAAAGGTGAAACTCACATTGGAGAGTGGGATTCTAAAGAGGAATATTCGGATTTGGACTCCTCTAAGGATAATACACCTTCAAGGAAGAAGGGTCTCACCGGCGTTGCCATCAAGGAGGCTTCTTCGGGATCCGTCACTCCCTTGTGCCTAATGGCAAAAGGAGAATTTAAGGTAAAATCTACTGACGATAACGAACCCACCTATGATGAGCTCATAGATATGCTTGAAGGCTTGAATGAGTACCTCGGCAAGGAGAAGTCCGAACATAAAGCCTTCAGAAAAGATTTTTTTTGCCTCAAAAACTCTTATGATGATTTAAAAGAAACTCATGAAACTCTTCTTGCTGAGAGATATTCAAAGCCTCAAATTGATGTTGGCATTAACTGCAATATTATTGATGATATGCCTAGTTTAGAAATTGATTCATATTGTGTAGCAAAAACTAGCATATCTAATTTTTGTGATGATTTAGTTGATATACCTTTAACTTCATGTTCTAGCTCAATTTCTTGCCATGAAAATTTAATGGTAGAAAATAATAAACTTAAATAATAAGTGGATAAACTTAGTAAAAGTTTAGATAGATGTTTTAAAGGTAAGGATACTCTAAATAAAATTTTAAATAGTAAAAAATGTTCTTACAATTAAGAAGGTCTTGGGTATATTCCTAAGAAGGATAAGAAAATTAGTAACAAAGCTTCTCGGTTTGTAAAATCAAATGGGAAGCTTTATTATAAATGTCATGACGTAGGACATTTAGTAAATGATTGTTCTTTGGGCAAAGCATCTAAAAATAATATTTATGATTCATGCTATGTTCTTAAGAAAAATAGAAATAGTAAAATATCTGCTAAATTTGTTGGAACTCTTATAATTGGCCAAAGGAAGAGAGTCATTTGAGTGCCCAAAACCTTGGATACTAACCTCCAAGGATCCAAACAAATTTGGGTACCTAAAAAGGTTTGATTTTCTTTTGTAAGTGAACTACATGACCGGTGGACGACATTGGGTGTTGGATAGCGGGTGCACACAACACATAACTGGCAACCAGAAAATGTTCACCACATTTGAAGTAGGAAATGGGCAAAATGATAAGATCACATTTGGCGACAATAGCAAGAGAAAGGTATCAAGTATGGGTAAAATTGCTATCTCAAATAACCTCTCTATTTCAAATGTCTCTTTAATAGAAATTTTAAATTTTAACTTACTATCGGTTGCTCAAATATGTGATCTTAGTCTTATTTGCACTTTTCTAAAAATGGTGTAATTATTTCTAAAGAAAATGATAATTCCTTAGTGTTCAAAGGTTTTAGATTTAGAAATTTGTATTTGGTTGATTTTATCTCAAATGAGTCATGTCTTCAAATATGTTTAATTGCAAAAACCTCCTTAGGATGGTTATGACATAGAAGACTAACTCATATTGGTATGATTCAACTCAAAAAGCTTTTTAAAAATGATTTAGTTGTGGGCTTGAAAGATGTGAAGTTTGAGAAAAATAGACTTTGTAGTGCTTATCAAGTCGGCAAGCAAATTGGTAGATCTCATCCTTCAAAGAGTATCATGTCCACATCTAGATCATTAGAGCTCTTACATATGGATTTATTTGGCCTGAAAACCTATAAGAGTATCGGGGGTAATTCTTATTGTTTGTTATTGTTGATGATTATTCGAGGTATACTTGGGTATTTTTCTTACATGATAAATCCGAAGCCTTTGGAAATTTTCAAAAGCTTTGCAAAAAGGGCTCAAAATGAATTTGATTTCAAAATAAAGAAAATTCATAGTGATAATGGTTTTGAGTTAAAAAATACAAGAATTGAAGATTATTGTGATAAACTTGGAATAAAACATGAACTTTCCGCCACCTACACTCTGGAGCAAAATGGAGTTGTAAAATAAAAAATCGAATATTAATTGAAATGGCAAGAACTATGCCTGACGAATATGGCACTTCCGATAGCTTTTGGGCGAAAACCATAAATACCGCTTGTCATGCAACAAATAGGCTTTATTTTCATCGTCTTTTGAAAAAGACTTCCTATGAGCTTCTCATTGGAAGAAGACCGAACATCTCTTATTTTTGAATCTTTGGTTGCAAATATTATATTTTGAAAAAGGGTGTTCGACTCTCAAAATTTCAAAGTCATTGTCCTGTTGGTTTCTTACTTGATTATTCTTTGAATAGTAAAGCATATCGTGTTTTTAACAAAAACAAAGATCTTGTTGAAGAAACTTATGATGTTGAATTTGATGAGACTAATAGCTCTCAAGAAGAGTAAGAAAATTTGGATGATGTAGGTGATGAAGGCTTAAGGGAAGCAATGAAGAACATGTCACTAGGAGATGTCAAGCTGGATATAGATAAAGAAGATCAACATTCTCCACTCAAGTTGAACCGTCAACTTCCGCAACACCAAATCAAGATCAACCAATTGATGTGGATGACAAGGACAATGAACAATGAGTTCAACCTCTACCCCAAAGGATCCATCATGCAATCTTCAAAGATCGTCCAATAGATCAAGTATTAGGTAATGTTAGGGCTTGTTTGGTAGAGCTCCAGATTCCAGCTTCACCTGAAATCTGAAACTTGTAGGCTAAAATAAAGTGAATTAAGTTTATATTTTTGATTTAAAATGTAAACAAGATGATTTATCTAAACACTCTTAATGTACTCACAGCTTTAGCTTCACGAATCTGATGAAGCTAGAATTTTCAGCTTCACCAGATTCACGAATCTGGAGAAGCTGAATCCCTGCCAAACACACCCTTAGTAAGGGTGTTCAAACTCGACCTCGTATTGCTTCATTTTGTGAATATTACTCTTTTGTGCCTTCTTTTGAATCTACCCATGTAGATGAAGCTTTAGTTGATTCGGATTGGGTAAATGCAATGTGTGAAGAATTAAATAATTTTGCCCGGAATGACATTTGGGCATTAGCTGAAAAACCCAAGGAACACAACATAATCGGCACAAAATGGGTGTTTCAGAATAATCAAGTTGAAAATGGTATAGTGGTAAAAACCAAGGCAAGGTTGGTTGCACAAGGGTTCACACAAATTGAAGGATTAAATTTTGGTGAAACCTTTACATTAGTAGCTAGATTATAAGTTTCGGCGTTTCGTATAACCGGCAAACATATTTGTAAGTCAAGGGGCCGCGCGCTCCCTCTCCTTGATGGTTGACTCAGGGAGCCCGAGATTTATACTGGTTCGGGCTGAACGTCCCTACTTCCAGTTCGTGGTGGTGGTTGTATATCGTTCTGGACGCGGCAGACCGCGCCATGGTACAAGCGAGGGCTCGGGACAAGCCCCGAGCTCTCGTCCGAGTGCAAACAGGCTTGAGAGCTTCGGAGCTTTCAAGTGCTGATCGAGCTCGGAGAAAAAAGGGATCAAAGGAAGGGGGTCCCCTCCCCGAAGGCCCTGCCCCTCCTTATATAGGAGGAGGGGGCAGATTACATGGGACTCAGGAGAGAAGAGCGGTTGGGGCAGGCTGTGCCCTGGAGATCCGGTCTTCGATCTTGATGACTGACAGGCTCCTATTTATCTTATGACGGGTTGGCAGACTTAGCCAGCGGCGCCCAGTCGGTAGCCTTACCTAGCGGCGCTCCATCGGGAAGGTGCGCACCCGCCCTCTGTGCGCCTATCAGGAGTTGACGTTGTGTGGGCGGCGCCTCTGGTGTCACTTTGGGAAGGATCGCCTATCCCTACACGGCCGTCCTTGTTCAGACGGTAGGTGACCAACTTCAAGGTCGATCAATGACGTGGCCGGAGTCGCCGAGATGCTCATGGGACCCGACCGATGGCTAGGTCGAGGTCAGTGTATCTCAGACACTGCGGCCGGTCGGTGCTATGAAGCCCGACCTAAGGCGGTCGGAGGCAGCAAGGCGTCGACCCAAGGCGGTCGAGCATTCCGGAGGTCGCGGTGGAGGCCGAGGATCCTTCGTGACCCAATCGAGGCCTTCCGATCGGAGCTGGATCCTCTCCCGCATCCTTCCCGTGGGGTACCCCTAGGATAAGTATTCGTTAGTAGCCCCCGAGGCCGCCCGGAAACGTAGGCGTTCCCGGCCGGACCCATCGATTCCTGTGACGTAGTTTTTCGCAGGCAGGGCGACGCCTCGGCTTCTTGCGCCTTCATTAACCTGGGTCCGCCCGGCTTCCGCGCACCGAGTGTTTATAAGGCGGCGCGGAAGCAGGGGCCAGAGCAGTCGCTCGTCGTCTAGACCCTTCGATCTTCCTGGGAGGCTTAGCTGTTGCCATGGCTTTCTCTCGATCGCCCTCTTTCGGTTGCGGACGTCTGCCGGTGACGTTCAGCCTTGGGGACGAGGTGCCACCGGCGCCTACGGATGAGGAGGCCTTTCTCGCGGAGCTTTGGGAGGACTTCGACCTTGCCACGGCGGAGCGGGCGAGGTTCGATGCCGTCGATCGTGCCGCTGCTTCCACTGTTGACGCGCTGATTGGCGTCATCCCAAAGCTTGCCAAGGCGAGGGACGCTCTTATTGGGGCGGTCGGGCGTGCGCTCGGCGCCTAGCTCCTTTCGTTCTCTTGCTTGTTCTCGGCCTCCCTTGAATTTCGGGGGGTGGACAGCGGTTGAATGTTATCCCGCGCTTTGTTCGAATATGGTTGTCTTTTGTGCTTGCCCAGAGCTTCTGTCCTCGCGACCCTTTCGCGGAGTCTAGTCACGCCATAGAACAGTGGGTCTCGTCGAGCGGCTTCGAGAACCGACTAGTTGGGTCGACTGTTTACGTCCGGTCTTGGCGAAGACTGGTGGTGTAACCCGGCGGGTCGGAGAGCCGATCGGGGTTTCTTCATCGGGTGGTAACCGACCAAATGGGTCGGTGCGATCGCCCAGGTGCTCATTTTACGTCGTAGCCAGACGCGGCTGTGGTCGGCGGGGAGGTCCAGATGCCTTCGCGAGAGGTTCTGGTTCCCGAGTGCTCGTTTTACGTCGTAGCTAGACGCGGCCGTGGTCGGCGGGGAGGTCCAGATGCCTTCGCGAGAGGTTCTGGTTCCCGAGTGCTCGTTTTACGTCGTAGCTAGACACGACCGTGGTCGGCGGGGAGGTCCAGATGCCTTCGCGAGAGGTTCTGGTTCCCGAGTGCTCGTTTTACGTCGTAGCTATCGCGGCCGTGGTCGCGGGAGGTCAGATGCCTTCGCGAGAGGTTACGGTTCTCGAGTGCTCGCTTTTCGTCGTAGCTAGACGCGTTAGTCGTCTTGGTTTAACGCCGCGACTTAGCAAGTTAGCGAGGTGATTTAACGCCGCATGACTAAGCGAGTTAGTAGGGCATCCGTCCGAGTCCTCGTCGGGCGAGGCTATCCACGGAGGAGAGGCGTTGTCGGTCCCGTGTGTACGCCCTCGCGGTGTGGGACTGGAGGGTGAGCAAGCGTGTTTGCCATCGTCGGTCGAACAACATGCTCGTGGAGCTACAAGCGGGTTATCCGAGTGGGCCACAGGGATCAGCGATCTCGAGCAGACGATCCTGCGTCGGGTGTCCGACTACTGAGGCGACCCATAAAAACCTTTCTTTACTCGATCCGTCTGGGACCCGAGCCGTTCAGTAACTTCGGGCGCGGTGGCTGCTTGCCCTTCGAGGCTCCATGGAGAGTTTGAAGTATGGTCTCAGACACGAGTTAAGGTGATCGGGTCGTCCACCGACCCAACTAAAGACCCACCGAGGGTTCGCTTTAGACTCGCCCCTCGCTCGATTCGTCTGCTGGGGCGGCTTGAAATCCACCTGGTGGTTCATGCCTCTGGAACCCGCAGCTTCTAGGCTGGTTGTGAGGCACTCAAGCCCTCTCGCCACCTCGAGGCCGTTATGGCCCGGTGGGCTTTTGATACTTGCCCCGGCTTAGATTGGGGCGGCTCGAGGCAGAGGTCGAGTCGCAGGCGTTCGCCGGGCGGCGTCTGGCGATCCTTTTTGGTACCTCATGTGCGTGCGGAAATTAAATGCGAAAGGAAAAGATCGGGAATCAGTGTATCTTACCAGCGGCGTGGTACTGCACTCCGGCAAGACTTTCGACACCCCGATCGAGGCGACGCTTGCTTGGCTGGCATCCACCTGGTTTGTCGGTGATTTTGATTTACAGGGCAGGCGTTTTGGTGGGCGAGAGGATCGGCCTTGAAGTTTCTCCGGTGCTTTTCTTCGCCCTCTCCTGCCCGGTCGGCCCTCGTGTCGCGATGAGTGTTTTTGACAGGAAGCAGGGAAAAGACAAACGTTTAGCTTCTAGTCATGCGAGGAACTTCGTCGTGTAATAGATCGAAGTTTGCTTTATAGTTTGGCCAGTCGGGCCATCCTGTAGGCCCGGCCTCATTTTTCATGCTTCCCAGAGGTGGCAAACATTCGATGACCATAGCTTTTAAAAACCACGGGGGTTGCACAAGCGTGGGTCAGCACGTTAACCTCTTCGAGGAAGACATGAAAAAGGATAGGGACCTAAGGCGAGAAATTGCGTGCACTCAAGATGCGAGGAGTGTTCTGACCGACTATGTATAGCAGGCGTTCCTTTCTACCAAGAAGCGTTACTTCTCAACCGTAGCCGGGCGAGGTAAGAGCGCTGGGTCGAGAGGGTTGCCGCTAGGGAGAACCAGTATAGCCGATCGGGTCACCGACCGTGTGAGTGTAGGAACTTGCGACCCCGGCGGTGCGTGAGGGCAAGCCATGGCCGTTCACGCAGCTGAACTTGGTTAACGCGAATGAACAAATTTGAAGTGTAAAGATTGCCTTAACCTTTCGGTTCAGCGCCTTTGGAGACGCGTCGTGGTGGTTAAGCCCGTTGCTTTCGCCATGGCGGCGGATCGACTCTCGTCACCTTGTGGTTACAATGGCCCATGCGAGTTTGCTTCGTTACATTAGTGCGGTTGGTCCGAGTCGGGCCGAGGGTCGTGCCATGTTTTCGGAGGCGGCGTCTGCCGATCGTCGCATTCGGTGTCTGCAGGAGGAAGGAAAGGCGCGTCGCGTCGCGAGAACCTGAAGTTAATGTCTTGTGCTCTCTGCCCGACGTAGTGCGCGCTTCGGCCGCTTCGCCTCTCCTTTATAAAGGCTGCACGGAGTGCCCAAGGGCGGTTACTCCTTACCGTTTCTACTGCTTCCTCGTCCCCCTGCGCGCCATTTCAACGCAAAAAGGTTACCGCGCCTCGAACGGTAGATGGCGGCCGACAGCGACGACCGGAGGGCTGGGAAGCGGGAGGCGGCCGCGGACTCACGGGCCTCCGACACCAAGAGGCCTTGCACTGAGGCCAGGTCTTTAGCTGCCGCGACGAGGGACAGGATGGCGTTGCCCTCGTCGGCCTTCCGCATTAGGATTCCCCTCTGAGGGTAAGTCCTTTTTGCGGGGCCTCGGGATGGCTTCGATTCTTGCTTTTGCTGACGTCGAGCCGCTTCCTCTTTCTCTCAGCGCTTCTGGTCTGCGCTTGGGGCAGCCATCTGCGGCCGCCGCGGCAGGGAGATGGGTGCGGGCGGCGCGGCCTCCGATGCTCCTCCGACCGCTCCGGGTCACCCCCTTGGCGGCCGGACGACGGACTGTCGATGTTGGCCTTGGTTGGAGGCTTCCTTGCGCCCACATTGCGAGGGTTGCTTCCCTCACGGCGGAGGCGGCGCAGCAGCGGGTCTTTGCCCAGGCCGCCCGGGAGGAGCTCGCCAAGACGCGCGAGGAGGCGCAATCATAGCGGGCTCGGGCCGAGGCCGCTGAGACGGAGCTGGCCGGACTACGCGAAGAGCCCTGGACCTCGCGCGAGGCCCTTCTGTCTATGCTTCGCCCGACCTTGAAAGCACAGGAGGAGCACAGAGCCGCTGGGGTGAGGTGAATGAACATTGGACCGCACCCCATCGGGTATGCCTTCGGCCTTACCAGTGGTGATGCCTGGCCGACTGCCTTGCGCTTGCTTGAGCGCTCTGTTCGCGAGGTGGGAGGTTCTTTGTTGACGTCGCGAGCATGTGCTAACTTTCTGCGCCCCGCATGATCTTCCTTTGACCCGATGGCGGCCGTCGCCGGGATCGAAGGAGACGCAAGCCTAGTGCGGGCCAGGGTACGGGCGGCGGCAGAGAATGTGGCGGCGCTAGGCGACGTTGTTGTGGGCAGCGATAGCTCGGATGACATTGACGCCTCGGGTTAGGGGAGCTCCCGGCGCCTCCGTCTTCCTTTTGTTTTTGCATAGTGTGATGTATTTTGGACGTTTTACTTAGTATCTCGCATCTTTCCTTCATGATTAGTGCCCACTGAATGACCGTAGCTCTTAGGAACCGCGGGGGTGGCTCGAGCGTAGGCCCCTGCGCTAATCCCTTGAGGGAAAATGCGAGGATGGCAACAGACGTCGCGGTCCGCGAGCGCATTCCCCGAACGACTAAGGGCCATCCAGGGTACTTCTTCTTCATAAGCGCTACTTATGGCCGTAGCGGTTGGGCGTGGTCGTAGCACTCGAGTCGACGGGGATTCCATTAGAGAGGTCCTGATGGTTGGTCGGGGCACAAGCTCAGACGGGTATGTGTGCGTGCGGCTCCCGAGCGGCGCATAGCGACCGTAAGGCAGGTCGTTATGCGGCGCTTTGGACTCGGAGGGTTTCAGAAAGATGCGGGAACAATGGAAAGGCTCTTAGGGATAGAGTTGCCTTAACTTTTCTACACTCCATGCACTGGTCATGATGTCGCCATCGGGATCTTCGAGTCAAACGATGCCGGACCGGGGAATCTCCACAGCGGTGAAGGGTTCTCCCCGCGGGTGCTGCTGGCTGGCGTGGTGGCGCGGACACCCGTCAGAGCGGCGGCGAGGCCGCCCTCTCTGGTCCGCTTCGAATGCATTCCCGGAAGATCCCGGTCTGGTTCCTCATCAAAGATGCACCGTCGCAGGTGGAGGAAGCCATCAAGGAGATGACTGGGAGTCCGGAGACGAAGATAGCGACGCGCGAGGCCCCTGCCTAGCGCGCCAACTGTCGGCGTTTCGTATAACCGGTAAACGTATTCCGCGCGCTTCCTCTCCTTGATGGTTGACTCAGGGAGCCCGAGATTTATACTGGTTCGGGCTGAACGTCCCTACTTCCAGTTCGTGGTGGTGACTGTATATCGTTCTGGACGCGGCGGACCGCGCCATGGTACAAGCGAGGGCTCGGGACAAGCCCGGCGCTTCGTCTGAAAATCTTGAATAGGCTTGAGAGCCGGAGCTTTCAAGTCTTGTCGAGCTCGGAGAAAAAGGATCAAAGGAAGGGGTCCCTCCTCGAAGGCCCTGCCCTCCTTATATAGGAGGAGGGGGCAGATTACACGGGACTCAGGAGAGAAGAGCGGTTGGGGCAGGCTGTGCCCTGGAGATTCGGTCTTCGGTCTTGATGACTGACAGGCTCCTATTTATCTTATGACAGGTTGGCAGACTTAGCCAGCGGCGCCCAGTCGGTAGCCTTAGCTAGCGGCGCTCCATCGGGAAGGTGCGCACCCGCCCTCTGTGCGCCTGTCAGGAGTTGACGTTGTGTGGGCGACGCCTCTGGTGTCACTTCGGGAAGGATCGCCTATCCCTGCACGGCCGTCCTTGTTCAGACGGTAGGTGACCAACTTCGAGGTCGATCGATGACGTGGCCGGAGTCGCCGAGATGCTCGCCAGGACCCCGACCAGTGGCTAGGTCAGAGGTTGTGTGTATCTCCGGCCTGCGGCCCGGTCGGTGCTTGCGGAAGCCCCCGACCTAAGGCCAGGTCGGAGGCCGCGGGGGCGTCCGACCCAAGGCCAGGTCGGAGCATTCCCGGAGGTCGCGGTGGAGGCCGAGGATCCTTCGTGACCCGATTGAGGCCTTCCGATCGGAGCTGGATCCTCTCCCGCATCCTTCCCGTGGGGTACCCCTGGGATAAGTATTCGTCAATAAGCTATTTGAATCTTACTTGCATTTGCATCTTATTTTGATATCAAACTATTTCAAATAGATATGAAGAGTACATTCTTAAATAGACAAATATCTTAATTATATTTGTTAAACAACCTTCTGGTTTTGAAAATCCTAAACATCTAAACCATGTATACAAACTCTCTAAGGCGCTATACGATCTCAAACAAGCTCCTAAAGCAAGGTATGAGCGATTTACAGATTTTCTAATTTCAAAAGGATTCAAAATTGATAAGATTGACACAATACTCTCCATAAAGTAATAGATGGAGATTTCTTTGTATGTCAAATTTATGTTGATGATATTATATTTGGTTCTACTAATGAAGATTTTTACAAAGAATTTTGTGATATGATATCTAGGGAATTTGAGATGTCCATGATTTAGGAATTGAGTTTCTTCCTTGGACTTCAAATCAAGCAACTCAAAAATGAGATATTCGTGAGCCAAACCAAGTACATAAAAGATTTACTCAAGAGGTTTGGCATGGAAGACGCGAAGCCCATCAAGATTCTAATGGCATCCAATGGGCATCTAGATCTCAATGAGGGAGGTAAACCGGTAGATTCAAAACTTTATCGTTCTATGATTGGTAGTTTATTTTATCTTACCGTATCTAAGCCCGATATCATGTTTAGTGTTTGCATGTGTGCACGTTTTCAAGCTTCACCTAAAGAGTGCCATTTAGTGGCTGTAAAGAGAATTATAAGATATTTAAAGTATTTCTCAAATATATGGTTATGGTATCCTAAAGGTGCTAAATTTGATTTAGTTGGATATTCGGATTTGGATTATGTGGGTTGCAAAGTGAATAGAAAAAGCACCTCCAGGAGTTGCAATTGTTAGGTAGATCCCTAGTTTCATGGTTCTCCAAGAAATAAAATTCTGTAGCCCTATCCACCGCTGAAGCCAAATATATATCTGCCGGTAATTTTTGTGCTCAATTATTATGGATGAGACAAACCTTAATAGATTATGGAATAAATTTCAAAAAAGTGCCTCTTTTATGTAATAATGAAAGTGCCATTAAAATAGCCAACAACTCGGTCCAACACTCAAGAACCATACATATAGATATCTGCTATCATTTCTTAAGAGATCATGTGAGTAAAAGTGATATTGTGATTAGTCATATTAAAACCAAAGACCAATTAGCGGATATCCTCACCAAGCCCTTAGGTGAAGCACGGTTTTGTAAATTGAGGAATGAATTAAATGTCGTAAATATCTCGAATGTTGTTTGATTATGTGTACAATGATTGAATTTTACTTGGCTCTTATTTGTTTATTTGAATTTCTTAATGAGTAACACATTTAGGGGGAGTGTTATGCTTTTTATATGTATACCACATCCCTAGAAATGTGAAAATATCAAATAAGTGCAAATATGTTTTAAAGGGAGTCTCTAGACCATATTAGGTCAACATTTTTGAAAAATATCTTACTGTAAATCCTAAAAATGTCATTTTCTCAAATACTTCATTTTAAAAAATATATAAATATATAAACCTCATATTTGATTCAATTTATTCTATTTAATCTTCTCTATATTGAAAAATATCCCAAAATACTTTGAACTAAATCTTGATTTTCAAAAAATTTCTCTAAATTCAAAACTTGGTCTATATTGACCTATTAAAATGTACATTGTGAGTAATTGCTTTTGAGCTAGATTTCCATTATATCTAGACTCACGAAAGGTATTTCAAACTTATATATGCCCTAAATGCAAAAGTTATCTTTTGCCAAATGGTTATTTTCAAAATTTTCTCTTTTTCTCAAAAGATGTCTATTCTAATTAAAATTACTTGTGAAAATTTGCTCTTCTTATTTGACTTATCGAGTTGAAGTGCTCAAATAAATTATTCATCAAAAATATGAATTAAAGGGCAACTATGACTCAAATTTGGTTTAGAATAGCTTTTTTAGCCTGTCATTTGGTGCTCTGAGGGTCATCTTGGTATGCCGGATGGCTATATGGGAAGTGTGCGATCATACCGGGAAGTGTGCGATCATACCGGCCAGGTAGGAGTGAGGGCAGTTAATGCCTGAAACTTTGGGCAACCAACCAAATCCTTGTCTCTTTCTTGGCCTGCTCGCACCTTTCCTCTCCTCACCTCTGTTCTTTCTTCATCTCTTCACCTCTCTCCTCTCAATAACCCTCTTTCCTCAAAAAAAATCTCCAAATAGATCAATCTTTGATCAAGTATCTTTTCTAAAATTTGTTGTTGTTCCCTCGATCTTCCATTGTAAGGTATCAAATTCCGCTCTTTCTTCTCAAATTTCCTTGTATTTCATTGCCCTAGGGTTCATATTTGGGTTTTAAGGGTTTGGTGCATAATGTGGCAAAATCATGCGAAATAATTTGAAATCTTTGGAAGTAATAAGTAGATTATTGACTTGTGATGTCTATATGTTCCATTCAATGGATCGATCTACTCAAAGTTTGAGATTTTGCAAATTTGGCTAAAAGAGGCTCATGTGGCCGGTCATACCGACCCCTGGGCAGTAGCACCGCCCATGGCCAATGCTACCAGCCCTTGGGCAGTATGACCGGGATGGATGGACCAAAAATTCCAAAATTTTGCATGATTTGTCACAAATGCATTATAATCCATCTCTAGGGCTATTAATCCTTGTTCTCACCTCATTTACCTCTTGTTATCTTAGTCATCATGTCAAGAACCAAGAACCTTCCTCCACCTCGTGGCGGTGGGGTTGTTTGCAAATCGGTTCACAGAAGGGGTGTTCCTTTGCCTCGCATGAGCAATAGCGAGAATTCTCAGACTATTGCTACAAGGCATAGAGAAATCACAAACAAAGTTCAAGAGAAAGTTGGTGGAAGTTCTCGAGGAGGAAAAGGAAAAGGAGCAGTTTCAAAATCAAGTGAAGAAGATGATGAAATGGATGTGGATTTTGAGGAAGGAAATGATAGTGGCAGTGAAGAATCCAAAGAAGAAGAGAATTTTGATGATTTTCAGCCCACTATAGATCTGAGTAAGATAAAGGGGGAGAAACACTTTTCACTTTGTCAAGCTAATTAGTATATGCTCCCTCATGATGCTACCTTGGATAAGTTCAGGACCATTTTTCAACAGAAAGTCTATCACGAGATTTATCTGAACAAAGAATTCACTGATCATAAGTGGGTGAGCTGGGAGCATATCAGGACAATCCCATTGTTTGTTGGAGTGTCCGAGCTTTTTTCATGGAGCTGGTCTGGCAAATTTTGTGAGCATGAGGTGTGACTACAAGGATGATATTATTCGTCAATTTTATGCCACACTTCATGTTTCAGACTCTTTTGATGAGATCACTTGGATGACAGACGCAGCAGTATATACAACTTCCAAGGTGGAAATTGAGTAGACTTGGGGAGTATACCACAGTGGGCAGCCTAGGATACATATTGACAATACTCTTCCTCTCTTAGAACAATACAGTTTTTATGATCCTGTAACTCATGTCAGGAGGCTAGGTAAAATAGCACATCTCCTCACATCTAGCCTCATAAATAGGATTATGCGAGTTACCATCCATCTCAAGGGCGATAACTTCGATGAGATTATAGGCTATGCCTGGAACATAATGAGCAAAGTAATGAATAGGCAAAAATTCGATGTGGTTGATTTCATTCTTCGTGAGATGCACTCCTCTACTGGTTATCGAGGAAAAAGGATCTACTTCACCCCTTATATCATGATGATTATCAAAAGAGTGATGGGATATCGTGGTGGATGTGGAGGCGTTCACAAGCCCTACAAGCCACAAGAGACAGGTCCTTAGGCCATTGGACAGAGAGGACAGTCTTCGCAGCAGCCATAGCCACAAGACTTAGGGGAGGAGGAGACACAGACCCATCCAGTACCGCATATCTATTCTGGTTTGGCATATGAGAACTTTGATCTTCTGCATAGTGCCATGATGAGTAGCTTCGCGAGTCCTAGGACCGACATGATGAGCAATTTTGCTCATGACGATGAGTATCAATTTCAGACTCGTCATGCTATTGAGGAGGTTCGTGGATGCTTGGCCTCTATTAACTCTACCATTCAGGAGCTTCGCTCATCGTTCTAGGAGTATCGCTCTCAGCAGGCTCATGTTTTGTTTCATCTCTACTGGGCTCGTCGTACTCCACCTCCTTCACCACCTCCTTCATCTTGAGTTTGCGCTGGAGTTCTCTTTTTGGTTCTTGATGCCAAAGAGGGAGAAGTATGAAGATTAGAAGAAGATTAGAAGTCTCTATCGCTCTGAAGGATTAGTTTTAGTATCTATCTATATATGTATTGTAAGCTATTAAACCTTCATCATTGTTGCTTTTGATCGTTTTTGGATGTTATGGTTGGCACTTTTATGTGGATGATTATCTTTGCTTATGGTTATTCATGTTACTCATGTTCAGTATCTTATATTCATTTTTATGCTCGATATATTTCATATATATTGTTATCCTCGGATTTAATATTTAAGGGGAAACTCCGTCAAAATTCTCATAAATCTCAAATGTGCAAATGACATCTTTTCATCTATATGCACATATTTAGGGAAAGTTTTCAATTAAATATTGTTATTTTAATGATATTTTGCGCCTAACCCACTCTTCATCTCTAAAGGCAAAATATTGTTAAAACAAAGTTTTTGAGCATACTCAAGATTCAAACTCAATTCAATTTTTACATGAGGATTGTCATCAATTACCAAAAAAGGGGAGATCGAAAGCATCTAGGTCCCCCAAATTTATTTTGGTTTTGGTAATTAATGACAATTACGGTTAAAGGACTAACATTTTTCAATTTGAGTGTTTTGAGAATAGGTTAGTCCAAATCTCGGCGATTATGGAAGCATAAAAATAATGAAAAGAAGATCAACGTGTCAAGACAAGATGGCTAAGTTATAAAATTTAAGAGTTTTTTCATAGTTTTTGATGATCTCGGAGTTTGGAGAAAAAGATCAGATTGCTAGAATAGTTGTCGTACTATTAAAAGGGGCCTTGTCCACTTGTTCGATGTCGAAAAAGGTTTTGGGGGCTAAATACTTGTGCATTTAGACATTTATGTGGCTATGCATAAAAAGGAAAATCTTTTGTGAAGAAAAACATGTTTTGGGTGTAGTGGGGCCGGTATGACGAGCCCCCTCCGGTCATACCGACCATCGGTGTGACCAAGCTCCACCTGGTATGTTTTTTACAAAGAGCTGTGCATTCAGCCCTAAGGTGGGCGGTATGACCGGAGACCCTCCGGTCACTGACAGCGCATTAAATGCACTGTAGCGACCGTTAGCCACTGAGGGGCGGTCATACTGGCCCAAGGGCGGTATGACCGGCCTCTTAGGAGGATTTTGGCCAACTTTTGGCCAACGGCTATAAGAGGTTAGTGGGGGTTATATATAACCCCCACTTGCATTCTAGAGTATGTTTTGGACTTCATTGATCATTCCTAAGCTCTAAAAAGTTTCCAACTCATTATGAGCATTAAATTCTCATTTGGTGAGAGTTAGGAGCAAAAATTGAGTGATGCATTTAGTGTTGAGCCTTTAGACACGCAATTCGACCTCAAGTAAGCGTCAAGGCTTATTACTCTTGGAGGTTGTTGCAACCTAGACGACTTGGAGGCGTTCATGCGTGGTGAGCTTCTCAATGGAGGTTGTGAGAAGTCTCGACAAGTTGCGAAGGCCGGAGTTTGCCTACCCGGAGTGGGGAAGAACTACCGTTGTGATCGAGGAAGGCTCAAGCGGTTAGAGCCAGCTTGAAGGAGTTCAAGTCACCTCAACGTGGATTAGGGGAAACCGGCAAGTCTCTGAAACCGCGGGATAAAAATCTTGTGTTTCATTCTCTTGTGGTTTGCTTTTACCACTCTTGTGCTTAATTTATATTTCTAGCAATTTGAGTATATTATTCGTGCTTAGAATCATTTATTGCTCATACTTGATTTGCTATAGTGCTTGGTGATCATTAGAGAATATAGTTGTAAGTTACCATTATTGCAATTCTAGCCTAGTAATTTAATTAATTGTAATTAGAGTCGAAAAATTTAGAAACCTCCTATTTACCCCCCTCTAGTTGGTTATCCTTGATCCTACGTAAGGTTTCACCGCTGAAGGGTTACATCCACCCAATCAGAAGCCCCCTCTTGCGCTATGTGGGGAAAACTGTCTCCATCTGACACCCACATTCTGCCGACTAGTGAAGCCAATAACGAGATGCATAAATTAATTAGCCAGGTTGTACCCATATAGAATTGTGGTTATACGGTAATGCTCGGTCCATAGTAACATATGCTTCGATCCTTAATTGACTAGGGCAGAACATTCATTTTCAAGGTCTCATGCATCCAGCACCCACCTAACATCCATCCACCCTAGTCTAAACTATTTTCACTTTATTTTCATTTAAATAATAGAAGCAATACCAATTGCTGCAACTTCACAAATAAATCTAAACAATGTTTGAAAAGATTCCTATAATAGGATAATACCGAAACATTTAAGCTGGACTAAGCAATTCTATCGTCCCATACTACTCTACTAGTTATCACCAAATAAAATAGCTAGTATCATCTAGGGTGACAAAGGCTCGACATGATTAATACCAATGAGGAATTTAACTAAACCTTAAGACCACGTTAAAGTATATTGCATAAAAGTAAGTATGCATAATTTAAAACAACATAAGTATTTTATAAAATTTGGGTTCAACATACTCAAGGAAGCCTAAAGGATCAAGTTGGCCTGGAGGGGGGTGAATAGGCAACTTTTAAAAATTTCAGAATAATTCACAAAACAAATGACTTAACTTAAGAAATGGGCTCTAGATTATGAAGATCAACAGTGAAGCACAGACAACTTAAAAGCAGCAAGAAATAATCACAAAAGCAAAAACTTGCACAAGAGATACAAGAATTTATCCCATGGTTCGGAGCCAACCTCCTACTCCACGTTAAAGCACTTCTCTCGAAGTATAGCTCCTCCAAAGCTAACCGCAGTAGCTTTGGTGATGACTAGTGTGACTCTTTCATCACTCCGGTGAGATGAGTCCCAACCTCTCACAATCAATGGTAGCCTTTCACAAACAACTTTGGACAAGTCACACCAACACTTCCTCCAAGCCATCTAGGACCACCAAGATCCAAAAGTAATAGACTATCCACAAGTCATGTCTCTTGGTTCACTTTGTACAGCACTAACTTGACTAAGTTTGGAGCCAAACACTTAAAAGTGTTAAGATTTTGAGTTCAGGGTTGAAGCACAGTCTCCTTATGGAATGGAAGCTCGAGAGTGCTAAAATGTCAAGGAGATCAAAAGATATCAAAAGTTTTGTGGAGGAAGGCTCAAGAAATGCTTATATAGTCATTTGAACTGAAGCTAGCCGTTACACCTACCACAAGAGCCGTTGGAACGTATCAGACTGTCAAAAACAGGCTAACTCATTTGCTACGGACTTAGCAAAAATTGACTTAGAGATTAGTTCTTTACACTCCAGACTAATATTGTTGATATGAACATTTATGCCAGACTACATTTGCTTGGTCCGTCGTACATAGGATTTTAGAATATTTTGGTCCGGTGAAAAGATGTGATTTTGGACATGTGCACTAGACCGAAAAGTTTGGTCCACCGTAGAAGGATTTCAAGTAAGTTTGTACCAACGGACTTTTTGAAAGAAGAGATATGTCCAACCGAGAGGAATATATCTGCGCCGGACTTAAAAACTGAGTTAGCAAAAGTTGGTCCGACGTAAATAGCGTACACTCGGTTTGACTTAAGAAAGAAATACTTTCACCACGGACTTAGAGAAAACTGGTCCGGCAAAGATGGGCTTGTGCCGAACTAAATTTTATGAGTAGACTAAAATGGTCCGTCATGAATGAGATACGCTCGGTTAGAAGTTTTGACTGAGTAGATTTCAGCACTGGATTAAAGAGAAATGGTCCGACGAAGACTTTAGTTGGCTCTAGACAAAATTTTTGAAAGAACAAGAATGGTCCGGCGGAAATGGGATTTTGACTGAGGTTGCGCCGGACTTAAGAAAGGAGCAATGAAATTGAGTCCGGGGAAACATACACTATTTGTTCAAGGAAATGATTTATTTTAGAGGGAATATATTGGAATAACATTGACTCCAAACTGTCTATTTAGTCTTAGCCTATGAACCAAAATTTGAACTTGTGCATAATCCTCCTTAATAGTACGGCCAAACAAAAATAATCCTAGCTACTTGGCTTAAATCATCTTCCAAGCCAAAACTAGTAACAAGGATTCTTAATCTTGACCTTTTTTATGTTTTCTTCGATACTTCAACCAATATTCTTCATTGTTTAGTGATCATTGGCTTAATTATCAATACCAAAACCATACAATTATATATAAGATAAAAATTAGGGGGCCTAGATGCTATCAAAGACTTACCTTCATTGCCTCCTGTTGGTTCTACCTCTATCTATTGATTTGGCTGGGCTTCGATTGCGTCCTCTACAGGTGAAACGAGAGTAAATAAATAAAATAAAATTCAAAAATTGAAAAGAATGGTACAGAAAGGTAGATCTTGAATTTAGAAATTTTAATCACTAGAATTTGAGCTCGAACAAAGGAGAACGGGCTACTGGAAGATTCACAAATAAAAAAATCAAAGAAAAAGAGGAGTGACACGTCATGTTGTAATTGCTAGAATTTTCAGTTTTTTGGAAAATAGGAAAAATAAAAAGAAATTCCACTAACACGTGGGGTCCACACGTCAGTGACTTGGTCCATGGTAGACCTCAAGCACTGAGGAGGTTTTGGGTGACGTGGCAGACCGGCTGACATGGCGTCCAGAAGGCAGGGACACGGCTGTCACACCGGCTCTAGGGCACATGTGGCATCGACTCAAGACACATGGCATGGTGGCGTGCACGCAACCTTTGGAGTCGGCAGCCGATGGGGCGAGGCGTGAGGCGGACGAGCGATGCGTGGCGCTAACGTGGTGCCAGCGTGGCACGGATGGCACGGGGTGGTGCCGGCACAGTGGCGGTGCGGCATGCCGAAGGCATGGAAGAAGATGCAGCCGCGCACAAAATTGCGATGAAAACCGGCGGGACTTGAGGCAAAACACAGAGGACACCTCGAGGAACTCGATGAGACCAACATCCGCGGCGGAAGCTCACCGGTGGAAAAGAACAGTGGCGGGAAAGAGCTCAAAGTCGATGGCGCAAACTCGGCTAGGGTTTTGGATTTTTGGCGATGCACGGGCGGTGAAACTCGGGAAATAGGAGAGGAAGAGGCAGCAGCCTTAAATAGGTGTGGACGCCGAAGTGACCGGCCCTGATACGGCGCAGAAGAAATGGCGGCCGTTGCATGGAGTTCAGCGGTGGCGCAATCCAGTTGGAGAAGACGGGAGCAACACGGCACAACGCTAGCCGTCCACATAGTGCCAATCAAACGGCCAACAGCGCACGGCTTGTGTGGCGCAATTTGGAGTACCCAAGCCGGATCCAACGGCCATGGCTTTAGGGTTTCAGAGGTGGGCTGGGTTGACGTGACTAGGCTAGGAGGAAACCGGGTCGAGAAATAGCAGAAAAGCTAGGCCGCACGTAGAACAGGAGTGGGCCGCGAAAAAAGAATTCAACCCTAATGAAATAGAGAAAATAAAATGGTTTTTCTTTTAAGAAAATTTCAGAAAAAGAACAAATGATGAAATAAATAGCAAATAAATTGATAAAAATCCCAGAAAATTCTCGAAAATACTTTTAAGTGTTCGGAACCCAAATAAATTATTTTGAACTCATCTAAACTTATACTTTTGATTCAAATAATTTACTTGCACTAAAAGAAAATTTTAAATTCACCAAAATTTTAAAAAGGGCTAAAAAAATTGGAATGTTACATCAAGTCAGCAGGAACTACTAGTGTCGTACATTCTGGTATTGGTTTCGTTCATGAGATGTTCCCAGCCTTTGCAGATGGCCAGGTATGTTCTTGACACATTTATGTAAAGGTTTATATTTTTTTGCTTATTCCTTTTGGAATCGCCATTGTATAACTGCATATGTTGTAATTGGAGATTTCCCATCTGTACAGCCTCAGTAGTCAGTAGAACGACTTTTTTCTTCTCTGCTGGTGATTAAAGAACAGTCTTGTACTTTTATACTTAGAAACAGTAAAACACCTGCAGTGTACGTTACCGGCGCCTTTCATAGAACGTAGAGTAGAACTGAAACCGCTAAGATTGTCCTGCAAGATTTTTTCTTTTGGGTGCAAGTAGGTATCGTATGAGGGAAAAATAAGTCTCTTCCAGTGATCGTAATTATAATTTTATTATTTTTAGACAATCGAGTGAGGCAATTAAGCCAGGACATACATGATTGTGTCGATATGTGGGTCTCGACAGGGAAGTTTCACCGGTGAGGCAGTGACCGTGGACTAATAAATCAAGGGCCCATCACTCTTTTGGAGAGATTTGGCTTGTAATTACCAAGGAATGGCATCTTCGAGTACTCTTCGCTGTCCAACAAAAAGGAGAAATGAATGTTCAGAATCGACTGTAGATCGATATCGAGATTCAAAGGCCGACAATAGTGCTGAAATTTACCCTTTTTTAATTCACTTAATCATGAATGAGCATGTATTTGTTTTATTTACATTAATTGTTTTTGTATATGCATGCGATTGCCAGGTCTGATTTGTCTGATCAAACTCTTCATTGAGCACTGAAAGATGGTTATAATTGGAGAATCCCTTTATAGATCTGGAGAGATAAGATATACAGGAGCTATCGGCCATAAGAATAGTATGATCATGATTCATGAGTACACTACATCTTCCTGCCTGCCTTGTCTCTCGCTGGCAAGCACGTTTTGAGCCCTCAGGTGAGTAAAGACATGCATGTTTTTCTCTTTAAAAAAAAGGGAAAAAACATGAACATGTTGATGTCCACAGCAGGAATGGATGATAATATACAAAAATGAATTAAAGGGCATCAAACAGAGAGCAAGGAAACCAGGTTTTAAGACAGATTAAAGTGACGTCTTGAGATCAAATCAAATTTGTCTAAGAACAATATCAATGCATAGAAGCATTGAGAGGTCAAAAGTAGGCATCAGTCCCAGAAAGTGTCTACTGATCATTGGGGGAGAATATCGGTAGTTGAAGTGTAATCCGTTTTTGCTCCCTTTTTCACATATATCCAACCGTCAAAAACAGGTGAGTGCTGACAAATGGCAGCCCAGCTGCCGTCATTCGTTCAAGAAAAAAAATATAAAGGTGAGAGCCTGAAAATGTTTTTCTCACCGACAATTGGTGAAAGATCTTGGCAGACCTTGCTTAGAAATAAATATCTAAGCTCCCAATGTTTATCTCAGATACAGACTAAACCCAGGGATTCACAATTTTGGAAAGGGCTATTGAAGGTCAAGGATGAATTCTTGAATTGTGGATCCTTTCGAATTGGTGATGGTACATAAACTAGATTTTGGGAAGACATTTGGGTGGGTGCTTCACCGCTTAAAGTTCAATTTCCAAGTCTGTATAATATTGTCCATAACCCTCATGAAACGGTCGCAAAGGTCATGACTCAGATGCCACCAAATATTACCTTTCGCAGATTATTAGTGGGGGATAAATTAACGGCTTGGTACAATCTTGTTGCAAAGATAGCCCATTGTCAGCTTCCTGGTGGTAGGGACACTTTTTCCTGGAGTCTCCATAGACATGGGGAGTTCTCTGTTCGATCTATGTATGTCTATTTGATGAATCAGGGGACTCCATTCCATCATAAATTCATCTGGAAGTTGAAGCTCCCATTAAAAATTAAAATTTTCCTCTGGTATTTACAAAGAGGAGTAATTTTAACAAAGGATAATTTAGCTAAAAGACAATGGCATGGGAATCAGAAATGTTGTTTTTGCAATTGTAATGAAACAATCAAACATCTTTTCTTTGATTGCCACATTGCAAAAACTATTTGGCGAATTGTGCATATTGGCATTGGTTTGTCTCCGCCGAAATCTATGTCTCATTTGCTTGGAAATTGGTTAACAGGCATTGAGAAGAGTGAAAAAAGAATTATTCTTGTTGGTGGTGCTGCCTTATTATGGGCAATTTGGTGTACTCGTAATGATTTAGTCTTTGAGAAAAAACATTCCTCTACTCCTATGCGAGTTATTTTCGGAGGAACATCCTGGCTGCGGTTTTGGGCATTGTTGCAAGCTGAGAACAACAAAGAGAGCATCCGATTGGCAAGCAGGGCATTAGAGATGGTGTCATTGCAAATCTTTGCCAAGAGCAGATGGACAAGCAATTATAGAATTGGCTTTTGATTTTGTTTTCGATGTCTTGTTCGCAATAATGTTTTATGGCTTACAATTGTAAACGATACTTGTAAACGATCGGTCGTGTGCTTTTGCAGAGACCGGATTTTAATCCTTTATCTAAAAAAAAATTGGTGAAAGATCTATACTGACTAGTATGGATCTTTCTGTCAACCACCTTAGTTATAACCTCATCAGCTGGTCTCCTTGGGCGCTATCAAAGCCAGTGACAGTGGACTAAGGTGCGTGCATACATGTTATTTGAGAATTGCAAGCAGTTGGTGTGTCCGTGTGTGTCGTAGTGCTTGTATAGACAACACATGCATGTTGTTGAGAGCCTTTATGCTAGCACCTATTGTTGATTAATAAGTTCATATCATGCTGTTTGATATTTTGATTTATATATATGCTAGTAGCTAGTTGGAAATGGAGTGGCACCTAAGGCAGATCAAGCTAAAGAATTGGATTGGTAGGACAAGGTTATCTTGGAGCCTTCGACAGATGGACTTGCAAGTTTGACCATATATCCACCCACATCAACGAATATTTACATTTGGGGACAAATTAGTGCAGACTCATGTATAAGGTATGATCAATACAATGTCGAAGAAGTTTAGAGATCTTCGAAGGTAAAGTTTAAAACTTAAAAACATAAACCAGATAATTAAACAGAGAAGTGTAAGGACCGATTTTTTTTTAAATAATATTATTTTAATTCGAAATTGCGACATTAATATACGCATTAAAAAAATTGCAGAAATATTACCCGGTCGCCAAACCGTTTGGCGATAATATGGTCGTCGCCATACGGTTTGGCGATAATAGGGTAGTCGCCAAACCATTTGGCGACAACTTCCTAATCCCGCGTGTCGAACCGCTAATAGCCCGTGGCGACTACTTTATAGTAACTGTACATATTTTTATTTTTTTTGTAAATTTTGGTGTGGACTGTTTGTGCAATAATTGTTGTATTAAACCGGGAAGAACTAAAAAAAACTTCTTGTCATGTAATAAACAGGAAGCATTACACATTCAAGGCTAGATCCCTTGCACCACCTTAACCATTTCTGCCACAAGTACGTCCGATCTATTTTCTTCAACTCCCACAGAGCGAGTCACCCTTACTACTGGCGTGAATACGGCTTGAATAGTATGAGTAAACACTTGGATCGAGGAAAAATATTTGGTCAACGAGCTTTATATCACGGATGCTAACTCTATCGGGCATAAGTGTTCGCCATTGTATTCGCAAAACCGCTCAAATCAACACCATTTTGCCCAATTTTTATTTCACCATCGCCATAATATACCCTAAATTTCACTTTGCATCCGACATTCTTCATGACGACATAAACAAAATTGATTTTTAGATTACCACTAATATCACTAACTAACAATGTTCAAAAAGCGCAAGCGTTACATTACCACTAAAATCACAAAATGGCATGTTGCAATGAAATAAAGAAGTGAATTCATACCATATTACTAATGAAGCGACTCTAGCTGCTCACTACTACTATGAGATCGAGGCTGCTGGATGCTAGCGGTGCGGGATGCTTTCGAACACCGCTGAAAAACAAGTCGGTGAACCACGATCTTTGGCGACCTAGCTTCCCTTCCTCTTCCCCATACGACACAGTAACCTAGCTTCCCTCCTCTTCCCCAGACGACACAGTAACCGGTGTTCATGAAACCTGACCAGTACGTGCCGTCTGGTGAAAAAGGTATTCCGCTTTTTCAATCTCTAAAATTTCTAATTCTCTAAAATTTCTAAAATTTCTAATATTGCATTTTCTAAAAATTTCTAATATTTAAACTATCTAAAATTTATTTTGCACTATAAAAATTAAAATACCAAAAATTCAGAAAATTACCTTTTTTCCTTTTTTTTTCCTCTTCTTCCTTCTTCCTTCCTCCCTCCCTCCTCCTCCTCCTCCTCCTCTCTCTCTCTCTCTCCCTCCTCTCCCGAGCGCTCCTCCCGCGCGTGGCCTCACTCTCCCTCTCTCTCCTCCCGCGCGCTCTCTCTCTCCTCCCGCGCGCCCTCTCCTCCCGCGCGCTCTCTCCTCCCCTTCCTCTCCCGCGCTGCCGATCGCCCGCCGCTCTTCTTTTCCTTTCTTCTTCGCACGCGAGAGCGCAGCCGGCCGGCCGTGCGGGCGAACAGGTATTTGCCTATAGTCGCCGCACCGTTCGGCGACTACTAATAGTCGCCAAACGGTGTAGCGACTACTTAATAGTCGCCAAACGGTGTGGCGACTACTTAATTGTCGCCACACCGTTTGGCGACAACAGCGGAGACCCGTTCAAACCGCGCGTTAATGCGGGATTAGGCAGTTGTCGCCAAATGGTTTGGCGACTACCCTATTATCGCCAAACCGTATGGCGACGACCATATTATCGCCAAACGGTTTGGCGACCGGGTAATATTTCTGCAATTTTTTAAATTCGTGTATTGATGTCGCAATTTCGAATTAAAATAATATTATTTAAAAAAAAAATTCGTAAGGACCTTTAGAGCAATTTACAATGAAGTTAACTCAAAGCAGCAGTAAAAACCATAAACTGTAGCTCTTTCGAAAACATGGAGCTAGTTGCTACTGATGATGTTACAAGAAAATTCAGAGAATTGAGATATGTGTATGTAACCATGTACAACAAGTTAACAACAGACCGCCATCGGGAAATACTCGTATAGGGGTATCCCCTACCGTCCATCGCCTTTGCTAGGAATCCTAAATTCCCAGCCATCTCCTTCCCTGCCCAACCCACTGACATGGGGGCCCATGGTGGCCTGAAGGACGCCAGCGTGGCACGCGCCCGCCCCAATGACGTCGTAGCCATGCAGAGCCATGACCCTCTCCTCCAGCTCCTCCTTCGCCATCCTCCTTAGCCTCTGCTTCCTGCCGCAGCCGCCGATCCCCGCCGCAGCCGCTGGTGGCCCGCTAGCCTTCCTCCGCCCACCGGAGCCCCCGCGCCGGCCTCCCCTGACCGGCACCGGCACGGCATCCAGGCCCATGAGCTTGGCTACCACGCCGGGCTTGCACCACACCACGCTCTCCCCGGCCACCGTGGCCGGCATCCGCAGCGTCCGCTCCAGGTCCATATCGTAACCCTCCGCGCCGCACGCCCGAGCCCTGAAGTACCCCTCGCCGGCGGCGCAGCACACCGACGCCCTCCGGTGGTTGCCATGGCGACCGCTGCCGATGACGGCGGCATTGGCGCCGACGTGGGGCATGGCGGCGAGGCCCATGCCTTCGTAGTAGGTGCTGAAAGACGCGCGGTACATGGCGTCCCGGCCATCGAGTGAGAAGCGCGGGTACTGGCTCAGCGCGTCCCGCGCCGACCGGAGCACGTGGTCGGAGCTGTTCACGCACGACATGCGCCGCGGGTAGTAGCACTCCTCCCCCGCTGCCCCCGCCGGGCGCCGCGCCTTCCTCGCCGCCTCCTCCTCCAGGTCCAGCTGCAGGATCATCTGCTCCAGGGTGACCGCCGCCTGCGCGGCCGGGTCACCTGCGCCGCTTGTTCCGGCCACCTCGCTCTCGGCCACGCAGGAGCCGACGACGGACGACGGCACGGTGAGGAAGGACGCGGCGTCGGCGTCCGCGCCCCCGCCCGCCATGTGGAGCTGCTGCAGCGTGGACGTGGAGCCGACGCCGTGGCAGAAGCTGCGGATGCCGCGGCGCATCTTGGAGGCGACCGCGAGCGAGTTCCTGAGGAGGAAGAGCGAGCCGATCTGCTGCTGGTGCCGATCTCTCATGTCATGGTCGGTGCCCACCGCCGCATAGTGGTGGTGGTTCCCTGACAAGTATATGTATATACGTACGTACGTGTGTTTGTACGTACACCAACGAACACGACCTAGCTACTCGTGATGCTTGTTAAAAAGGGATCGATGGGACATGCATGCATGGGCATGGTGGAGGCCATGCATAAGAGGAGCATGAGTCAAGTGAATGTGATGGAGGTGGTGCAACAATTAGGATCACATGATATCGAGATGCATGCACGGTGGAAGGTAAGGTACTAACAATATTGGAATCACATGCCAAAGTATGTGAGAGCGGCCTACAACCAGATAGAGGCCGGCGCCAAAGAAGGCGATGTTGACCCTCCATTTGATTGTTTCTTGGAGAGTATTTTTTACCACCAAGATCATATGCTAAGTCAACTACTAATTAAGGGAGCGTCTGCTTCTATATTAAGGTGATTTATGGTTTCTTAAGGAGTACAAGTCACATTTTTTTAATTATTGGATCAAAATCAGAATAGACACACACGTCTCAAAATTAATTCAAGGCTAGGAAAATTGACAAAAATCAGGCAACTTACAATTAGAAAAACTGAAACACTAAAAAGCTCTTCTTGTGTTTCTTAAACAAAAGGCCCTTCTTGTAATAATTGTTCAAAAGTATGTTTTATTAGATCATCGATCTTGCCAACATTTTTTCTTTAGTAAAGTGAATCATAGGTCACTGAATGTTTGGCTTATATGCTACTGAACTTGAGAATTGCACATTAAAGTTTGATTTGAAACAAGGAAATTTTTTTATTCCTGCAGGAATCAAGCTATTTTCATAAGTGAGGAAATTTTTTTATTCCTGCAGGAATCAAGCTATTTTCATAAGTGAGTCATACAGGTCCAAAATGACATAAATCACTAACAAGTTGTGACATGGCATTTTGACCTTGTTTGAGGTAAGTTTGACTACGTGTTTGCTAAGTAAGATTAACGAAAAGCTAGTAATTAAAATTCATTCGAAGATTTATAAAGGCTTTCGTTAAAATCTAAAGACATAAATTTTCTATTGAATTCATATGACGGTCATATGATCAAACGGTAATTTGGAGTGAGCCAAAGTTCCATGCCATATCTAGTCACCAATTAAGTAGGGTTTGGACTTTGGATATAGCTTCACTCATTGATACAAATTTTAGTGTTTAAATGTGCGATTCTAAGGTTTAAAGACCTAGCTAGGTGGTACACACATGTATGTCGTTCGTTAGGAACCTATAGTGCACTTAATTTTTTTTTTCCCATGCATGCTCCATCGACGTTTCTATATGCATGGTTCCTAGAGACGTTCTTCATGCTGCCGAATTCTTTTGCAGCTTATTCGTGGTTCGTCGATGCAATCGAAATGTTTTCGAGAGATGGTAAATGTGTTCGGGAGCTGTCGCAGCCCTAGTTCAACTGATGAACTTGATCAACAGATGGGAGGTGGGTGCAATGAAAACAAGGAAAACAAGTTGGGCTGTTGGGCTTGTTAGCTTGTGACAACAAGAGTATATATGAACTTATGAATCAAATATTTTTCATATGTTCGTAGATCGTGTAACTGTACAAATCGTGTAAGAAATATTTTAAGTATTTTATTTATCAGAAAGACTATGAATTAGTATAGCCGGCCTAGATAGCCCAAACAACGGAATAGACATTCATCGTCACATTAACATTACTAGGTAGAATGGCGCGCGATGCCGCGTCCAGCGAAAAAATCTGATCTAAATTTTTCAACAAAAACCCGCGGCTATGACCCGTTGGCAAATCCATAAGTTGCTATAAATCTTCGACGAATCTATGTTTTTTTGGTGATGAAGACATTTTTTCCGGGTTTTTTGGGTGGCGAAAACATTTTTTCCGGGTTTTTCGGCGACAAAAATATTTTTTCCTGGGAAAAACGGACCGTTGTCAAATCCATAAGTTGCTATAAACCTTGACGAATTTGTGTTTTTGGCGACAAAAACATTTTTCTGGGAAAACGGACGTTAGCAAATCCATAAGTTGCTATAAACATTCGACGAATCTGTGTTTTTTTTGTGATGAAGGCATTTTTTCGGGTTTTTTAGGTGGCGAAAACATTTTTTCCTGGTTTTTTCGGTGAAGAAAATATTTTTCGGGAAAACGGAGAAAGGATCTGAACGTAAGAAGTGTGGACTGTTTGTAATTTTTTGGACACATTCGCTATCTGAAAAAATTAGAAAAGGGTTTTTTCGCGATTTGAAACTAACGGAGGCTTTTTCCGTAAAAAACGCGCCAGGACCCAAACGCGAAGGGGAAAAAATATTTTCATCTCACATAAAATTGCATAGGGACCTATCCGTAATTTCAGAGAAACGGAGGGGTCTTTTTGCAAAATCGCAAGGTGACAGGTGGCACGGTGGTTGAGCCGGAAATCTTCACCGCATAAGAGATGTACTATAATAATAGCGCACGTCACGGTTTAGAAGTCGATAGGACCCATCTGAATCCATAGGTTCTATAAATCTTGATTAAATCTATGTTTTTAAACGGAAATTTGTTGAATTTTCGATCTCCGTTTATAAACCTTCGCGAATCTGTTTTTTTTGTGAAAACATTTTTCTCGAAAAGCGTGTTTTTTATAAACATTTTTCGAAAACGTGTTTTTTTGGCGAAAACATTTTTTCCCGAAAACTAGAAAACGGACGCAAAATCGATAAGTTGCTATAAACCTTCGACGAATCTGTTTTTTGGCGGAAACATTTTTTCGGAAAACGTGTTCTTTGTGTGGCGAAAACATTTTTTCCGGAAAAACGGAGAAAGGACTAACGAAGAACCGAGGACTGTTTGTTAATTTTTGGACTGTTAGCTATCTGAAAAATTAGAAAAGGGCTTACTCGTGATTTGTAATTAACGGAGGTCTTTAGTAAAATACCGCCTAGGACCCAAACGAAGGAAAAAATAAATTTTGTCTCACAAAAATCATAAGGACCTATTTGTAATTTGAAAGGACCTATCTGTAATTTCAAAACCGAGGGCTTTTTGCAATCGCCTTGGGGGCACGTGGCCCCTGGCTCTCGCCTTTTCTTCCCGTATAAAGGGTGAAACCATTAAGAGATGTATTATTCGGGCCATCTAATCACTGTCCTATCTTTATCTAGAAACTACCATCACTGGTCACCACACAATCCAAACTTTCCTCGTCTCTCTCTCTCTCTCTCACACACACATACATTTCAATCGATCCTTATCCATTCCGTCCAATTTGTTTCACACATCGACGTATATCCCTGCTGAGCCCACCTCTACGAGGCTGAGGGTGGAGAGCACACCCATGGCCATCGCGGGAAGGTGAGGAGAGGAGGCGTAGCGGAGAGCAGGTGCCACGACGAAGCTGGCTGGTAGGCATGACAATGCAGTAGTGAGTGGGTGTGGCGACGATGAATGTGGGCAGGCTAGGCTGTGTCAGTGGGGAGTGCAAGCGACAGCGGCGGTCATGGGCTAGCTTAGCAAAGACAAGTATAGCCACGGCGTTTCGGATGGTGTGTGGCTATGTGCGAGTGCAATTGTGCACTGCCCGTCGATGTCCTCGCCCAGACTCCGCTCACATCGCCTCGTGGCTTCACTTCGCTACCCCACATCACAGGCAACTTTGCTCTGGCTTAACCCCTGCGCGAGCAAGGGAGGAGGCAGTGCTAGCAAATGCCAAGGGTAGGACGATGGCTGTAGGTAGGGGTGGAAAAACAGCTCGAGGCTCGAGGCTCGGCTCGGCTCGGTGCGGTTCGGCTCGGCTCGGTGCATCAACGAGCCGAGCCCGAGTCTACCATCTGGCTCGGTGCATCAACGAGCCGAGCCCGAGCCGGCTCGCGAGCGGCTCGTTGGCTCATTAGGCTCGGTAAAATTCAGACATTCAGAATAACATAAGTAACATAACAAGAAACATACGATGAAATATAGAATGCACGAGGGTTTAGTGATTCAGTCTGACATAACATAAGTAACATACTAACATAACACAAAGTTAAAGTTTATACAAAAGTTGTTGCTCTAGTCTACTGCTCTGTGCTCTGCACTCTAGTCTCCAGGAAGGCGTCAGCGTGGGTGCTGGCCGGTTGGTCTGATGGTGCTCGCATGGCACTATGGCAGGCTGGCAGCAGCAGTTCTCACTTCTCAGTTCTCAGATCTCAGTTCTCATCTCACCGAACACTAATAGCCTCTCCAGTCTCCCCAGTAATACCTACCATTCACCAGATATGGGGAAAAAAACTAATTAAAACAGCACAACTCCTACAGCCAAATATAGAAACAAGATGCCTCAAATTTCACAACGACATCATATTTAGAACTTCTGCTTCCTTTAATACCTGTTTAACACACTTGATGAAAGAAAGGCATAATGTGAAAATGCGAGGTCAAATGTAAACCCCAATCGAAATTGGCAGAAAGCATCATATTATGCAAGACTTCAACTAATTGAAGTACTGAACTAACATGACAGTAAGAACTCTTAAGAATGACAAACCAGGCTGGAACTGATTTTTCACTCGCATGTGGCATGTCTTTTCATGGATTGTTCAGCTGACTCAAAGAGACAAAGACAATGTGGCTTGAACACAAGATTTGGACACTTCAGGCAAAAACACTCATGAAACCTGGCCCTTCCTTTCTCAATTGATCAGATAGTTTTTTTTTACAGTGTACTAGTTTAAAGCATTTACTTAGGAGTGTCATCATGGTACAAACATAAAATATCAGTTATGTACAAGAAGTAGACATGGTATTTTCAAATACCAAATTCAATAACTCTACAGATCATTCAACAATCAACAGATCATACCTTCACAAATCACAACTAGTTGCTCTCTACCACGCTTTTAGGAAATGGAATGTTCTGAACGTCATCCTCATCATCTTCTTCCTGAAAAGAGTTATAATAACCAAATTAGCCATGAGTTACATTAAAGATAAATAGAAAGGTAGATTACACTATAGATGAACATACCACAAACATAGGTGCTTTTGAATCATTATGGGAACCTCTAATCCACTAGAAGCACACACCAATGCCTCCACCATAGATGGGCGTGAGAGCTCCGATAATCATCTAGAACTCTACCCCGGTCTGAAAGTTGACTCAAGATACTGAGCTAGTGGTATAGTCAAGAAGTGCTTCGCCATCTTTGACACTCTAGGAAATCTATGTGTATTCAACTTCCACCACTCAAGCAAATTGAACTCCTCGTTTGACAAGCTCTCATTCACCTCATCTAGATAGATGAGCAACTCACTCTTCGATGGATTCAAGAAGATGAAGATAAGAAGGACTGAAACTCACTTGAGCTTGAGGGTAAGTACATGCTTGTATCCATAGTCGAAGATGAGGATGCACTAGATTTAAGAGTAGCCTTCTTACTTAGATGTGCCATCTCAAACTTTTCATATAGCTTCTCTAACTCCTCAAGAACATTAGCATACTCACTTTCAGCTTTTGGGGATTCATAGATTTTCCGAAAGCACCACTCAACATATCTCATCTTGTACCTTGGGTCTAAAATAGTAGCAAGCACCATGGCATTGTTCTTTTCTTCCCAATACTTATCGAACTTCTGCATCATTGCAATGGCCATACCATTCAAATTTGTATCTTCAGCAGCCATTGCAGCTCTCAATGCAATCTTGACATTCACAATGTGAGGATAAAAGATATTTGCAGTGGGATATGTCGAAGCTGAAAATGCAGTAGTAACTTGAGCCAAACACTTCAGTATTGGCTCAATGGATACAAACAATGCCCATTCTACATTGTTTACAAGATATTGTGTTATCCAAACGACAAGAATTGGAAGCGCAAACCGATTCTAATTCTACGCGAGTTGGAGACGAAACTGCATTCAATTCCATGAAACAAAAATTCAATTGTAGGATCCAACTACTATGCATCAAAGAAAAAGTGCATTTGGCTTATGATAGGATTAGGTCATCACTCATGAAAGAAGAGGTACCAATACACAATTACGCATCATGATGCACCACTTAAAATAGATCCAGCACTTGTAATATCAGTCATCTGAAGTGTCAGCAAGGTGGAAGTTTTATAGAAAGAAGCATTATGTCACTAAAAAGAAAAGGTGGGTGGGGCTATACAGAGACAACGCAACAAAAACCCATTAAATTTACCACAACCTTGAAAGATACAATTATTCAATTAGCAATAAGAAGCAGAGGTTTCAGGATAGCCCCATTGGCCATAAAACAGCAGAGCCAATAAGAGTAATGCAAGAGGAGATACCAATACACAATTACGCATCATGATGCACCACTTAAAATAGATCCCGCACTTGCAATATCAGTCATCTGAAGTGAAATTGATGAAATTTCCCAAAATTTGATATCATGCTGTGATTATAATATCACGAAGAAAGATCTTTCCATATCACCCAATAAATATAATTTCACTTGTGCAGATATTATCCATATTGACTTCAAAAATTCTTTTGTGATAATACTTGGCATGATAGTCAAGAATAAAGCCCAACAAGAATACTCAATTGTGTATTGGTACCTCATGAGTGGAGTTTCAAGTAGTAATCTTGCTAAAAGTTTAGATTCTTCTTCTGGCAGTGTGGATTGTCCCTCATGATCAAGACAGTGGGGCATTTTTCATCGCAGTTCTTCATAAGCTGTCCCCATTGAATGGTAATGTCTTGTTTTAATTACTTTTGCACAAGTTAATTACATACATTTCATGAATATCTGCATATAGTTTGATTTACCGATATGCACTATCATTGATTTGCTAAACCTAAAATGACAAAAACTGAGCCCCCACTGGCCACTCTCAACAGACAGGACAGCAAAATTTAAGCATGGGCAGGGCAACCAAACTACAAAGCATAATGACTTAGTTGAAGTTCATTGCTCGGTGCTCACCGAGTCATTGGTGCTCTTCTTTGGACCACCTCTTGGTGTGGAGCCAATGGAGGCGTGGAGAACAGTGGTGGTCTTTGTAAATGCGTGTCTTGCATCTGGAGCCTCGGCCTCGGCCGGCGACGGTGTGCTCCACCTCGCTTCTTCTTCTTCGGTCGCTCCATGGGGGGAGGCCAGCGATGGGGGTGGTCTCGGGTGGAGGCGTGGAGCCGTGGAGCCTCGGAGGAGGGCGGCGGCCGGGGAGGAGGCGACGGGTGGAGGCGGCCGTGGGGAGGCGGCCCGGCCGAGGCGGCGACGGGTGGAGGCCGAACCGTGGGAGGGGCGAGCGGCGAGGCGGCCACCTGGGTGGAGCCGAGGGGAGGGAGGCGAGGCGAGCGACGGGTGGCCGTGAGTCGCCGAGTAGGGGAGGCGCCATGCCACGCCCGGGGCCAAGGCCCGCCCGCCCAACCCTAGCGCCAAGCTCCGCCTGTCTTCGATGGATTTGGGATTTTGGGGGACCGAACCGAAGAGACCGAGTGAGGAATGGAGTGGAGGGCTAAGGACTTTTGTGCCAGGCTGCCAGCTCGTGAGCCGTAACGAGCCAGCTCGAGGCTTGACCGAGCCCGAGCCGAGCCCAGTTTTTAGCTCAGTTCACTGTGCAAGCCGAGCCTAGCTCGGCTCGATTTTCCACGAGCCCAAACGAGCCGAGCCGAGCTCGGCTCGACTCAGCTCAATTCCACCCCTAGCTGTAGGTGATTATGCCAAGATTTTTTGCTTTTTTGTGTTGTTTTTCTAATGAAACTTCTTGAAACTTTTAGTTGGAACTTGATGAAACCTATTGAACCTCGCTGAAACTTTTTGAAACATTAGGGTTAAAACTTGTTGAGACTTGTTGCAAACTCATCAAATGAAACTTGAGTTCCAAAACCTAAAACTAATTGGAACTTTGGCTTGGAATTTTCTAGAAACTTCTAAAAGTGTGTGAAACTCACTGAAACATGAAACTTTTCGAATGTTCTATTGAAACTATATGAACTTGTTGCTATACTGTTGCAACAATATACCGTTGTCTAGTTGCTCTCTTTACTTAGTGCATAATAGCCATGCAATCATCCAATTATCATACACACGAACAAAGCTAGAGTAAACCATATCATCAAGGTCGGGTTTGTGGGTGGTTTTGAGTGATGTGGCTACCACATCATCTATTTTTTGTGTCCTCTACCACATAATCAACTTGACCCCCGCATGTTATCACTACTACAGATTATACCATTACAGACAGTTTTTTTTAACTGTCTGTGACCATGTGTCAGTGATATAACAACATATCACAGACGGTTTTCAAACTGTCTGTGATATCAATATCATAGACGGTTCTAATTAGAAACTGTCTGTAATACTATAATATCACAGACAGATTCTAAATATAACCGTCTATGATCCTCTTTTTTTCCCCACACCCCAATAGAACTTTCATCATTAGTATCTGTTCAAAATTTTCTTCTACTTAGATATTTCTGCAACGACATTTATAAGGCACAACCAGTTATAGATTTAGTAATTGAATAACTAAACATCTTAGATGTATCGAGATAACAGCTTGTATAATCAGAATCGTCTTAAAATATGAAGTTTTGTAGTACTTTCATCTCTTTCTTATTATAATATTAGTGGATTCTAAGGTAAAATCCATTTCATTCCACAGTTCGTTATGAACGCTATCATGATTTATCGCTTCCACTTCATCTTCATCCCCGAAACGAGAATACCATAGGGAGCCTGCTTATTAAATTATAGAGTTTATTAAGTCATCGTATGGACTCTATACGATAATTTAATCAACTCCATACAATGACTTAATGAACTCTATAACTCAAGAAGTATGACTACCTATGGTATTCTCATTCGGGGACGAGGATAAAGTGATAACGATAAATTAGCGCATGACACCTTTCAGGATGAACTGTGGAATGAAATGGATTTTACCTTAGAATCTATCAATATTATAATAAGAAAGGAGATAAAAGTGCTACAAAACTTCATATTTTAAGACGATTCTGATCAGACAAGCTGTTGCCTCGATACATCTTGGATGTTTTGTTATTCAATTACTAAATCTATAACTGGTTGTGCCTTATAAATGTCGTTGCAGAAATATCTAAGCAGAAGAAAATTTTGAACAACAGATACTAATGATGGAAGTTCTGCTGGGGGTATAGGGCAAAAGAGGATCACAGACGATAGCGTGCTAGAGAATTGGATTAGGTAAGAAAGATAGAAACGATTCATGCTCTCAAGTGTCGGGCTACTTAAAGATTAATCTCATAAATCTTTTATGTTAGCTCAGACTTGCCCTTTAGTTGTTCGATCTTTTCTGTTAGCTTCTAATAACTTTCCCATGTCATCTATTTTTACAATGTAGATTATTAAGATGTCTATTCTAACATGCTACACATAGCCCTCAATGTTATATCCTATTTGCATGCAGTAAGACAACACACTGATTACATAATCCAAAGGTAGCCATTAAGTCATAATCATCAAGATAAAAAACTTATTATGACATCCATGCAATAATTTCATTGATCTCAAATTAGGGTTTAATTGAAGATTCTAGATCTTCAATTTCAATCACTAATGGGCCAGACAATCAATTAAGTAAATAAGGCATCTAATCCTTGCCACCTTAACATGCACAACAAAAAATTGATTATAATTAAGGTTCACTGACAAATAACAGATTATAACCTGATCAATCATAAGATTCTCTTATTAACTAAACTATCAAATTAATTCCTAATCAACAATTACTAGATTAGAAGTTACCAGATTTCCAACCAAACCAGGTAACAAAGTATTCAAATCAGAAGCTAGTAGTTTTACTTAATCAGATCAAAAGTCAATGACCAGATTATGATACTAGGTAAAGATCAGTTTACAAGCCAATCTAATTCAGCATGAACATAAAGCAATACTGACTGAGAAACAACAACATATAAGAATTAACTACTGATCAAGACAGTGAAGTAATCAAGACTTTCTAGCATGCAAGTCTATTGATTAAAAGCCTTATTCACAAAGTTGACGATCAATATCATTAGTCTATCCAATCTCATCACAAAGCAATCCCACAGGCAACAATAGACAGGAGGATCAATTTGTAGTTACTCACGAAGGAACAACGCACTCAGAGCTGCACTCAGATCAAGTCACTACAAACTCTAGAGCCTCAGCACGTCAGGGAGGTCGGGGAGGAGGTCACCGAGTAGGAGGACGTCGGGGAGGAGGTCGCCGAGTGGGAGGATGCCGGGGAGGAGGCTGTCGAGTGGGAGGATATTGGGGAGGAGGTCGCCGAGAGGAGGTCACCAAGGAGGACGACGACGGGGGGTTAGGGTTTGGGGAGGCGAAACGCATGAAGTGGTAAGGACTGCACGAGGAACATCGATATGTTTATATAGGCCTCATTCGTATCACAGACGGTTTGTAGCTAGAACCGTCCATGATAATCAGATATCACAGACGGTTTTAAACTAAAACGTCTATGATAACTAGATGAGCATTATAGACGGTTTTATACTAAAACCGTATGTAATATTGCTATATATTATTGACGGTTTATTTATAGTATCGTCTGTGATGTTGTTACCGACAGTGGCACTATAGAACCGTCAGTGATGTTTCTCATCACAGTAGGTTTATTAAAACCATCTATGATGAGGCGTCTAATATAAGACTTTGTGTAGTACGTAGTGCATCTACCACATTATCAACTTGGCCCCCACATGTCATCTCCTCGTCTTACATCCTCTCTTTCCCCTATAGCACACTTGCATAGCTTCCATCACCCTATTGCTCTTTCCTCCCCTTCGCCCTTCTGCTCTCACAATCAAAACACCATCCTCGCACTCACCATCAATTCCACCATCTCACTTCATCATCATGAGCCTTTTCATGGTTCACTGTTTCTTGGTCCATCACCAAGTCCATAAAAAAATTCACTGTTTGAGCCATCTCTATTTCCAATTCAATCCTCTCCTTGTCTTCCTCGCCTCCTTGTGGTCAAGACATCTCTTTATCATTCTCATCGTCAATCGTCAGAGCTTGCCATGAATGCACCTCTTACCTTATCGTTCTCGTAGGTCAACCACTTTAGTGTTGTAAAGTCTAAGAGTAGACCGATAACATGAGCTGTTGAACTCCTTGCTCACCAGAGCTCGATCCCCTAGGTTGAACTTCTGGTGTGTCACTAAAATTAATAAAAACAGATACACATATACATATGTATTAAATAGAACAGCACATTATTATGTTTTAAAGATCGTAGAGCCACCCATTAATTCATTAGCATATATAGGACATGTGCGATCAACGTGTTCGTCTTGTACCTAGAATACATTACCTTGGTCAGTCACGTCAGCGAGAGCGATCGACCAATCACAGTTCACCACGCCACGCGCGCACGGTCAGCAGTACCACTCGCGCGCACGGGCGCCCCTACCCCCAAAACGCTCACCGTGCCCACCAACAAGATGCCCTCTCACCGTCACATGGGCCCCATGTCAACATGCCCCACCAGTCAGTCACTGTCTTCACCAAACCAGGTAGCCCCGCCTTTGCGCCACGGGGGGTAAACCCCCGCGAGATCTATCCCAATTCCTAACCTCACATCCCCTCGATTCGACTTTCGTTTAAACCCAAACCCAAACCCTAATCTCGACCCCCTCTCTCTCCCCAAAGCCCTAAGGCGGCGGCGTCCATGGACGGCAGCGGTGGAGGGGGAGGAGTCATGGTGGGCCCCGTCGGCGGCGGCATCGGGGGCGACGTGGAGCTCGTGAGCAAGACGCTGCAGTTCGAGCACAAGCTGTTCTACTTCGATCTGAAGGAGAACCCGCGGGGGAGGTACCTCAAGATCTCCGAGAAGACGTCGGCGACGCGCTCCACCATCATCGTGCCCGTCGCCGGCGTCGCCTGGTTCCTCGACCTCTTCGACTACTACATCCGCACCGACGAGCGCGACGCCTTCAGCAAGGAGCTCCGCCTTGACACCAAGGTCGCCCCCCTGATCTCCACGATCGGCCCGATTTCGCCGCTAATTGCCGCCGCCGTTGCTAATTTTGCTTGGGTCTCTGTTTGTGGCGCTGTGCAGGTGTTCTACTTCGATATTGGGGAGAATAAGAGAGGCCGCTTCCTCAAGGTGACGTGGCGTTTCTTAGTCAAATTTCTAATTTTGTGCGCGCGTTTGATGTGGCGAAATTGCCCGATCGGTATATACGAAAACTCGTGCTCTTGAGTTGTTTTAACTGCTTAGCTAGAACAGGAAATTAGGTATGTAAATTTAGTCAGGGAAAAGCCCTGTTTTGGCCCTCCTGGTACTTTAGGCCTCAACTACTTTCGTATGAGCGAAAAAGGTCCTCTAACATCCAGTCCTAAAAGATCACGCGGATTAAAAAAATGATAAAAGTCTATCTAGTTTCTAAGTCATTGCTATCTGGAGCGTGCACCCACTTGTCAGTGGCAGAGGTTCTTTCGACCAAGGCTCAAGTTAAGAGGTTGCTTGGGGCTTTGAAAAGGTGTAGGTCCTAAAAAGGCACCGGAGCCCACCTAAATGGGACTTTATCCTTTAGTAGTTCAGTCTTGCTCAGGTTTGGTATCGCCCTATTCTCATAGTTTTATTTTTACTGGTTTTTATTTGCCAGCTATCCCATCCATGCGTCAATAATTGTCACTTTCGACCACTTTATTTTTTTTATAAGTACTTCCCGTTTCACGTTTTTCAATGTACATTTTCCCATTTTGGCCTTATTAATTATTTCACCTTCCCACATCAATTGCGGGCCTATAATCAATTTAATTAGTTGCCAAGTTCAATTTGATCAATTTGGATAGAAAAGTTTGCCCTGATAATTTTGTGAGCAAAAAGTGACAAGTAAACACGAATGGAGTGAGAGTATTGATAAGTTGGTGCCAACTGAGCGAAAATAGCTTCCCATGCTGGCATGTTATGGTAATATTCCACTGTGCAGAGCATCTGTTCTTTCAAAGTTACAAGTGTACCAATCCTAGTGCATTGAATTGGCCTTGAATCTGATGTGGAAAGTCGGCTAGTTTTGCGGTAATGTTGATTGGGGACACACACCTGATAGTTGCCTTTGTATTGCGTGGAAAATTGTGCTTTTTTCGTGTGTTGCAAACTTGCAGTTTGATTGATTGGATAGGAGTGCGTGGAAGTTAGCGATCCACATACCGGAACCATGACTTAAGATAGCGGAACTATGACATAAGATTGAAGGTTTAGGGGCTTTATTGACTTTGACTGGGTTTCTTTCCTAGCCTACCCCAATTTGTTTGGGACAAAAGACTTGCTTGTTGTTGTTGTATTCAGTTTTTTGTACTCATGTGCTTATATTTTTGATACATAGTTTGACTTTCTAGAGTGTTGAACTTGTGTTCAGATTTGTTGTAGAGACTTGGAGTTACCCTGGTGAAGGGAGCACTTGTGGTTCGAAAGAAAAAGGAAAAAGTAAAAGCTTGATTGGTTAGTGTTCATATTGGTGTGTGGCAATAATCCAATCTGACTACTGTTCCTAAAAATATCCAATCTGAGTATGTCATTGATTTTTTTGTGCCTAATATAGTGATAAGGAAATCAATTTATTTATCAGGTTTTTTGACCTTGCATATAATCTTTCACATTCTTTTGTTGGTGTTTATCGAAAACTGTTGAGTTAGAACTCTGAATTGTTGTATATTTGTGTCTTAATCATGAAGGTCAATTGGAACAGTATATTTGAGCAACTGAAGCTATCCATTGCTAGTTCGGTATTGAACATCATATTTTGTGGATGCCAAAACCTGAAATCATACAACTCCAAAGGATACAAGCAACAGGAAAAGGATGTATAGAATTATAGCAAGATTGTTGCACACAAACAGCATGGACTACAAATATGAAATCTCCACCTGAAAATATTGTGTCTGGCTTAAAAATCTAAACAAATTACACAAACGAACACTTAACAGTTAATACCACTGATGTCCTTAAACATCAAGGATTTTTTATTATTGTTATGTTGTTTTTATTAGTGTTGGGCTATTATGTTAGTCAAAAATGTAACCCCGCTTATTAAAATACCTAAGCTTTCCTTATTCTCTTAAATGATTCTGAACAACTACTTATCTTCTTCGTATTTTGTCTCATTATGATTTATTGTACGTTGTGTTAATAGTTTTTTTAATAGTATTGGCAGCGTAATTATGATGATCTCTGCAGTGACATAAAATTTTCAATAAAATAAAGAGTACAGTAGGTCTCACGTCCATCTTGTGTGTCAGAAAATATCATGTGGGTGATGTATCATGTGGATATTGCTGTCTGCACAGGCAAAGATCATGTACTGTAGATTGGAACTATTGTAACTTCGACAGCAAAGATCATGTACTGTAGATTGGAACTATTGTAACTTAGTTGGAAGCCAGAGACTAGTTTTGTGTGCCATGTTTCTTCTTTCCATCCATCCCAAATATTCCTGCAAATAGCATATGGATTACCTGTCTTTCACATCTATATTTTTCTTACCAGTATGACAGATTAGATGTGCCTTTGGTCTTCTTTTTGTGGTCTGTTGGGGTTATTTAGGAGTTAGGGACTTGGTGTTTAGTTCAGATCCTACATATGTTGATTACATGTAAAGTGAAAACGTTACGTGCTGTTTTGTTGGACCACTTCATGATGCACCAATACCCAGTTGGGAATACACTTCGATACTATTTCCAATACACCCAAGGTGGGATTATTTTAATCAAATATGTCACATCTCCAGCTCCCATTACTATAAACCCATTGTGATTATGATTACAATTTCCAATTAAACAATACCTTAGCAACTTCTTATGACAGGTGCTTTTGGCCACTACATTTAGTGATCCTTGGACCACCTAGGCCGCCCTTGGTTAGTGTTATTTACATACTTGATGTATTTCCAAAACCACTATACATTTTTCTGTCAGAGTTACAAAGTGGATATTATATGTATAGAAACCACTCAAGATTGTAGATTGGTGGGTGAAGTGCTGTTTATCTTTGTTGCTATGCTTGCAATTAATGATATTTTCTTGACATCTTGATCAACCTACACTACTCATTTTCTGTCTCTGCTTCTAAAAAAATATTTGTCCTGACATAACTATAATATTTACCTGCTGACACAAAGTTTTCTCTTCAGGTTTCAGAGGCATCCGTCAACAGAAACCGTAGTACAATAATTGTTCCGGCTGGTAGCTCTGGCGAAGAAGGTTGGGAAGCATTCAGGAATGTACTGTTGGAAATAAATAATGAAGCTTCCCGACTCTATGTTATACCAAATCACCCAAATCAGGTACCACAAAATTAGCAGTTTTTGACGCATCTATGGAGTCTCTAGACTCAAAAAACATCATTCTTAAATTCTTCTTGCATTGTATTGGTCAGCAACACATGGAACCTCCAGAGCGCCTTCCTGGCCTTTCTGATGATGTGGGTGCTGGATTTATAGCTGGACATGGCAGCCAATCCGCTTCTGGATCAGAGGTAGATGTTGAACGCTTGGTTGATCTGCCTCCTCAGGAAGAAATTAGTGGGATGGGCATGTCTAAGGTGATAAGGGCAGATCAGAAGAGGTTCTTCTTTGACCTGGGCAGCAACAACAGGGGCCATTATTTGAGGATTTCTGAGGTACCCTATTCTTGTCCGTAACCTGCGATATCGATAGCTCTACCCGGTTATCAGAGTAAGGGCTCGTCCTTACTGCTTGTAAAATTGCAGGTTGCTGGAGCTGATCGTTCGTCAATAATCTTACCGCTTTCTGGTTTGAAGCAGTTCCATGAAATGGTTGGTCACTTTGTAGATATAATGAAGGACAGGCTTGAAGGAATGACGGGCGCGAACGTGCGCACCGTCGAGTCCAGTCAAAGATGATTAGCTCGACCTTGGCCTTTACTGCTGTTGTGCCGCCTCTAGGTTTGTCATGTGGTGTGTGGTTGTGTAGGTCATGTAGTATTAATTCATCTGGTGGGGTTAATAACGTCTTCTCCTTTTTCTGAATTCCGTGGTGGATTGATTTGTTTGCGACTTTATTTTTCTGTCGAGGAATAATAAGCAGTATATTGTTCGTGGGGTGGTATAAGTTGGTTGTTGCCGCATTTGTAGCCCAGTTTACATGCGTCATACCTGGATGGTGTTCTTTGAGGGTGTAGGAATGCTGGTTGAGCTTGTGTTGTGTGGCATAGTTTCTGTGCTCGGCGTTGTGAATTCTTCCACTTGCATCATTCCATGTGGTATTGGGGGCTTGCATCGCATGCCGCTCTCCTCCGAGTAATTTGTTTCCTAACTGCTCCCCGGCGCGCCGGGGCCCTGGGCCCTGCTTGCTGTAGCAATTCATGCTTTCGTATTCAGATTTTAAGTGATTCATGCGTGGCTGGTGCTACAAGGCTACGTGACAGTTTTTTTTCACATCAAGGTGAAGAAGCTTTTGCAGACTGAGGATATGCCTGGTGCTGATTGTAATATACTCCGTCACTCTGGTTCGGAATGCATGTCATTTTAGCTTTTAAATTTTGTTTCCAAATATGTATCATTCTATATTTTCAAGATAATTTTTAACTGTTTTTCCTTTACATATCTTTACCATTTATTACCCCTAATGTTATTTATTACTATGGAATAGACTAACATACATTATCCAAAAGTAATAAGCGAGCTAGTAAAGGAGGATGATTTAGTTATTTTTACATATGCCTTGATTGAACTCTAAAATGTTAAAACATTATCTATTTAGAAATGGAGGTAGTAGTTATCTCGTATATGTCCATCTCGTGGAAATTTCGGAGCATGTGAGGTTCAATCCTATTATACTTGGCATAAATTTCAAGGAATTCGTGCATAGGGGGCGGGGTCCTGTAGGATTGTTTTCCATCCCTTACCCGGTTGATATCAATGGTGTCTAACGGAAATGCAAAGCATAATTTATTTTAGAATATACGTCATTCTCACTTTTAAATTTTATTCTTAAATGCGTATTATTCTATAGTTTTGATGTAACTTTTACTATTTTTCTCTTACACCTTTTCTTTCTAGCTATTTTCTATATCATTTACTATTATAGATTAGAGTAAAACACACTACCTACAAATATAATCTCTACTAATATAAATTTGTAGTTGGTGGCGTGATCAGATTCTTCCTAGCCCTCTCGCCATATCTCCAATAATACTTAGGTCATTATAGTTAATTATTCTTTCTTGATTCTGACTGACCATATCTCTCTAAATATAGCTAATTATTATAGCAAAATCCACGATTATTCTTTGGTAATTAATAATGGTCAATCATTCCTTTTGTACTCTATATATGTTTGTGAGTTTTCAAAGAATCAATCAAGGAATTCATTCAAGATCTTCCATGTCGTCGTGCTTGCATGGCAAATGAACTCGATTTACGGCCCGATCTATAAGTGACGGACCGACGTACATGACCGCGAGACGCAAGAGACCGAGCGCCACGATCGAGTAATGCGCAACGAAGACGGCTAAGCGCGGCGCCCACGGGTGCTATGACCCAGCCTTGAGCGGTTGGGCGTGAACAAAGTGTCGACAACGGCGTGGTTGCCCGACAACACTGGTAGGACATCATCGGCGGTAAGAGAGTCATTGGCATACCCCTTGGAGATAAACGGGATGATCCAGTTGAACGTCGCGAGAGAGAGGAACGACGCGGCGGTGCATGGCGTGGCGGACGCCTCGGCGCTGGTGTTTTCCGGTTCACTTTCATGGGCTCCGGCGTCATGGCCGGTGAAATCAGTGATGACTAGGTACGTCAGAGGCATGGAGACGAGTAGGCCGGCAAAGGCGAAAGGGTCATCTGGGAAGAGCAGCGAACCATCAGCGCAGCGGACCACCGCTGTCGGCGTATTTCGCCGGACAGGACCCCGTCGACGGACAGGGTTGACCACTCTTAGGATGGAGGTTAGGGTTAGGTAGAGGGCGTCTTCGCAGTTGGAAACCCTAATGACTCTCGCGCGAGGGATTTCGGGAATCAACAAATCAAGGAACACATCAATGTGCCGAGGTTCGGACCCCCAGTGTGGGTAACAACCCTACGTCCTGCTAGATCTTTGTTGATGAAGTGTGGAGGCGATTACAATGATTTTTTCAGTTTGTTCTGCTCTTTTTAACTTTCACAACCAAGTCGTCGACGTACACCTCAAGATTTCGCCCTATCTGTGGACGGAAAGTAACATGCTGTAGGGTCGAGGATGCGCCTAGAGGGGGGGTGAATAGGCGTTTTACGAAATTCGATCGCTCACTAAACAATTCGCTCTAATACACCCCTAAGTTAAAACCTAATCAATTTATATGTGGAAGCGATAAATAGGTTTTGACAATTTAAAGCCTAAATCAACTAGGCTCACTAGTGCACTAACTAAAATTAAGTCTCTACACTAGAATTACTAAATTGAACAATCAATTAATACTAAGCAATTCTAATACATTCAAGCAATTGATAAATATGCAAAAGGTAAATACTTGAATGTAAAGAGACAAGAGACAACCGATGTTTTTCCGTGGTGTTCGGAGACTTGCCGGTCTCCCCTAGTCCACGTTGAGGCAAGCCCAACCACTTGGACCGGCTCCCGCTCGAGCACCCGCCTCTTTCCACTAGTCGTGGTTTTTCACGCTTTGCGCGTAGGCTCAACCCGAACCTTCACAAACTTGCGGGGCTTTCACACCTCGAGGCTCCGCGCGACGCCGCCTGGCCGTCTAGTAGTCGGCAACCTCCAAGAGTAACAAGCCGCTCCTCCGCTTGAACTTCACCGAGCACAACGAATGCGCTCCCGGTGATCACCTCGTGCAACACATGCACCAAGGCCTTCCTCAAGTGCAACACATGCACAAGAAGCTTCTCAAACCACTCCCTAATTGCAACACATGCAATTAGTCTCACTCTTAAGCTCAAGAGGCAAATGGAGAAGAGCAACACATGCAAACAACTCCCACACAACACCAACCACTCAATAACACCAGCAACTACTGCCCCAAGCCCCCCAAGGGGGTATTTATAGCCCCCCACAAGAAAACTAGCCGTTTGGGGGCAAAAGCAGGCAAACCCAAAATCCGGTCCATGGGACCTCAACCGGTCCGACCAAGCCCTCACAGGTAATGGTCGGATTTTGGACAGTTGCCGGCCGATCAAGACTTTCCCGGCGGGGCCGCTGCGTGGTGGTCTACCGGACCCGGGTCCGACCTTGAGCAAAAATAGCAAAACACTCTTTGGAAAAGAAGCGCGGAGGGCGGTCAAACCGCCTGGCGGTCCAACCGCCAGGGCAGTCCACACCGCCAGCCGGCCGATGTAGTTTAACTTGAAAGTCTCTTTGTATTGATCGATTCATTGTTGACACATATAAGGATCAAGACAAAGAAACTAAATCCTTGAGTATATATTTGAATTGCCTAGTTATAGTATACTCGTGGAATTATAGGATATGCTCCAATGCAATCAAATTGAATATGTGCATATTATATCCAAGTCAATCAAACTTATGCACATATACATGTGGGGTTTATTCTATAGTTGATGATTTAGAGAAATGATCATTTCCATATAATTTACATATAATGGATCATTACTTTTCATCAACATGAGTATATGAAAACTTGTGTAGTTAATATATACTCATATCAATTTAAATGATAATTTAAATTTAGTTCATTTGTCTTATTAATTATTAAAGAACACTTCATCATGTGTTGATGGTGTTAGTGATTAATTGAGGACAAATGAATAGCTCTTAAGTATATTGAAGCATGTGTTGCATTCTTGTATTTAAGATACATTTAATCATTCAAATTGTTTTAGGTTGTGCTCAATTGATCTAAAGGCATCCATTATGTGTTAATGGAGTGCAAGAGATAATTGAGACAACCATGCATCTTGGACTAACTATTTGTATGAGTTGTGATTAAGTTAGGTCCAAAGATGGATGAGATGATGAGAACGGGACAAAGAGCGGCATCGAGCGTCAAGAGAAGATCCGAAGTCAAAGAAGAGGAGTCGAGTGATGATCCGGGGAGTATCAAAGTGAAGATCATAAAGACCCCAAAGGGATTGCTTTGGCGTGGCGAAGGTATAATTAGATAGGCTAAGGACTTTATAGTCTTTGAGTCTAAGGTTTTATCGCCGTGCTATTAAGAGGGGTCGTTCCCTAGCTTGAGCTTCATCATGTGTTGGTGATCTCAATCCGCGTTCACTCAAGCTCAAATCTTATTTGATTTGGTTTTTGCATATGGGTTAACCATTTGGCATGTGTTGCAAATGTGTTAAGTCCGTGTTTGGTTGTTTTGCATTATGCTCTGATTTGCATGTGTTGCAAAGATGAAAGAGTATATGTATTTGGTTTTCGCATTATGCTTTGATTTGCATGTGTTGTAAATAGGATAAGCTAATGCGTTGGCTTTTGCGTGAAGTTCACTTTTGCATGTGTTGCATTAGTTGAAGCTTCATGCTTTAGTTTCGCAAAACATCTTTATAAAACCTTGGTGTTGCTTGGAGCTAAGTTTTGCATGTGTTGCAAAAGGAGAGAGCTCAAGCATGATTTTATGTTGTGTGTTTTGCAAGGGTGTTTGATCATGTGTTGATCATCTAGAAGCTCAAAGAATTGCATTTGGATCTTCGGAGAAAAAGATCGAAAAAGCTGAGTCGGCTGCCCGGCGGTGTGGCCAAGCCTGGTCGGTTGGGCCGGCGTGGGGCGGTCGGACCCACTGTCCGGTCGAGGCCGCCGGGCGGTCGGGCCGGCCCGGCAGCTTGATTTTTCGAGCGTCGGTTTTTGGTTTGTTAGGCGGTCTGCGGCCGTGAGGCGGTGGCGACCGGCCGTAGTAAAGGCGATCAACCGGCGTGTTGCAGCCGTTTTCCGACTGCTGCTGTGAGGGCGGTCGGACGGCGAGGCCCAGTTGGACCGCGTTTTTGGGTTTTGCCTGTTTGCCCCCAAACGACTAGTTTTCTTGTGGGGGCTATAAATACCCTGGGGGCTTAGGCGAGGGGTTGTTCTTGTGTTTGAGGTTTTGGGTGAGGTGTTGCATGTGTTGCACACTCACATTTGATTATTGAGCTAAAAGTGAACTAATTGCATGTGTTGCAATTAGGAGTGGTTTGAGTGAGGCTCTTGTGCATGTGTTGCACTTGAGTGAGGTCCTTGTGCATGTGTTGCACTTGGTGATCACCGAGGAGCGCATTTGTTGTGCCCGGTGAGGTTTAAGCAAGGAGCGGCTTGTTACTCTTGGAGGTTGCCGACTTCTAGGCGGCGTGGGCGTCGTCTTGCGCGGAGCTCTCGAGGTGTGAGAAGCCCGCAAGTTTGTGAAGGTTCGGGTTGAGCCTCACGCGGCGTGAAAAACCACGACTAGTGGAAAGAGGCGGTGCTCGGCGGAGCCGGTCCAAGTGTGGGCTTGCCTCAATGTGGACTAGGGGAGACCGGCAAGTCTCCGAACACCACGGAAAAATATCGGTTGTCTCTCGTCTCATTTATATTCAAGCACTTTAATTATTGTATATTGATCACTTGCTTGAATGCATTAGAATTGCTTAGTGTAAATTGTTTATTCAATATAGCAATTTTTGTTTAGAGACATAAATTAGTTAGTGCACTAGTGAGCCTAGTTCATTTAGGCTTTAATTGTCAAAACCTATTTATCACTTCCGCATATATCTTTGATTAGGTTTTGACTTAGGGGTGTATTAGAGCGAATTGTTTAGTGAGCGATCGAATTTCGTAAAACGCCTATTCACCCCCCCTCTAGGCGCATCCTCGACCCTACAAGTGGTATCAGAGCCACGGTCACTCTCATTTTAGGCTTAACCGTCTAGAAAGTAAAAAGGATGGCAAATAGAGGTTTAGTGCACTCCACCGATTCATATATATTTGATGGCTCTAATTATGCTTCATGGAAAATATTTATGATTAGTCATTTTAAATCCATGAGCCCACAAATATGGTGGATCGTAGATGTCGGCTTTTCTTCTCCACTAAATGATATTGCTCCAACTAAAGGAGAGGAGAAATGTCTACATCTCGACGCTCAAGCTACTAACGTTTTATTTAGCGTTGTGAGCGTAGAGATATTTAATCTCATTTGCAATCTCAAGAGCGCTCATGATATGTGGATTAAGCTTCAAGATTTATTTGAATAATCCACAACATCAATTGAGGATTGCAATAAAGAGGAAGTGTCAGTTGATGATCATTCAACTTCAACATCAAGCGATGAACCGGCATCCCCATCAACCTCAACCTCCGCCTCAAGCGACGACGAATTTTCACTCCCGTCAAAAATTTGTTGCTTCATGGCAAAAGGTAAAAATGAGGTAAGTGACGCCGAAGATGAGCCCTCTTATGACGAATTAATGAATATGCTAGAGGAGCTCAATGAATTTCTTGGAAAGGAGAAAAAGAAATATAAAATTTTGAAGTTAGAACATGAATCACTTCAAAATGATTATGATGTTCTAAAAGAAAATCATGAGAAACTCCTTTTCAAGGAATTTAGTAAAGCTAGTGTGGATAGTGCTATTCAATGCAATTTAGTTAATGAATTGGCTCACTCAATTCCAATTACAAACAATACATCGAATAAATGCATATCCACCTCTAGCGATGATTTGCCTTGTTGCTCTAATGAAATTGCTTCTAGTTCCTCTATGTTTTTAGATGCTAATATTGTAGAAGAAAACAATGAGCTCAAGGCTCAAGTCATTAAGTTGGAAAATGACTTGAAGAGGTGCGTTAAAGGAAAAGCCCTCCTCGACGAAATCTTGAGCAAGCCAAGGGCGCCTCAAGACAAGCGAGGACTCGGCTACAACTCCGAGAGGGAGAATAGCAAGACGAGGCATAATGCGCGACACACGAAGACAATCAAATGCTTCGCATGCAACAAGAAGGGCTACCTCGCCTCCATGTGCCCTAATCAAGTGGATAACAAGGCCACAACACCAACAATGAGGCAAGCCGGCAAGGAGCAAGTCAAAGCGGTCAAGAGAGGGCCAAATAGCGTGACGTGCTTCAATTGCCGGGAAAAGGGACATTTCGGTAAGGATTGTCCCAAAGGTATAATTCTTAAGCCTATTCTCGTCAATGAAAATTATTTGCTTAGGAAGGACAAAAATGGCAATGTGTTTGCCAAGCTTTTCAAGTCCCCTATGCCCGCTAAAAATGATATACATTTGCATAGGAAGAGTAATTCTAGAAATGTGTTTGCTCAAAATGCTAGATTTCCTAAGACTATGAAAAATCATGAAAATCATGTGCTTAGGAAAAATAATTATAGCAAAACATTTGCTAGAAATGCTAGATCCTCTAAGCGTTCTTACTATAATGATTATCATATGCTTAGAAGAGATCAAACTAGAAGTAGTTTTGCAAAATACAATTGCCCTCCCAAGTCCTCTCACTTAAATCCAAACAAATTGCCTAGGAGGAATAATAATCGCAAAACTATTCCTAGTTATGTTAGTCAATTCAATAATATTAAAATTAGGACCATTTGGGTTCCTAAATCCATTGTGACTAACATTGTCGGACCCAACAAGGATTGGGTACCAAAAGTCGCCTAAAAGAATTTTAGGTGATATGAGATGGATTGGACGCTTGCTCACTCAAGAGAAGGATTACATTCGTCTACAAGTGGTGTCAAGCTTGAAGATTATCAAGTCCACCATGAGCCAATGCCATCTCGGGTAACAAGTATTTAAATTGATTACTATTATGTCTTATAGCCTTGTGTAGGTTATATTGAAATATTAATGAAAATCAATTTAGATTACTTGTTATGGCCACTTGCTCTCGCCTCTTATCTATTCTCTTATTGCAAATCTTGAGCAAGTTTAATTGTAGCACATTTAGGGGGAGTGTTAATTCATATTCATGTGTACCACATCCCTACGTGTGCCCATATTAATATAAGTGCATATATATATATATTTTCAAAATCAACCATTTAGCCAAAAGTCAAAATTTTGTATACCAATTACTATTCTTGTGAAAAATTAATTGAAAAGTGTATACAAATGCTTTCAAAAGGTTTTCCAATGGTTTTGGCTTTACAAAAACTAATTTCAAAAGAAAATGAGTTTTAACTCCAAAATCCAGTTACTAGTTTCTAGATTTTGATTTAAACTTATAATTTTTATAGAATTAAATGTAAAAAGATTTTGAAAGTAATTCCAAAATAAAAATCCTAGAGTTGGTCATTCTTAACAATTTTTGTGTTCAAAAGTTTTTCAAAAGACCAACCTAGCAAAAGTTATTTGATTTTGAAACTCGCCGAAAAACGATGCTTGACCCATAACGGTCATACTATTGCACTTAGTGAGTTTCACCATTTGGATCAATTCTTGTGTAGAATTGCAATTCAAAATGGTATTTTAGACTCATACACAAAATTCAAATCTCTATATCTTACCCTTGCTTTATTTGAATTTTTTTTTGTGTTGATTGAATTTGATTTTGTGATTTCTCATTTGGTTCTTCAAAAGGACCCTCTTTGGACTATTTAGGTCAAAAGTCAAAAATCATATTTAAAAGGCCCAAATTTACGAAAAGCTTTATAAAAGTATCCTATTAAGTATTCCAAAGGTTTTACAAGTTTTCAAAATAAAAATTCTATGTTGAAATCGAATTTGGCTCAAAAACAATTTGATTTAATCCAAAATAGCCTATTCTAGCACTATGCTAAATTATTGGCATTCAAGTTGGATTTCATTCTAAATCTTGGCTATAAACATTCTTGATTCACCAATCTAAGCCATGAAAATTGAAATTGCATGAAATCCAAATTGAATTGCATTTTGAGGTTTTTCGTGAAAATCAATTTCCTTTTATGCCTCAAAGCGCAAATTGCCATATCTTTCAAAATAAAATTGATTTTGAGAAAATTCCTTTTGCAAAACCTTATAAATAGTCCAAAGTTCATCTCTACAAAATTTTAAATTTTTTGGACTTCGTTTGAATCGTTTTTGCCAAAATTTACAAAAGTCTGGGCTTTTCAGCCTGTCAGGGCCGGTCACACCGCATGGGGTGCGGTTGCACCGGCCGGCCGGTCGGACCGGGCATGAAGCGGTCGGACCGGCCATGGCACATTTAGCTCTGAATTTTCAGATTTTTCAAAATTGCTTTTGGGATATCTTTTGATTGGAATGTTCTTTTTCAAAAATTCTTTCCTTTCTCCAAGTGGTATCATGGTTCTTATTGATCATTTCCTCTAATGATATCCTTGATTATTTGGATTCCTTTTTAAAGTGGTATCATTGATTTTAATTATTTTCTACAAGTGGTATTTCATTGCCTCTTTGTAGTATTTCTCCGATACCCACATTCTTGATTAAGATTTTTCCTCGCAAGCTAAATTTGTAAGTTCAACCGCCTAAGACTTCTCTGTGTGAGATTCTTTATGTGTTGAAATACATTAAAGAGGAAATCTCTTGTTGAGCATTGTTCTTCATTAAAATTTAAGAATGCTCATTTCTTTTTGAGTCTTCAAGCAAAGCCCTTGAGATTAAATTTACAAGTGGTATCTATTTCTCAAAGTGGTCTTTATTCTTTTGGGTTCCTCGTTAACCCGTTTAGGCAAATTGTTGGATTCTTCAAGAGAATCATATTGAAAATGTGCAAAGCCTAATAAAATGAGGAGTGAGTTATTTGAATGTGTTTCAAATAAACTGTGTGATACCCTTACTTCGTTTTTCACGCTTATCTTTACAAGTGGTATTTGTACAAGTGGTATCCACAAATCCAAATATGGTCTCTTTTCGAGTTTTCCTTATTTTTAGACCATATTTCAAATAAAAAAAAACTTGGTTTACTTCTTGAATAATCCTTCAAGTTTTTATTTGGTTTTAAATCTTAATTCATTCCCAAGGTCATAAGTGTTTATTTCAATTCTTGTATGACCTTCATTAAAAGGAGATAATTAAATAGGAGAGAATTAGGAGCTTAAAAAGAAATTATTAAATGTAAAAAGGGGGAGAATAATTGAATAATCACAAGGGGGAGAAATAATTAAAATATTCTTTTAAGATGGTTTATCCATTTTTTGGTGTTTAATGCCAAAAGGGGGAGAATTAGGAAGCTTAATATCATTTGGTTTAAAAAGGGAGCTTAATATGATTAAGGGGGAGAATTGATTCTCATATGCATTCTAAATTGTCAATGCTTATATTGTTTAAGATGTGCATATGCATTCAATAGCTTAAATTCTCTCGATATGTTAGTTTTAATCCAAATGTACTCATTAAGCTTGGATTTATCATTAATCACCAAAAAGGGGGAGATTGTAAGTTCAACCTTCATTAGTTATGGTTTTGGTGTTAACGACAAATCTAATATTAAGTTTATCCCCTAATGCGATTTTATTATTAATGACAAATCTTATATCGAGACTAACTTGTTTATTAAGAATATCTTTGATTAGTCTCATCGCATTGAAAAATAGAAAACCCAAGGTATGTTTGCATATTCATTCTAATATTAGTTGCATACTTTGGAGTCAAGTTGAAATATGAATGTCCCCATTATATTAACCACAAAATGTGCATTATGTTTCTCAATCCATATATTACATGGATGCACATATTTAGAGGGAGTTTGTAGTTTAACTTGAAAGTCTCTTTGTATTGATCGATTCATTGTTGACACATATAAGGATCAAGACAAAGAAACTAAATCCTTGAGTATATATTTGAATTGCCTAGTTATAGTATACTCGTGGAATTATAGGATATGCTCCAATGCAATCAAATTGAATATGTGCATATTATATCCAAGTCAATCATACTTATGCACATATACATGTGGGGTTTATTCTATAGTTGATGATTTAGAGAAATGATCATTTCCATATAATTTACATATAATGGATCATTACTTTTCATCAACATGAGTATATGAAAACTTGTGTAGTTAATATATACTCATATCAATTTAAATGATAATTTAAATTGAGTTCATTTGTCTTATTAATTATTAAAGAACACTTCATCATGTGTTGATGGTGTTCCGTGATTAATTGAGGACAAATGAATAGCTCTTAAGTATATTGAAGCATGTGTTGCATTCTTGTACTTAAGATACATTTAATCATTCAAATTGTTTTAGGTTGTGCTCAATTGATATAAAGGCATCCATTATGTGTTAATGGAGTGCAAGAGATAATTGAGACAACCATGCATCTTGGACTAACTATTTGTATGAGTTGTGATTAAGTTAGCACTACAGGAATCCGATATATTTACGTCGGCCAAATATATTTACGTCGGCCTAGAAAAAACTGACGTAAATAGGGAATTATTTACGTCGGCCACGGGAAGCCGACGTAAATACACTTATTTACGTCGGCTTGGCCAACGGAAACAATGTCCAACCGAGACGAGGAAAAATAAATTTAGGAAAGTCATATTTCGTCGGCGGATAAGCGTAAATAGAAGTTAGCCGATGTAAATCGCCGCGTGGCTATTATTTCGTCGGCTGGCTTTCGCCGGCGTAAATAGCTCAGCCCGTGGCCTATTCGTCGGCGGGCCGGCCCATCGACGAACCGCCAACCGCACTTAGCCCCCCAGCGCACTCCGCCCTAATTCTTTGCTAGCCTCTCGCACTCTGCCCTAATTATTGCTAGCCGCCACCACGCACGCCGCCGCGCCGCCGCCCGCGCCGCCCGCCCGCCGCCGCCCAGCCCCGCCGCCGCCGCCCGCGCCCAGCCTACGCCTACCACACGCTACGCCCGCCGCCCGCGCCCGCCGCCGCCGCCCGCCGCCCGCGCCGACGCCGCCGCCGCTCTTAGCCCAACGCGCCGCAAGACTGACGCCGACGTTCTTGGCGCCGACCTCGTCCCCTCCGGCCGCCTCTGCCGTTTTGCTGGTATTCTTGCTTGATCGGTCATAATTTACGATTTTGTGTCCAATTTGTGAACTAGTATTATTTTGCTGCTTAGGAGGAAGTTTCGTGATTTACTTATGATGGTGCAGCAATTATTCAATGGATTGTCTCATCAGTTATAAAATTACAGCATAAACCAGAATATTCTAAAAAAATAATTGGAGTATACAGAATTAACCAGTGAAGCTGTAAAGATTGATCGAATCAGTTGTAACATTTTCAAGTCAAAGCATATGGAATAAACTTAAAGTACTTGCTATGCTTCTATGTAACTACTGAAGTGTGTGGTATCTGAACTTTTTCTTATTTATGTGTGATGAAGTGAAAACTTTCTTATAGTAAAAAGGTTTATGGGACCTTGTTATCTCATCACTATTACTGATCAGTCCATTTCAGTGGAAGTTGGAATCAACTTGTTTTTTAATACATTGCTCAATTTTCAATTCCAGAAGTCTGCTTACTATTCTGGTTAGCAACCTGAAGTAATATTGTATCTTTAGAAGGCATGTGGTTACTGGTTAGCAACCTGAAGTAAATAGAAGAACCAACTGTGACCATATCATGCTTCCCAAGACATAATTCGGTCCCATCTTACTGACTGGGAAGACTAGTAAGTGATATGGGACTCTCATCATTAGGGGAGTCCATAGCATATGCGTAAATTACATCTTTCTTCATACATTTATGGTCTAGTATTTCAACTGTTCGAATGAACTTGGTTACTGTGCTTAAACTTTATAAGGACACACTCTTGTACAGTTATACTAGTCTGCTTTTGTTATTTTTGTGGTGTTTCCTTGTAGCAAAAAATTTGTAAGGGGTAGATAGAAGCCATTCGAACTAGCAAATTCTAGCAACTTGTTGTTTGATTTCTCTTGGGTTTTCAATCTATATTAGTAAAGCATGAGCTTGTTGTTTGATTTCTCTTGGGTCATTCACAGGTAGCTGCCTCCTTGCCGTTCGGCCGCTTTGGCCGGTATCCAGAGCACATCGATCTTGGCATTAAGTAAGTAGGGCGCATTGTGGTATGCGATTATGTCAATCTTTGTTAGAAGCTTAAAATATTGAGAGTGTTACATTTATCGCTCATGTGTATCCCATTTTCATGTTGATGTGTTGTCACCTAGGATATTGTCTCCAATGATTGTTTTAAGTTGTCACATTGAATGGATACCATTCTTGGTTGTTGTTGTTGTTGATATTATATTGAATCTTTTTTTTTCTGCTGAGTGGATGTGCACTATTTTAGGGGAGGTTCTGCCGAAATTTTTATTATGTTCGGCAACCTCCTAGTCGTTCTTGCTATATATACATTAAAATCTAAACTTACTAGAAGCAAACTACAAATTTAATTTTAGTTATTTTTAGCATTCATGCTTTACTTTTAGTTATATTTACATTAGTTTATTAAATTATGGTAGTTTCTATACTAATTTAAATTAAGGTAGTTTATTGCCCAATTTTAAAATTAGGTAGTTTAACCCATTCTCACATATTGTTTATGCATTCAATAGCCGAAAAGATGGCACAGGACCGTGGGTGGATGTATGATGGCTGGGATAGATCTATGAATCACATGCAAGGCGAAAAGTAAACACACGATCTTTTCGGATCGGGTTTTCTCCCCAACTCCTCTGGTGGGTTAGCAAAGTGCCCTTGTGCTAAGTGTTGTCTTTTCTCTCGAGAGAAGAAGGCGGTGATGGTAGCCACTGTGCAAATTTGGCTTTATGCGAATTACCATCGTGGTACGAACATGGTGAGCCACGGAGGAGAGAGATATCGATCAGCGGATACTATTGATATAGCGGAGGATAGGATGGATGATATGGTTGAGGACTTAGGCCGACAATTTGAGAATGTTTGGAGGATCGATTGCGGTTCAAGAGGATCGACCAACCCGGCGATTGAGGAATTCTATAGGCTCCTAGATGCTTGGATAAGCCTTTGCATGAGTACACTAAGGTTTCACTTCTTGCCTTTGTGACAAGACTTATGGCTATAAAAGCAAAGTACGGATTCTCCCAAGGCTGTTACAACGAGTTGGTCAACTTGATTAGTGATGTCCTCCCAGAAAACCATAAGTTGCCAAAAGATATGTATGTTTCATAATGTTTAGTTTTTAATTGTCAAATTTATCTTTCGATCTCTTCGAAATATTGGCTAATGACAGTGACTTACAGGAAGCTCAAAGCGGCACTCGGCCCACGGACATTGAAGCTTATATACGGGGTCACAAAGGTTCTGATCCTACACAGCCTGACCAGCTATGCAGTGACACGGCGACCCAGAGCTTGGTTAGTACGTAATGGTTATAAACAACTCTATTAACTATTGCTCGTTTAACTTTTATGCATGAACTACAAATTTTGTAGGCTAGTTACGGGAAAGTGATGGCAGACACTCACGGGCCTGAGTTTGACTGGCGGAAAGAAGATATTGACCCTGTCGCTTTATACAATAGCGGGGGTGGCAAGAAACATGGTCGGTTTACCATGTTTAATGGAATTGTTGATTCCACTACAGTCTTAAGTTCGGCAAGGTCGTCTCAATCCTCCCAGAGCAGTGGGCGTACGACTCGTGAGACTCGATTGGAGGAGGAGTAGAGACAACAAGCAGCCCGTGAGAGTTGACTTCAGGAGCAGCTGCGACAGCAACAAGAGTACTTTGTTGCATGGCGGTAGCTGCAATGACAGCTGACTCTGCAAGTAAGTTGTATGATTGAATCCCAAAAATTCATATACTTATGTCTATATCGTTGTATGTTTGTATTCATACTTTAATTAGTGGATACCATGACTGGTTGTTATTGTTGTTGTTGTTGATATTATATTGAATCTTGTCTTTTGTCTGCTGATTGGATGCCCACTATTTTAGAGGAGGTGCTGCCGAAATTTTTATTATGTTCGGCAACCTCCTAGTCGTTCTTGCTATATATGCATTAAAAATCTAAACTTAGTAGAAGCAAACTACAAATTAAATTTTAGTTATTTTTAGCATTCATGCTTTACTTTTAGTTATATTTCGATGATTGTATGAATGCTTTAATTTTAGTTATATATTCATGTCAATTACATTTGTTTGGTTATATGCTTTAATTTTAGTTATGTATACATGCTTTAATTTTAGATATATATCGATGATTGTATTCATGCTAATTACATTTGTTTGGTAGGAATATATGGCGCGATTCGGACAACCTTGAATCTTCCCCGTTCCAACCTCCATCCTTCTTTACCCGCAATCTCCCAACATGGTATCATCGAACAATTTAAATTTGTTTTAACGTAATCTAGCTATCTCTAACATATGTTCGTTGATATAGGGTTTGGCGGCCCTTTACCGGATGCACATGTTGGAGGCACGGTCTCGCTTCTTCGAGGACTACGCCGATGGTTGACGACTTCTTAAACTCGGGAGGCGACGCCGGTAGTGGGCATCATTTTGAAGATAATCCGCCAAATGTATGAACAATGAGTAGTATGGTTGAACTGTGTCATATGTCATGTTTGTAAATTGAACTTTCTATGTGTTATATGCAAATTGAAGTTTCTATGTATTGTATGCAAATGGATGGATTGATATTAGTATGAATGCATGGTTGAATGGCTTGATATTTCTGCTGTTTTGAATGATATGAATGGATTGATATTTTTGCTCTACTAAATTGATATTTCTGGTGTCCAAATCCAGTGGCGGGGCTGATTTTTTCTTTGCTGGTCTCGATATTCGTCGGCGGTGGCGGCGAATATCTCCCATTATTCGTCGCCGACTGGCGGCGTCATCTCTTATATTCGTCGGCGGTGGTGGCGTAAATATTTCTATTATTCGTCGGCGGCTGGCGGCGTAAATATTTATATTCGTCGGCGGTGGCGCGTAAATCTGATGGCGTGGACAAGTGCCACGTCGGATCTTCAAGCCGGACGTGGACTACTATTCCTATTTACGTCGGCAGGGGCGGCGTAAATAAACCTTATTTACGTCGACCGACGTAAATCTGACTTATTTACGTCGCCAGATTCGTCGGCCTATTTCGTCGGCATCTTGGCGTAATATATATTCGTCGGTTTTGACCTATTTACGTCGAGCTCGGCGGCGTAAATCGTCGGATTCCTGTAGTGTAGGTCCAAAGATGGATGAGATGATGAGAACGGGACAAAGACGACATCATGAGTTGATGGGCGTCAAGAGAAGATCCCGAAGTCAAAGAAGAGGAGTCGAGTGATGATCCCGGGGGAGTATCAAAGTGAAGATCATAAAGACCCCAAAGGGGATTGCTTGCACGCGGCGGCGAAGGTATAATTAGATAGGCTAAGGACTTTATAGTCTTTGAGTCTAAGGTTTTATCGCCGTGCTATTAAGAGGGGTCGTTCCCTAGCTTGAGCTTCATCATGTGTTGGTGATCTCAATCCGCGTACACTCAAGCTCAAATCTTATTTGATTTGGTTTTTGCATATGGGTTAACCATTTGGCATGTGTTGCAAATGTGTTAAGTCCGTGCTTGGTTGTTTTGCATTACGCTCTGATTTGCATGTGTTGCAAAGATGAAAGAGTATATGTATTTGGTTTTCGCATTATGCTTTGATTTGCATGTGTTGCAAATAGGATAAGCTAATGCGTTGGCTTTTGCGTGAAGTTCACTTTTGCATGTGTTGCATTAGTTGAAGCTTCATGCTTTGGTTTCGCAAAACATCTTTATAAAACCTTGGTGTTGCTTGGAGCTAAGTTTTGCATGTGTTGCAAAAGGAGAGAGTTCAAGCATGATTTTATGTTGTGTGTTTTGCAAGGGTGTTTGATCATGTGTTGATCATCTAGAAGCTCAAAGAATTGCATTTGGATCTTCGGAGAAAAAGATCGGGAAGAAACTGGAGTCGGCCTGCCAGGGGCGGTGTGACCGGCCCATGGTCGGTTGGACCGGGCGTGGGGGCGGTCGGACCGGACCTTGTCCGGTCGGACCGGCCGTGGTCCGGTCGGACCGGCCCCCGGGCGGCTTGATTTTTCCGAACATCGGTTTTTCGGTTTGTTGGGCGGTGCGACCGCCGAGGGCGGTGCGTTGGCCGTAGAGGGCGGTCAACCCGCCGTCTGTGATCGTTTTCCGACCGTTGCTCTGTGTGATGATCGGACCGGCGAGGCCAGTTGGACTGCGTTTTTGGGTTTTGCCTGTTTGCCCCCAAGCGGCTAGTTTTCTTGTGAAATTGTAAATACCCTTGGGGGCTTAGGCGGGGTTGTTCTTTGTGTTTGAGGTTTTGGGTGAGGTGTTGCATGTGTTGCACACTCACATTTGATTATTGAGCTAAGAGTGAACTAATTGCATGTGTTGCAATTAGGAGTGGTTTGAGTAAGGCTCTTGTGCATGTGTTGCACTTGAGTGAGGTCCTTGTGCATGTGTTGCACTTGGTGATCACCGAGGGCGCATTTGTTGTGCGGTGAGGTTCAAGTAAGGCGGCTTGTTACTCTTGGAGGTTGCCGACTTCTAGGCAGCGTGGGCGTCGTCTTGTGGGAGCTCTCGAGGTGTGAGAAGCCCTGCAAGTTTGTGAAGGTTCGGGTTGAGCCTACGCGGCGTGAAAAACCACGACTAGTGGAAAGAGGCGGTGCTCGGCGGAGCCGGTCCAAGTGTGGGCTTGCCTCAACGTGGACTAGGGAGACCGCAAGTCTCCGAATACCACGGAAAAATATCGGTTGTCTCTCGTCTCATTTATATTCAAGCACTTTAATTATTGTATATTGATCACTTGCTTGAATGCATTAGAATTGCTTAGTGTAAATTGTTTATTCAATATAGCAATTCTTGTTTAGAGACATAAATTAGTTAGTGCACTAGTGAGCCTAGTTCATTTAGGCTTTAATTGTCAAAACCTATTTATCGCTTCCGCATATATCTTTGATTAGGTTTTGACTTAGGGGTGTATTAGAGCGAATTGTTTAGTGAGCGATCGAATTTCGTAAAACGCCTATTCACCCCCCCTCTAGGCGCATCCTCGACCCTACAGCCGGTCCAACCGCCCAGGGGCCGGTCACACCGCCCCTGGCAGAAGCAACTCCGGATTTTCGCAATCTCTATTCCGACAAATCAAAAACCATTTCTTGAGCCCATTAGATGATCAACACATGATCATACACACGTGCAAAACACATTTGCACCAATTTAGCTCACGCTCAAAGAATTGCAACCGAATTTGCGAAAACACATTTCGCAAATAAACACCGAACTTACGCAATCAATCATCTAGCCATGTAAGGATCAACACATGATCCCGACACTTTGCAAAACATATTTGCAAATGCCAACACATGCTCTAGAATCGAAAGACATAACTTCAAGGCTCATTTGCAAAACACATTTGCACAACTAACCAACTCCAAATGGCGAAAACACATTTCACCAAAATCCAACTCAAGATCTATTTGCAAAACGTATTAAGTAAATCAAACTCGAGTTTATGAGATTAATCCCCCTAGCCATGTGAAGGTCAACACGAGACCCAGTCAACTTGCCAACACCCGTTGCAAGCCCTACTCACATGCTCTCGGAATTCCGGACTCATAAACCTCGGTTTATTCGCACAACGAACTTACAAATAACGCAATAAACACATTTCATGCTTGAGCACTACTCTTTGCAACACATGCAAAAGTCTAGCTCCAAACAACATCAAATCAAGGTGCATGAACTCTCTAATTGCAACACATGCAATTCTCTAGTTCCATGCAATACCAAAACCAAACTTCAGCTAAAACCAAATCACATGTATGAGCTCTTTACTCGCAACACATGCAAGCCTCTAGCTCCATACAAAACACGCAAACATCAAATCATGCTTGAGCTCTCTCCTTTTGCAACACATGCAAAACTTAGCTCTAAGCAACACCAAGGTTTTATAAAGATGTTTTGCGAAACCAAAGCATGAAGCTTCAACTAATGCAACACATGCAAAAGTGAACTTCACGCAAAAGCCAACGCATTAGCTTATCCTATTTACAACACATGCAAATCAAAGTATAATGCGAAAACCAAATGCATATACTCTTTTATCTTTGCAACACATGCAAATCAGAGCATAATGCAAAACAACCAAGCATAGGCTTAACACATTTGCAACACATGCCAAATGGTTAACCCATATGCAAAAACCAAATCAAATAAGATTTGAGCTTGAGTGAACGCGGGATTGAGATCATCAACACATGATGAAGCTCAAACAAAGGGAATGACCCCTCTTAATAGTACGGCGATAAATACTAGACTCAAAGACTAGAAAGTCCTTAGCCTATCTAATTATACCTTCATTTGCCCATAAGCAATCCTCTTTGGGGTCTTTATGATCTTCGCATATTTGCTCCCCGGGATATCACTCGACTCCTCTTGGGATCCACTCTTGGCGCCCATCAACTCATGATGTCGTCCTTGTCCGTTTTCATCATCTCATTCATCTTTGGACCTAACTCAAACATAACTCATGAAACTTATTAGTCCAAGATGCATGGTTGTCTCAATTATCTCTTGCACTCCATTAACACATAATGGATGCCTTTAGATCAATTGAGCACAACCTAAATCAATTGAAATGATTGTAAATGTGTCTTAAGTATAATAATGCAACACATGCTTAATTATACTTAAGAACTATCCATTGTCCTTAATTAATCACAAAACACCATCAACACATGATGAAGTGTTCTTTAACGATTAACAAGACAAATGAACTCAATTTAAATTATCATTTAAATTGACTCTTCAAGTTAGAGTGTGAACTCCCCCTAAATATGTGCATCCATGTAATATATGGATTGGGAAACATGATGCACATTTTATGGTTATTTCAATGGGAATGTTCATACTTTAACTTGAATCCAAAGTATGCAATTAATACTTCAAGAAATACACATACATACCTCGGTTCTCCATTTTTCAATGCGATGAGGCTAATCAAAGATATTCTTAATAAACAAGTTAGTCTCGATATAAGATTTGTCATTAATAACAATATCGCATTAGGGGATAAACTTAATATTAGATTTGTCATTAACACCAAAACCATAACTAATGAAGGTTGAACTTACACATGCATGGCGCGTTGATAAGTAGAACCAGCATTTTTTAACCCAAAGGCCATTCTGATATAACAATAAACACCCATGGGGGTTACAAAAGCGGTTTTTTCTTCGTCTTCCGCCGCCATGCTAATCTAGTGGTACCCAGAGTACGCATTCAGAAAGCACAGCAGCTCGCACCCGGCCGTTGAGTCGACGATGAGATCGACGTGCGGCAGGGGGTAAGGATCCTTCGGGCAGGCCTTGTTGAGGTCGGTGAAGTCGACACACATCCGCCACTTCCCGTTGGATTTCTTGACAAGCACAGGGTTGTCAAGCCACTCGGGGTGAGAGACTTCCCGAACGATCCATGCGCACAACAGCTTCTCTACCTCCTCCCGAATGGCATCTTGCCGCTCTGGCGCCTGTCTCCGGACCTTTTGGCGGACCAGGCGCACTCCTGGGAGTGTTGCCAATCGGTGCTCGATCACCTCCCTAGGGACCCCAGTCATATCGGACGGTTGCCAAGCGAACACGTCAGAGTTAGACCGGAGGAAGGTGACGAGCGCGTCTTCCTATTTGGTGCTGAGGCTGGCGCCAATGAAGACGGTCTTCCCGGGCTCGCCCTCACTCAGGGAGACCACCTTCACCTCGTCGGCCGAGCCGGGCGAGGCACGGGTCTGCGCCTGAGGGGCTCCCGGGAAGGCGGCATCAATCGACTTCACGCAGGTGGCACCGGCCAGGTCCAGTGCGTGCTTGTGGTAACACAAAGCTTCTGTCCTGTCCACCCGGATGACTATGGGGCCACCAGGCCTTGGTATCTTTGCCACCATGTATCCATAGTGGGTTGCCGCTATGAACTTGGCCAACGCCGGCCGGCCAAGTATGGCGTTGTACAGGAGGTCGAAATCGGCGACTTCGAAGTCGACCAACTCCGTACAGTAGTTGCTTTCTTCCCCGAAAGTGACGGGGAGGTGCACCTAGACCAGGGGGATCGAGCTAGCCCCCGGGGCGATGCCGTAGAAGGGCAAGGCGGGGCGTAACTCCTGGCTTGATATTTGGAGCGCCCGGAATGCCTTGAGGATAGGAGGTTGATGGAGCTCCCTCCATCCACGAGCACTCGCCCGAGCTTCACGATCCGGATTGTGGGCGAAACCACGACCGGAAGGTGACCTAGGCTGGCAGTGCTCTCAAGGTGGTTAGCCCGACTGAAGGTGATCGGCTCCTCCGACCACTTCAGCATCCGACACGCCCCTGAACTCAGCGCCGTAGTGCAGACTTCCCTCCTCAGTCACTTGTAGGACGCGTTGGAGGGGTAGGTGGACAAGCCACCATGAATGTACACCACGGCATGATCCGCCTGCTGGAAGGCCAGCGGGGCGGGGTCTTCGTCTTAATCGTCGTCGTGGGGGCGGCGCTCCTTGAGCCGCTGCTCGACTATCTTGCTCACAACCTGGCAGCTGGCCAGGTCGTGAGTGTTGGTCCTGTGGATCGAGCAGAAAGGCTTGCCCTCCTCCTCGCGGCGGTCATTCCTCCGACTGTGGCGATCATCACGTCGATCACGGCGGTCGCGCCTTCGCATCTTGGTATCCCTATGCTCGCGCTCAGCGGTCAGGACCCGCCTGGTCTCGACCGCTTCGTCTCCACCGTGTCCTCACGCGGTGACAGACATCGGCCCCTGAGCCTCCGCCGCCGCGCGCGCACTTGTGCGCCAGGGAGAAGAGCTCGAAGGTGGTGGCGATATTGCGAGTGGCCATTTTCTCCCGCATCTTGCGGTCTCGAACACCTCTCCGAAAGGCGATGACGACCGACTGCTCCGAAATCCGGGGGATCGTGTTGCGACAATGGCAGAATCGTCGAATGAAGTCGCGCAATGACTCCCCTCTTTCCTACTCGAGGGCGTGGAGATCATCCTCTACGCCCGGTTGTGTGAAGGAGCCTTGAAAGTTGGTGACGAAGAGGTCGCACAACTCCTCCCACGAGTATACTTATCCTCGCGGGAGGTTCAACAGCCAGGACCGGGCGGACCCCGTCAAGGCCGTTGGAAAGTAGTTGGCCATGGCCCTTTCGGACCCGCCAGCGACCCGCACCACTGTGGTGTAGATCTGTAAGAACTCCTCCGGATTGGTGGTACCCTCGTACTTCTCGATGGAGGCCGGGCGAAACCTTTCAGGCCACGCCACACGACGCAGTCGTCGGGAGAACGCCTGGCATCCAACGCCAGTAGGGAATCTTCTTGTCCACCGAACCCCGACAGGAGATCCGTCTTGGGAGTGCGGATCGCGACTCCCCAAAGAGTCGGAGGAGCGGACCTCCTCCTCGCTTTGAAGGTGAGAGTCATGGGAGGAGCTCTCACCCCTAGGAGCCATCCGCCTACCGTGGCCTTACTCCTGAGCGCGACGGCGCTGCAAGTGATCACGCAATTCATCGCCGTGCCGCCGGCGACGCTTCTCCAGATGAACTCACAGGTCCTCACGGCTCCTCGCGGAGCCGAGACCCTTTTCTTGTACGCCATTTCCTTTATCCTGGCCCTCGTAGCCAGAATGCTTCCCGTTCGGGCGGCTGGAAGCTTAGGTGCGGTCAAGCACGCACCCTTGATCGAGGGGTACCGATGGTCCCCGACCGGTCGGGCACCCTACGCGAAGCTGGGCCGCGTCTATGAGGCCAACAATGTCCCGCAGCCATGGCGTGACCGGGGTGTCTCCTGCCAGTTCCACCGGCGGGTGATCCAGGAGGAGACGGACTGCATGCAGGTTCTGGGCCGGAGTGGCTGCCTCCATGGCCAGCCGACGTCGAACCAGAGGTTCAACCGCTGCCAGGGGGGACCACTGCCTCCCTGCAGGGGCGGCGTGAGGCGATCCCCCGTCTGACGGGAGCGCCGGGACGTGTTCTGGGTGCTGCTAGCCTCTGCCGCCTCTTGTTGCTGTGAGTGTGAACCCGCCATCACCAGATACGCGGTCCCTGCAGACAAACGACTGGAATCCGCCGGAAAGATAGCCGGGTGAGCCAACTACTAGCCCCCTACCTGGCCCTAATCTCCATCCTAGGAGTGGTCAACCCTGTCCGTTGACGGGGTCCTGTCCGGCGAAATACGCCGACAGGGGTGCGCCAGGTAGGAAGGTGACATCATACTGATCTACGACTCATTAATTACACCCATCACTGTGGTTTTATCACACTGACCCATGACTCATTTATTACACCCATCGCTGTAGCCTTGTCCTTCAAGCTTCATTTAATACCACTGTGTGGTTTCGCCCGGTCTGTCTGGGATGTGACGTTTCTGCGACGGGTTTGATGTGAGGTGTTAGAGGGATGGGCCGTCGTCGATAGTAGAATTCTTCGCAATCAATGGTACTGACACAGCGCGTTAGGGGGAAGGAGACTTCAAGGCGAAGTCTCCTTTTCATTCCTTTGGTCGCCCGCGTGGCCAGGCCGCCAAGGTGGGCCGACGCCCGGTGAGCAGGGCATGATCGCCCACCTTTCGCCAGCCGCCACGGGTCGACGCCCGTGAGTAGGGCTCGATCGCCCACCTTTCGCCAGTCGCGGAGCCGTGCGACGAGCGAGGCATGATCGCCCACCGCCGCCGAGCCGCCACGGGGCCGACGCCGGTGGCGGCTCGTCGCCCACTTGCTCGCTAGGCCGCCAAGGGGGGCCGACGCCCGGTGAGCAGGGCATGATCGTCCGCCTGCCCGCCAGGCCGCCACTTGAGTTGTCCGCTTGGCGAGTGGAGCCTGATTGCCCGCCAGCTCGCCAGGCCGCCACGTGGGCTCCTCGCCTGGCGAGTGGGGCTTGATCGCCCGCCAGCTCACCAGGCTGCCACGTGGTCTTACTCATCTGCGGCGGAGAGGGTACCCTGGTGTAAAGTATGTCGACAACCGCCGAAGCGGAGAAGAACGTGGCGCCGAGGGCGGTGACGATCCAGAAGACACGGAGGTTCAAAGTCTGGGTGGCGGTGATGGCCCCTTTCTCCGAGGCGATTGACCACGCGGCTATGGTGTGCGCGACGAAGTGGGCGGAGGAAGCGGACTCCACACAAGCTATAAGCGTGCTTTCGGCAGAGGAAGAACGCGAGCGCGAGGAGGACAGCGGACGCCCCGAGCGCGACCGCGTAGCGGCCAGTGGTTCGGAATGGCGGTGGTTTCGGCAGTAGCGCATCGTGCTCGGGGGAAGCCCCCGTGTCACCCCTGCGAAGGCGGTGGATGACGAGGACGAGCAAGGCGATGAGGAAGACGGGGTCGACGACGTCGAGGAGTGCGTGCTGCGGGCATAACGAGAGGAAGAGGAACGCGAGCTGGTAATATAAATTGCAAAAAGGGATAAAAATGATTAATTGATTTTTGAGATTGATAATATATATTGCTATGTGTAATATATTTGGTTTTAATTCATATCGGAGAAGAAATCATAAAAACTTTTATAATCGGGAGTAATAGATGTTTGATCTTATAGCACACTTTTTCTTTTATTGCTTGACCTTTATGTTTCGTTACCAATTTAATTTTTCGTAGCAACGTATAGGTATTAATCTAGTAAAGATAGATAATATAATCTCTCGTAGAAGCGCAAGAACGAGAGTATCGGCCGTGGCCATTTAAACTTTAAAGCAGAAAGTGAAAGTACGAAGTTGTCGATCTATTTTCATTTTTTTTTAGATTAAGTTGTCTATCTTTTTAGCGTGCGAACGTGCGATAAAGTTCGTCGATCTTGGTCGTCGGCTCAACTTTACAGCCGGATGGCCACCCTCATTTGCCCTTTTTACCGCTCTAGTCTGGTAATCGCGCAGTTTCTTCTACACTGGCTCCTTGGTGCGGAAACAAATTCTGCATAGAAGATATGTAAATTTAATCATATATATCTTTATTTTGATGGATGTTTAGTATTTATCTAGTTAAATCTTAACATCACTTCACCAACAGTGTTATTAATTAGATAAGTGAGAAATCAAGAATATTATTAATAAGAGGAGTGATAAATTAAATAAATTATTGAGATTAACGAGATGAACACGTGACATTCATTGAAATGAAGATGCACAGAGTTAAATTTATATGCCTGAGCAATTTTTTTTCCCCTTGGGCATAGCATACTCGTCAATGCCTGAGCAACTAGTCTTGCACCATAGTCCACGGTTGGCTAGAGATCGAGAGAGCATCCCCCATGGCGGAGGGGGTTCTTGCATCGAGCATCGTCAAGGAGGTGCTGGCCAAGTTCGGCTCCTCGGTCTGGGGCGAGCTCGCGCTCCTGAGGAGCTTCAGGACCGACCTGAAGGCCATGGAGCGCGAGTTCGGCACCATCCGGGACGTGCTCGCGGACGCCGAGGCGCGCGGCAGCGGCGACAGCGCCGTCCGCGACTGGCTTCGCGGACTCAAGGACGTCGCCCACGACATCGACGACTTCCTCGACGCGTGCCACACCGACCTGCGCGCCGCCTGCCGCCGCCGCCGGAGCCGAGGCACGTACTCGGTGTGTGGCCTCACCGCCGAACTCCGCATCCTCCGCTCCGTCGCCATGGCGCGCAGGCTCAGGTCTCTGAGGTGCAAGCTGGACGCCGTCGCCGCCGGGAGGGACAGACTCTGCTTGAATCCCAACATTTCTCCACCAACTCACCTATCTGCTCCTCCGAAGCGCGAGACCATCTCGATGGTCGACGAGGCCAAGACGGTCGGGAGGGCGGCCGACAAAGAGAAGCTCATGAGGATGGTCCTGGACGCGACGAGCGAGGAGGACGTATCCGTGATCCCCATCGTCGGCTTCGGCGGCCTCGGCAAGACGACGCTCGCGCAGCTGGTGTTCAACGACCGGAGGGCCAACGACGAGGTGTTCGACCCCCGGATTTGGGTCTCCATGTCCGTCGACTTCAGCCTCAGGACGCTGGTCCAGCCGATCGTGAGCGCGACCAAGGAGAAGAAGTGCGATCTGACCAACTTGGAGGCCATTGCAAATTTCTTGTCCCAGACGTTCACGGGGAAGAAGTACCTGCTTGTTCTTGATGATGTCTGGAGTGAGAACCAGGAGGAGTGGGAGAGGCTGAAGCTGCTCCTCAAGGACGGCAAGCGGGGCAGCAAGATCATCGTGACGACGCGGAGCCGCAAGGTCGGCATGATGGTGCGCACTGTGCCACCGTTCGTGCTCAAGGGCCTCTCCGATGATGATTGCTGGGAGCTGTTCAAGGGGAAGGCTTTTGAGCAAGGGGAGGAGGATTTACATCCCAATTTGGTCAGGACAGGGAGTGAGATTGTGCGGAAATGTGGTGGCGTGCCGTTGGCAGCGAAGGCTCTTGGGAGCATGTTGCGGTTCAAGAGGAATGAAGAATCATGGACTGCTGTTAAGGATAGTCAGATATGGCAGCTGGATAAGGAAGAGACAATCTTGCCGTCTCTCAAACTTAGCTATGATCAAATGCCGCCTGGTCTGAAGCAGTGCTTCGCATATTGTTCGGTGTTTCCGAGAAACCATGAGATTGACAGGGACAAGCTTATTCAGCAATGGGTTGCTCTTGGCTTTGTTGAACCTGCAAAGTATGGTTGCCAACCGGTTTCTGATAGAGCGAACGACTGTTTCGAGCACTTGTTGTGGATGTCTTTCCTTCAAGAAGTAGAAGAGCATGATTTATCCAAGAAAGAATTAGAGGAAGATGGAAATGTTAAATACAAGATTCATCACTTGGTGCATGACCTTGCCCAATCTGTTGCAGGGGATGAAGTTCAGATCATTAATTTTAAGCAAGTCAATGGCCACACTGAAGCGTGCCGCTATGCATCACTGGCTGCTGGCATGGGGATGTCTGAAGTTCACTTGAGCATGTTTCACCAAGTCCGTGCTTTGCATACCAGGGGTTGTGCTCTTGACATTAAGTTGTTTCTTCACTCCAGGTGTTTGCGAGTACTAGATTTGCGAGGCAGCCCAATTAGGGAGCTTCCCCAATCGATTGGTAAATTGAAACACTTGAGGTACTTGGATATTTCTTCAACCCCTATCAGAACTCTGCCCAATTGCATCAGTAGCCTCCACAATTTGCAAACACTTCATTTATCCAATTGCAGCAATCTTTATGTGCTTCCCATGTCAATATGCAACCTTGAGAATCTAGGCACCTTGAATCTTTCTGCTTGTAACTTTCGTACCTTACCAGATTCCATAGGGAAACTTCAAAACCTGCAAAATCTTGATATGTCGTTTTGCAATTCCCTTGAGACATTACCTAGCTCAATTGGTAAACTCCAATGTTTGCAATCCTTAAACTTTAAAGGGTGTGGCAAACTTGAGATTCTACCTGACACTGCATGCAGCCTGCAAAATTTGCACTTCTTGAACCTTTCACAATGTGGCATTCTCCAAGCATTGCCCAAAAATATTGGCAACCTCTCAAATTTGTTGCACCTGAATTTATCACAATGCTGTGATCTTGAGGCAATCCCGAACTCAATAGGCGGCATTACAAGACTGCATACTCTTGATCTGTCTTACTGTAGTAGTCTATCAGAATTACCTGGATCTATTGGTGGCCTTCAAGAACTTCAGACTCTCATTTTATCACATCATTCAAGCAGTTTAACATTGCCCATAGCAACCAGCCACCTACCAAACTTGCAGACTTTAGATCTCTCATGGAATATTGGTCTGGAGGCATTGCCCGAATCTATTGGCAATCTTTGTAGTTTAAAGATCTTGATCTTGTTCCAGTGCTGGAGTCTTCGCAAACTACCTGAGTCTATAACGAAGCTCATGATGTTGGAGAGTATGAACCTTGTAGGTTGTGAAGAACTGACCAAGTTACCTGATGGCATGACAGGCATCACCAATCTGAAGCACCTAAGAAATGAGAATTGCCGATCTTTGGAGAGACTGCCTCATGGATTTGGGCAATGGACTAAACTTGAAACATTGTCCTTACTCATTATAGGTGACACATATAGCAGTATTGCAGAGCTAAAAGACCTAAATCTTCTAACTGGTGAGCTTAGGATTGAATGCTGGTCACACAAGAAGGATCTGACGTCCGATGCCATGAGAGCAAACTTGAGGAACAAGAGAAAACTAGGCAACTTGACCTTTTCATGGACCAGTTCTTGTTCCTCTGATGATCCAAAGAATGCTGAAACATTTCTTGAAGTTCTTGTGCCGCCTGAAAACCTTGAGGTCCTTGAAATAGATGGCTACGTGGGCACTAAATTTCCTTGTTGGATGATGAAGAGAATGGAGTCCTGGCTTCCAAATCTTGTCTCCCTAAGTTTAAGTAACATCCCTAACTGTAGCTGCCTTCCGCACCTAGGGTATATTCCCTATCTGCAATCTCTTCAGCTCCGCTACATGACCGGAGTCCGTAGCATGTGCTTTGAAATATTTGAGAAAAGAGAAAAAAACACATTTTACCAGTCACTGAAGGAACTCCATTTTGAAGACATGCCTAGCCTGGAGATCTGGCCAACTTCATTGCCAATGGATAATAAAGATATTCAACAAGAAGTATTCATGTTTCCTGTTCTTAAAATTGTTACTGCAACTGGATGTCCAAAGCTGAGGCCAAAACCATTTCTTCCAGATGCAATAGCAGATTTATCAGTGTCCAACAGTAGCGAGATGTTATCGGTTGGGAGCATGTACGGGCTGTCATCTTCGACAACTGCGTCACTTCTGAGGAGATTGTGGATTAGAAATTGTCACGTTTCTTCCAATGAGTGGAAGCTGTTGCAGAACATACCAAAACTCGAGGACCTGGTGATCGAGTACTGTGAGAAGCTATGCGTTTTGCCAGAGGCCATCCAGCACCTTACTACCCTGCGGAACCTGAGGATTCTAAATTGCACTGAATTGGAGGCCCTTCCAGAATGGCTTGGTGAACTGCTAACACTTGAATCTCTGGAGATAAGCTGCTGTCCGAAGTTGGTCTCAATGCCAGAAGGTTTGCAATGCTTAACCGCACTTGAGGAGTTGACTGTCACTGGCTGTAGCACTGCACTGAACGAGAATTGCAGAAAAGATACAGGCAAGGATTGGGGCAAGATCTGCCATATCCCAAATATCCTTATCTCGTGACAGGTAATAAATTAATGCATCTTTCTTCTTCTTCTTCTTCTTCTTCTTCTTCTTCTTTGTCAAGGATCTGTTGTTTAGTAAACTATAATAGCAAAGGTACATTCTTGTTTAACTGAAAATTTTCTTCTTTTACCTGGGCAGCAACAGTAGAGGTCATTCTTTGAGGATTCAAATGCAACTCATATGCACGTGTATACAATCATTTTTTTTGGGGATTATCAGATTATATCTAGCTGCTGCTACCATTGAACGGTAGAGCGCTGCTACGATTCCAAGGGAGTGTAGCACCAGCCCTTGGTCTTTGTATTATACTGATCAGGATTCGGGAGTATATCATGTACATTAGGAAGTCAGGATTTGAGAACAACAAAGCCCACAAGTAAGTGATGACACTAACGCAGCCAACGACACCGATATACATCTCAAGATATACTCTAATACTATGTGCAGTAGCTCTCGGATCGGATCAAAGTTTTGTGATATAAGGTATAAGCGTGTAACAAAGCAAATGAATCTCGTAGAGAATTAAAAGTAACGATGTTGAAGTAGCCACAACGAGAGAAGATTAGGCGTAGCTGACCGCAAATTCTTTAAGCACGATCTCAAAAGAGTACAAGAGATTGTTGTCCTTTTACAACCTCTTGAATCTTTTAGAACCCTAGATGTATTTTTTTCTTATCACATAGATCTAGAAAATATTGAAAGTAACTGGATTACCTCTAATTATTATCATCAAATATTATATTTAATGCATGCATATAGAGAATATGAAGTAAAGGTGAATATTTATTAGAGATATATAGGAAACATCAGGCGATCTAGGGTTTGATCCCCGACGCCGACGCCGCTGGCCTCCCCATGGAGGTGCTAACGCTGATAAACGCCGCCGTCGAGGACGATCTCCTCGACCTCGCCGCGCCGTCGCCACATCGCTATCCGCCTTATGCAGGGTTGGGCGCCGAAGCTTCGATTTGGAGCCCGCTGGCGATTCTCCTGCGGCGGGGTGGGTTCTGGTTCCGGACGGTGGGGCGAAGCAAGTGCCCGATCGATCGGAGTCTCTGGAGCAGTGGAAGGCCAAGGCTGGCGTTAACCTCCGCAAGAGCTTGGCTTGGGACAGGGCCTTCTTCACCAGCGAAGCGTGGATGATATTACAGGATGGGGAAAGGATGCGAGGTATTATCTCTAGCTCCTTGAAGTCTCAATGTATGATCTCTCGCCCATGGATCTGGCTGGCCGATCGCAATGTACCGATCGGCGCGGTGGATCTATCTATCTCTGTGAGGGCACTTGGCGGTGGTGGTTCGCGCCGCCGCGTGCAAATGACGAGTGGTCGAGGCGGTGGTGGCTCCATGTTGGGCGGGTCGTGCGAATCGGGCAAGATCGGATAGTTTCTTCCAATTGGGGGGAGAGGGGATGGATCTGAATGAGGCGACGCCATGGTGGTCGTGCTCGTTCTTTTCGGATGGCCTTCATTCCGAAATCTGTTTTGGATGAAAGGAGGTGCAATTCGCAGGGTGAGTTGGATAGTGCAAGGTATCGTCTTTCTTCAAATTTGGAGAAGATGCGTTTGTCGCGGAGATTTTTCGGCCCCTGTTGCCGGAGGCAAATTCCAGTCCTCTTGCAGTAATGTTGCCTTTGTTCCTGAGTCCAATCTCGGCGAAGTGCAACCGGATGTGCTGCATATTGGGCAACGATGGTTTGATGGATGGATCAAGTCAGCGTGTTCTTCGCTTCAGTTCTGTTGTTTCGTCGATCCGGAATGTTACTTTGTCATTCATTCAATTTGAATGGTCTTTGAAATTTGGTGGGCTGTGGGCGTTGCAGTGGCGATGATTTTATGGTCATGACTATGGTGGTCAACTTCATCACCTTTCGTGGAGGTCTTCGTTCCCCAAGATTTCAAGGGCGTGGTCGTGGGCGGTATGGAGTCCGTGCTCGCGTTCAAGATTTTGGGGCCGCACCGATTCAAATAGTCGCGGTGTTCTTCTTTGGTGGCGCCAGTGTTGGAAACCACGGGGCTTCCGGACCGCTTCTGGATAAGGTTCTGATGATGTTATCGCTAAGCAATCCAATGAAAAGGGGTGTTCGTGATCCTGGCTGGTAGTAATAAAGGCTACGTTCAGGGGAACATACTGGAAGTGGTTTTGGGCTCTATTGCAGTCTGAGAACAACAGGGAGACCATTCGACAGGTTTGCAATGCATTGGAGGTTGTGGCATTGGACATTTTTTCTAAGAATAGATGGAGAAGCAATTATATAATTTGCTTTTAATTTTACACTCTTTTTGTCTCTATTATTCAATAATGCTATGCGGATGTGATATTTGTAAGAACTTGGCTGTGTGCAATTGCAGAGGCCGGATTTTAATCCTTTATCTAAAAAAAATATAGGAAACATCACACTAATTTTGTATTGAAATATGAAATATTTCATATATTTATAAATAAGAAAATTTAAAAAATATGTCTTAGAAACGAGTACTGCTTTTTTGCATGTTCTTATGTCATCTTTACCTGCATGCTTACTTTGCTGAATTTTGTTTTATTTAATATTTATTTTAATTTTTTTTTTCAAAACTAATCGGCGGGGTAAAAAAATTTGAAAAGTAGGCGTCCGTCGCTCAAGACGGGCGATCGCCGATCTTTGAGGCGACAGTACTCACTTAACGGTCTCTTAGCGAAATTTCCAATTTTAATGAGAACAAAAAAAATTGAAAATAGACCTATCGGGGCGATCGCCCAAAGACGGCGATAGTAATCTTTAGAATCTGCATCAGAGCAATTGTTTTTCAATTTTGTTGTATTCAACCGGAAAAAATTACAAAAAAAACTTCTTGTGAATACTTTGTTAGCGATTACATCACAAGAAGCTATTTTTTTGGTAATTTATTCACAAGAAGTTTTTTTTGTAATTTTTCGATTGAATACAACAAAACGCAAAAAAATTTTGTTATGAAGGCCTATCGCCGATCATCGGGCGATAGGTCTATTTTCAATTTTTTTTTTGCTCTGCCGTTAAAATTTTGATATTTCACCGCTATGAAGTAGTTAGTTAGGTGGTAACTGCCGCCTCAAGACGCGATCGCCTTCAGATCTGGGCGACAGGCGCCTACTTTTCAAATTTTTTTGCCCCGCCGATTAGTTTTGAAAAAATGATTTAAAATAAATATTAACTAAAAAAAAATTCTACTTTGCTATCGGACATTAGCAGTGGTCCACGCCGCCATAGCTAAAAATTAGTCTTGAGCCCACCGATGGATGTAGGAGTTGCTGCGGCAGAAATGGGCCACTCACGAGGCCTACCAGCCAATAGAGGACAGAGAACGCACGGTGCGGCCGGGTTGGCGTTAGGTTTAGGTTTGAAATTTCGTTTTTGTACATATTCCGTGGGTGTTCGGTTTTTACGGTTTGATTGGTTTGGTTTTTTGGTTTTTAGAAATTGGCAATTAAATTTCTCGGATCAAAATAAAAAATCGAATCGAATTAACCAAAATATTTTGGTTCGGTTAATTTGGTTAACAAAAATATGAATAAATACTAGGTAGATTAGATTTAGTCATTCTCATATCGCAACACAAAGTATGGATAAACCTACATAATATTTATAGATTATTACAACACAAGCATAATAGATCATATGAATATAACAAACATATACATATATTAGAATATAAGAATTGCCTGGTGGCTGTAGGAAGAATATTATAAAAGTGATATTGTACATGGGCTATTAAGTTATTTTGCTTTATAGAAACCAAAACCTGAACTGAACACCGAAAACCGAATTATACCAAAACAAAAAACGAACCGAAAACAAAAAAACCGAAATAATTGGTTAATTCGGTTTCAGTTTTAAAATGCCCACCCCTAGGTGAAATCTAAAACTTTGGCAAAATTTCATAATTTTGGATGAAAACCGGTCAAAATTTAAAAAGTAAATTTGAAATTTGAAATATTTTTAAACAAAAATTTTGAATTTCGGTTGAAATTGATGAAATTTTGGTACAATTCAACCAAGCGAAAATAGTCAAAACGATGTTAGAAAATTTTGAAAATTTTTGTGGATGATCCTAATCATTAATATTTGCATAAAAATTTCAGAAGATGATCAAGCCTAAGGAATTTTTAAAAATTCTGACAATGCTACTGTCCTGATAAAAGACTAACCGGCAAATTTCAATCGAATGAAAAATGGTTCAAACCATATTAGAAAATTTTGTGGATGGTCCTGACGTATCAATAATGTTCCCATAAAAGTTTTAGATGATAATCAAGCCTGAGAAATTTTCAAAAATTTGGACAGTGCTACTGTCCTAATAAAAGGCTAATCAATAAATTTCAACCAAATGAAAAATAAATCAAAACATGTTAGAAATTTTTGAACATTTTTGTGGATAGTTCTAAAGCACAACTAATGTTCTCATAAAATTTTCGGATGATGAGCAAGCCTAAGGAATTTAAAAAAATTCTAAAAGTGCTAGTGTGCCTAAGCACATATATTGCATCAATAGATTTGATTGAGCAATAAAAAAATTAGAATTTTTGAAACTTTTAGAGACAGCTTCTGAGGCAATTCTTAAACTCTCGTAAAAATTTTGGATCATTATCACACTTGAATGAATTTATAAAATTTTGACAAGATTATTGAAAATGGTACTATAAATTTTTCATGGCATGATCAAGTTTGTATATTTTTATAAAAATCCGACAGTGTTTTTGTTATTTTTATAAAATGTCTCAAAATTTTAAAAAAAATTTCAAATATTTTCGTTGAAGATGACATTCACCCAAATCCGTTCTAAAAAAGGTCAAAATCAGTCAAAATTATCGAGTTTTTCCAAAATTTTTGGGAAAAACTATAGTGATTTGTAATTTTTTATTTGACCGAAATTTAGAATAACATGAAATCCGAATAATCAGCCGAAATTTCAAAGGAATCTTGAACCTTGGTCGGCGCTGCACACTCGCGCGTAGGGGTGGGCACTTTTAAACCGAAACCGAAAAACCGAACCGCAATCAATGCTTAAGAAAATTTCGGTTTTTTGTTTTCGATTCTGATTCGGTTTTTATTTTATCACTATTCGGTTTTCGGTTTTCTTCTTTCAAAAACCGAAAAACCGGTTTACCCAGAAAAAACCGATTTCTCTGCTGGTCACAGACTCACGGTCGGCATCACGTTCACGCGGCGCCAAGTGACCAGACCAAGTCGCCACTCGCCAACCCCCCATTCCATTCGCAAGAGCCCAACTGCCCAGACCAAGAGCCAAGACGCCGGGGCGGCAAGCCGGCAACCCTAACCCTAGTTCCCCAATTCCCAGAATCCCCAAGTGCAGATCGCCAGATCCAATCTTCGGTCTTCCCTAGGCGCAAGCGGCCCGGTGTACCTCGTCTTCGGCCGCCCACGGTGGCCGCCGCTGGAGGAGGACCCGGACATGGCCACCGCGCGGGTGCCACTAGGGCAGCTTTTGATGGAGGAGCGGGGCTCCCTGTCGGGGCAGCAGGAGGACGGCGAGCCGCGAGCTTGATGGGGTGCCAACGGATACGTACTGCCTGTGGTCGCCCAGATCCTCGGCGGTGGTGTCCCCGGCGCGATGTCGGAAGAGCTGGTCCACTGGATCGGTCCTTCAGTGGCATAAGCGGCTCATCGAGCGGAGCCATAGCCACGGCAACGAGAAGTTCGTGTTCTTGAACACAAGCTCCTCCGAGCGTAAAGGGAGGCCCGGCGACGGCAATGGTGGCGGCCGTAGGTTGTTCCTTCTGTGTAAGCATGATCTTGTCGCTTTGTTTGCCAACGCCCACGCCTTCTTGCTTATTGTTTACTCTCGTGTCATGGTATGATTATGTTGTTTTTGTAGTGCATGATTAATTAGTAATTTTGGTTCTCTTGATAGTTTGTAAAAATTAAAGAACTGTAACAGAGTTTTGTAGTAGAAGTATATGTTTTTGCGTGTTCTTCTCTATGTGGATAGGTGTTTTGAATTTGTGTTTTTGAAAACAATTTCCTTGCAATTTAAGCCTCAGAATTCAGAAACATGCAGCCATCTTGCACATCACTGTCGGTGACAAATAAAATCGATGTCTAGTGTTGGAAATGCTTTCAGCGAACTGGTGTTCAATTTGGTTAACCGAATAACCGAAAAAATCGAACCGAATTAATTCGGTTAATTCGGTTCGGTTTTTTCGGTTATTCGGTTTCGGTTCGGTTTACGAATTTTAAAAACCGAATTTTTCAAAAACTGAAAAAACCGAATCGAAAAAATCGAAAAAACTGAATATCTAGGCCTACTCGCACGATGGACGAGTGACGTTGACGTGCGCCGTGCTGCGCGCGCTTGCAGGATCGCAACCGCGCGCGTACCTGAAGCTTTGGCTTAACCGGAGCTCTTTCGCGTTCCTTTTTAAATGTAGCTCCTGCATGAACAAAATTATGAAAATAGTTTACCCTGCCCACGGAAGGAAGCAACAACTGCTAACGATGGGGATGCCGAACCCACAAGGCGCGCTTGCAGCGGTGCATGAATCGAGGCGTGGACCGTGGAGCGAGCAGCTAGCCCCGCCAGCGCGCGCGGCCGGGCTCCAGTGCTTCGTACGCTGGCCGGCGCCGGCGAGGAGCACACGCACGTTGATTGCCTGCAACGAGTCTGTCGCCGTACGTGTGTTAAGATGGCCCGAACTCGATCCAGTTCCAGTGTTGGAAATACTAGAAAATTTTTCGCGGCGTAACACGTCACGCGTGTCGTTTTTTCGTAGAAAAAATTTCTTTTTTTTCGGCGGCGTTTTATTTTTTAAATCGTCGAAATAATGAGCGAATCGGGGAAAAAAAATAAAGAGATAGAGTTGTAGAAATATCTCTTTTGACGAATTATTTGGAAAATACTGGACATCGAGCTGGAAAACCGCGGTGGGGACAAAATCTAGAGGGAAAAGGGTGAAAAATTATTAGAGATGACAACCTTCTTTTATCGAGTCTAACACTCTACGCGTTCACCGAGTAATAATACATGTTTTAAAAAATATCAGAGATCGAGATGAGAAATCGAGATGGAAAAAAGTCTAGAGATAGAGCTACACATATATTCCTGGTGACGAAAATATTTTTTCCTGGGAAAAACGGAGAAAGGACCTAAACGTAAGGAGTAAGGACCTGACTGTTACGTTTTTGGACATGTCTGTTATCCTGAAAAATTAGAAAAGGCTTGTTCACGATTTGAATTTAACGAGAGGTTTTTTCCGTAAAATGGCGCATGAGGGACTCAAACGCGATTCAGAAAAAATATCTTCCCCTCACAAAAAATCGTGAAGGATATATTCGTAATTTATATAAGGACTAAAATACAAAAAAAATTGAACCGAGTCGACCGTTTGAGCCGATCGGCTCGACTCAAACGATGCTGAGGCCGCGAATTCTTCCACAAATAAGAAAGGCAGTATATTGGAGACTTGGTCGACGAGACGGTGCGTCACAGACGGACGGCGGACCGAGTCTCCGCTCTCACGCCTGAGTGTGCACGGCACCGTGTGTGTGTACGTACGTAGTTTGTAACGTGTGGACGTGCAGTATAGCACGTTGAGGCATGTTTGTGTGTGGTGTCCGGTTTCATTGATGGCTGTGTCGTGTATTTGGAAAGAACAAAGGGACGCATTGTTGTTGCCTTGAGCTATCCATGGCTCGAGGCTAGAGAAAGCAACGAAGACCTTCTTTTTTCAATTGCTCATTGATTGTTACTCTGGTAAAACACGACTGCCGTAGGTCAACTACATGCATTGATTCAACAGCTAGAGAAATCACAAAGGACACATATGATATAGAGAGGCAAAACTCTATTATTCTTTTATTAGATTGATTTTTTTGCACAAATAGGTGCCATATTTATAATAAAGAATCCACTAAAGATATATTCAAATTCTCTCACAATAAGATAGAGTCCCATCATATTTGAACGACAAGGACGAAACATCTTGCTATATCTCAACACCCTTTTAGACTAACATCATGTACTATATATGTCTCATTAAAAACTCATCTCAAAAACCTATTAGGGAAAAAATGAAGAAAAGAGTATATTACACTCGCATATCATGTTACACTTGTTGTCTCGTTAAAAACCATCATGCGAGAAAACTTCTGGAAAACTCATTTAAGAGAAAAAAGAGTGCAACTTGTAATCTTCTGGATTAAAGTAGTGTCTTCAGGATCATGCTAAGGATTATAGTTCGGAGATTTATGAGGGCTATAGTTAAGAGATTTACTCCCTATTAACTCTGCATATCCCTAAATAGTCTCATTTTAATGCCAAGAACACATTTTTGAAAACTAGATGTTGGCAAATATTTAGTGAATAAATATGAAGATTTTTATATAACTTAGTTTGCAGAATTTTTACCTCACTATTGTTTTAGAGTTTGTGAGGATAGAAAAGTTTAGAGGTAACATATATGCTTTGTGATATTGTTCTTAATGTAACCTAAGCTTACATTTTCTATCTATGATAATTTTTTGAGAATTTTTCAGAATTTGTATATATATTGTATATCTACAAGTTCTAAAAAATTCTCAAAAAAATTACCATACGTAGGGGATGTGAGTTTTTATAACCCCGATTTTATATCTTTCAAATGCGACTGAGTTTGATATTCAAATTTTACAGGACTATATAAACTCATATCCTCTTAGGTGGAGGCGGCCGAACCTAAGGGTGGAAGGCGACAGGAGGCAACCGGATCAAAATGCTACACAATCGATCCAATCTATCAAAAAGTCGGAATGTCAAACATTATGTCTTGGTTTGAAAACTGACGGCTTAAAAGCTCATTAAACCAAAAAGTTAGTTTTAAGTCAAAAGCCAAATAATCTAAGCCAACAAACGGAGCCTTAATGATGTGCAGCTCAATCCGTCATCTGTAGATCGCCTAACATGGCGCTGGACCTCCAATGCGGACTACTTGGCCAAATCAGCTTACAAGGCCTTCTTCTTCGCCTTGCAGCAGTGTCCCTATGGTGAGCTCCGCGCTGCGAATTCTTCATCTGGCTTGCGCTGCAACGGAGGTGTTGGACGGCTTGATCGCTTAAGCCGGAGAGGGGTCGCCAAGCAACCACGGTGCGTGCCCGTTCTGTGACCAAGAACCAGAAACTGCTGTGGACCACCTACTCGTTGCCTGCGTGCGTGTTTGCGAGGCAGATATGGCTGCAAATCCTCTCCCGTGCAAATCTGCGTATGCTGGCGCCAGCAGACGAGGGTAGCTTCGGCGACTGGTGGCTACGCTCTCGACGGCAGATTCTGCGCGATTTCCGGTCGGGATTCGATCGACTCCATGATCATACTCACTACATGGCTCGTAGTTACGGTAAATACGATTTGTCCGAGTCACGTTATATGATTTGTGCTCACGGTTCGTCACATTTTCTTTTAACTTCCGCTACGGACATTGACTCCGTACAATCGGTTCGGATTTGACGAATCCGGTTCATCATTCGCGGAATCCGGTAAAAATTTTGAAAGAACGCAATAGTCGGGTGTTGCGCGATGCTGCGATGCAAGTCGCCCAGCTAGCTGATGCGATCTTTCACGAAGCCGAGCAGTGGAAGACGGCGGGGATTGTTGCGATGCGAAGGAATGATCTCATCCATGAAGCGATGTGAAGCAAAAAACCGAACAACCGAAGAAACATCTTCGCAACCAACCAAAGCAACGGGAGAACAACTACCAAACCGACGGATTAACGAAGCATTGCGTTCTCTCTCTCTCTCTCCCTCACTGTAATCCACCGAATGGGTGCTAATCCACCCGTTCACCGTGTATATATTGATCAATGAATGGAATACAAACACAAGAGTTTATACACATCAATTACTCTTTACAATTTCACTCACATCACGTTATCAAGCACTTTGCTCACCCTAAGTATTGAACGAAACAAGAACAGAAGAGAAAAACGGTGACATTCACGGTAAAGAATCAACAATGCCGATACTCGCCCTTAACCGTGCCATCTCTACTCTCCTCGTCGAAGTCATCCGGGAGTTTCGTCGCGCCGTGCGCCTTGGAGGCTTGAATCGGCACCGTCTTCGCGCCATCATCCGCCGTGCCTTGATCGAACCCCGAGCCACTGGTGCCTGGGGTCCTCGTCGTGGCGGTTTTCCTCATCGTCGGCGCGCACCGGCCCAGGTCCATCTCCTCACCACTGTGGCCGCCTCGCGGCTACCCTCACCCACACCGGTTGAAGAAGCCAACCCGCGGAGGTGGAGGCCCCCAAATCCGGCTCCGTCCGGCTTTGGCTTGAGCCCCACCATGGCAGCCCGATCTAGGGCGCCACCATTCTTCACCGGCAATGGCGACTCCACCCCGACTCCACGCGCAGTTCCGCCTTGGGACTTGGCCCTCCTCACTTCGCGTCGCAACGCGGACGAAGCTGCGAACCAGCGCTCGGATCTTCACCTCTCCTCTGGCATGATACCAGGGTTGGGCGCCGCTTCTTCCTCCCTTCCCAACGGCCTCGGAGGTGTCGGCCATGGATTCCTCTCCTTCTCTGATGAGGGAGAGGGCCCCCACCATTGAAAGCTGTATGAGAAGGGGGAGGGGGAGAGCCGCTACGGCCGAGATGCTCCAGATCCATGCGCTGATGTCCCTCTTAGCGTCGGCAGTGGATTTTTTTTTCGGCGGCGACGGCGGATTGAGTTCAAGGGCAGTGGCGGCGATTGGAGAGGAAGCGGTTTAAGGTTGCAACGCTAACCCTAGCGCCGTTTCTCTCTTCGGTTTTATTTGGCGCGGAGGCACACGCATTTGGGCCGTTCGGCGGCCCGGGCGACGTTGTGGCCTGCGTCCCCCCCCCCCCCCGCGTGCGTATGAAGCGCCTTTGGGCTTCTTGGCCGGCCCAGACCCACGCCTCAGTCCCCCCTACCCCTGGCAGGCCTGCACGGGCCACAATGATGGCGATGGCAGGCACAAATTTGGCCAGCAAAAAAATAATTTATTTAATAATTCCATCTTTTCAATATTTTCTGCATTTTATGCATTCTAGTCCTTGTATTTTACAAGATTTGCATTACGTATAATATTAGTACTATATCTTTATGTTTTTTTTAAGACCCCGATGTTATACGTAATTGTGATATATGTAAATGTATATATGTGTTTGTATATATACTTGTGCATATGTGTATGTTTTCTATGTTATTAAACTTGCAAATTGACAAATTGCAGTTTAATAATTTTAAACACTCATAATTAAGAACATCTTAATTATCTTTAGGGTCTTAATTTAAAATTCTCACAATTAAGTACTACATAATTGTCCAGGATTTTAAGCAAACTTTAAAAACATGTCTTACATTATTTTGAGAATTAAACACAAGGTGATGGAGTCTAGGGCATTGGCTACGTCTTATTCAGTTTTCTGAATATTTCTGCCTGGAGACCATGCCTTTTTGAGCAGCAATGAAAATTACCTATCACTATGAGGTCTACATCATGCTTCAACTTGATGATTACCTATAAAGTGTTATCTTAAAATAATGATTTTGGATATAAGGTCTACTCCATTTATGGAGATTACCTTATTTTATGGAGATTACCTTAATTATATGGTCTACTCCAACCATCCAAAACATAAGATATGATTTAAAAATTTGCACTTAAATATTACAACACCACCATTAAAGTTTTTAAAAAATTTACCAATCTTTGGTGAATTAATAAAATCGATGGTTATGCCATGTAGGAAATGCAGAAAGAGTTTGAAGAACTCGCCCTTGATGGGAGCAGCTATCCTTCATGGGCATCGGATATAAAAATTAGTTGTGCATCTCGAGGAATTTCAAATGCGATAAATGAACCAGTTGAAGGGGGCCCTCCAGTCCTTGATCAAATGAAGTACACTGCCTTACTTTTGTTACGCACTTCTATCCATAAAGATATCAAAACAGAGTATATTTTGGAAGAAAATCCTCGTGTTCTGTGGGTTGCTCTTAAAGATCGTTATGAAAAGCAGAAAGAAATCATATATCCTGATGCACAACATGATTGGAATCACCTACGCTTACAAGATTTTAAATCGTGGTGAATACAATCATCTTTGTTCATAACATCTGCGAGAGGTTGAAGTTTTGCGAAAAAAAGAACCAACGGAGGCAAAAAGATAGAAAACTCTATCTACTATGTTTCAATGAGAGGTATTATGTAATCAATACCGTAAAGAAAAATATCAGGTTTATTCCCAGCTTATTCATACATTATCTCAGGCTGAAAAGAATGATGAACTTCTTGTTAAGAATCATAAGTTGCGCCCTATTGGTTCATCACCTTTGCCTGAGGTTCATAATATTCAGAATAATGCTCCGAATAAAAGAAAGTTCAATGGATCTCCATCTGGTAATCCAAAGAACTACCCTGGTAGACGCAAATTCAACAAGAACCGCAGACATCGTGCTAACAAAAAGGCACGTGGCAATGCACAAACTACCTATGACGATAAAAGACTTTGTCATAAGTGTGGTTGTAACACGCATTTTGCCGCGACTTGTCGTACTTCAAAACACTTGGTTGATCTTTATCAGAAATCCCTCCGTGATGGCAAACAGAAGACACCAAGATATGAAGCACACTTCTATCTTACTACTGAGACTCCAAAGGAGGCTGGTTGTTCGTCTTCGGTTCCCAATGAATTGCCAAACAATGAAGCCCTTACTCAGCAAGTGAACTTTCCTGCAACGGACGACATGCTCATCGAGTACACCTCGGGTGACATGTATGGAGATTTATCTTAAAATCTCCATGTCTGTAATTATTGTCAAATAGTATTGTGTGTTGTAATAATTATAATTTGAAAACTTATTTGTAATTTGGAGTTGTATATTTATTTGTACAAACTCATATGTATTGTAATATTGCATTTTCGTTATGTTAGATATTAATACAATGTGTATGTATCACTATATGAGTAGAATAAAGAGTTTTAATTAATTCTTGTTCTTACTATAGATGTCTCTTGAAGTCAATCCCTCGGAGGAGGAATTATGCCTTGCGGACAGTTGTACCACAAACTCTATACTCATAGAAATAAAATATTTCCAAACTCTTAAGAAAAGAGAAGGAAATGTTTTAACGATCGTTGGTCGTGATGCGTTGATAGTTGGCTCTGGTCGAGCCACAATCACCCTCCCTATGGGTACACAGATTACAATCGAGGATGCTTTGTTGTATCCTGATTCAACTCGTACCTTGTTGAGTTATAGAGATATTCGTAAGAATGGTATTTATGTGGAAACATATGAAGAAAACAAAGAGGAGTACCTTCTCTTAACTAGACTTACTGGATATGGCAAGCAAATATGCGAAAAAATTCCAACTCTCCACTCTGGATTGTACTATACATACATTAAGCCCATAAAACATGTTGCATACAAGGTAATTTTTCAAAACGTCAATGCATTCTAAACTTGGCATGATCGACTTGGGCACCCCGGTATCGGGATGATGCGAAAAATTATCACCAATTCTATCGGTCATGATTTGGCAGCTACAAAATTTCCCAAATCTTCGGATTTTGTATGCACAGCATGTGCTACTGGGAAATTGATTTTAAGACCTTCACCTCTTAAAATCCGGGCTGAACCACTTAAGTTTCTTGAAAGAATTCAAGGTGACATTTGTAGTCCGATTGAGCCAACTTCTGGACCGTTCAGGTACTTTATGGTTTTGATTGATGCATCTACAAGATGGTCACATGTGTGCTTATTGTCCACACGAAACCATGCTTTCGCAAAAATAATGTCTCAAATTATTAAGCTAAAGGCACATTATCCTGAACATCGGATTCAATCAATCCGAATGGACAATGCTGCTGAATTTTCCTCCCATGCTTTCAATGATTATTGCATGGCTTTAGGAATTCGGTACAACATTCATTCCATATGTCCATACTCGTAATGGTTTGGTGAATCGTTGATTAAGAGAATCAAGCTCATTCTTGGCGTCCATTCTTCGATGAATTGCTCATTGCCTACGTCGTGTTGGGGTCATGCGGTCTTACGCTGCCGACTTAGTCCAACTTCGACCCATCTTGCATATCATGATTCTTCCCCATGCGGTTAGTGCGTGGGAATCCACCAAGTATTTCCCATTTGCGTAAGTTCGGATGTGCGATATCGTTCGATCTCACCATCGGCGTGACCTCTATGGGCGCTCATAGAAAATTGGGGATCTATGTGGGATTTCAATCTCCGTCGATCATTAAGTATTTAGAAGCTCTTCTGAGGATCTATTTACGGCCGTTATCTTGATTGTATATTCAATGAGGAACATTTCCCAAAGATTAGGGGAAATTTCAAGTACCGTAAAGAATCTTTGTGAAATTGATTGGAATGCTCAAAGTATTTCATCCTCGGATCCACGTACTCAAGAAACTGAACTTCAAATTCAGAAAATAATTGGTTTGCAAGATATTGCGAACAATATGCCAGATGCATTTACAGATTATAAAGGTGTTATGAAATCTTTTATTCCTGCAAGGGATGTGCCTGAAAGAGTGGAGGTACCAAATAAAACCACTCAACCCCCGATTAGCAATAAGAGGGGGAGGAGTAAGGCCTCCAAGCAGAAAAAGATAGTAAATGCAGATCAACCTATGGTTGATAGATATCAAAGTGGACTTGATCCTCAACCCTCTTCGGCTGCGCGCATTGCTGAACTTGGGACATCGGATAACCCCAGATCCATCGTTATGGGAAATAATGATGAATCTCTTAGGGTGAACGAAATTGCTACAAATTATAGTGAGACTGGAGAATTATTTGACCGAAAAGCTACAGTTGTCGACACTTATTTCTCTGAGCAGATTGCTGACATCCTGAATGATCCAGATCCTAAATCCATGGCAGAGTGTAGAAAACGTTCGGACTGGAATCAATAGAAGGAAGCGATTGAAACAGAGATTGCCTCGCTTTATAAAAGAGAAGTATTCTCGAAAGTGATGCCTACACCTCGTGGTACTTTCCCTGTAGGATACAAGTGAGTTTTCGTCCGGAAACGGAATGAAAATAATGAAGTGGTGAGATATAAAGCAAGGCTAGTAGCTCAAGGCTTTACGCAAAGGCCCGGTGTTGATTATAATGAGACTTATTCTCCGGTTATGAGTGGCATAACTTTCCGATATTTGATATCATTGGCAGTTCAAAATCGTCTATCTTTGCAGTTGATGGACGTAGTGACAGCATATTTGTATGGGTCACTGGATTCTGAGATTTACATGAAGGTTCCTGATGGAATCAATGTACTGGATCCACAGGCAAATCGTAACATGTATTGTGTAAAATTGCAAAAGTCATTATATGGCTTGAAGCAATCAGGGCGTATGTGGTACAATCGATTAAGTGAATTTCTTTCTTTAAAAGGGTACACTAATAATGATGACTGTCCATGTGTTTTCATTAAGAAATCCTCTAAAGTATTCTGTATCATTTCGGTGTACGTTGATGATCTCAACATCATCGGCAACGAAACTGATATTAATGAAGCACGTCATCATTTAAAGACGGAGTTTGAGATGAAGGATTTAGGTAAAACCAAATTTTGCTTAGGTTTACAACTTGAGCATTTACCTCCAAGAATTTTTGTATACCAAGCTACTTATATTCAGAAAATATTGGAGAAATTCAATATGGATAAGTCGTATCCATCCAGAACTTCTATGGTGGTCAGATCTCTAGACATGGAGAAAGACCCTTTTCGACCTCGGGGTGATGGAGAGGAGATATTGGGACCTGAGTACCCTTATCTTAGTGCTATTGGTGCGCTCATGTATCTTGCAAATAGTACCCGACCGGACATTGCATTTGCAGTGAATCTACTTGCAAGACACAGCGCTGCTCCTACCAAACGTCATTGGTCTGGAGTGAAGAATGTCTTTAGATATCTCAATGATACAAGAGATCTTAGTCTTTTCTATAGAAGAAACCGAGATTCGACTTTAACTGGATATACAGATGCTGGTTATTTATCTGATCCCCACAATGCCAGATCACAGACCGGCTTTGTATACTTACAAGGTGGAACAGCCATCTCTTGGAAATCTTCCAAACAAATTTTGGTGGCTACCTCTACCAATCATTTTGAAATAATTGCATTATATGAGGCCTCCCGAGAATGTGTTTGGCTTCGCAGAATGATAAACCACATACTTCAGTCATGTGGTCTTGGTTCCATTGAATCTCCAACCATTATCTATGAAGATAATGCTGCTTGTGTTATTCAGATGGAGACATGTTATATTAAGAGCAACATCACTAAGCATATTGCTCCAAAATTATTTTATCCCCATGAATTACAAAAGAGTGGGGAAATAAACATTCTGCAAACTAAGTCATGTGATAATCTTACCGATTTGTTCACAAAGTCTCTACCTTATTCTACATTTTCTAAATGTGTTAAGGGAATTGGTATGAGACGACTTAGAGATTTGCAGGTGTCAGGGGGAGTTTCTCTTTCTGATAAATAACCTGTTTAATATTATATTGTACTCTTTTTTTGTATGAGTTTTTCCTCTTTGAGGCTTTCTCATATAAAGTTTTTAATGAGGCAATATCAATACAGTTTATATGTCGTATCATCTATTTTTTTCCCACTGGGTTTTTAGAGGATGATATTAGGCATGTCAAGTTCATAGATAAAATAATTCCATATCCATCTCAGAAAATGGATTCGATCAAAGGGGAGTGTTGCGATGCGAAGGAATGATCTCATCCATGAAGCGATGCGAAGCAAAAAACCGAACAACCGAAGAAACTTCTTCGCAACCAACCAAAGCAACGGGAGAACAACTACCAAACCGACGGATTAACGAAGCATTGCGTTCTCTCTCTCTCCCTCATTGTAATCCACCGAACGGGTGCTAATCCACCCGTTCACCGTGTATATATTGATTAATGAATGGAATACAAACACAAGAGTTCATACACATCAATTACTCTTTACAATTTCACTCACATCAGGGATTTCGCCTCTCGGGCGTTCTACGGCCGTCTTGAAACCATGTCAAAGCGGTCACTGCGGCTGTTTGGTTGTTCTTCAATTTTTGTAATAGGCTTTTAGGTTCCCTGTTCTTCCTCAAGCATTGGCGCTAATGGACGGCTGCCATGACCGTTGCCTGCTTCGAACATTGTATCGTTGTCTTTTTTTCGTTATAACGTATTGACAAGGAAGGCTTTTGTGTGTCAAAAAAAAAAAAAAAAAACCTCTGCCGGGGCCTCTGCACAAACGTAGACCATTGTTTTAGGGCCATTGGAGGATGGTGTATAGCCAGAAGAGAAGATAGACACAGTTTGGTTTCAAAGAAGAGGAGAAGACAGTTTAAGCCAATATTTTCAGCTTGTTCCACATATATTTTTGAACTCTTTTTCTTATTTTTAATATACTCACACGACGTGGTTCTCCTATGGCGCACTCACAAACGTTTATGCTCATATATCGATATTATTGAAGGGATTAAGTGCAAATATGTGCTGAGGTTTGCTCTCCTTCGGAGGACCAAATGCCTGCTAATGAGGGTAAATGCTTATTCGAAGTGGTTGATCACTAGACAAGTATTATCTAGGTAACCGTTTGTTAATTTTAGGGAAAAGTTTGTTTGTGATCACTTAGCTCTTTCATTGTTTAAATTTTCGTCTCTACTGTCTATATCATTTAGAACATGTGCCCAACCAGCAAAACCAGAGCAAATCACACCCCAAGACAGGTTTTGTGAATGATTTTGAATGACGTGGCTGCCACATCATCAGTTTTGTCAAGTTATCTACACGCTACATCATCAACTTGACTCCACATGTTAGCCACTCATCTTCGTTACCTCTTCCATTTTGGTAGTGGTCACATATGTCGTAGCCTGTATGGCAAAAACGGATGACGTGGTAGCCATGCCACACTAATGATGTGGTAGCCATGTCACTCAAAACCACCTACAAAACCGGTATTAGGACGTGATTTTCTTTGGTTTTGCCAGATAGAGGACAATTTCTAAATAGTATTGGACATTAGGCAAAAAAAAAAAAAAAAAGCACTGAAAAAGTTGAGGAACCACGCATTCATGGGCCTTTTCCTTAATAATATACATATAAATCTGGAGCCACAGTAGAGACCATCAGTTTAACCCAGTAGTAAAGCACAAGGTCGTCGTCATGATTAAAATTTCAAATACAAAATCATATTCTTCTTCTTAGAACAAAACAAATATATATTTGATATACGATGTCCATTCTATGCCTTCCATAGTAAGATTTCAAATACAAGATCATATTCTTCTTCTTAAAACAAAACAAAGATATATTGTTATACACTATCTCCGTTCTCTCGGTCTTGCATAGTCGACAACACTGCTTGAATTAGTATTTTAACAAAACAAAAATGTAACAGTTGAGTTTTATGTACCAATTAGTTTATCCAAAAGTTTAAACTGATAAGAAAATATAAGTCTAAGCTATACTAGACCTAAGATGTAGACTCGAAATAGGTCACATTTTTTTTAAAAAAATATTTCATTAGCCGGATCTTGAACTCATAACCTTCGGGCCATGCAACCATCACCTGAAAGCTTAAGTTGACCCAAAAAAAAAAAGGCAAAATAGTTCAAAGGTACAGTAACAATTTGAGCGTACGCCATCGAAAATGCAATATATTCGCCAATCATGTTATGTACTTCCTGGGAATTTCGGCAGCAAATTAAACAAGGCTTCCCCTAAACCCATTTCAAGCTATCACCATGCATGCAGCGCAAATGGCTGTCATGAACCAAATCGGCTCGAGCTTTTTCAACCAAGACCGGACGGAACCGCGAGTCTAGGCATCCAGGTCCAGGTGAGCTCACAACTCGAGAGGCCCAGCCCTGAAAGGGCCCACGGACCCTCCACAGATACGAGCGACAAGCCCGTCCGTACATCCCCATGGCTGACCGCACGCTACGTTCGCCGCGCCACGTGCGGGATCAGCGAGCGGGTGGGCCCGCCTCGCAGCGCGTCGCTTCCTCGAAACGTCTCCACGAGCGAAACGCGCCGCGCGTACCACCGCGGCATTTCGGACACCCGAAGCCCCCCCTCCCCCAACACACACACAGCCAATGCAGGTGGACCCGAAGACCCACCACTCGCGGGCCCCGCGCCACGTGGACGACGCGCGGGTAGCGTCTCGGGTGTTCGGAGCGGAGACAAACCATTTCACACCGGCCTTCGTACCCACTCCCTCTGCATACCCACGCGCTCCCCTTCTGTCCTCGCCGCCGCCTCCGCGTCGCCCGGCCCCAACCCTAGCAGCTCCCGCGCGAAGCGCCCCTCCAGCGGCAGGGCGAAACCACGGCGGCGCCAGCGGCTGATCCAAGCCGGGCCTTGGATTGCCTCCGGCGGGGCCCGTGTCGGTGGAGCTGTGCGCGTGCCTGGACGATTCGGTGCTCTCCTGCGGTCTGAGTTTTCGACTGATTCGAGGTAATCTGCCAGAATTTGGGGTTCCGCGGTGGCTGTTGAGAGGAGAGATTGGGAAATTTGGCCCGATTTTGTGGCGAGTTTAAAGGTAGGAACTGTCCATAGTAGATTCCCTACAAAGTATAATTACTTGTTGGTTTTGTCATTTATGTAGTTCGAATCAAGAGCTTTGGTTAATTTTGACCGGCGATACCTATTTTTCCATTGAAATTTGGAACAGATAAATTGAAATTTGAATTTGACACTTCAAGAGGAATTGTATCAACACGGTAAAAGTAGTAGTACCTTTACATCGTTATTCTCAACCGTTGTCCGCTAAATTGTACAAAATACGGTGTATAATCACCAGTACAAGGAGCTTCTTATGCTTTGTTTGATTGTTTCCCATTGCGCTTCAATCGATACCCAAGAAAAAAGGATATTGGACTTGTCATTCAACCCTCAGTTTCCACAATTATTGATTTTTTAGATACGCATAAGAATGAGATGCTCATGTGTTGTGCATGAGGAATAAGTCCTCTGAGTGTGTGTTAGTTTTGGAATATCTTGACGTTGGTACCTAGCAATGCCTTCCTTTGCCATAGCTTTTCCCACTGAGCCTCCAAGCATCTTTTTTCTATCTAATTTTTGGAGGTACCTATTGTACATAGGTAAAGAGGTTGACTGCTTCCTGCTAGTGGAAGTTAAAAATTTCAAGGCGGCCTGACAGCGTCCTTGTGTTCAGAAGGTTGTGAATATAATCACCCACAAACTTGGAAAGGGTTTCTTTGCAGGGACTGCAACTTAAGCAGTCTTCGGTCCTTAGTGCTGTCCGATTGAGCTATTGAATGGCCTGCATTGGCAACAGCTGCTACAATATTGCTACAGTAAAAAATGGCACAGTATTCCCACGAGATCTAGAATCATTGTTTTTTGATCCAACGATCTATGTGTAACTGTTTAAGTTGTAGTCTCAGTGGGACTGTATTGGATCTCTTTCCCACAAACTTTTTGTGAGCTACTCACCTTGACATGTCCAGAAGATACACTAGACTTTTGTACATACCATTCATCAAAATATTTTTTTTTTGTGAATTTTGTATCATTTGTTGAACCCTAAAAAGCCAAAGTTACATGATTTACAGGTTTGTGAGGTTTCTTTGTATCTTATTTTGGATCAGGCAACCACATGGCAGTATATATTTTTCTTATTTTATATCATCTCCACTCTCTCTTCCCTTGGCCTGCGCTTGCACTACGGCAAGGTGGCAGCCCCTCCTGCATTTGTTTCTTTATGCAGGCATGGATTTTGTAAGACAAACATAAATCGTCCCCCAAATCAGGAATTTAGCTCTCACAAAATTTAACAAACAGTTGAACACTTTTCCTACTTTGTCTTAAATAATTTTGTTCCTGATGCTTCTTGTCTTCTTGTTGAGGTTGCTTTCTTCTTGTAGTTTTGTACCCATCAGTTGTCTCTCATGGCCTCTAATACAGCTAAGAATGTCCCCACCTATATTAGAATAATATATTCTTGAAGTCTCAACTTCCTTCATTTCTTCATTGAATATAATATGGTTGTCATTGTTTTGCAGTGTCTTCTTGGGAGTGTGAGCATCTTATGTATGACCAGCAATTTTGCATCACATGGATGAATTCTGAACATTTGGTTGTATATAAGTAAAGGCACATTGATTTCTTTCCATAATAAGTATGGGAGCTAATTGCTGCGTAGCTGCCAAGGAGACGTCCCAGCCATGTGTACCTTCAGTTGAAGTTTCAGCATACAGGATAAGACATTCGCCATCATGGAGCTTCCGGTGGGACAACCGCACACACATAGAGGATATAATGGAAAACACTAGACTGTTTTCCAATCACAGCAGTGGAAACATTCAGCCAGAACTAAAGAGTGGTTCCATTGCACCAGCTGAAGGCCATCCTAATGAGGATAGCCTTTCTGATGTGCTGGGCAGGGTCAGCTGGCAAAAGTCTGACAAGAAAATGGATGCTTCCAAACTTTCAAAAGCTGACCCTCGAGGTAAAGGTATAAATTGATGCTCTGTCAAATGATTTTATTATCTGGTCTGATGTGGTCTTCCTTTTCTTTCCACCTTCTTGAGGGATTTAATATTGCTGATCGAATAGTTATGGCATATTGTCTTAACATACTTATATTCTAGGAGAACAAAATAAAGCTGCTTATGAGGGTGGATTGTTACATGAAAATGTCACATTGAGAGGCACTTTTTAGCCTAGTGGCACTTCTTAACCTAATGCTAGCATTTTCATCTTTTCTGCACTCAAGTCCAACTGTGTTTAACTACAATAAATTAATTATTATGTATGTTGCAAGCTGCTTTTCTATTCTATTCTTTTTTAAGGTTTAAGTGCATTCATCGTTTTCTTTATCTAATTATGTTGCATGACTTCTCTGATATCTGATTCATGTTTTCATTTTTCAGCAGTTCATTCTACAGCAAGCAATCCACCCCACGAGGTATGTAGTATTGAGCATTTGAGCTATATTTTGCACATTAGCATTCTTGTTTTCCAAATACTATGTAAAGATTGATACCATTCTTTCTGATGGCTCTTTTTCTTCACCATTCACTATCTTGTGTAGGCAAATTACCATAAATCACTAGACATGGTAACTGTTGCTTCAGACATAAAGACATCAAATTCCCTTCCTTCGACACCACCCCTAGTATCCAGAGCAGATCCTTCATCCTCTAGGAGTCATTCTCTTCATATGGACTCAAATTCAACGAGGAAAGCACGCCGATCACCTGGGCATCAACTATATAGGCAGATCTCCGACAGCAGGATCCCATCTCTCAAGTCGTTCAACGGAAGCAGCTCTGCCGAAGGAAGGCCATCGAGCTCCATGCTATCTGCCGGCAACAACGATCCATATGCAGGAAGATCACATGGTGAGTCATCTGATGGGTGGTCAACACGCACATTTTCTGAATTGGTGGCTTCATCTCAAGAAGAAAGGTGGTCAGTTGACAGTGAGCTCTTTGGCTTCATTACCAGTAAAACAACAGGATCAAATGCTTCACATTCTACTGCCCTCTCCCCTGACCAAGAGGTATGCAAGCTATGTTCAAAGCTATTAAGGGAACGATCTACATGGAATTCTCATGATCTGGCAGTCGCTGCTGTTTTATTCTGTGGTCATGCATACCACGCAAACTGTTTGGATGGTATAACTGCGGAAAGCGACAAATATGATCCTCCTTGTCCTGTATGCACCCATGGTGAGCAATGTGCAGCAAAACTATTTGGTAAGCTAGACTCAAAGATGAAGAATAAGATATCTAAATATGTGATGTCGGACACCGACCTAGAACGGAACTCTAAGCACCAGAAGAAAAGTACGAGAGAACCAAGGCTTGGCACAAGTTCTAGCATGAAGGATTCATCTACTCGACCATTTTTGAGGCGGCATTTTTCAATTGGTTCTCGACCACCAAGATCAGTTTTGGGGAGTGAGTCAACAAGAAAGAAGGGCTTCTGGGCAAGGCATTGGAGAGAATAGTCAGCTACACACCATCAAATTTGGTGAGCAGCTTACCATTTTTTATCTTGTAAATTCAATTTTGATGGCTCTTTTCATCTTTATTTCTCTTGAGAACAAAGTAGTTTATAGTATATGATCTATGTGTCTTCCCCTAGGAAAGCACTTGATTAGTGTGAGCTCCGGAGCAAGCAAGATGGCCGTGAAATCAAACTGGTGAAAGGACTGGGCTGTTGAGCTACCACACTGTAAGTTTTCGTAGTATTCATTCAAGCACTCGTGCTATCACAAATCGAGGGAGATTAGAATTTGTCTTATACTGTGCGGCCGCGGACCTCGGTCGTAGTTCACTAGGCGATGTAATAGTACAGATTAAGGGAATAGTCTTCAAGACGAAGGCTCCATGCTGGGTAGATAGGTTAAATTCCAGCATGCTATATTTTTATCTTTGCGTCTTCTTTTGTAATATTTATTGTTGGATCGCATACAAAATTTGGAAACTACAGCATCTAGACAGTTCTCATTGCAGAACAAAAGTATATTGGAAAGACAGAAGGATTTCAGATTGAAGTGACAGGAGGAAGTTCAATTATTAGAGCTCATCCGGTGATGCGCTTGTACCATATAGATTGTACAAGACGTGTAAGTCACCCAGTGATGAATGGTGAACCCGAATATTGATGAACTTCGGGAGTTCTATGACTCCTGCGTTGTTGGTTCAATGTGAACATGCATTGATGTTTGTACATCCTTTTGAATTTGAATAAATTTTATTCTCCAATTCTAAAACAACTAGAAGTCTCAGGGTGTGTTTGGCAGGGATTCAGTTTCTTCAAATTCATAAATCTGGTGAAGCTGGCTTAACCAGATTCGTGAAACTGAAGCTGTGAGTATATTAAGAGTGTTTAAATAGATCATCTTGTTTACATTTTAGACTAAAAATATTAACTTAATTCACTTTATTTTAACCTACAAGTTTCAGATTTCAGGTGAAGCTGGAATCTGAAGCTCTACCAAACACGCCTTTAGTTAGCTGAAATGGTAAAAATGGTTACACATTTGCTTTAGAGGCTGCGTTTTAATTTTTCCTATTTCCAAACTTCGTAGTAAGCTTGGAGAAATGAGACACGATTTTCCTTGGTAGTTTTCATCTGCAAGCCTTCCTCTTTACATAAGTGGATGATATGATAATGCTAAAATCAAAATTTTGCAGCTTTTTCAATGGCAAAATGGTTGTAGCAGCACATCTGTTGTCTAATCTCGTCGACAATGGTCGACCCATTTTCTGTTGGAACTAATTGTACCGGAACTAAATAGTTGTAAGACAGTTCTTGTGATCTCAACTATAATCTGTTGGAAGCACTATACTGAGTCACTATGTCTCTTCATATGACTGTTGGATGGTTCGTTCACTTCTTTGTGACCTCACCTTTCCATCGGAAAGGGCTGTGCATGTGAACTACTTTGGGCAATTTTTTTATTTTATAAAACCTTCAAGCAAAACATTTACATGCATAGCAGTGTTCCCTTGCGATCGCCCCTCAATACATATGCATTTATTTCCTACTATTGTCCCTGCAGCAACGTGGATAGCATATTCCAGTACTCCCTCCGTTTGGAAATATATGTCCTGTAGTTTAAATAGTTTGTTAAGAAATAAAAAGGTATGGATGTACATTTAATAAGACTTGTTCTAACGTATTCTCTCAACCATATGCATTTATTCATTATCACATTGTTGGCGCCAAAAACTTGAGGTAAGTTTTATCGGCCACAACACATCAGACAAACATCGGTTTAAGGTGTGCCAACCGATTTGATCCTATAATCAGTAAGAAAAAAAATATAAAATTCGCTCAAAGCCGATTTCGTGGGACAATCAGCTTAGATCCAATCAGCTAAAAGCCGATCAGATCAGAGATAATAGTGAGTCTAATTAGCCGATTAGAGCTAATCAGAGGATAAAGGCAGATCGACTCTAAAAAAAGGCGATGCGCAACAAAATCAGAGAAAATCGAACCTAATTGGTGTAACAAAAGGTGATCAATAATCGGTGATGCGTAACTTTATTGATCAAATCGAGTTACAGGAGAATCTAGATTACCAAAACTACTCCTAGTCGACGAAAAAGTAGATGAAGAATAATGCAGGCTAGTTGATTGGATTGTGTTGTTATTTTTGCCTGCCCATGTCCACCCTTTATACCCATCGTCCGATCGTGTGCTATTACAACACGTTACAAATATGACCCGCATCGGCTTTCATTTGGACGGTTTTTCTTAAAATCATTACAGTAGCTAAATATCTTAAAATCTTTCCAAACCATACGTCGGCTATGATTCATTGACTCCACCCTGTCAACTTTGACCATGCCTGCCAAATCTTGGTACAAACATATGCCCCTATTTTTGGGAGATAAATTGTTATCTTCCAAAAATCCTCTCTCGTCGGCTTACATGTCATCAGTTAGCTGCAACATCTTCACTTGCAACCGTCGCAATTATTGCGCTGTAAAATTTTGATACGCGTATCGTGCACTTTAACTCCTCGCGCCCCCTGAAATCTCCTTTCCGCCGTTTCAGATTTTCACCGTGCTATAAATATACGGCCCCCACGCTGTCATTCTCATGCTTTCGAGCTCTTTGAACGTCTGTCATCAACTTCAAACTCTTCCAGTCTTCTCAACTTTCATCGGTTAACTTCTTCTTTCCTCAGATCGGCTGAATGGATCCTCATCAAGTACTCATCCGATTTCTAATAGCGATGACTAGTATTACTTAGGACCACTAGGGAATATGGATCTGTCAGTCGTTATAGAACAAGAGCTGCCCCGTTTTCCTCTATCGACTCCCAAGTATAACATAGATGGTTGGAGTAAAAATTTCAAAGCCTGGCTGATAGCTCTTAAAGGTTGGAGGAATTGGTACATTCGAGTAGCGGCCCAAAAGAAGCAAGTTTGGGAGAGAATGGGAATAATAGAACGTCTCCCCCTTTTCTTAGCCGATCGAGAGGCCAATGAGCCCTTGGTGACCACGGCCTGCTATTTCTGGTTGAACACCTTCAACGCTTTCTTGTTTAGACCTGATCCGATCGGCCCAACGCTCCTGGATGCCGCCCAGGTGCCCAGCTCTGTTGTTTGAGGCCTGAAAGTGCATCTAGGCACTTATGTTATTTTGGTGATTAATGACAAACGCATATAATGACAATCTATATAATTGTGTAAATGCTTAACTTAGTGATTAACAAATGACAAACCTCTAATATGATTATATTACTATGAGACTAACATGTTTATTGCTGAGTTGAATATTAGTCTCATCTATTTAGAGGAAATCAAGTAGGATGGTTAAGCAAAGATAAGGTATGCAATTTTGGTATCTCTTCGATATTTGTTATTGCATTCCTTTTGTGCAAATGCATAGTGAACTCCAAATGGCATGTTGATTATATATATGCACATTGGTTCATATCATATTTATTTATGCATATATACTCACTTGAGTTCATTATGTGCTTTGCTTTTAGTATGCATGTATTAACTAGAGTTAAACTTCACATTGCTATAAATTGAATTGGTGCATGCATGTTTTAGTTGCGTATCTTCTCATGCACTTCTCTTAGTGAAGTTTAATCTAGATTTGGATCACATATTTACTCTTGTTCCGAATATTAGTTGCACATGTACAATTTGTGTATATTCTTCATGTGCTTCATTTAAAGTAAAGGCTATGATCCTTTGCCATGATTTAATTGTTTCGTCATATTGGCAATTATCTCTCTAGTGCATATAGATCAATTACATATTCATCATGATGCACTTAGTAGAGAACATTTATAATGTCAAGTGTTTCCATTCATGTTGAGCTTTGTTATATGAAACACTTGTAGCAATCAATTTCTCACAAATATCAACTTATTCATATCTATTGAGCTTTTGGGACTAATGTCTTTCATGAGTGATTTGGAAAGAATTAGGTCCCGTGTGTGTATGATGACAAAGATATCTTGGAGGATGATCGTTAAGCCAAGGTCAACAAGACGACGGTGTCACCAAGAGTTGAGGACTAAGTCAAGATCGACTTGGCGTGGAGATCGTCAGAGAGGATGATCAAGTCAAGGTCGATAGGACGAGAGTCTCATGAGGTGAATCGAGTCAAGTTGGACAAGGCGAAGATGTCATCAATCATTTGGTAAAAGACATCATGCACATTGCATCCACGGAGAAGACGGCATGCGGATTGAATGTAAGACTTAGATTTCTCGTTTGAATTTGAGTCTAAGGATTGCCGTACTATTAAGAGGGATGTGAACGTTGAATGACTTTTAGATGTGTCAAGTGCTCAAGTGATGATCCTTGTGAAAATTAGAGAGAAAGTGGTATTGGTGGTGCCGGAAAGTAAGAATTATAGGTCTCCCTTGGATTCTTTGTGAAATCTGAATTTACCCTTTGAGATTTGGGTAGTGAGACCTTATTATTTGTGTAGCCCTTGTTCTTAGCTTTCAATAGAGTCCAAAATCGCTGAAATCGGAGTCCGGAGTCAAAAGTTATGCTCGTTTTGTCGAGTTGTTTCAGTCACATCGGATAGTCCGATGTTGACATCGGATAGTCCGATGAGGACTTAGAAAATTTCTGAAACATCTTTGAAAATGGGTACTCTCTGGAAATATCGGATAGTCCGATGTTTGATATCGGATAGTCCGATGTTCCTTGGAAATCTGGAGTTTTACACACATCGGATAGTCCGATGTTCCATATCGGAAAGTCCGATCTGTGATTTTTATTCAAGAGAATTTGAATTTCGTGTGGAGTCGATCTGGAATTTTACACACATCGGATAGTCCGATGTTCAATATCAGATAGTCCGATGTGTGTCTGACCAGGGCATAACGGCTAGTTTTTTGGAGCCTCTATTTAAAGCCCCCTCCTTCCCATTTGAGAGGTGGCACGTCCTCCTTGGTTTGAGGTGTTTTCCTCTTGTTCTTGAGCCCCCTAAACACCCCTCTACCCTTAGATCTAAGTGATCCCCTTTTGTGTGAAGGGTTGGGAAGAGTTTGAGGAGTGAGGTGTTAGGTTGAGTGTGTGTTGAGGAAGTGTTGATCTTTGAGCACTTGATTTCATCTCCAAGCTTGTTCTTCGTGAGCATTTGTTACTCTTGGAGGTTGAGGACTCCTAGACGGCTAGGAAGTCGCCTACGAGCCACCGGAGTTTTGTGTGGTTGGCCGTGGGAAGTTTGTGAAGGTCGATTCTGCCTCCGCAAGGGAAGGAATCAAAGAAGTGAAGACCGGCGAGTGCATTTGTGCAACACCGGAGGAAGAGGGTTGAAAGAGACCCGGCTCAAGCGTCAAAGGAGTTGAAACCATGAGTGCATTTGTGCAACACCGGAGTAAGAGGGTTGAAAGAGACCCGACTCAAGTGTGACCGAGCCGCCTCAACGGAGACGAGGATCCTCAAGGATCCGAACTTCGGGAAAAATCAACCTTGTGTCTTCGCTCGTTCGGTTACTTCTCTTACCTTGCTTATTGCTTATTGATTATTGCTTGAATTGCTATATTGTCTCGCATCAATCTTCCTAGCAATAGCTATCCTGTTAGTTAGATATCTATTCATTGCTTAGATTATCCTAAGATAACTGATTGGTAGAGTAATCTTGTGTTTAGGCGTAATTCGTTTCGAAATCGTTCAGACTCTGTCCTGATCGGATAGTCCGATCAGAGGATCGGATAGTCCGATCACCAAATCGGATAGTCCGATCTATTTTTCGCTGCATTAGTTTGATAATTTTAAAAACGCCTATTCACCCCCCTCTAGGCGACAACCTCTGTCCTTTCAATTGGTATCAGAGCAAGGTCTCTCATTTTATTAGACTTAATCGTCTAGAGAGTAAAGGATGTCGACTAGAGGATTAGAGCACTCACACGATCTACTTGTGCTAGATGGTTCAAATTATGCTTCATGGAAATTAATTATGACTACTCATTTTAAATCCATGAGCCCCCAAATATGGTGGATCGTAGATGTCGGCTTTTCCTCTCCATTGAATGAAGTTAATCCAACTGAAGGAGAGATGAAATGCCTACATCTCGACGCTCAAGCTACTAATGTTTTATTTTGGGTTGTGAGCGATGAAATTTTTGATAGAATATGCAATCTCAAGAGCGCTCATGAAATGTGGATAAAGCTTCAAGAACTATTTGAATCATCCACTTTCATTGAGGATTGCATTGAGGAAGAGGTGTCGGGAGATGAAACCTCAAGCTCCACATCAAGTGATGAAGAACCAACATCTTCATCGACCTCAACCTCCACCTTAAGCGACGATGAAGATTCACTTTTATCACGAATTCGTTGCTTCATGGCAAAGGGTAAAATTGAGGTAAGTGATGATGATGATGAGCTCTCTTGTGATGAATTTATGAATATGTTAAAAGAGCTCAATGAATCTCTTGGGAAGGAGAAAAAGAAGTATAAAACTTTGAAGTTGAAGCATGACTCACTTCAAAATGATTATAACATTCTAAAAGAAAATCATGAAAAAATTCTTCTCAAGAAATTCACTGAGTCTAGAGTGGATATTGCTACTCAATGTAATTTAGTTGATGAATTGCCTTGCCCAATTTCTATTACAAACAATTCATCAAATAAATACATATCCACCTCTAGCAATGATTTACCTTGTTGCTCAAATTCTATTGCTACTACTTCCTCTATGCTTGTTGAGACTAGCCTTGTAGAGGAAAATAAAGAGCTCAAGGCTCAAGTCATTAGATTAGAAAATGACTTGAAGCGGTGCGTAAAAGGAAAAGCCGTTCTCGACGAGATCTTGAGCAAGCCAAGGGCACCTCAAGATAAGCGAGGACTCGGCTACATCTCTAAGAAGGAGACTAGCAAGACAAGACACAACGCAAGACACTCAAAGACTATCAAGTGCTTCGCTTGCAACAAGAAGGGCCACTTCGCCTCCGTGTGCCCTAACAAAGTGGAGATCAAGCCACAACCATCAACAATGAGGCAAACCGGCAAAGAGCAAGTCAAGAAGAAAAGACGCTCAAAGCCCACTTGCTACAATTGTTGTAAAGGGACACATCGGTAAGGATTGTCCCAAAGGTATGAACCCTAAGCCTACTCATCATTTCAATGATTATTTGCTTAGGAAGGACAAGAATGGCAATGTGTTTGCCAAGCTTGTCAAGTCTCCTATGCTCGTTAAAATTGATAATATTCATTTGCATAGAAAGAGTAAATCTAGAAATGAATTTGCCAAAGTTGTTGGGACTCCTAAGCCTACACAAAGCAATTCAAATAAATTGCTTAGGAGAAATAACAATAGCAAAACGTTTGCTAGATATACTAGATCCTCTAAGCCAATGCATAATTTCAATAATCATATGCTTAGAAGAGATCAAACTAGAAATAGTTTTGCAAAGTATTATTGTCCTCCTAAGTCCTCTCACTTAAATGCCAATCATTTGCTTAGGAGGAATAATTATATAAACCTATTCCTAGTCATGTTAGTCTTATCAAAATGCTAATATTAGGACCATTTGGGTTCCTAAATGTATTGTGACTAACATTGTTGGACCCAACAAGAATTGGGTACCAAATATCGCCTAAAAGATTGTTAGGCAATATGAGATGGATTGGACGCTTGGTTTCATCAAGAATATAAGGACTTCATCAAATTACAAGTTGGAACCAAGCATGAAGACAATCAAGTCCAACATGAGCCAACGCCATCTCGGTAACAAGCATTTAATTTGATTACTAGTTTGCTTCTAGCCTTGTGTAGGTTTAGACGCATTAGTATCATGCACATATTGAGTTAATTGCTTGTTGTAAGTACTTGCTCTCGTCTCTTATCTATTCTCTTATTGCAATCTTGAGCAAGTTAAATAGTGGCACATTAAGGGGGAGTGCTAAGTCATATTCATGTGTATCACATCCCTACGTATGCCCATATTTATATAAGTGCATATATGTTTTCAAAATCAAGCCCTTTTAGCCAAAAGTCAAAAATTTTGTATACTATTAGTTTTCTTGTGAAAAACTAATTACAAAATGTATACAAATGTTCTTGAAATGTTTTTTCAAAGGTTTTGGCTTTACAAAAACTATTTTGAAAAGAAAACAAGTTTTAACTCCAAAAGTTAGTTACTAGTATCTTGTTTTGGATTTAAATTTATAATTTTCATAGAATTAAAAGTAAAATGTTTTTGAAAGAAGTTCCAAAACGAAAATCCTAGAGTTGGTCATTCTTAACAATTCTTGTGTTCAAAAGATTTTTAAAAGACCAACTTATCAAAAGTTATTTGATTTTAAAACTCGCCGAAAAACTATACTTGACCCATAATGGTCATATTCTAACACTTTGTGAGTTTCACCATTTGGATCAATTCTTGTGTAGAATTTTGGTTCAAAATGGTATTCTAGGCTCATACACAAAATTCAAATCTTTATATCTTACACATTGTTTCTTTTTGAATTTGTGTGTCAATTGAATTTGACTTGTGGTTAATTTCATTTGGTTTTTCAAAGGAACTCTCTTTGGACAAAAGTCAAAAAGTGTGTTTAAAAGACCTAAATTTGTGAAAAGCCTTGCAAAAGCATTTTATTATGTATTTCAAAAAGTTTTGCAAACTTCCAAAAAGAGAAATCCTATTTTGGAAATTAATTTTGCCAAAATTGTGCTAATAGAAAAATCGTTGAAAACAAAAGTTGTTCCAAAACCTTCAAAATGGTCTAAAGTTGGTTTCCTGAAAATTTCAAATTATTTGGAACTTATTTGAAGTGTTTTCAATTGGTATCAACTTAATTTTAAAATTGGTATCTTCCTGATTTCTGGAACTTTTAACTAATCGGAATATCCAATTTCAAGTATCGGAACATCCTATAATCATATCGGAATATCCGATTTCTGGAGTTTTCAACGTATCGGAATATCCGATTTTAAGTCGGAACTTCCGATTGGACTGTTTTTTTTAAAAAAAAATTGAATTGTATTTCAAACTTGGTATTAGTCTAGTATTCAATTAAATTGAGAAGTGATACTCACTTGATCTTTGAAAAGACAAAACTTGTGCAATTCAAATGCAAACAACTCCATGATTCATCTATTGAATATCTTGGGAAGTTTATTTATTGCAAGTTTTGGGCACTTAATTGCTTCCAAGTGGTATCATCTTATTAATGTACTCTGATACTCTTTCTGAACCTTTGTGATTTAGATTTTAAAATTCAAAAGAAAATCCAAGTTTTCTTGATCTATCTTAAGTTGTCCATCTCTTTGATACACAAAAATGTTTATTGCTCTGATACTCATCGAGTTTATCGATTATTCCATCAAGTGATATCAATTCTTAGTGATTTGATTATAAGTAGTATCAATCGAGCATTTAATCATTTCTTGTGTTTACAAATCGGTATCATTGAGTTTCTCCTATTTTGACCATTGGTATCATTAAGACTTATTGCTTATATTTTCCAGTGATATCTTTTGGTTGTTTAAATTCTTTCTTGTGGTATCAGTGAACTCGATTATTTCCTACAAGTGGTATTTTCAATTGCCTCCTTGTAGCATAGATTCGATACCCAAAATTCTTAATTAAGAATTTCCTCCCAAGTTAAAATTGTAAGTTCAATCTCCTAAGAATTCTCTATGTGAGATTATTTATGTATTGAAATACATAAAGAGGAAAATTCCTAGTTGAGCATTGCTTTTCATGCAAAATTTGAAAATGCTCATTTATGTTGTTTTTCAAGCAAAGCCATTGAGATATACTTTAAAGTGGTATCTAATTTATCAAACGGTATTTGTTTTGGGTTCCTTGTTTAACCCTCTTTAGGCAAAATTTGTGGATTCTTCAAAAGAATCATGATGCGAGCTTTGTAAAGCCTAATAAAATGAGGAGTGAGTTATTTGATTTTGTTTCAAATAACTCGTGTGATACCCTTCTTTCGCCTTTTTGTCCATCTCTTACATGTGGTTCTTCAAAAAAAAGCCAAAAGGGGGGAAAATGTTGTTTTTACAAGTGGTTTTCCAAAAACTCCAAATATGGTCTGTTTTCATGGTTTCACTCTTTTGGGCCATATAAAGAAAAAGTTTGCGGAATTCTTGAATCTTATTAGAAATTCTCTTGTAAGCTTAAGAGTGAGTTTGAATGTGTTTTACCCATTGTCTCTCTTACAAGTGGATGTCAAGATTAAATTTGAATGCGTTTCAAATATTTTTATTATAAATTGGTTTAATGAAAGCTTAAATTGGTATCTTAAATCTTTTCAAATTGCATGCAAATAGTATTAACATGTTTATCATCTATATCATGCTTGTTGTACTGAAACATTATCAAACTAACTTGGGTCAAGTTGAAAGATATTTGTTCCCGGAAATCGTGTGCTTGTCTATTGATGTTCAATGTATTGGAAAAGGGATCATCTTCGACGGTGGGATGAAGGAAATGGAGAGGAGCTCCATTGTCCGAGGGATCTAAGGCAGCGCGTGATCATGACCGATCTGAACATGCAATGGACAAGAACCCACAAAGGGACGTATTTTTTGACCACATTCAATAATATCTTTGCACACCATTATGCTCAATTGTCTCATTTGAAATGGTGTTGTACCTTTCAATTGGTATCATTAATTGGTATCTTTCAAGAGGTATCCTTTAATCCTAAATTATTTTGAAGTGTCATCTAACTTGCATTTGGCATTATGAAGAATTAAAAAGGTACATATGGGTGACACATTGCAAAGAGGTATGCCCTTGATAAATTTATGAAATTCTTAATCATGAAAGTGCATTTTACTTATACAATCTTGATTCATGATCTTGTATACATCTTGTGATCATATAAGTAATTCCTTCTTGTGTAATATTCTCTATATGATCATGATTCTCAAAATTTAATTTGATCATAAGCATGTGCTTCAATTGTATAAATTTGCTATATGATCATGAGCATGTTCAATTTGCCATATGGAATCATATTCATGTGTCATGTTTTAAGCACCACTTACATCTTATGAATCATGACTACATTTAAATTGGTATAATTGAAAACATTCTTTACCTAAATCTTGGATATAATTGATATCATATCTTGCCTAGATTTAGGGGGAGCCTAATATCATTGCCCTATTCCTAGCTCCTTATTTCTATTTTGTTCTCCCAAATCTTTTTATTGAGTGTGCAATCAAGGGGGAGAACAGATTTTATTGAATGAACAATAAGGATCTATCAAGCAACTTTTTGGGATTAATGACAAAAGGGGGAGAATTTATGGATTTATCAATTTTTAGATCAATAGGACATCAATAGATGCCCCAGTTCCATTCAAGAAACTGGAAAGAAACAGTTAGAGTTCCAAAACACATCACAGCCACAACCAAAGCCATCACCGAAACCAAAGAAACAACTAACATCCACACGTTAGCAAAAACACACACAAAGACCCATTGAGCAAACATAAGCTCACATGAACCCGACAAAAAGGTTAATTCAGACGCAAGCAGATCTTCCAAATACCATACTATTTGCAAAACTCGAAAACCATCTAGTCCATCGAAATCGGCAGAGCCTATCTATCAACTTCAACAAGCCTTCCAATGACCACCGAAAACACAAAAGATAAACTCTCCTTGGATCATCCAAAATCATCAATCAATCAAGGCATTGATAATAAGACCGCGTTCCTCTTCTCCTGAATGTTACTTTCTTCCCGCAAACCATCCATCACCGGTTTGAGCCCTTGGAAGCGAAGTCTCCAACTCTAACATAAGAGGGCTCAAGCTTGATCTCCACCACCGCAAAATTGATCCGTCTTGCTTATCATATCGTCCGTATACAACGGCCTCCGATCTTTCAACGAAACAAGCATCCTTCTCCAGATTGTTTTCACATTTATCCAACACTGAGAACGAAAAATCAAGTTATTTCTGACATTCCATAAGCTCCAAAAGACAGTAGCACAAATTGTATTCAAAGCAGCATTTTTCTTATTGCTAATCCAATAGCGAGCCACAGATTCATAGTTAAAACCAATTCTTAACTCAAAAAAACTGCTGATCAAGTTCCAAACGTTTTAGCAATAACACAATCGAAGAAAAGATGTAAAACCGATTCTGGTTCATCACAAAAACAACAACTGGAGCCTTTGTTCAATCCTCTTTTCATCAGATTATCTTTGGTCATAATTTTGTTATGAGAGATAAGCCAAAGAAAAAAATGAATCTTAGGAGGAACACATAAACTCCAAACCGCCGGAATAAACATTGGCAGCACTCCTCTAAAATTAATGACAGCATACAGAGACTTAACCGAGTAGACGCCATTACTATTATTTTGCCAGACTAGAACATCATCATCATCAATAAGGTTCAAAGTATTCACCACTTCAACCAATTCAAACCACCGGATCATCATATAATCACAAAAAGTCCGTCGGAAAGTGCACTTAACATTATTACTGACGGATACCCGACACACAGGTATCCCCAGCGGCCCAGGAGAGGTGCATGGGCCGCCACTGTGCCTAAAACCCGGGGGCCCAAGGCCTCCAGCCAAGCCGACCCCAAGAGGTGGCCCGACCAGGCGTTACAGAGCGGGCGCCTCACAAGCTACGGCGATACCAACTCGGAGATGTCCCACCGACGAGTCGGACGGGCCGAGAGCCTCGAACAAGCTCGAACCATCTTCGTCAACGAGCCAACATCAAATCATCAGAAGCCGGCGCCTGACCCAGCCACCTACCCCATTGATACGGCACTTCAGCATGACCAAACAGAGATGGGAGGCCGCGCGCCTTCCCCAGCAATTCGAAGTCGACACCCGACGTCGGCACCGACAAGCCACAGAGGGCAGGTGCGCCGTTTCCCGGAGGAACGGACCGCGCCCTCGCTCAGCAGCTTCACCGACTAGACGTAGGGCCAACAACTATCCGTCAGAAGTCAAGTCCGAGACCAGACGCCGAGCGGAAGACCGGACTCGGCGTGAGGGAGCCCCATCCATTTTCTCTTTACACGCTCTATGTAACCGCTTCCCGGCTATATAAGGAGGCTTGGCCCTCCAGAGCGGGGAGAACACAAACAAACGCTCACATACACATAGCGAGCGCGCCCTAAGCTCCGAACCTTTGCGCCATAGCTCCCTCACCCGACCATCAAGACACGAGGTGCTTGCGCAGCCCTCACTTGTAACTCGACGAGCTCATCAAAGATCAATACAAATACGCACCACCACACGAATCGGAGTAGGGACATTCACCGAACCAAGATAAACTCGACCCTCTTTTCTCTCTTTTGGGTCTAACCATTCAAGGAACGGAACACGGCCCTCAAGACTTACAAAATTTACTTGCGGTTCTCGAAACACCGGCTATGCGGCGGGTAGGGGCTTTCTGCCACTGCTGTCTCCGGATTCCCATTTTGCTTCCTTGATGGATTCTTCGTCAACAACAACGCGCTTGCGCCCGGGAGCCGAATCCGTTTCGGTTCCCTTGATTTCATCGCCAACCCGACGGAGAGCTCACTCGCTCCGCCACGCCCGAGGCGAGCTCCGCGGATGCCTCGCACCGCGTCATCCACACCTCGACACCTTCACTCGAGGCCCTCGCGCCGCTCTGAAGCGGCGCGCATATGCGCGCCGCCACCCCCGGAGGCGCGCTCGCGCCTTTGCGGGCGACGCCTACGCCTCCCGAAGGCCTGCGTTTTGTAGCAATGGCTGGCTACGCGCCAGCTTCCATCCACGAGATTTTGGAGAGCTCCACCAACGGCGACTCCGGTTCCGACGCGGAGCAAGCCTCGAAGGAGCCGTACACCCGCGAATGCAACGTGGCCGGTGTGAGCGATCAACCGCCGCTTCGCTGAAGTCAAGAGGACCGCCACCGGCGCCCGGCGCCGGAGGCGGCAAAGAGGCGACAGGCGGATCATCCTAAGTCCGCCCGACCAGCCAGCCGACAATGAGCTGAATCGCTGGCGCCAGACTTCGGCAAGGCACGGTCGACCAACCGGGCCGAGCCAACACGTGCCCTCGCAGTATAAGTCGGCGCGACGCGCTTGCGCCGAGTACAACAAAGTTAGCGGAAGAGCCGGTGAACGCCCGTGCTTCCCTCTTCAAGTTAAAACTTCGCCATGGTGCGATGTTGCTCGCAGCATCCCCGAGCCTAACGAGCCCGAGGTTAGGGCCACCTACCAAGACCTCCGGAGCTGGTAGAGCACGCCACAGTCAGCATGTACCGCCTGGCGCCCTCGCGTGGGGTCTCATTCGGGCCGTCAAAGCCAAACTCGCCATGAAGCGGAGAAAGCCGCCCATAACCGAGCGGCCCTGTGCCTCCTACACCTTTGGCGTCATCGTCTTGGGCAACACTACGACTGCCGCGACACTCTCGACGCTCAAAGAAGGGCGGTCGACGCCGCTGCTTGTTCGAAGTCGCCGAGAAGCCGCCGCCAGGATCATGAACTCGACCCCAGAGGGCCCGGGGCCCCAGGCATTCTCACGGGAGATCCGCCGGGCGGATTTCCCCGCCCGCTTCCGGGCACCAGCCAACATCACCAAGTACACGGGGGCAACGAACCCCGGTGTTTGGTTAGAAGATTATCGACTCGCCTGTCGGGCCGGGGGGGCTACTAATGACCTCTTCATCATTCAGTACCTCCCCCTCTATTTGGCGGACTCGGCTCGAGCCTGGCTCGAGTACCTGCCCGCCGGGACTATCAGGAGCTGGGCCGACTTGAAGAGTGCCTTTGTTGGCAACTTCCAGGGCACGTACAAGCGCCCTGGGAACTCTTGGGACCTGAAGAGCTGCAAGCAGCAGCCGGGAGAAACGCTCCGGGACTACATCCGGCGCTTCTCCCAACAGTGCAATGAACTCCCCGACATTAGCGACGCCGACGTCGTTGGGGCATTCATTTACGGCACCACATGCAGAGCCTTGGTCCACAAACTGGGTTGCCTCAAACCCAGGACCACCAAGGACTTGCTCGACATCGCCACCAACCACGCCTCCGGTGAGGAGGCGGTGGGGGCCATCTTCGATAAAGCGAAGGCCAAGCGAGAGTCCGGCCCCGAGCCGGCCGTGCCCTCCGACCGCGCCGACAAGCGAGGCGGAAGGAAAGCAGTCCGCGAGACCACACTCGCCGCAGCCGAACGCTCGACAAGCGGCGAAAGCGGTAGCCATCCGACCACTTCAAAAAGCGATGGATAGCCCGTGCGAACCACGGTACCCGTCAGCACAAATACCGGATGCGAAGTCCGAGACGCTTTCTCCGGAACCCCACGCGGCCATGGGCAAAGGAAAGAAGCGCGACCCGACGCCAGAGGCCGGACAGGACAAGGCCGACGGCGGGTTCCCAGAACCCGACGGATGCCTTATGATCTTTGGCGGACCAGATAGCTACGCCGAAAAACACGGGTGCAGAAGCGCGCCGCTTCCCGCTGCGACGACGCGACTCTTCGGTATTCGCGCAGACTCAGCTATACGGACATCCTCGGAATCCGCGTCAGCGCCAGCGAGCCGCCTCACGACCAACCCAAAAGAGATAAGTCACCTGACTCCGTCTCCTTCATGGTTTTCTCGGACGACTAGCGATACGCGCCGACCACGCTTTGGTCACCGCGCATCGCTCGGGGGCTCGGGGGCAACGTCATTTACATTCATACAGGTCGGGTCCGACTGACTACACGGCTCCCTACCAGGTAACCTATCCGACCCAAGCGCTACAACCTCGCCCACGGTTTCAAGCGGCACGGTTTCAAGTAGCGCTTCTCATGAAAGGTAACGGTCTGAGACGAGCCACAAGTCAGTTGGAAACGCCCCTTTTCTGTTCAAAATGTGAAATGCATGCTCCCGTTTCTCGAAATATCATTCACATTCATACGGGTCAGCGATCCGTCGACCACTCGGCCCCCAACGGGTAACCTATCCGACCCAGCGCCACGACCTCGCCCAATGGCCACGGTTTGAAGTGGCGCTCTACTAAACAGTAACTCAGACGCAGACGAGCCACAAGTCAGTCGGAAATGTCCATTTCCTGCTCAAAATGTGAATGAGTGCTCTCGCTTTCCGACGTCATTCCATGTTCATACGGGTCGACGACCCGACCAACTACTCGGCTCCCCTAGCGGGTAACCTGTCTGACCCAAGCGCTGCGACCTACGCCACGGGGGCTACGGTTTCGAAGTAGCGCTTTGCGGTAAGGGGCTACCTGCACGGTGCGAGCCACAAGTCGGTCGGGGCCACTCCTCTCCCGCATGAGGCTTGAATGGACGCATTCCGACCTCGGGGTCTGTTAACCCCTCCTTCGCGCTTCTTTCGGAGAATCGAAAACACCTACGCCCGAAAAAACCCCCGGCGGTTTCCAGGGTCACGGTTTCCGAGCGCAAAAGAAGGGCTTAAACTCGCGAGCAAGCACAAAAACAAACCCCGATTCGTTATATCTTGAAGTTTTACGTCGCAAAAATTAAATGCCTAACATCATTCGTAATCCCGTGGAGGACATTCTCGGGGGTATCCGGCCGGCGATCGCCGGGCATGGGGCTCAACACGAGTCCAAGGCGCCGACCTCCTCGTCGGTCCGGCTCCGGCGATCCGCCGCTAACTTTGTCCGAGTCAAGGCCATTGTAGAAGGACATGGCGTTAACGAGCGCGAAGTGGCTCCTGTGGCGCTTCGTCCTCAACGACTTCGACGGTTGCAAGACACGGGCCAACTTCGATCGCAAGCAGACTCAGACCTCGCCTTCTCGAAAGCAAGCGATCGGATCTGAGCGGCCGCCGACCTTCCCAAGGTCCCTAACTCGGCGACCAGCTCGACCCGCCATCCTCCATTTCTTTTCGAGTCGTCGAGCCGCCTCCACGACCGCCAGCGTCGCGCTTTTCCACCGCCAAACGTCGTGCCTCCGCGACCTCAATGAATCTTTTTTCGCACTCAAAATCGGCAAAAGTTAGAAGTGCGCCACGACGACACCTTCCGAATCAACCTGCACAACAACTCCACGGACGTGGCGCTCTCCATAGCTTGGAGCCTCCCAGACCTCCTCGCGGACTTCACCGCCATAGCCGCCTCTCGGCGCGACGTCCCGGCGCTGCGGGCCTCCTCCTCGAAGCTTCTGCTGCCGATCCGCATCACTTTGGTGGCGGTTTTTATTGTTGGCCTCTGCAGAGGGACTCAAGCTCGGATACCCTTGCCCTCGTGGACTCACCCGACCGGCGCCTCCCCGCAGGCATCGTTCTTCTCACTTGCCATCCGGCTGCCTCTTCCTTGTTGACGCCACGCGCAGCTTCACGAGCCTCCTGCAGCTGGAGTCCTGTCGGTCGCGACACTCCTCATGGCCCTCTGGTCAGGCAGACGACGGAGGAGCCGGACTTGCCCTCCGAACGCACTCAAGACGCTGCAGCCACCATCGCTCCATTTCAAGATCCGCAACATCCGAAAGGGCGAAAATTCGAACATAACTTATCACGACCGCCGGGTCGATCCTCCGGCGATCGCATCCAGCGCCCTCCGGAAGACTCAAGGAGAAGATTCAGCTCACCCGACCGCCCTAACTCGGTCCGGCCCGTTGGGAACCCTCCCGCAGGGTTTCCCACTCTTCAAGCTCCGCCCCATCGTCCAGCGAGAATGATGTCTCGCCGGATGGGTCACCACTGCTGAACCAGATGGTCGGGGCGACGGAGAAACTCCCCGTGGTCGCCCCGCGCCCGCCCGACGATTGGACCTCCATCACCACCACCGGCGGATCCGCGGCCTCGCCATCGCCGACCGCATTCGTCCTCTGCCGCTTCTTCGGCGACGGTGGCGGCATTGCTTCGAGACAGATCCTCCGGAGCTGGCGCACCGCGCATCGACGGCGCGAGATCGGTCCGCCTCCTCGGACCCGTTCGTGGCGGCGAAGCTCTCGACGATCGCCCGAGCGCTATGGGACGCCCGATTCGTGGACGCCTCGGCACCACCACCGGCACGATTTCCGTCACGTCGGCGACCACGGGCGCGGCGGGCACCGCCGCCTCCGACGCTTGCCCTCGATCGACCGGCGTATCTTCAGCTCCCGCCGGCGGGAGTACCGGCGTCGGTCCCGGTGGCAGTTCCGCCGCCTCTGTCAAGCTTTCCTCCGAAAAATCCCTAAAAGCAAGGGCCGGTCAGGGACATTTCGAGTAAAATCGACACACACGGCAGAGGGGACAAGACTAACCACGTCGAGCGGGCGCCAAACAACCGTGCTCTCTTCGCCAGTCTTCCTGGCGAAGGGAGGCCATCTCTCCCCTCCAGGCACCCGTCGAGGCGCCCCGCCTGGGTACTGCAATGATGACCTCCGTGTCGATGTCCTCCATTGATCGCCGGCCGCGGCACTCAAAATCGTATTCTTCATACGGATCGTCGAAGTCTCCGCCGTCGCTGGAAGACGACCCCCCGCCGACCGAAGAAAGGGCGGTCGACTCCGACGCCTCCTCGCCGCGTGTGGTCATGGCCCGACGCGCCCCCCTCTTCTCCTTCCTCTTGCTCTCCAGGCGTTCCTTCCGAGCGGACTCCCGCAGCTCGGCCTGTTGGCGGATCGCCGCCCTCATCTCCTTCTCCCAAAGAATGCTCGGAGGATGCTAAGCAGCCCCGAAAGGCGGGAACTCTATTCAGGCCGGAACGCGGGGAATTAAGGTACGCAAGAAAGGGTAGGGGAACTTCCCACTTACCAAGTTCGGGGGGTTTTCCGCCGAGAAGGGCTCGGGAACGCCGCCCGCCGCCACCGTGGCTTTCAATGCCGAGAGGCGGCCACCCGAGCCTCCACCTCCGACGAGGGAAGCTCCGAACCCTCCATCCTCATGGGATCGGACGCCCCCTCGTATTGAAACATCGGGTGGGGCCTGTCCATAAGAGGTTGTACGCGCCTCGCCATGAACGCCAAGACATGACAAAGATAACCCGTCAGCCTCGCCTCTTCGAGCCGCGAGCTGCTCAAGAATCACCACCATCTTCCTCTTCTCCTCTCGTCACGGACGACCCCATTCGCACCGCCGCCGTCTCCCGATGAAGGCCGGTATTTGTCTCTGCATTCGAATGTAGAACCACTCCGGTGCCATCCCGGTTCGAGGTGGGCGCTTCATGTCAAGGTACTCCACGACCGGTTAGACCGAAGCTGGATGGCGGCGCCGCCGATCGGCGCCAGCAACGCGCCCGACTTTTTCAACGCCCGCATATGGAAGAAGTACTTCCAGAGGGCCCAATGGGGTTCGATCCCCAGGAAAGCCTCGCACAGCGTGATGAAGATCGCGATGTGCAGCACGCCGTGGGGGTTCAGATGGTGCACCTCCACCTTGTAAAAGTGAAGAAGGCCGCGCACGAACGTATGGAGGGGGAGGCCGAACCCGCGCTCAAAGAAGGACGCGGCTACGACGATCTCGCCGTCACCAGGCTCCGGAGCCGCGGCCCCCGTCGGCACCCTCCACCGAGCTACCTCACGCGGCGGAAGGAACCGCTTCTTCGCCAGACCGAGCACCCGAGCCTCAAGAATGGCGCACTCCGGCCACGTCATCTCCAAGGGTGCAGGACCGTTGGGTGAAGAAGGGGCTAAGGCAAAGAATCCTTCTCTTGGGTTTTCTTTGATCTTCCTCACGGTCGCCCTCGTCTCTCTTCCTTTCGCAGCGAAGAACAGGACAACGCAGGGGAATCCGCCCCATGGCCCCCCTTTTTTCCGCTTATAAAGCGCCTCGCCGCCACGACCGGACAAAGGCCAACCAAAAGAGTATCGCGGCGGAAACGGCGCCGTTGCGCGCCCCGACCGTCCTGACGGTTCAACGGTACGTTGCCCTAATTCTTGATCGCCCCCGTATTTAATCCTTGACAGGACCGCAGCCAGGCGAAAGGGACATCGGGCAGAGTGGCGCACGGCTCCTCGGGCCTCGCCCCCGAACTCCAAGGGTTGCCTTGCGACGGGAGATAAACATGCCAGATCACACGGTCACGTAAGCCTGAAGGCTTACCGACTTATGCTCAGGGCTTGACCAAGTGCTGTGGGCCCCGAACGCCCCGCCACCAAGTGGACGCACACGTCGCCCCGAACAAAAAAACCGAGCGAGGGACGAGGATAAGGCGAGCTCCCAGTGGGCCCTTGTTGGGTCGGCGGACGACCCAATCGCCCTGAATCGTGTTCGAGGTCATACGTCACACTCTCCCGCGGAGCCCGTCGACGTGGTGGGCAATGCGCCCAGTCGGCGGACGACCTTGGGTCCGACTCGGGATCGAGTAACGAAAGGCTCTCATGGGTCGCCCCCAGTGGGTCGGACGCTTAGCAGAACGGGTAACGCCCGCCGAAATGGTTCTCCTCGAAGCCACCAGGCCCACTCGAACCACTCCGCTATCGGCCGCCACGAGCACGGCGTTCGAGCCTCACGATGGCAAGCGCGCTTGCTCACCCTCCAGTCCCACACCGCGGGACGGGCGATTCGTGGGAAGCGCGCCGCCTCCGCCGGAGCATGGGACGGACGCCTCTATCACTCTCCGGCAAATGGGCGCCTCCTCGCACGAGATAAACCCCCGACCAGCTCTCCGACCGCCGGGGCTTGGGGTTCCATCCACCGGATGCGCCATACAAGACCGGCGTTAACCAACCAGCCCGTTTGGTCGGGCGCCGACGACCGGGGAAGCCGCCCCTGTTCAACCAATGCGCTTGCACGCATTTTGGGCGGTCTTCACGGAGGTTGAATCCACAACCGAGCAAACCTCAGATACGAGATAAACCCCGACCAGCTCTCCGACCGCTCGGGGCTCGAAACTCCATCCACCGGAGGCCATACAAGACCGGCAAAGCCGACCAAACTGATCGGTCGGTGCGGCAAGAAAGATCCCGCCACCTCGAGCGCTTACGCTTGCCCAAAGATCCACCGATCGAAGCAAACCCCGACCGGCTTTCCAATCCGCCGGGCTCGGGGCTATTGACGGATACCCGACACAGGTATCCCCCGCCCAGAGAGGTGCATGGGCCGCCATGTGTTTAAAACCCGGGGCCCAAGGCCTCGCCAAGCCGACCCCAAGAGGTGGCCCGACCAGGCGTTACAGAGCGGGCTCCTCACAAGCTACGGCGATACTAACTCGGAGATGTCCCGGCCGACGAGTCAGACGGGCCGAGAGCATCGAACAAGCTCGAACCATCTTCGTCAACGAGCCAACATCAAATCATCGAAGCGGCGCCGACCCTACCACCTACCCCATCGACACGGCACTTCAAAGATGACCAAACAGAGATGGGAGGCGCGCGCTTTCCCGAGCAATTCGAAGTCGACACCCGGCGTCAATACCGACAAGCCACAGAGGGCGGTCGCCGCTTCCGGAGGAACGGACGCGCCCTCGCCGGCAGCCTTCACCGACTAGACGAGGGCCAACAACTATCCGCCGAAGTCAAGTCCGAGACCAGACGCCGAGGCGAAGACCGGACTCCAGCGAGGAGCCCCATCCATTTTTCTCTTTACACTCTATGTAACCGGCTTCCCGGCTATATAAGGAGGCTTGGCCCTCCGGGAGCGGGGGAGAACACAAACAAACGCCACATACACATAGCGGAGCGCTCCTAAGCTCCAACCTTTCGCTCATAGCTCCCTCACCCGACCATCAAGACACGAGGTGCTTGCGCAGCCCTCACTTGTAACTCGACGAGCTCATCAGCATCAATACAAATACGCACCACCACACGAACTGGAGTAGGGACATTCAGCCCGAACCAGTATAAACTCTGGACCCTCTTTTCTCTCTTTTGGGTCTAACCATTCAAGGAACGGGAACGCGCGGCCCCTCAAGACTTACAAAATTTACTTGCCGGTTCTCGAAACACCAACAATTACCATCCCAAACTTCAGCAATCGTAGCACTTTTCTCATTCACTAAAACATAGAGATCCCAAAATTGAACGGCCAAACATGAATTACCAAACCAGATGTCTTCCCAAAACCTAACTTTATTTCCATTCCCAACCAACCATTTATACCCAAATTTGGTCGCCTGCATGGCCCACACCACCCCCTTCCAAAAAACCGAAGCATGTTTACTATCAGAAAGGAAGATATTTGGGTTTTCAGTTTTGTACTTCAGCTTGATTAACTTCTTCCAAATTCTATCTTCATTAACGCAAAATCTTTGAATCCAAGAAGCAAGGAGACAAATATTCAAATCTTTTAGATTAGGAACACCCAGGCCCCATATTCTTTTTTCATACACAACAAATGCCAATTTGCCAAATGTAATTTATTATGACCTTCGTAGTCATTCCAAAGACAGCTCGCCATATGAGAATTGATAAGATTTAAAGCCCATTTAGGAAATTTAAAGAAGGACAGTAAATAAAGAGGGATGCTGGCTAAGCAAGATTTGATAAGAACCAGTCTCCCGCTATATGAAAGGAGTTTACCTCTCCAACCCGCAATTCGTTTCAAGATTTTATCTACCAGAGGCTGAAAATCCTCCCTCTTAATTTTATCATAGTGCAAGGGTATACCAAGATACTTAATAGGGAAACTACCAACTTTGCAACAGAAAATACTAGCAAATTTATTAGTCTCCTCATCATCACACCCAATAGCAATCAATTCACTTTTATGAAAATTAATCCTCATCCCAGACATCTGCTCGAAACAAATAAGGAGCCATTTAAGATGCAAAGCATATTTCTCATTATTTTTCAAGAACAGAATAGTGTCATCAGCATAATGAAAACTCAGAATACCCCCAGTGCATAAGTCATCACACAAACCTTCAACTATTCCATTATTAGCAGCCTTAGACAGCATCCGAGAAAAAACATCTGCAACCATATTAAAAAGAATTGGAGATAAAGGATCACCTTGCCTCAAACCTTTTCCAGTATTGAAAAAACTACTCTCCACACCATTAATTTTAACACCCACCGAGCCTTTACTCAAGATAGAATTAATCCAGGTAATCCACTTAACCCCAAAACCCCTTTTTTTCAGGATATCAAGAAGAAAACTCCAGTTAACCATGTCATACGCTTTTTCATAGTCAAGTTTAAGAACCAGACCTTTACTTTTGTCCCGGTGAATCTTGTGAATAACCTCATGTGCCGTGACCACACTTTCCAAAATATACCTATTTTTAATAAATGCCGACTGATTTTGCATAATGAGTTTATCACAAATCGAACCAATCCTATTAGTTAAAACCTTCGTAATAATTTTATAACTGCAATTTAGCAAACTAATAGGTCTGAACTGTTTAATATTCGTAGCATTATTCTCCTTAGGAATCAAAGAAATCATCGCAAAGTTAAGCCTAGAGACATCCAATTCACATTTACCTAAACTCGTGAACAAACCCATCAGGTCATCTTTAACTGTTTCCCAAAATTTTTGGTAAAAGAAAAACGGAATACCATCGGGGCCAGGAGCCCCATCAGAATAAGAATCAAACACTGCTTTCTTAACTTCCTCCTCAGTAAAAGGAGACTCCAAAGCCATATTATCCTCCTCATCAATCATCTCATTTCTACTAAAAAAATCTTCCCCCAGATTAATGTTAGGTTTGGCTACAAAACCAAATAAGGACTTATAATAGTCACCGGCGACTTTAAGCATTCCATCCGTATCATGAACAGGGCCTTCAGGGCCCTCAAGCACATTAATTAAGTTTTTCCTTCTCCTCTGATTAGCTACAGCATGGAAATATCTAGTGTTCCTGTCCCCCTCTTTGACATTTCTCTCCCTAGCACGTTGTCTCGCTTTAGTTTCTTCAATTTCCCAAATTTTCCCAATCTCACTCTTTAAAAAAGAAAGCCTATCCTCTTCACCAACAGTGAGAGGCCTTGATTCCGCAAGGATATCAATAGTATCAATTTCATTTAACAGAGACTGTTTCCGCTTCCTTATCACAGCATTAACATTTAGACTCCAACCTTTAGTGAGTTTTCTAAGGTTTCTAATCTTACTTTGCCAATTATCAATAGCCTTATCTTTTCTAGGAATATTCCACGCTCTATACACAACTTGGGTAAACTCCTCATGTAGAAGCCACCATTTCTCAAATTTATAAGAGGGTTTAACATGGAAATCACCATCCTCGGAATCCCACAAGATGGGGTATGGTCACTGCCCACCCTAGGCAACGATGAAACAATCGCTAAAGGAAACTTTTCCTCGAAGGATGTATTACAAAACACCCGATCAATAACAGACATTACAACCTTATTTTGATTATTAGACCAAGTAAAATGTCTCCCAGTCAAATGCAATTCCATAAGTCCCCACATATCGATCCACTCGTTAAATTTATCACACCACTTGTGATCCACATTCCCATTGTTTTTATCCGACTGATATCTAACCAAATTAAAATCACCCCCCAACAAAGATGGAGTATGATCGTCTTCAAGCAAAATTTCATGAAGATCAGAAAGAAATTCCAACTTCCCATCTTCATAAGGTGAACCATACACAACAACCAATCTTCACACAAAGTCATCTTTTTTATTTTTCACCCAACATTGCACCAAGAATTTTCTCAAACTAGTGTGAGTAATTTCTAACACCTCGGTGTTTACCCCAACCAGGATACCACCTGCAGTGGATTTGGCTGGAAGCCACCGCCATTCAAACATCTTAGCACCACTTAGAGCATTGAGAAAGGAAACACCAAATCTTCTTTTTTAGTCTCCTGAAAGCCAACAAAATCAGCACTGTGATTCTGCACTAAATCAATCAAACATTGGGTTTTACCCGGCTGCCCTAAACCTCTAACATTCCAAAAAATACCTCTCATCTTCCAACATTTTTTCTGGAGTGCTTGCCCCATCTAGAACTACTCACCGTAGTCCATCCCTCTAACTCAGATTCATCTCCACGAACCTCCCGCAGAGGAGCTGGAGATAACTTACTAGAACAACTATTACCACACTCACCTTTGGACATATTTTTTGAAGATGAATCACATTCCTCCATAAGACCATCTCCCCCAGAGATTATTCTGTCAAAACTACCAATTCTTGAAGCATCAATTTCTTTACACAAAGCAATATTCTCAGAAACTTCCAACTCGGAACTACCCATAGTAATATTAACTTCATTTGCTAAAGAATTTAATTCATAAAGAGAAAAGGAATCAAAAGAACTCTTACCAGTAGCTCCCTTAGTTTTATGAAGGCCCTCCAAATTTCTGATCTGTTGTAACTCCTGAGCTTTTTGCAGAACTGACTTGCTTTGATCTTCCAACCTCTTACTTCTTCTTTTATTTGGCACAGGACCCCACTGCTGTTGCCTCTTGCTAACTTTTCTGCCATGACGTGTAGAGCTTCTGTCCACTTGAGTCATCACTTTATCAGTCATGGCCAATATCTTCTCATTTTTGTCGGATAGCTCATAGTCAGATTGAGTACCCAAAAATGTATGAGGATCCATCACACTGTCCTCAGGCGGCAGTTCAAAAACCCCAGCCTCAACACCCTCTATCAAGTTCTGGTAACTGTCATCTGGAAACACCACTTCATCAGGTATTGCCGAACTCTGTACATTATCAGTTCTCTCAAGGACAGGCTTCACATTCGAAACTAACTGCCGATCCAGCATATTTTCCTTAGGCGGTAGCTCAAAAACCCCTGCCTCAACATCCTCCATCATGTTCTGCAGACTGTCAACCGGACACATCACTTCATTAACAATTGCTGAACTTCGAGCATTGTCAGATATCTTATGGTCAAGCTTAGCACTCGGAACTACATACTGATCCAGCCCAGATTCCTCAGGCGACAATACAAAAGTACCTACCGCAGCATCCTCCATCAAGTTCTGATCTCCATCACACCCTTCTTTGCAATCCTCAAAATCATCCTCAGAGTCAATCATTTCCAACTCCCGCAGCAGCTCAAAACACTTTGCATCAGCCACACTTTCCTCTGTAAATGCTTCTTTCACATTCTCTCTGAATAACTGAACCCAACTCTTTTTTCCATCACTGCCATGAACTTGACTCACTTCTGCACCATATACCACATCTTCCCTAGTACAGCTTTGTTTTGTTGGACCCTTACCCGTACCCACACTCCTGGTTTCAGTTTCATTTTTTCCTTTAGAAGAAGAACCAGACAAAGTATGAGATGAAGTATTACTTTGTTCAGTATCCATCTTATCATTCTGCTCCATTACTTTTATCTTCTTCCCCAAATCATCAAAGGAATCATCATCACCAGCATTATCTCCTTCTTGGTCATGAATCCCAACTGTACTCAGGTCCTCTTTCTTCTCCACAATCAAATCAATCATAAACAAGCACTTCTCTGCACCCATCAATCATTGTTGGGGTATCTTCTCCGGGTCTCTACAAGCAATCTGAATTCTCACAACTTCATAGAAGGTCTTAAACATTCCAGTCCAATCAACATTGCAAAGAATTCCAAAACAAGATGATATTTGATCAAACACCTTCCACGTACACCATTTTGGGGGTATACCTCTAACTTGGACCCAAATTTCCTGAAGTTCATCAAAATTATCCAATTCCCCTTTCCAAACCTCAACATAAACAGTTACCCCAGCCTTATTGAGGTTAAAACTCGAAAGCAAAGCCAAATCAGCAACCTTCTTTTGTGGGGGAAAACGAACTAGAAACCTAAATTGCTCCAATTGTCTAACCTGCCATGGCCAGCGAGCATCAAAGATATCTGCTAAGTTTTTTTCCAACTCCTCCAAAGAAATTTCACCCTGATCAATAGTGATAATCCCACAATTACTGAACCTAAACCCAGCACATCTACTAGCCTCAGGCACCTCCAGATGGAAAAAACCCAAACCATGCGCAGCACTTCCTACATATCGAGCAGACTGATGTGGTTGACGCCTAACAGGACACACCTCTACCTGATGCCCGGGTTCTTCACATATAAAGCAGAGTTTAGGGTTCTTACATCTACCTACTAAATGCCCCGGTTCGCCACAGATTATAACAAATAGAGTTAGCATATTGAATCTCAGTCACCACTGTCTCCACGGGGGATTTTCTACCCGAGTATTTTGATTCGCAATAAAAGAACTCACAGCATTACCCGATGATCCTGGCATCTGTGGACGCTGAGTCTGGTTCTGCGGAGGACGAGCAGGACCCTGATACCACTGATTCTGGAATCTCTGGAATCTACCATGTTGGCTCCGCGCACCACCGAAAGGAGGAGGAGGGCGCCATCCCCGACCATAGTTCCCTCTTCCACCTCCCCGTCCCCACTGATTTCTTCCCTGATCTGCCATCTTCAACACCGATTCAAACGAAGGGTTCCCCTTCCCTTTCCCACAAAAGTCTCTGGAAAAACTCAACGACCGAAGATTAGTGGGGGGGAATCTGGGAAACAATCAGATACAGAAAATTTACCAGACACAAGCAGATCGCGCTGGATCCAGACGTACGCCACACGCGCCGCCTGAGCCCTAACGCGAGAAGAAGGGAGCACAGGAACTGACCAGAGTTGTCCAAAGAAATCGATAATCTCTTCTTCTCCATCAGACGCTGCATCTGGGGCCGAATGTGAGGACGGCGTAAGTCTGGACCCTAGCGTCGCACTCTCCCGAAAATGCCCTCCGCCATCCACGGCGTCCGCGAGAAACCCCGTTTCCGCCACATCCAAATTCAAATCACCGAGTTGCGGGCGGACCCGCGAGATATGCACAGAAGTCGATGCCAAAACAAGCGGACGCACCTCAGAGCTATTCTGATGGAGATCGCCATGGATTCCATCGGCCGTCCCCTCTGAGTCGCCCTCTCGCTCACCCTCAGTCGCCATCGCCTCGGTGAGAAGCCTTTTTGAAACCTCGAGCAATTTAGGTGCAATTGTCCCCTAATCGATTGACAAAAAGGGATAATTTGTAAGTATGATCTCTTATTGTTTCTTCATGCTTGTTTTAATGCTAAATATCTTAATATTGTCATTAGGTGCAATTGATAATAGGTTTGTCATAAATCACTAAAAAGGGGGAGATTGAAAGTGCATCTAGGCACTTATGTTATTTTGGTGATTAATGACAAACGCATATAATGACAATCTATATAATTGTGTAAATGCTTAACTTAGTGATTAACAAATGACAAACCTCTAATATGATTATATTACTATGAGACTAACATGTTTATTGCTGAGTTGAATATTAGTCTCATCTATTTAGAGGAAATCAAGTAGGATGGTTAAGCAAAGATAAGGTATGCAATTTTGGTATCTCTTCGATATTTGTTATTGCATTTCTTTTGTGCAAATGCATAGTGAACTCCAAGTGGCATGTTGATTATATATATGCACATTGGTTCATATCATATTTATTTATGCATATATACTCACTTGAGTTCATTATGTGCTTTGCTTTTAGTATGCATGTATTAACTAGAGTTAAACTTCACATTGCTATAGATTGAATTGGTGCATGCATGTTTTAGTTACGTATCTTCTCATGCACTTCTCTTAGTGAAATTTAATCTAGATTTGGATCACATATTTACTCTTGTTCCGAATATTAGTTGCACATGTACAATTTGTGTATATTCTTCATGTGCATCATTTAAAGTAAAGGCTGTGATCCTTTGCCATGATTTAATTGTTTCATCATATTGGCAATTATCTCTCTAGTGCATATAGATCAATTACATATTCATCATGATGCACTTAGTAGAGAACATTTATAATGTCAAGTGTTTCCATTCATGTTGAGCTTCGTTATATGAAACACTTGTAGCAATAAATTTCTCACAAATATCAACTTATTCATATCTATTGAGCTTTTGGGACTAATGTCTTTCATGAGTGATTTGGAAAGAATTAGGTCCCGTGTGTGTATGATGACTAAGATATCTTGGAGGATGATCGTTAAGCCAAGGTCAACAAGACGACGGTGTCACCAAGAGTTGAGGACTAAGTCAAGATCGACTTGGCGTGGAGATCGTCAGAGAGGATGATCAAGTCAAGGTCGATAGGACGAGAGTCTCATGAGGTGAATCGAGTCAAGTTGGACAAGGTGAAGATGTCATCAATCATTTGGTAAAAGACATCATGCACATTGCATCCACGGAGAAGACGGCATGCGGATTGAATGTAAGACTTAGATTTCTCGTTTGAATTTGAGTCTAAGGATTGCCGTACTATTAAGAGCGATGTGAACGTTGAATGACTTTTAGATGTGTCAAGTGCTCAAGTGATGATCCTTGTGAAAATTAGAGAGAAAGTGGTGTTGGTGGTGCCGAAAAGTAAGAATTATAGGTCTCCCTTGGATTCTTTGTGAAATCTGAATTTACCCTTTGAGATTTGGGTAGTGAGACCTTATTATTTGTGTAGCCCTTGTTCTTAGCTTTCAATAGAGTCCAAAATCGCTGAAATCGGAGTCTGGAGTCAAAAGTTATGCTCGTTTTTGTCGAGCTGCTCAGTGCACATCGGATAGTCCGATGAGGACTTAGAAAATTTCTGAAACATCTTTGAAAATGGGTACTCTCTGGAAATATCGGATAGTCCGATGTTTGATATCGGATAGTCCGATGTTCCCTTGGAAATCTGGAGTTTTACACACATCGGATAGTCCGATGTTCCATATCGAAAAGTCCGATCTGTGATTTTTATTCAAGAGAATTTGAATTTCGTGTGGAGTCGATCTGGAATTTTACACACATCGGATAGTCCGATGTTCAATATCAGATAGTCCGATGTGTGTCTGACCAGGGCATAACGGCTAGTTTTTTGGAGCCTCTATTTAAAGCCCCCTCCTTCCCATTTGAGAGGTGGCCGTTACTCCACTGGTTTGAGGTGTTTTCCTCTTGTTCTTGAGCCCCCTAAACACCCCTCTACCCTTAGATCTAAGTGATCCCCTTTTGTGTGAAGGGTTGGGAAGAGTTTGAGGAGTGAGGTGTTAGGTTGAGTGTGTGTTGAGGAAGTGTTGATCTTTGAGCACTTGATTTCATCTCCAAGCTTGTTCTTCGTGAGCATTTGTTACTCTTGGAGGTTGAGGACTCCTAGACGGCTAGGAAGTCGCCTATGAGCCACCGGAGCTTTGTGTGGTTGGCCGTGGGAAGTTTGTGAAGGTCGATTCCGCCTCCGCAAGGGAAGGAATCAAAGAAGTGAAGACCGGCGAGTGCATTTGTGCAACACCGGGAGGAAGAGGGTTGAAAGAGACCCCGGCTCAAGCGTCAAAGGAGTTGAAACCGGCGAGTGCATTTGTGCAACACCGGGAGTAAGAGGGTTGAAAGAGACCCCGACTCAAGTGTGACCGAGCCGCCTCAACGGAGACGTAGGATCCCCTCAAGGATCCGAACTTTGGGAAAAATCAACCTTGTGTCTTCGCTCGTTCGGTTACTTCTCTTACCTTGCTTATTGCTTATTGATTATTGCTTGAATTGCTATATTGTCTTGCATCAATCTTCCTAGCAATAGCTATCCTGTTAGTTAGATATCTATTCATTGCTTAGATTATCCTAAGATAACTGATTGGTAGAGTAATCTTGTGTTTAGGCGTAATTCGTTTCGAAATCGTTCAGACTCTGTCCTGATCGGATAGTCCGATCAGAGGATCGGATAGTCCGATCACCAAATCGGATAGTCCGATCTATTTTTCGCTGCATTAGTTTGATAATTTTAAAAACGCCTATTCACCCCCCCTCTAGGCGACAACCTCTGTCCTTTCAAGGCCAGACAGAGAGCAACCGACAACCTTCAGCGCCAAACCCTCATATAAGCTGATTCAATCGAAAGGAGAGGGCTAGAACAAATATATAAATAATAACCAAGGATTAGGCCCAGTATCGGACAAGGAGCACGTCGCTTTCCTCAATATGTGGCTGGATCGATTCCTCTTTTGCGGAGCATCACTTGGACTAATGCAAGTTTACCAAGTCATCGCAGAGTAGCTAGTTGTGGGTCGTCGGATAGCATTAGGGAAGCTTTTCCTCGGAGCGGTGTTCCAAATGATGCACGCCATCAGAAGTGGACATTTTACTGGGATGGGCCAGTACTCAGTCGGCAATATTGGCGGCCCTTTATGGTTTATCCAAGTCTGGTTGTACTGCGTATTCAACCAACCATTTGGTATTGACTCTGGTGAGGTCTCACCATACCCTTTGGAGGAAATTCCTGAAGGCCAAGAGCCAGTATTCAGAGACAACCGATCGTTCGGTAAGAAGTTCATACTCTTCTCTTGAAAGCAGCCAAGACTTACCCCTATCAGAGCAAGGAGATTCCTAGCTTTCTTCTTTCAGCTAGATCAATCGGATTTTAATCAGAACGACTTTTTTAACTACACTAAAGCTGAAAATTTCCCCTGGCCATCATTCACTCAGTTAGCAACCGACAATGATGAGATGTCTTTGGAGACGCTGAACATGTACAAGATTTTCATATCCCCCATCGTACTTTCTATTGGCATGCACACCAGAAACCAGACATACCAGCCTTCCTTCAAGCTGTATCATCCTTCTGTATACGCCCGACATTTAGGATTTGGCCAAGTATGTCCAAGTCTGCAGCTGCCGAATAGGATAAGGCCGAGAGAACGGCTCTGCCGCGTGTCTAATGTCAGCACAATGTTCCACTTGGCCGATGATCTTCAACTAAAAAGCCTCCCGCACTTTATCCTGCAAACCCGGAGGGATAGCAACTACTCAACCTGGTGGTCGGCTATCGCGTCGCTCTTTTTCCAGCAGAGCGGACCACATTGGCTGTGGTGGCAGAGTTCTTTCCTGACCTATCGTCAGTGGTCTCAGCATCGTCTAACACCGCTAGTAGTAGTTCTAGGTCTAGCAGTGATGCTAGTTCCTCAGGCTACACTAACACGAGCTTAGTAAATATAACTGGCTAGATTTTTCCTTAAACTGCCTTCATCATTTTTCTCGTAATAGTTTATTAACCGATTTGTCTGCCCTTTTTTTGACCAAGGCTACAGGGAAGAAAGTAGCCGATGCTACTGGTGCCTCTCACTCTGGCAAGCACCCTCACACCATAAGATCAGCCTTGGCGGGGTATTCTTCGGGCACGCTTGGTGTCCAAGCTCTGTCAATTTCAGACCTCGACAAGCAACAACCAAGTACTTTTCTACCGGCTTTCTTTCTCTACCGTATTTTAACCAGTGTCATCTTAGCTTATACCTTTGGACGATCCTTTTAGAGAAAAAGCGGGTCAAGTATACCAAGGCTACCGCCAAGAGAGGCTCCGAGTCCTAGGAGCAAAGTGGTGAAAGCTCACCACATGGGTCAGCCACTGGAGGGGTAAGTCCCCTTTGTTGATTTTGAACATTTTTCGTTTGTCGGCTTTACTTATCATCCTTTTCAGCCGACTCTGTCGACGCAGATTGCCAATGTCTTGGCCGATCTGTGAGCTGCTTCCTTTGAGCCTCCGCCGCCATCTAGGGCTGGAAAAAAAGCTCGTTGAGCTGGCTCGGTGGCTCGTTTCAAAATTGCTTCGATTACATTCATTTTTCTTTTAAAATAAAAATTAGTTGATTTGGAACAAGGGTCAACTTCGGCTCGACTGGTTTGGCTCGGCTCGTTAAGCTCGGTTCGAAGTTGGGTCTCAAAAAATACAGGAGACTATAATAAATAAGAATAAATCAGTGTCAAAGAAAGCTCGAAAAAAAGTTCAACTGGCTCGTTTTCCACCCCTACCGCCATCGTCTCAGCTGACCCCACCAGCTCCTTTGATTCTTGCCCTGGCTTCTTTTGACCCAACGAAACTGCTGGGCTTCTCCTTGGCCGATCTCAATGATCAAGAGATCATGGCCATCGATGATTACCTAGCGGACATCCGCAAAATAATTGAAGTTTCAAAGGAGGCGTAGACCGGGTGATGTCGGCTCCAGGGGTCCAGGAGCACCTGAACAAGCTATTTGACCTGGTGATGAGGCCACAGGCTGAGATCCTTGGCAACAATCAGTCGATCTGGGATGCCATGGCTTCCGTCGAAGCCAACCTTACATTGGAGACCATGGAAGCGCTGCTGAACATGTGCCATATGGATGACAAGAGGGCATCGGTAGAGGCGGCGCAAGCCAGGATCGCCTGGTGGGAAGCTTAGGCAGCCGACCAAAAACTCCTTGACGAGCTAGTGGCTGACACGAAGGCGAAGAAGTGTAAGTTTGACACTGACGCTCAGTCACTGAAGGCCAAGAAGGCGTCCCTACAGCAGCTCGAATCGACCAAAAAGGCTCTTGAAGAACAGCTGGCAGAGCTGACCAAGCATATCTCTGATAGTCAACTGCTTGTCGAACAATAGGCGTCGGCTATCAATGAGCAGAAGCTTGGCCTAGCTTTGGTCGTGGTCGGCGTCAAGAAGTAGACGGCTAAAGTTATCCCTGTACCAGGAAGCACTCAAGAAGATCAAAGAATCATCGATGAGGTGCGGGAGATAATTACCAAAGCTGCGGGCACGCTATCGGCTTTGGGTGCTAGGCTTTCGGGCTCAGGCTTGTAAATTTATCTTGATGTAAACTTTATGGAATGTTGGCTTTTGAAATAACACTTTTTATAATGTTGAGTTATTTCAATCGGTTTTTGGACCGACTTTTGACTATGTTTGAATGTTATCTGTGTCTTGGCATCTATCGACGTACTTTGCGCCAGGGTACCCTTTCCGCCACTGTCAGAAGGGGCCACAGGTGCCGAAGCCCAACAGCCTGGCGGGCAGGTGGGCGATCAAGCCTATTGCCAGCGGATCACAAGGCGTGGCGGCCGTGGCGGCTTTGGCGGCAGTGGGCGAGCAAGCCTCGCTGCCGGGCGACCAGGCGTGGCGGTCTGGCGGCGGTGGGCGAGCAAGCCTCGCTGCCGGGCGACGCGCCAGCGTGGCGGCCGCGGCAGCAGGGCGAGCAAGCCTCGCTGCGGCGGCGCAGCGTGGCGACTGGCGGCGGTGAGCGAGCACGCCTATCGCCAGTAACCGTCAAGCGTGGCGACCGGGCGAAAGGTGGGTGAGCACGCTTATGCGAGCGACGCGCTTATGTGGTCGAAGGAGCCGGGGGGTACACCACCGGTCAGGCATGAAGATGTACGTCGGCAAAATAGGGAGCTTCACCCTGAAGTATTCTCCCCTGACAACCCGTGTCAGAACCATTAAATGCGCGTGGCTTCACTGACGACATGATAGCTTATCCCTCTAACGTACTGCACCTAACCAGTCCTATATAGGTCATTTCCTGGGCGGACCGGGCGGAGTTGGACGATGGTGCAAAGAATGAGGCCAGAGAATGGGGCTACAATACTGATGTAATAAATGAAGTGTAATCATTGTGATGTCATCCTTCTTACCTGCCCGAGCCAGCTCGGCCTATATAATTGGGGTTCGGTGCATGGAAGAAGGGGGACGGAAAAAAGGGAAAACCAAAAGAAAGGAAGGAAAGAAGAACGACTAGGGAGTTCAAGTAGAATCCGGGGTGGAGATTGTGCACTTGTAATCCTCCTGGAACACATTAACAAAGGCCAAAGCAGGACGTAGGGCTATTACCCACAACGGAGGCCCGAACCTGGGTACATCGACGTGTTCTTTAATCTTTGTTCGTGTGGATCCCTCGGGAGAGCCCATAGGTGTCCATTCGTGAAGATCCCCTCTATCGAACCTCGGGTCCCTTCGAGGAACAATAGCTGGCCGACGAAAAACGCTGACAGCATCCGACCAGAATTAACTGCACCAAGTTAATTTGGCCTCACAAATGGAAAAGCCTTATAGCCAATTAGGAATCGATCCAAACGCTGGGATAATACTTTTTCAAGTATTTTCTGTTAATCGCCTTAGGAAAGATTACCCCTTCCAATGTCTCGAGTGCGTAGGAATTTCTATCAACAAGTCGATTTATTTTATATGGCCCTTCCCATGTGGGAGAATACTTACCAAATCGGTTATCCCTCAATCCAATAGGTAGTATGGTCTTCCAGACTAAATCGGCTTCACTAAAAGACTCAGGCATTACTTTCTTATTAAATGCCCTAGCAACTCTCATCTTGTTCCCCTTAAGTCGATCTAAAGTGTACAAATGCAATTCTACCAAATCGTCTAAGTTATCATTCATCAAGTCCTTGTAGTCCTAGGCTGACAAACCGTTTTGTCTAGCCACCCGTATGGAGTCAATATTAATCTCCATAGGCAAAATAGCCTATTGACCATAAACGAGCTGATAAGTGAAAGGACAGGGGATGTCGCCTAGAGGGGAGGTGAATAGGCGAATTATAAATTTAAACTAAATTGCGGCGGAATCTGTAACCTTGAATGTCGAATAATACCGGATCGTCGAATAGTTGGATAGTCCGAGATTGTATTCGGATATTCGAATCGATTCGGATAATCCGAAAATCTATTCGGATATTCGAATGTTCCAGAGCACCTGACTCGCAAATCTAGATCTAGGCTATTTGGGGAATATTAAACACACCAAATTAAATTAGTTAGCCTAGAATACTTGAGGCAAATAAATATCTAGCGAAAACTCACTAGAAAAGTAGATCGGGCAATTTCAAGATTCAAAATCAAATATTAAAGCAAGAGTAAGAATCAAACTTGGAGACGAAGATTTTTCACCCGAAGTTCGGATCCTTGAGGGGATCCTACGTCTCCGTTGAGGCGGCTCGGTCACACTTGAGCCGGGGTCTCTTTCAACCCTTTTCCTCCCGGTGTTGCACTTGCACTCGCCGGCGGCCCGGTCACACAAGACACGGGGGTCTCTTTCAACCCGCTAGCCGCCCGGTGTTGCACCTTGCACTCGCCGGCTTCACTTCTTGATTCCTTCCCTTGCGGAGGCGGAATCGAACCTTCACAAACTTCCTACGGCCAACCACACGAAGAACCGGTGGCTCGTAGGTGACCTCCTAGCCGTCTAGGAGTCCTCAACCTCCAAGAGTAACAAATGCTCACGAAGAACAAGCTTGGAGATGAAATCAAGTGCTCAAAAGATCAACTCTTCCTCAACTCACACTCAACCTAGCACCTCACTCCTCAAACTCTTCCCAACCCTTCACACAAAAGGGGATCACTTAGATCTAAGGGCAAAGAGGTGTTTAGAGGGCTCAAGAACAAGTGGATAGCACCTCAACTCAACCTAGTAGCAGCCCCCCACAAATGGGGATGGATGGGGGTTTAAATAGAGGCTCCAAAAAACTAGCCGTTTTTCAAAACGTTCGACTCAGTTCGGAATGTCCGAGCTCAAGTTCGATAGTCCGAACCCATTAGACATGGCTAACAGAGAGACCCAGCTCGGAATATCCGAAAATATGTTCGGATAGTCCGAACTCACTTCGATAGTCCGAGTCCAACTTCGGATAGTCCGAGTAGAACTGATCAGCCCGATTTAAAACGGGCATAACTTTTGACTCCGGACCGATTTAAGTGATCTTGGACTCTATTGAAAGCTAAGAACAAGGGCTACACAACTAACAAGGTCTCACTACCCAAATCTCAAAGGATAAATCCAGATTTCACAAAGAATCCAAGAGAGACCTACAATTCTCACTTTCCGTACCACCAATACCACTCTCTCTAAATTTCACAAGGATGGATCATTTGAGCACTTGACACATCTAAAAGTCATTCAATGGAGCATCCTCTTAATAGTACGGCAATCCTTAGACTCAAATTCAAACGAGAAATCTAAGTCTTACAATCAATCCGCATGCCGTCTTCTCCGTGGATGCAATGTGCATGATGTCTTTTACCAAATGATTGATGACGTCTTCGCTTTGTCCAACTTGACTCGATTCACCTCATGAGACTCTCGTCCTATCAACCTTGACTTGATCATCCTCTCGACGATCTCCACGCCAAGTCGATCTTGACTTAGTCCTCAACTCTTGGTGACACCGCCGTCTTGTTGACCTCGCTTAACGATCATCCTTCATGATACCTTGGTCATCATACACACACGGACCTAATTCTTCCCAAACCACTCATGAAAGACATTAGTCCCAAAAGCTCGATAGATGTGAATAAATTGATATTTTTGAGCAATTAAGTACCACAAGTGTTTCATATAAAGAGGCATAATATAACTGGAAACACTTGACATAAGAGATATTCTCTACTAAGTACATCATGATGAATATGTAATTGATCTATATGCACTAGAGAGATAATTGCCGATATGATGAATCAATTAAATCATGGCAAGGATCACATTCTTTACTTAAATGAAGCACATGATAGAATATACACGAATTGTACATGTGCGACTAATATTTGGAATAAGAGTAAATATGTGATCTAACTCTAGATTAAACTTCACTAAGAGAAGTGCATGAGAAGATACGCAACTAAAACATGTATGCACCAATTCAATCTATAGCAATGTGAAGTTTAACTCCAGTTAATACATGCATACTAAAAACAAAGCACATAATAAACTCAAATGAATATATATGCACAAATAAATATGACATGAAGCAATGTGCATATATAATCAACATGCTACTTGGAGTTCACTATGCATTTGCTCAAAAGGAATGCAATAACAAATATAGAAGAGATACCGAGATTGCATACCTTATCTTTGCTTAACCATCCACTTGATTTTCCTCTAAATAGATGAGACTAATATTCGACTAGGCAATAACATGTTAGTCTCATAGCAATATAATCATATTAGAGGTTTGTCATTTGTTAAGCACTAAGTTAAGCATTTACACAATTACATAGATTGTCATTATATGCGTTTGTCATTAATCACCAAAATAACATAAGTGCCTAGATGCACTTTCAATAAGGCGAAAGCCTCGTTGATCCATGGTACACTAGCCGATAGGCCCATAAAGACTCCGACAGCGTTGAGTGCCAATTCCTTGGTTTTTCATCAATCTTCCTTTTAATCAATTTGATCAACGTTTTATTGGACGACTCAGCTTGTCCATTAATCTGAGCATAATAAGGCGACGAATTTAGCAGCTTAATACCCAAACTTTTAGCAAAATTTTGAAATTCGTCGGACATGAATACGGTACCTTGATTTGTTGTAATGGTTTGTGGGATTTCAAACTAATGAATTATGTGTTTCTTGACAAATCCGATAGCGTCGACACTTGTAACCCTTTTGAGGGGTATGGCTTCAACCCACTTAGAAAAATAATCAGTCGCGGTCAAAATAAATTTATGGCCTTTGCTTGAGGCAGGAAATATTTGACCGAGTAAATCTATCCCTCATCCTCTGAACGGCCATGGCTTAATAATAGGATGCAAAGCTAATGCTAGGGCTAGTTGTATATTGCCAAATTTATGACAAGTCTAGCACCCTTTATAATATCGAAAGCAATCTTTCAACATCATCGGCCAAAAATATCATGTACGTCTAAGCATTCATTTCATCTTATAAGCCAATTGATGAGAGCCACAAATACCTTCATGTACTTCTCCCATCACCACTTTGGCTTCACTAGCTCCAAGGCATCTTAGTAGCAAACCCTCTAATGTCCGATAGTATAACACCCCATCCAGGACAACATATTTTAAAGCCTACTGCCTAACCTTGTGCTCGGTCGGCTTAGAAGAATCAATTAGGTAGTCTTTTATTCCCGTCCTCCAGTCGACAGCATCAGCGCACATTACCACCTACTGCCTAACCTTGTGCTCGGTCGGCTTAGAAGAATCAATTAGGTAGTCTTTTATTCCCGTCCTCCAGTCGACAACATCAACGCACATTACCGCTTTCTCAATCAACTCAGGTACTTGAGATCGGCCAAAATCCTTATAGCCTAATGCCTCCTAAGCTAACACGTTAGCTCTATCATTCACTTCCTGGGGAATATGCTAATGGAAAATGAAGTGAACGAGCCGATTGTATCAAGGCATTATTCTAGGTATTTAAGCAGCATTTCATTATGACATTCGTATTCTCCCTTAGCTTGCTGCACAATCAATAAAGAATCGTCGTAGGCCTCAATATCATCTACTCTGATATTTTCCAGTAACTATAGGCCTTTAAGCAATGCTTCATATTCTGCCTAATTATTAGAGCATCGGCTACTTAGCCGAAATGCAAACTCAAAGTTACGTCCCTTAGGCGAGATGAGTACTATACCAATGCCATCACCCTCCCGGCACACCGATCCATCAAAATTCAACTGCCATGGAGCGATAACTACTAGTTCGGCAGTAGTCTCGCATCCTGTCATAAAATTGGCTATAACTTTCCATTTAATCGCTTTAGTCGATTCGTATGATAGGTTGAACTCGATCAACACTTAAGCTCACTTACCAAGTTGACTTCGCAGAATCGAAGTTGACAACATATATTTTATGACATCAGTTTTACAGATCACCTTACAAGCCGATGCTAAAATATAGTGCCTTAATTTTGTATAGGCAAAATATAAAGATAAGCATAGTTGTACTACAAAGGAGTGCCTGATTTCAGCATTCAGTAGTCGTCAGCTTAAATAAAAGATCACACTTTCTTTGCCATCAACCATTTTGTGCCAAAACAACTCTAATAGTTTCCTCCTCAATCGATATGTGTAGCCTGAATATAATTCCCTTTTGTGGCGTGCCAGCACTAGAGGATTAGTGAAGTAATCTTTGATATCATCAAAAGCTTTTTGTTGATTGGCTCTCCAAACAAAACTCTTGATTATCCTTCAACTTTAACAACAGAGTAAATGCGCAGATATGACCAGAAAGATTTGAGATGTACCACTGTAAAAAATTAATTTTCCCGATCAACCTATGCAAACTCATTTTTGAATGTCGGCGGCTTTGTTTTGGCTATGGTTTTTACTCTTTTTTTATTGACTTAAATTCCCCTTTCGTGAACCATGAATCCTAAAAATTGTTCAGTTGACACGCCAAACATGCACTTGAAAGGATTCATCTTCAGACCATACAATCTTGTATTCTTGAAGACTATTTCTAAATAGCCTAAATGCTACAAATCATCTTTAGATTTTACAACCACATCATCAATGTAGATTTCAACAATACAACTAATTAAATCATGAAAGATTAAATTTATAGCCCGCTGATACATTGCACTAGCATTCTTTAAGTCAAATGTCATCACTATCCACTCAAATAACCCTAAGACACCAAGGCATCTGAAAATAGTTTTCGGTATATCGGCTTCTGCCATGAATATCTTATTATATCCGGCATTCCCATCAAGGAAGCTGATAATTTTGTTTTCTGATGCAGCATCAATAAGCATATCGGCTATTAGCATTGGATATTCATCTTTTGGTGTGGCTTTATTCAAATCTCTAAAATCGACACACACCCTGAGTTTGCCATTTTTCTTCATAATAGGGACAATATTGGAGACCCATTCAGTGTATCAGCAAGGCTTGATAAATTTGGCCTCCAGCAATCACTCTATTTCTTCTTTAACAATATTGTACAAGGTCGGATTGAATCTTCGAGGGTATTGTTTAAACGGTTGATACCCTGGCTTTATAGGTAGCCGATGTTCAACAAGCTGTCAACTTAAGCTAGGCATCCATGGTATTTCCAGGCAAAACAATCCTTATAATTCCAAAGGATTTTGACCAACTTTTCCTTATACTCTACATCTAATTTTGCACTAATAAAAGTAGGTCTTTTCCTATCACCATCTCCTATGTCGACTTCTTCGAGTAGATCGATCGATGTGAATCCTTGGCCTAACTTTTAGATTTCTTGAAAATCTTCGATGGCCTCATAGCTATCTGTCATCTGCCGATAGCTTTGCATCTTGTCTTGCAGGGTCTTTATTGCTTGCAAAACTTCACTTGTCCAATCAAATGTGCTGGACCTGACATTGATCGGCATAAGTCCTGCCTTACTAATGCAAATGAAATCACAATCGTCCAGCACCTTGCCCGATATACACTTGGCTTCTTCATGTTGCGAATTTGCATCCGAACTAGCCATAGCAAAATGAGTCGATGTATCGGTTGGAACAATCTCGACTTCATCTCCGTTCCACTAAACAAGCAGCTAATGCATAGTTGACGAGATACAACAATTTGTATGTATCCAGTCCTGCCCAAGCAATACACTGTAGTTGCCTTTGGCATCCATTACGAAGAAAGTAGTCGACAATGTTTTGCTGCCGACAGTCAATTCTGTCACCATGACGCCCTTAACTTTGGTGAAATCGCTTGTGAAGTCATTCAAAACCATGTTAGTTTTGATTAAATCTTCATCGGACGTACCTAGTTTTTTGCAGGTGGTGTATAGCATCAGGTTAACCGTTGCTCCTTCATCCACAAGCATCCTTGAGATCGGCTTGCTGTTTATATGCCCCTTCAAGTGTAGCGGCTTAAGATGCTGATGAGCGTCATGGGGTTTCTCGAAGATTGCGTCTTGATCACCCAAGTATTTTGAACTCGGCTGGCAATGTGAACACCATGTTGACATCCATTAGAGGAGTATCACCTCGAATCATGGGCAAACCTGAGTCATCAGCTGAATCTGTCTCCTCCTCAACTTGGTCCTTCCTCCACTCTTTCTTCACAGTTCTGATCGGTGAAGCTCATTGAATGCCTAGTCCCTTTGTTTCTCTTGTTCAGCCTCTCTGATTTCTTGGGTCCGTAGTCTTTGAAGCTGTCTACGTTGTGATCGGCTAAGACATGGCGGGCACCATCTGGGTTTAGGTCTTATCGGCTTATGTATCCTTCCAGCCAGATCTCCCTTTATCGCAGCACTTGATTCCCCTACCTGCACCTTTAGCCTAATCTGGCATAGGAACCCTTTTGTGAATCCGCTTCCTGAAACTTTTGTTGGTACGATCTCGCATGGGTCCTGATAACCTGTCTTTGGCCGATCACCTCGCCCAATCATCCTGAGGATAATGTTCCATCGGGCATGTGTACGGCGATGGTAACGCTACTCCCTTCTCCCAACAAAACTACCAAAAGGGGCGCCTTTGATGAGCCCTTTCTAGATTTTTAGGCCAGTACAGATTGTCTGGCCAACACAGAGGATAACATGGCAGATTGTTCATTCTCTCATTCTATTCTAGTAGCTAGGAAAAGTTGTTTTAGGCCTGCTAACCGGTCTTCGTAGCAGCGATTTCTCCGTCTAATACCATTTGCCAACTTGCGGATCTCCATTAGGCTTGATAGTCCTCGAACTCTTGCTCTCAATATCGGCTTCTATATGTGACGAGCCGATCGTAATTTTTAAGGTCTCTTCACCATTCAAGGTTGGTTGGACGTTGACACGTCGAGCATGTTTTGGTTCTTCCTCATGCACCAGCTTTTTTTTCCTTGCGCTAACACAACACCATATTTATGGGAAACGGGTCAACGTCTACTTGCATGGTCGGCTCATCTGCAAATTTTAGTCGATCGTCTTCAATAGCTGACTGAATCTGCTAACGAAAAATAATACGATCATTAGTATTATAAGAAAATGTCGTCACTTGCAATACCTTCGTTTCTTGATCTCATCAGCTGGTGGTATAACATGTCCCTCAGACAATCGTATTATTTTTTCTTGTAAAAGTAAAAAAATGTGATCACATTTGGATATGTCGAACGCATACTTTCCTCCGACTTATTTTTAGTCGGCTTAAGCCAGGAACAGAACAAAGATTTTTTAGATCATCTGACCTATTCGGCTATATTTACCTCTGCTTCATCATCATCAGAGGACTCACTTGAACAATAGTCAACCATATTAACTTTAGCCTTGTCCTTTTCCTTATTATTATCATTTATTTTGAATTTATCCCTAAATCTTCTATTATCGAGAAATCGGCTTTCTTGAGCCGACACGCGGTGAAGCCGATGGCTTAAATCGGTGAACTCTTATCCACCAAACTTCTCCCTAAGTGGGGGAATTAACCCCTAGAAAGCTAAATCGGCTAGTTAACTGTTAGGTTCATTTAATGTAATCCATTACCGATTCTCCAAATTTTTGGTGGACAGAGCTTAGATCGGAAATCCTAAGTTCCAAACTGGTAGAGAAAAAGTATTCATGGAATCAGCTTTTCGAACCGTTTCAAAAATGAACCGAATTTAGAGGCAAACTAGTAAACCAAGTAAAAGCAGCTCCTGATAATGACAATAGAAACAATCTAATTTTTATCCCGTTGGAGTGAGCTGCTTTGCCGCATTGAGCGATAAAGCGTCAAACGTGTTCTAATATTGTGACTGAATCATCCCTAGAAAACTGAGCAAAATCAGAAACTTTGAAATTGTTCGGATATGACATGCGATCTATATAATCAGGATATGGCTTTTTATAGCTGATGATTTGGCCCTTTGGTTGTATGCCTAATTGACCCTTAATACGACAAAGATATGGTCGGCCTAATTGACATTATTGGCCGATGGGATGTTAGGGCTTTGCCAACTATGATCATAATTTGCATTCCCCCCTCCCCAAGTGCAAACTTAGGCTACCGATTTAATTGAGTTGATGGATATTGGGAGAATTGATCGTATCTTTCTTTTTAACTGACGGCTCTGGTAATGGGACAAAAGGCTCTGAATAGGTTACCACCTTGTGCGGGACCAGATTCCTGGGTGGAATCGGCTCATAGTATTGTGGGTATCTGTTAAGTTCAATCGGCTATGAAACCGATTGTGGGAAGAGGTAAAACGGGGTTGACGGTGGCAAATTAGCCGACACGTTTAACTTGGCAGTATCAGTATACGTTTGGTAATGTGTGACCCCGTTAGGACGAGAACCCACGGTAGTATAACAGTAGATTGGGTCGGCATCAAGATGGAGTTGCAGCCGACGGATTTGGACCAACCACCGTGTTTTGAGTGCTTTGTACTATTGAATAAATAGGATAGCTTGGTAGTGCTTGCAGTGGATCGAGTAGGCTCTTACATGAAGCCAACTCTTAAGCAATAGTCTTAACACTGTTAGCAATCATCGGCTTGAGGGTGGTGACTAAAGCTGACGATTGATTAATTAAAGCATGGTGCACAGACTGTTCAATCAGAGTCGATAATTCTGCCTGTACAGGCACATATTAACTTACCGGGCTATTTGTAACTCCTGCATCATCGAGGGTGTTGATCGTTAGCAATGCAGTCTTTTGGGTGACGCCGCGTCGGGTTTTCTGATAAAAACCCAGCATCATCTCCTCCAGAGCGACCTTTCAATCTTCAATTTCCTTGCGCTGTTCCGAAGTCAAATCTTCCAATGTGAGGACGATTATGGCTTCAACGTTGAGGTCCGATGGTAGACTTGACTTGTCGGAGGAAGACATCTTCGGTCCCACCGGACGTGCCAAGAGTGTGTTGGCGCCAAAAACTTGTGTAGAGTTTATTGGCCACAACACACCAGACGAACATCGGGTTCAAGGCGTGCCAACCGATTTGATCCTGCAATCGATAAGAAAAGACATAAAATTCACTCAAAACCGATTTCGTGGGGCAATCGGCTTAGATCTAATCAGCTAAAAGTCCATCAGATCAGATATAATAGTGAGTCTAATTATCCGATTAGGGCTAATCAGAGAATAAAGGCATATCGGCTCTGAAAAAGGCGATGCATAACAAGATCAGAGAAAATCGAACCTGGTTAGTGTAACAAAAGGTGATCAATAATCGGCGATGCACAACTTAATTGATCAAATCGAGTTACAGGAGAATCTAGATTACAAAAACTACTCCTAGTCGATGTAAAAGTAGATGAAGAATAATGCAGGCTGGTTGATTGGATTGTGTTGTTATTTTTGCCTGCCCATATCCACTTTTTATACCCATCAGCCGATCGTATGTTATTACAACACGTGACAAATATGACCCGCTTCGGCCTTGATTCGAACAGTTTTTTCTTAAAATCTTTACTGTAGTTAAATATATTTAAGTCTTTCCAAACCAGGTGGCCGATGCCTTGGCCGACCTGCCCTGAGCCTTGCGCGAGCGCTCCGCCCGCGAGGGGCGGGAAGTCGCCGTTGTCGTGGCGGAGTATGTGCTGACCTACTGCACCAGCCGCGACGCCTCCTTCGACCCGATGGTAGTCGTCGCCGGGATCGAAGGCGACGCAAGCCCGGCGCGGGCCAGAGTGCGGGCGGCGGCGGAGAAGGTGGCGGCGCTAGGCGATGTCGTTGCGGGCAGCGATAGCTCGAACGACGACGATGCCTCTGGTTGAGGATCCTCCGGGCGCTTGTGCCTAACTTTCGTTTTTGCATGATGTAATGTATTTGGATACCTCGTTCGATATCTTGCATTTCCCTTCGCGATGAGCACTTCGCTGGATGACCGTAGCTCTTAGGAACCGCTGGGGTTGTTCGAGCGTAGGTCGGAGCGCTGATACTTCGAGGGAAACGCAAAGATAGCAACGATATTGACAACCCAAAGGCGTCCCTCGGATCGACCAAGGACCGCTCTGCGCGGGCACTTCCTTTTGCCACAAAGTGCTACTTCGTAACCGTAGCCGCTAGGGCGTAGGTCGTAGCGCTTAGGCCGGAAGGGTTGCCGTTATGGGGGTAGCGATGGTCGGTCGGCGCGCTGTTTTGGGCGAGTATGCGGGCAAGTAGCCCCCGAGCGGCGCACGAGGACCAGGATGTGGTCGACATGCCGCACTTCGAACTCGGAGGTGCGAACAATTCGCTCGGAGTCAGCCACGGCGGAAGGCCTTCCCCACGAGGGACCGTGGTGCGGTATGGTGGCCACAGACACCGCTGTGGACGCCGAGCAGTAGCTGCTTCCCTTGGTCCGCTAGAATGCACTTCTGGAGGACGCCGGAGGGGCTTCTCTTGTAGAGGTCTTCCCCGACCAAGACGGCGGATTTTGCCTGACAAGCAAGGCGCCGGGCCTCGGTCGGGACAGCGGGGAGCGATCCATCAGTCAACCGGTCGATGAAGGGCTTCCTCCGGTCGGAGCCGGCAACCAAGACGCTGCAACCCGATCCGGACGGCTCCGTGTCTGACCGCTCTGCGGTCGGATCGGTCGCGCCCGGAGGGTTGGTCGCCTGCTCACTTGGCGAGTCCAGTTGGACGGAAGGCTTGTGGAGGTTGGAGACGAAGATCCCCGGAGGCTTGCGAACGGTAGCATGTTCTGCCAGCCCCCGGAGGCTCTGGTGTGTGGCCTTGGCTCCCGAATCTTCAGGCTTGGGGATGCCGCAGAGCAATATTGCTGCTGTAGCGACATCCTGGCTGGCGTGGGGGAAGAACCGCGGGCCGTCCGACCCCTCGGCAGAGGTCTTGGACTGGCGTCTTGGCGTCTTGCGCCAAGCGATGTGAGGGCTTAATGGCGCTGCTCGAGTCGATCGAGTTTGCCCAAAGGCGTTTGAGCCTCCACAGTCAAGTATTGTTCTTTGGACCTATGGGGGTTGCGGCCGTGTCGGCCACGCCCGCCATGTCGCACTCGCGAGAATACAACTTGTCTGCGGCGTGCTCCGCATCGGAGCTGAAGTCGTTGCTGGAGGAGTCCTCCCACAGCTCGTGGACGGAGGCCGACGTGTAGCCAGCCACCACCACGAGTCGAAGCCCACGGGCGGCCGTTACCAAGACGGACTACTGCTGCCGCTAAGAAGCAAGAAGATGTCGGAGAAACTCCCGCCGAGGTCGTCTTGGGGCCTCAAGCCAGAGGTCACTGAAGGCGTCGGTGATGGGGGCCAGGCTCCTAGAGGAGGCTTCGGCCTGAGAGGTGGTGGGGACGAGCGCGAGCTCTCCCGCCGGAGTGGTGATGAAGTCGAGGGAGCCGAAGCGGATCCAACTCCCCAACGGAAATGCACCGTCGCGGGTGAAGAAAGCCATCAAGGAGGTGACTGGGAGTCTGGAGACGAAGACAATGGCGCGCGAAGGCCCCAACTCTGGGCGCGCCAACCGCTCGGTGTTTCATTACAACAAGCAAGTAAATTTAAGTATAGGGTCGCGCTCCCTCTCCTTGAATTGTTAGACGAAGGGAGCCCAAGATGTATACTGGTTCGGGCCAAACATCCCTACGTCCAGTTCGTGTGGTAGTTTTGTATTGCTCGGGGTGTAGTGGACTACACGGGATTACAAGCAGGGGCTAAGGACAGGCCCTTAGCGTTCGTCCGAGTGGAGGAGGTCGGACGTGTTTGCGTAGGTCGGATGGCTCGGATGTGGGTGCGAGTGAATCGAATGCGAATGAGGACGCGAACGTCCGATCCCCCTCCCTGAGGGTCCTGCCTCCCTTTATATAGGCGGAGGGGGCAGGTTACACGGGAGTTTGGAGGAAAAAGGTAGGGGCATGCTACGCCTGGGAGTTCCTGGTCTTCGGTCTTGATGATTGACAGGTCCCTGTTGCCCCACGCCGGGTTGGTAGACACAGCGGGCAGCGTTCCGTCGGGAAGGTGCGCACCTGCCCTCTGTACATCGGTCAGATGTTGACGCTGTGATGATGATCCCTGACACTGCCTCGGGAGGGAGCGCGTCTCCCTATTGCGCATGGCGGGGTGAAGCGACCGGTGCTTTTGACTTTGACGGCCCCCATGACCCTTTGGGAAGGAGTCACCTACCCCGGCATGGCCGTCGTGTCCACAGGGCAGGTGACCAACTCGGATTCGACCGGCGACGTGGCGAAGGTTGCTGAGTTGGAGCTCATCTGGGATCTGATCTGAGGTCAAGTCGGAGGCCGCGGGACGCCTGACCAATCCGGTCCAGAGCTCATGGGCGTCCGACTGTGGCGGTCGGGACCCATGGAGCGTCCGACCCAAAGCCAGGTCGGACCGCCCCTGGTGGGCCTGGACGAGGCAGAGGGTCTTTCGTGGCCCCATCAGACCTAGAGTGGGCAGAATCGGATTGTCTGGTGTTCCAGCCGATATTTAGGGATAATCCCATCTGTGAGGGGCGGAGACTTTGGTGATACCCCCTTCAGCGCTCTGCGTCGCCCCCAGTCTCGCCGCCACGTGCGAACGACTGAGAGATAGACGATCTTGAAATAGATGTATACTTTGCTGTGGGGCACCCCTGGTTTGAGTATTTGTCAGCAGCCTATCTCAACAGCGACACTGTCAACTACCAAGAGCAACAAGAGGAGGATTTTAACATTTTGCAGTGGTGGCACGAGTATAAGATAATATATCCAGTGCTTTCTATATTAGCACAGGATGTATTAACAGTTTCTGTCTTCACGGTTTCTTCAGAATCTGTTTTTAGTCTATCCAAAAGAATAATCAAGGAGAGAAGAACGAATATGACGAGTGAGATGGTAGAAATATTTCTCACTATGAAAGATTGGGAATAAACTGATCAACGAGCTTAACATATTGCAGAAAATGCTGAGTTGAGGGAGACATTCGAAAATATTTATTTAGATAATGGGGAAGAATAATTGTAATATTCACTTTTTTCCTATATCTCTGAACTATAGGCTGTACTCTTTTTTTGCGAAAGTTTTCTCATGTTAAGTTTTTACTTAGCAAAGTTTTTAACAAGGCAGCTGACGAATACTCAAACCAGGGGTACCCCACAGCAAAGTATATATTTATTTCAAGATCGTATTTCTCTCAGTCATCTGGACTCAGAGTCCAGCCTGACGGCGATGCGGAGTGTTGGAAGGGATATTACCAAAGCCTCCATCCCTCGCAGATGGGATTATCCCTAAATATCGGCTGGATCGCCGGATGAACCATCTTGGACCCATCTCTAGGCCCAAGGGGGTACGAAGGATCACTCGGCCTCGATCAAGCCCGCCAGGGGCGCTCCGACCAGGCTGCCGATCAGGCGTCTCCATAGGCTCCGACCAGGATATTGGTCGGGCGTCCGGCCAGGCAACTGGTCGGGCGTTCCCACGGGCTCCGACCAGGCCTCCGGGCGGAGCCTCGGTAAATCTCCACCACTTGACAGTCGACTCCAAGCCGGTCACCTGCCCCGTCGACACGACGTCCATGCTGGGCAGGTGGCTCCTTCCCAAGATGGCACAGGGGCCGCTAGGTCAAGCGCCCATCCCTTCACCTCGTCAGGCACAGTGGAAGGACGCGTTCCGTCCCAAGGCAACACCAGAATACAGCGCAAGCAACGTCAACATCTGACAGATGCGCAGAGGGCAGGTGCGCACCTTCCCAACGGAGCGCCGCCCGTTGTGTCTACCAACCTAGCATGGGGTGAACAGGAAACCGTCAATCAACGTGACCGAAAATCGGGACTCCCGGGCGTAGCATACCCCTACCTCTTTTCTTCAAATTCCCGTGTAACCTGCCCCCTCTGTCTATATAAAGGGAGGCAGGGTCCTCTGGGAAGGGACGAACTCTTTCATTTCTCGCATTCTATCTCATTTGCTCATCCGACCTCGTTCAGGCCTTCCGACCCGAGCGAGCGCTCTGAGCTCCCAGGCTTCCCTACTCGAACGAGCGCTAAGGGCCTGTCCTTAGCCCTCGCTTGTAATCCACCACACTCTGAGCAATGAGATCCACCACCACGAACTGGAAGTAGGGATATTCGGCCCGAACCAGTATACATCTTGGACTCCCGAGTCTAACCATTCAAGGAGCGGGGACGCGCGGCCCCTAGACTTACAAATTTACTTGCTGGTTATACAAAACACCGGCGGTTAGGCGCGCGCCGAGTAGGGGCTCATGGCGTCATCTTCGTGATCTCCGGATTCCCATCTCCTCCTTGATGGCTTTCTTCACCAACAAGCGGGCGAGGGTCACACGGCCTTCCGTGCTTCCCCACGCCACCGAACGCGTCATTCTGTGGCAGTCGCTTGCACATGGCGTCCCCGAGCCAAGGGACCCGGGGGCCGAGGCCGGCTATCGGACCACATCCCGGTCCTCGCGCGCGCGGCTCGGGGGGCTGTTTTCTTGCATGCTATTTAAGATAGCGTCCCGACCGGCCATTAGATCCCTTGCGAGCGGTGACCCTCTCAACCCGGGTGCTCTACTCGCCCATGCTCACGGTTGCAGTAGCGCCAGGAAAAAGGGGAGCCCACGCGAGGTGATCCATGGTCGATCTCGGATGCGTCTTTCGGGCTGCCTTGCCCTTTGCCGTTTTTCCAATTTGCTTCAAAATCTTTGCACTCCGACCTACGCTCTAGCGACCCCCGCGGTTCCTAAGGGCTATGGTCGCTCGACAAGTGTACATTACAGAAAGGGAATGCAAAATATCTAGCAAAATCCCCCAAAATCCATGGAGGTTCATCAAGCAAAGTTACACCTCCGAGAAGCAAAAGTTAAACACGGCCGCCTGGAGGTTCATCCAGCAAAGTCGTCGTCCTCAGAGCTGTCACTGCTCACGTCGACCGCGACGAGCCCTGCCACGATCTCCGCTGCCGGCCGTACTCTAGCCCGCGCCCGGTCCGCGTCTCCTTCGACCCCGCCGACGGTCGCGATCGGGTCGGCGGCGATTATACCGCGCAAAGAAAGCGAAGCACATACTCCGCCACGGTGACGGCGATCCCGCCCCTCGCGGCGAGGCGCTGAGCGCCAGAGGGCACGGGTAGGTCGGCCAGGCGTTGGTCCATGAGAGGCCGGCGTGTCTGACTCATTATGCTCCGGCGGCTCCTGCAGCTCCACCCCTAGTGGCCTGAAGCTCCTGGCCATGCTCTCGAAGGCCGGACCGAGCACGTTCATGAGATCCTCGCGCAGGGTCCAGCGCTCCTCGTGCGCCTTGGCTAGCTCCTCCTCCGTGGCATCGGCCCGAAACCGCAACGCCCGAACCTCCTCGCGCGTCTCGGTGAGCTTCTCCTCCATGGCTCGGATCGGGCCGCGCGCGACATCTCCGCCTCGGGCGGCGTGCCAGGCTTAGATCCGCAGGAGGCTTCAACGCGCCACCACAGACGCGGCTCGAGCCTCGGGACCGCCCCGAGGCGGCCGGAGGAGCATCCGAGCGCCCCCAGTGCCCGCCTCACCGAGGCGGTCATCGCGCCATGGTGGCGGGCGGCCGATCCGAGCGAAGCTCGAGTGAAGAAGGATAAAGCTCGACGTCAGCAAGTCGGAATCCAAATCATCTCGACATTAAACAAAGAAACTCACTCCGAAAGAGGATCCCTGATGTGGAAGGTTGACAAGGGCAGTATGAGCCCCCCTCTCCTCGCGCGCAAGGACGACCGGGCGATGGTGCGGGACCTCTTGGGGTCCGACCCCAGGGGATCCGCCGCCGCCTCTCGCTTACCAGCTCTCCGGTCGTCGCCGCCGCTCGCCATCAGATGTTCAAAATGCAAGAACTCCTTCCTCTTGCGCTGTAGGGAAGTACGGAGAGGCGGGGAGGCAGGGGCGAATGAGTAAACGTGGTCGCTCCCACGACTCTCCTGCCGTTTTTATAGACGCAGGGCGGAGCGGTCCAGGCGGGCGTCACCCCGGCTAGCGCGCCGCACGCGCATTAATTCCACGTCCCGCCTGACAGGACGTGTCCTTTCCACCTCTCCCACTGCGCATTAAAATGCGATGGGATGGGGGGCGAGAGGACATCTTCTTGGTTGGTGTGGCGCTTTCTGCTTCGAGCTCCGAGCGGACGGTCGCAAACAAAGCAAAGAAGGGCCCGGATGGGCCGTGGCGGCACCAAAAAGGCTGGAAGCCCATTGGCTCGGCGGCTCCGTCAAAAGGACTGAGCAAGGGGCCTAATGGCCACGATACCTCCAACATGCGGATCAAAAAGTTAAGGCAATCTTTTTCTTGAAGTTTCTTCCGCATTCGTTTTTCACTCCTCCGAGCTTTAGCGGCGCGCGGTGACCACAAGCTTGGTCCCCCGCACACCGCTCGGGAACAGGTTCACACACTTACATGGGTCAGGTGACCCGGTCGGCTATGCGGTTCTCCCTAGCGGTAACTCTTTTGACCCAAGCGCCACGGCCTACGCCCCAGCGGCTACGGTTGCGAAGTAGTGCTCTGCGGAAGGAGGAAGTGCCCATGCGGTGCAACCTATAGTTGGTCGGGAACACTCCTCTCCCGCGCAAGTGCGGATGAGCGATTTTTACCTAAGCTCCTACACTCACACGGTCAGTGACCTTGCCGGCCACTTGGTTCTCCTAGCGCAACCCTCGACCGAACACTACGCCCTACGCCCCTGTGGCTACGGTCGCGAAGTGGTGCTTTGTGGTAAAGGGAAGTGCCCGTGCGGTTCGAGCCACTGCTGGTCAGAGACATTCCTTTCTCGTGATAAGTGCGAGCGAGCGTTCCGCTCCTTAGGTCATTGTTCTTTTTTGAGCCTTCCCCAAAAAGTGTTAACATGTCGACCCACGCTTATGCAACCTCTGTGGTTCCTAAAAGCTATGGTCATCGAATGTTCATCATCTTTGGGAAAGCATGAAAAATAGAATCAGGCCTACGGAGCGGCTCGACCAAAACGAAACTTCAGATCATTATAAAAACGAAGTTATTACAAAAATCAAAACTTCTAACTTTCCTCCTGTTTCCGGTGGAGGATGCTCTCTGGCGGTATCCGGCTGGCGATCGCCGCGGCGTACGGGTCGACCTGGTTCCTCAACCCTTCGACCTCTTCGTCGGTCCGGTTCGCTGCGACCCCACTGCTAACAACGGCGAGGTCGATGCCGTTATAGTGGGAAAGGGCGAAAATAAGCGCCGAACAAGCTCCGAGCTCGATCCTCGCATCACTGCGCCGACGTGCTTCAAGACACGGGCCACATAGCAGTAAGTGAGCTCGGACCCTGCTTGGCGATCCCGAGCACTCAATCGCGGACCTCTTGGCCGACCTCATGAAGGGCTGTCAGTTCGGCAACTCGCTCAGATAGGTCTTGCTCCGCCAGCTCCTTCGCTGAGAAGGCCACTTCCGTGGACGTGACCGCGCAGCATGTTCCTCCATCGCTAGCTAACCTGCGCTTCCACAGCGCCGCCGAGATCCTTCCAAAGACCTGCAGACGAGGCAATATCAAAAGGAAGGCCTGATGGTCCACGACTGCAGAAAGTTGAGCTAGGGTTGGTTTGCCTACTAGCCATGGAGGCCTCCACATGCTGGAGGTCCTCCTCGACTTTGGTCCGGCCTCCGCCACGCTGCGTGGCGCCCCCTGGGGAGTCTCGACTCACCGGCTCTGGCGCGCTTCGCCTCGAGGCGCACCACCTCCGACCGCGCGGCCTCTTCTGCGGCGACGGCAGCATCCTTGGCGCTGTTGGCTGCCGCTAGGTGAGACTCAAGTTCGGACACCTTCGCCTTCAAGGACTGGTTTGTCCGACGCTCCTCGAGCAAGACCTGCGCGACCTGGCCCAGTTCCTGTCGGGCCTTTTCCGCCTCTGCCCGCTCGCGCACCAGGGCTTCCCGAGCCTCGCGTGACTCGGAGTGCTGGCGACTGTCCTCCTCCACAGCGGCCATCATCCGCTCATGCAAAATATGGAGGGATTCCGACTTCTCTCCCGACTGGGCCTTCAGTAACTGCAAAAGCCCGAGCACTCCATTTAGCCTGCTGACCGCTAAAGCAAGTCAAAGGCTGAAGCTAAGCGGTCGGCCGGGCTTATTTGGCTGGTCGGACGGGTGACGTCAGAGATGACTTTCAACGCCCCGTCAGCTGAGCCAAGGGTGAAAGCCAGGCCCTGCCGAATCTGGCCCAGGTGAGCCTCCACTCGTTGCGCACCCTCTTGAAGGGCCCCCCACGACCTGGCCTCTGCCTCGATGTCCAAAGACGAGCAATGGCTTGCCGATCGGTCGCCGCCAAAGAAGGTTAGCTGAGCGAGGGGCCCTGGTCGCCGGAGGACATCGCGCCTACCGTCATGCGACCAGCTTCGGCCGCCTCCGTCTGGACCACCTCTCTGTCGGGCCTTTGGGTTCCGACGTCAAGGCCGCAACAGGCGCCAAGATTGCGCCAGCTGGCATAGGTCCTGGCGGTGGCAGCGGAAGTTCTCTTTCGTCTCCTACGGCCTCCAACCGGGACCCCGACCCGTCAAGAGGTGCCAGAATCTCCTCGCGCCTCGACCCCTCCGGAGCCTCCGACGGTGGTCCCAATTCTACTGGCAGCGACGGCTCGGCGTTCAACGCCCCAACCGTCGCCGGGGGCAGATCCGGCGCCGGATCTCGCTGAACCACTGCCGCTCGAGCACGCCATCGTCGAAGCGAGGAACGGCGGGCAACAAGGCTCTCTTCGCCGGCCTCCCGGTGGAGGCGACCGCCTTCCGCTTCCTCAGGACATCTTCGGGACCTTCGCTCGACCCAACGATAGCGGCGCTCGTCTTTGGCGCCCTCGTTGGGTTTCTCACACCTCTGCGTCGAGGAAGGCCTCATACGGATCATCGAAGCTGTCACCACCACCGTCGCTCGAGGACGACTCCGCATCGGCCATACTGACATCAGTCGACACGGAGGCCTCCTCGCCACGCGCGACCTTAATCGTGCGCTCTCTCCTCTTCTTCCTCCTTTCCTCCTCTTGCCGCTTCTTGCGGTCGGATTCCTTCAGGGCGGCCGCCTCGCTGGCCTGGGCCCTCTGCTGCTTCTCCCCTGGTAGCATCGCCCGGGACGCCATCCTGCCCAGCCCCTGGAGAGCACAAAGGCGCCGATCAAACCGCATGCTAAAGGCCAAGGGGGTGGAAGGAAAAGAAGAAGGGAATCATTCGGCTTACCAAATCCGAGGGGTTCCCCGCCGAGAAAGGCTCGGGGCCGCTACCCGCCGCCACGGAGGCACTCCCAACCAGCACCACAGCCACCCTGGCCTCAAGCTCCGACGCGGGGAGCTCTACTGCGACCATCCTCATGGGGTCAGATGCCCCGCCGTACAAGTACATCGGGCGCGCCCTTTTCATAAGGGGTTGCACGCGCATTCTCATGAATGCACGTATAACGGCTTCGCCGGTCAGGCCCCGCTCCTGTTGGAGCTTGATCTGCTCTCGGATTAGCGCCACCTTCTTCTTTTCCCTTTGGTCGGGGCCCCAGCCCCATTCGTCCTTCAACTCGGGGAGACGACCAGTGAAGACCGGGGCACTGCCTCCTAGATTCCGAGCGTAGAACCACTCGGAATGCCACCCCCGGTTCGACGACGGCAGCTTCAAGGGGATGTACTCCGACCCGCGACCAGGACGCAGCTGCAGGGCCGTGCCTCCCATGGACGCCGTGGCGTCCGCCGTCTTATCCTTCCACAATCGGGCGTGGAAGAAGTACATCCACAGTGCCCAGTGGGGCTCAATCCCCAGGAATGCCTCGCACAGCATCATGAAGATCGCTAGGTGGAGCACGCCGTTGGGATTGAGGTGATGCACCTCCACCCCGTAGTGGTGTAGCATCCCACGGACGAAGGGAGGAAGCGGGAGTCCAAACCGCTTCGAGAACCAAAGTGCACCACGATCTCCCCTTCCCCTGGCTGTTCCGCGCCCCGTCGGGACCCTCTACTTGAGACCTCTTGCGGGGAGGAATCCTTTCCTCTCTCGGGCGAAGCGACTGACATTGGGTCAAGGCACTCCGACCACGACATCTCCGGTGTGCGAGCAATCGAAAATCGGAGGAGAAGAATGTGTTTACTCTCTTCCGACTCCTTTGATTTCTTTTTTCCGTCTCAGGCAAAGGCAGGAGGCGAGGAAGGCTAAGGCGAAGGCAATAAAGTAAAGGCGCGTGCGTTCTAGCACCTCCAAAGACCGACTTTATAGCGCCTAACAGACACCGCCAAAACAGTGATATTTAAACGCACACCGACCAAGGCGGACGCCACCAAGACCTCGTCTCGGATGAATTGTCGCCCATCCATTCAAATCGCCACGCCTTCACGGTGAGACGACGCTCCCAATCATTTCGCCAGACGATTTACGCACGCGCGATTAAATGCTAGCAGAGACGCTGGTATCGCCCGGCGAGACGCCTCGCGACCTCTTGTCTCGCCGCCGGCCAAATTGGGCCGGGCGGTATGGAAGCCCACCGGCAGAGCGGCCTCGAGGTGGCGAGAGGGCTTGAATGCCTCGCGATTAAGACACACTGCGGGTATTTAAGACAAAATCCACCAAGTGGATCCTCGACGCCCAAAGAAGTAATCGAGCGAGGCGAGTCTAAGGCGAACCCTCCTGGGTCTTTAGTTGGGTTGGCGGACGACCCAATCGTCTTAACTCGTGTTCGAGACCATACTTCAAACTCTCCCATGAAGCCTCGAAAGAAGAGCAGCCCAACAATGCCGTGTTACGATGAGCAATGAGATCCACCACCACGAACCGGAAGTAGGATATTCTACCAACTAGTATACATCTTGGACTTAGTCTAACCATTCAAGGAGCGGACGCCATGCCCCTAAACTTACAAATTTACTTTGGGTTATCTTAAACAATCCAATGCAGCCCAAATATCAATAAAGCTCATTATTTAATTCCAATTATTTATCTCATTTTAAAATTTATCTCATATTTAAGCTTTTACTTAATTTATATATATTTTTAAAAAGTTTTTCTGCATCCTTTCAATTTTTCTAATTATTCTAAATTTTTCTTTTTTTCATATTTTTTGCTGATTTTTTTCATACTTCTCTAATTTTATATTTTTTTAAACTTTTTTCTAATGTTTTTATTTTCTTGGCACTAACGGGCTGACCCGACCTATCAGACTCATGTCGGCACTGCACAGCCTGTTAGCCTCACGGGCTGTGCTTGGATCGTCTGGCTGTACCTAAACAGTCCGTGCCACCTGTTTAACAGGCCGGACCGGGCCGGGCCGGGCGTTTGGCCCTCTATAGTCGCGACGGCGGGCTGTCGTGTCCACCCGGTGGCCGGAGCGGTTCCGCAGCCAGGCGGAGACCCATTCCTGCCCTGCTTTTATACCCATGCTTCTCTCTCTCCTCCTTCGCTTCTCTCTCCTCCTCTCGTCTCCTGCTCTTCCCGAACGGAACCCTACCCCGGCTCGCGGGAGGCAGGCGAGGCGCTGCTCGAACCGCGCGTTGGGTGCGCCGCGGCTGGGGCTCCCTCAGATCCGGACGCAGTGCCGGGCATCTGGGATCCTCAGCGGCGGTGGTGGAGCTGTGGGGACGTGCCTGGGCGGTTGGGCCCGGCTCTCATCGGGGCTGCTTGCCCGCGTGATTCGAGGTTATTCCCGTGAACTGTGGGGGTTGCCTGCTGCTGTAGGTGGGGGCAAGTGGGGAATTTTGGTGATTTGGTGGGCATGTTAGCGGTGCTGGTTCCTGGTGAATTGTGGATTACTTTTACATTGGTGCTAGTTCGCGTTTGTTTGCTCATAATTTTTTCTTATTTGATGTAGGATTGAATGCTATAATACGCTTGACCTGATCTGTTGTGTGTGTTTTTGTTCCCAATTTTACCTGCTAGATTTACTGCTTTTAAACTAGTTACTACCGATTCATTTCATGATTTGTTACTTGTTAGTTAAAATTTTATAGCGAAGTTTCGCTCTGAAAAGAATTTTGAGTTCGAAGTGATCCATTCCCCCGTCATGATAAACACAAGCATGCAATGTTTTGTTCCCTATTGTTGCATCAATCCGATGCCCCAAGTAAGATACTATATATCTGTCGTCCATCCCAGTGGTGGTTTATACTATTCTTCGTTTGGCATGGTCATAAATGTGAGATGCTGGTGTGTTGTGTGTGGGGAATCGGTGCCCTTTGAGTGCGTTTTAGTTTTCGAATGTCTTGATTCTGGTCCACCTAACAGCGGCTTTCTTCCTTCACATAGTTTCACCCACTGTGGTTAGCCGGCTTCCCCAGCTTGTGCCTTCAATTATACGCAAGCTTCTTTTTTGAGCTTTCTTATTGTGAATAGGTGAAGTGGTTGCTTTATGGACGTTGATGTTGAGCTCCTGGGCGTATTTAGAAATGGCAAGAGGGAATCTTATGTATGGAAAGTATGCTGCTATTTTTATTTTTTATTTTTTGGCATTTGTCACAGATATGCTCAATTTTCACACTCTCCTTCCCTCAAATTAATTTCATGATTTTAAGTGGCACCTAGTCTGTGCAAATCAAATAGGAAGATAAGTTCAAGATAATTCATGTCGTTTAAAGTTCAAGATAATTCATGTTGTTTAGGATGTTTGTGAGTTTATTTTGTACCCTAAGTTCGGTTGATGAATCGAACCCTATTAAACATGTGAACCCTGCATTTGATTATGTTTCTATCTTTTACTCCTTCATTTCCTCTCACTTCCCCGATCACCATACATAGGTGGCTACCACTCCTTTGTGCACAGCTTTTATAGAATCATGGACATTACAAGACTATTATATGCAAGACAGGAATTTAGATTTAACAATGTTTAATAATTTCTAGTCATACCTTTTTCTTTAGATCAGCTTGTTGCAGAAGCCCCTTAATTTCCTTGTTGGGAGTTGCTTTCCTATTTTAATTTTATGCCCTCTAACTGTCTCTGGAGGCTTTATTATAGCTCAGATTGCCCCTATCTGCACTTGATAGTATTTTCTTTTAATTCATGTATTTATTCATTTATTGATTGAAGATGATCCTTATTGTTGTTATTTTCCTTCTATGCCAGTTAGGTAGGATGAGCCCTTTAAGTATGGCTCACGAAATTGCTCCACAAGAATGAGTCCTCAGCATTTTGGATGATCGAAATGCCATCATATTGATTTCTTTTGCTCAATCAATATGGGAGCTAACTGTTGTATAGCTGCAAAGGAGTGGCCTCAGCCATGTGTGACTCCAGTTGAAGTGTCAGCTTATAGGAACGTAGGACACTCCCCATCATGGAGCTTCCGATGGGACAACCGCACACACATAGAAGACATAATGGAAATCCCCGCATTGTTTTCCAACCATAGTAGTGGAAGCATTCGGCCTGAAACAAAGAGTGGTTCCATTGTGCCAACCGAAGGCTTTTCTAATGGAGGTAGCCCTTCTGATGTGTTACACAAGGTCAAGTGGCATAGATCTGACAAGAAGATGGAAACATCTAAGATTGCAAAATCTGATCCTCGAGGTAAATAGATAAATTGATGCTATGGCCTATGTGATATGCTTTGATTCTTTCATGTTATTTGCATTCCACAACCTGAGGGGATTTAACATTGATGTTATTCATAATGGTCAAACTGCATGAACATGATTATCTTTTGGTGACAATAAATGAAGTTCCTATTCACTAATGTGGTTAAAACCCTGCAAGCATCAAAATTGAGAAACTGACACCATGAATAGTATATGTGTTTCATTTGTTTTATTTCAATTTAAACCATTTGTCTAGTAAAGTTACTATTTGAACTAGAACTTTGATTTAACATGTCATAACTCTAAGACATGAAAGGTGTTTTTTATTTCTAATTCTAGTATTTCATCATTTACCACCTCTTTACCTTTTCCTTGTTAACGCCTGAATTCTTGCACTTATGTCCCATTGTCCCTTCTGTTCACATGCACCACTTTTCAACGCTAGATTATATGCCAAGGCTAGAGTTCAGTTGTCGTAATCTGTTTTGTAGATTTATTTATTACATGCCCTATTTTCAATTGAAATAAATTGATTGAATGTTTTTTCCTTGTGAAGTGCTTGTCACTCATTTTATGTAATTCTTCTACAACTGAACTTCAAATGTAATTGTATGAGTTTCAATTTACTTCCAATTTGAAATATAAAACATGAGTGCCAAAAAAAAAAAAGTTGTAGGTCCTCAGGATCTGTTGAAATATTTCTTTTGGACATGATTTAGAACTTTTAGATTGGAAAATTGTCTTTCCTTCTTTTGCCTTTACCATGTGAGGAACAACAATAGTTTCTTTTTTGAAATTCTAGAGTCTAGAACTACTTGTGGTTGGAGGATGGTGCTGATCTATGATGTTCTCTATCATGTTATGATCGGAGAGGCTTGACAGTGTGGAGACCGCGGCTGAGCCTTGGCTCAGTTGGCGCGAGCAACGCTTGGCCAACCCGCCCGCATTCAAGCGCTGCTTGACGTGGGTACGCATGAGCCGTGTGCAGCGCGTGGGTGAGTGCATGTGTGTGCATGGGTGTGAGTATGTGTTTGTAGCTCGGCTGTAGTTGCTTCTTCTTTAGTGAATGCCAGAGCTCCTAGCCAATTTTCAAAAAGAAAAAAAAAAGATTGTGTGGAGACCCTTGGCATATTTGGCCAGTGTTGCTGTTGCAATTTTATATTGCCCATGTGCTACCAGAGTAGTGGAATCATCCTAATTGATCTTAGATGCTGCTTCACTTGGAGCAGCTTGTCTCCAACTCGCCATTTTTCCTATTCGACATTTTCTATTCATATTACCACTACTTGTGCCCAACTCATCCATGTGTGGAAGTCAGCCTCCTAGATCATTTTTTACATGTAATATGTGCAAGCTCTCTGAGAGTTGCAAACGCCAACATGTTTCAGTCCTTGCATTCTGATGAATGGTTAAAGTGGTAGTTTAGCCTTTACTCTGGTTGCTAACGTGCAACCCCTCCAAATGACAGAACCTTATTGGTTGCGCATTTTGCTCATAGGGCTCTTGACTCGTGGGCTCTAGCGTCAGTTATTCATTGCTGGCTGCTTCCTTTGCATCTCTCAAAGTGGAGTTATATATACTGTATGCTTTGTATTTGGCCCTTCCTTTTTTGGAAGAGAGGGGCGCGGGGCGGCGCGGGGCTGTGGCTAGGCTGAAAAGCTACTTTTAGCTTGCTAGGTTATAAAGTGACTATAGCTTTTCTCGATATGCTGTTTGGTACACTAGCTTTTTCCCCACCTATTGCCCTCCTCCTTGCCACCCCGCGCTGCCCTAACCTTGACCTCATTTGCGCCGCGCCGGCTTGACATCGATCGTGTAGCCTCAAGGCGGCGGGTAGGAGGCAGCGACCGAGCAGCAGGGAGAGGAGGAGGTGGCCACTGGCGGGACCAGGCGGGGAGGGGGTGAGCAAGGAGGAGGCGGCAGCGACCGACTCGAGGCGGAGGCAGGGAGAGCAGCGAAGCCACAGCCGCGGAAAAGCACCTCCCCCATGGCTGTGACTTTGGGGAGGGCTTCGGTTGTGGCTTCACCCCCAAGCCGAAGCGCAGCCATGCCGTTTGGGGGGGCTTTTGGCCGGTAGCCGAAGCCCAGCCCCCCCAAACAGGTGCTTTATTTCTCATGCTTTTTGTGGCATCTTTTTACCAATGGAGCTTTACTGGTTTGTTATTTGTCATTTTGTCAGTAAAGTTCTGAATGTACCTGCTGGCTTGGCAGGTCTACGATTTTATTGCAACTAATGTGCTATCTATTACTTAACACTTAGACCTGCCTTTAGTGAATATTACACTAATATTTCTTCAGTATATATTTTTACTTTACCTGGAAGATAGGATTTATCATATTTATATAGAAGACAATAGGCATCATCTTATGGAATTCACACCTCACAAGTGATTTGTTGAGCATTTCTTTGCTGATTTTTATGTCCCTTTTTCAGCAGATAGATCCACTGCAAGCAATTCCTCCCCCGAGGTATGCATATTTAAGCTAAAGATATCTAAAATTAGCAGCTGTTACCTTCTAAGTTCTGTGCAACTGTAAGGTTGATACATATTATTTCTGATAGCTCTATTCTTCAATATCATGTGTAGGCAAAGCTTTCCAGGAAGTCACTAGACATAGTAAGTGTTGCTTCAGATTCGAAGAAATCAATCTCTGTTCCTTCAACACCCCCCATAGTATCCAGAGCAGATCCTTCATCCTCTAGGGGCCATTCTCTGCCAGTGGATCCAGATTCAATGAGGAAAGCACGTCAATCACCAGGGTATCAACTATATAGACAGGTCTCAGACAGCAAGATTCCATCTCTCAGGTCTTTCAATGAGAGCAGCTCTCCTGAAGGAAGGCCATCCTCCTCCATGCTATCAGTCTGCAGCAATGATTTATCTGCAGCAGGATCTCATGGGGAGTCATCTGATGGTTGGTCAATGCGAACTTTTTCCGAAATGGTTGCATCATCCCAAAGAGAGAGATGGTCAGCTGATAGTGAGCTCTTAGGTTCCATTTCCAGTAAAATGAAAAGATCAAATGCTTCAAATCCTACTTCCCTCCCTCCTGACCAAGAGGTGTGCAAGCTATGTTTAAAGCTATTAAAGGAAAGGTCCACGTGGAATGCTCAGGACTTGGCCGTTGTCGCTGTTTTATTGTGTGGCCATGTTTACCATGCTGACTGCTTGGATAGCTTAACTGCAGAAGCTGACAAATATGATCCTCCTTGTCCTGTATGCACCCACGGTGAGAAATGTACAGTGAAGCTATTTGGAAAGATGGAATCGAAGATTAAGAACACAGTACATAAAAATGTCGTAGTTGATATTGATCTAGATGGGAGCTCTAAGAACCAGAAGAAAAGTAGGAGAGAGCCCAGATTAGGCACAAGTTCTAGCATGAAGGGCTCGTTTAGTAGGCCATTTTTGAAGAGGTATTTCTCAATTGGCTCTCGACCATCCCGGTCAATTTCAGAGAGCGAGTCAACAAGAAAGAAGGGCTTCTGGGCGAGGCACTGGAGGGAATAGCATAACTCCCAATCATCGATGAGGTGAGCAGTTTCCCATTCTTATGTCATGAAATTCAATTTTGGTAGCAATTCACAATTCACTAGTTCTGTTCCTTTTCATTTTAAGGAGATGACTTCAACTGCTATGGAAAACTTCTCGTATCGTTTTCCTATATGATGAGAACAAAGTGGAAAACAGTATTTCTCTTGTCCCTGTTTTTTTCCCTCGAGAAATGCTCTCGAAGAGGCAAGCAAGCAAAGCATATGGGTCCTGTAGTCAAGTCAAAACTGATGCATAGGGTATGGGTGTGGAGCAACATCATATTGAAAGTTTCTCCCAGTCATCATATTCAGAAGCAGGCACAGAGGCGTGCTATCTCAGTTCTCGGGGTAGTAGAATAACAGTTTTTATACCATGCAACTGAGGGTTCTGGCAGATCCCAGTCACAGTTTAGTAGCAAGTAATCTAACAGAAAGGGGAACGGCCTTTCAGGCCGAAGGTCCAATGCTGGGTTGCAAGGTTATATAACCCAGCATGGTAGATGATTATATTTGCAGTTGTTTTGTATTATTGGTTATGCGCACCCCTTGTTTGATCTCATACATAATTTGGAAACTGTCGTACATAGTTGAAAACCTAGGAGATGCTATTTATTGATAATGCATAAACCCGGGAGATGCTATTTATTGATAATGCATAAACCCGGGAGATACTATTTATTGGTAATGCATCACAGAAGCTGCCGATTGTTACGTAGCGACGTACGTATTTACAGAAATATGTGGTTTGTAGCTGTTGGGAGGCTTTGGACCGTCCAATCAACTGACTCTATTATTGCCATGATCATTTTTTCGATAAAGGAAGCTTTTATTAATCTTAGTAAATTACATCAAGTTGATACAATTATATTAAGAAGATTCCCGGCCTCTATACAGTTAGGGTGTACACAGCTAAACACACACACATAAAAAGACAAAGGAACCATCGCGGCAAACTACATCACGCAATATTGTCTTCAAGGTTATCCACCATCATAGCAACACTTGGATCGCGATAAAAGCTCTCCAATGATTACGCCTCTAAGGACTCGATACGCACACGCATCGTCATTACTATGATCCAACCAGTGAAGACCAGACCAAAGGTTTTCACCTCGGAGAGTAAATCCTCAGACTACAAAACAATGCCTTCAACAAGGCCATTGCCAGGCACAACCAACTAAGGTCAGACCTAGAGATTTCTCCCTGAAGTCGAAGTACCGGAGATCCCAGTGTTGCAACCACCCTCATTCCGAGCTAGTGCCGCCATACCACTTAATCTTAGCCAATAGCAACGGCCACCTTCTCAAGGCCAGACAAACAATTTTTAGATGTTCGACTCTACGATAACAAATTCGCGAGCTAGCCAATAGGCACACAATCATCAAGTCCATAGAGTGCATCTAAAAAATGAGTTGTGTCGCCTAAGAAAGCAAATCCGCGAATCGATGCTAAGATGACATAGGTCAAAAGAAATGTATGAACAACGCTAGTAAGAGATGAAGACGTTGAAGCTGTTTGAAATAGATTTGATTGTTTCATCTCGTCCGGAACAGAATTCATAGATGCTCGTTTGTATGTGATATATAATACAAACTCACGCCCCCTTGGAATGCAACATTCCCACGGGTGTTCGGTAGAAATCCTACGAAATTTTTACAAAATCCTTAGTGTTCCAAATGCGCTTGGTCGAAAACATCTTGCATTCCTTCTCTGATCGTTTGTACAGTTTCTCTAGCGTCCTGAAATTCCCTTCGCGCATTATACTTTTTTTTTTATAGATCTTTTACGCAATGTAACATGTTCCACCTGCCATCCATGCTGCAATCATCACGTAACGTAAATCAAGACAATGGGAAATCTGATACTACAACATACAAGTACTGAAGCAGACATCAGACCTTACAGAATGAATCCAGATGAACAATGATACTGTAACCATCCACTAGTTAATGTGCGAAAAAGAAAGACTATCTTCGCCAGTTTACATATGTAGGATGTACTCAAATAGCAAACTGTATACACTGCAAACGGTTACTCAAGGTTTAGAGTTACAAATCTAAACATGTAATAGCAATTGCCATAGCTATTCTTTTCGTTTGCTTTTCTCTCCTCTTTTTTTTTTTTTTTGACAGGTATTCATCAATCATAATAGCTAGCCAGACAGCAAGTCTAACAAAAAGAAAGACCTTCGTATGTACAGCACCATAAAAAAACTGGCGCAGATAGAAGGGGATCAATGTTCTGCACCAAAGAACACATTACGTATAACGACTAAGCATCTCCAGAAGGCCAGCAGCCCAGCGACAAACTCAATTGCTCATCCACTTCAGTGCAAGCATGTAAAGCAGAGGAACAATTGCAAAGATCACAGTAGGTAGATGCTAATGCCCATTCCAAACCACCTATTGGTATTCCATTCGTAGGATGAAATACAAACATAACTGATCTACATTCCTTGAAGGCACTGACCTGTACAGCTAAAAACTGGACATGCTTTTGATCACTCTGTTATAGGTTGACTCCAGTGGCGTCCATGATGCAGTACTACTGCTGCAGCAACTCCAATCATGCAAACAGCAACAAGCATGTTCAGTCCAGCAGCCGAGCAGCCTCTAAATGCCTTCCGGACGCCCCAGAAAAATCCTTGATTGTTGTGGTCTTTACTTGACTTCCCAGCGTCAGACTGCTTGGCAGGAGTAACATCATGTGCATGTTTCTTCTGGTGCTCAACATTAGTCATGAGATCAAGACGACCACGGTTGTCCACAATCTTGATAGTCTGGTTGATAGATTCAGAGTTGCTCGTAACCATCCTATTAATTCCAACCTGAAGTCTAACCTTGCCAGATGATGGTGACATGCTAGTTGTTGGTGTTGTTCCACGACGCGTTCGTACTATAATTCCAGTGTCAGCAGTTTCATTTGACAGATTAGGTTCATTATTTTCCTGAGGTAACTGCAGTTCATCCTTCTGAGCTCCGTCCACAATGTTGTTCGGAAGAGTATAAGCATCCATTCCCATCATATATGTCTGGTTAGCAAAACCAAAAGCTGTCTGGTCAGCAGGATCCTGGAGTAAGCCATGATTGTAGTCATCAGTACCGGGATGCAATATGTTGTAAATATCTTCTGCCAATAGGTACTCTGTATCATCTGCGTAATTCTGGTTGGGACTAGCATAGTCTGGTTCCACCTTCGGAGCCACAGCATCAAGGTTCTGTAAATTCTATAGGGAAAAAATAGGCAATGAGTAAGCATATTTTGCAACTGTGCAAACAGTGAGGATATTATTTTCTGAAAGCAGGAACTTCCAGTCAAAAAATATAGCATGTCCAGTACAACAATAAAAACATAACACATAATTTGCACAAAAATGCCCATAATTTAAAATTAAAAACAGTGTTGTTCAGAAGGAAGAGCATTATATGAAGGCATTGTTATAATCAAAGTTTAGTTTCCAAGTGATAACCAGCCAGCCAGCCAGGTACCGGGCCTACTGGCAATAGCCAGAAATCTCAGAAGAGAGAGAACAAACTGGTAGCAAATAGGCTTAATATCCAAGGTACAAACAGGTTATAGTGATTCTGGCCGAGTATCAAATTGACAAATTATCTTTGCACAGGAATGCATGATTTAAGATTTTTTTTAAAAAAATAATGATAATAACAATAAAAAAAAACAGCCAGCTTATACCTAGTTACAGCCAAAGGGCGCCACATTACGACTTACCTAGGCCTAGGGGTCTATATCAATAAATTACCAGTTACAAGCTTATAATTAGTATCAACCAGGAATTGGTGCAGTGCCAGGGTCAGAAAAACTTTGCCATGGTGAAGTATTTAATATGGTATGCACATCTTGGCAAAGTTCAGTATGTCTAGCAGAAGTGACTTATCAAGCCAGGTTAACTTTATCTACTACTAACCAGCAACCAGCACACGGAAGTGGGGATCAAATTTGTTATAAGAATAAACATGTTAACTTGTAACTCTATCCGATAGCTGATTGTCTATGCATTAACACATTACAGGAAAACTGGAGCCCCAAAAACTTCATAATGAAATAGTGGCTGAATTGATTTAAGTCTGTGAACTACTGTGAGCGAGAGCGATATGAACATACCAATGATTCAGCACTTTGCTCAGCCAGAGATAGGTAAACAGAAGCAGGGTTCTCTACAGGGTAAAAGGAAGGATCAAAGGAAGGATCAATCAGTTCTTCCAGCAATGCATGCAGTCCATCATCGCCATTTGGAGTTGCTGTATCAGCCATCATAGCTGATATAGCAACATCATTTGGTAATTCAGCACTGGTAACAGATGTAGCAACATGATTTGGTTGTTCAGCACCAATAACTGAAGTAGCAGCATCATTTAGTTGTTGTGAGTGAGGATCACTGTTGTCCACCTTAATATCTTTTTCTGATGTCCAGTCATCTCTTCTAGTAACACGACAAAGAACAAAGGCATCCTGAAGAACAAAAAACAACATCAGCGCACTAGACCTGAACCTTAGGCAACAAAGTATAGGAGGACCCCCTTTAACCCAGCAAGCTGTCCGCAGGGCGGCTTGAAGGCACAGTTCATATTAAGTTCTATAGCATGTAATACAAATACCCTTTGAAACCTCAACCATTAGTCCAATACCTTCATATCAGGAGAGACATGGCATTCATTCTCATCTATGTAGTATTCATGCATAATCCACTCAGTACGTTTTCCAGAGGGAGGCCGACCTTCATGGAAAACTAAAGTTTTCTTTGTTCCTATGGTCCGGTTGCTCGTCTTTATGGTTCGGTCCTTTCCAGTAGATTTCCAATACCCAGCAATTGTTGCCCTATTTGCCCGAGAACCATTAGGGTACTTTCTGTCACGCGAAGCGAAGAAATGCCACTTGTTATCCTGGGTTGGAAGACTGCACTTTGCTGTAATATGAAATATCATCAGAGGATTAGATACAATGATGATTTGAACCACACAATAGATAAAACCTAAATGTGTTAAGCAAGGAATGATAAAAAGAAAAGTAACTCATACATAGAGATAAAGGACAAGTACTGGACAAAGAAGTTACACCAATAGCAATCAACTGCATGAGCTTCATTTGACAAAACCAGTACTACTAGTAACTACTAACATTGATTAAGGAAAGAAATATGTCGCATTCTTCGGTTATACAATTTGAGTAGTTGTATATGATCCAGTCTACAAGAATATTATGATTAAGAGACTTTAAAGGGACTCATTCTGGACAAGAAAAAGATAGTCAAAACTTGACAAAATAATTCACCGAGCTTCTCAATCAACCTAAATGATCAAACATGGAACTGTGAGAGATTGTTCAAATTACCAGGTAAATCCCATGGTTCATGCTTGTATATATCCACCTCTGGTATAACATCAAATTCAATTTTCTGTCCGGATATTTTCTTTTTCAGATAGTGAGAAATGAGTTCGGTATCTTTTGGATGGAATCCAAATCCTGGTGGTAGGGCCAAATCACGTAAAGTTTCCATCATACAAAATCTGCACATGAATAATATAACACAAGTATGATCAGTCCAGCAATTCCAAAACTGTATTTAGGGGCTGTTTAGTTGCCTGGTTCCACACGGCCAGACTCGCGGGAGTCAGGGAACCAGCGTTTGATTGCTCGTTGTATCGTGTAAGCCTACATCCACGCATGCAAGATGGCTGTTTGGTTGCCTGCGCACGGTACGGATGCCAGACCAGCACAATGCACAAAGCATCCATGTGTTTGGTTGCTTGAATGGAAGCATCACATCCTAGATGATGGGATACAAATTTAAGGAATATTCTTTATAGATTTTGAACCATTTTATTCACCCAAAATAATGGAACCAAATGATACAAGACCATCTCATTTCATTCAACCTCATCCCACCAACCAAACACACCTTATAAGCTAAAACGTCTAATTACATCATGGATCCGTTTGTAAGGGAGCCAACAAATTCAACATTCATCTAATGAACAATGTTTTCTACCCCATTGTTGACAGATTCCGGGGTTATTGTAACTTGTCAATGACGCAGTTGGCGCGAGAAAGATCTAAAGCTGGTGAAAAATGTATGCACCCACTGGAAATTTGACCTGAATTCACTTGTCAATAGGCTAACTACCCTGGGAACAACCATAGTATAGAAACGAAAGTAGTATCTGCTCTCTTGACTGACGAATCGGGAAATTAATCCGATCTGTGACATGGCAAGTATCAGACCCACCGACCGTGAGTTACAACAACAATCCGGAACCCAGATTAATAAACAATCTGCAAATCCGCAGGGCGATCTTAAAAGATTCACCATCAAAAGGCCACGGATCGAGCAGAGCTACCCTAAAAACTAATCCTCCGATTGCCAAAATGGGACCGATGGAGACCACCGGAGCTGGGTGGGCTATAGACCAAGCAAACCCCAATTACTTCATTCGACCACCAATCGACCAATCCATTGGTGGTGGCAGTGGCGAGCTCGCATCGCAATCCCCCCAATGCGTCACCCAAATCCTCACCTGGTGCGGGAAATCCCATATAGGGCAAGGAATTCCCAATCGGCCGCCGCACCAATCGAAGCTCGCAAAGGAACAGTTCCAGCGAAGAAACTCTGCCTGACCCAATCCCAATCGCACCAATCCAGGGGCACCCAGACCTAAAATCACAACCACAAGGCTAGACGCCGAGACAGACTAGGGAAGAACCCCAGTAAAATCGCCGCAACAACAAGCCATATCTCCTCCCACTCAAAACTACCCCTAAATCCGTATCCACGAAACCACGGATGCAGTAGCGCAAAAGTCCCAAACCCCACACCCGCGACCAGAACGCACCAAGAGCAGAAGAACCCAGCCCAAACAAACACACCCCGAAGGAACCAGTACTCGCCAAGAAGGGGTTTTCCCTCACCTGCGGGAAGCAGAGCCGCGGCGCGACCCCGACCCGACCGGAGCGGAGGGGAGGGGGAGCACCACCACCACCACCAGACGGAGGAGGAGGGAAGCCGGGGGTCAATCCGCCATGAAGGAAGACGACGGCGGGGTCGGGGATGAGGAGGCGGCGAGGCCGAGGCGAGCGAGCGAGCGGGTCTAGTCTCCCTCGTCGGGTGAGGTGGGTGGTGGCTTGTTGCTTCCTTGGAGCGAGCAGCGAGTCGAAGGGAAAAGGGAAGCGAGCGCGGCGCGAGGAGACGGATGGACGAGACGACCAACGAAACAGCGACGAAGCCCAGCGCTGCGTGCGCCCGCGTTTTTAAACAGGACGAGGATTCGTTTCCTTAACGCGGTCGTCCTCTGCTGTTCGTGGTACGTGGCACGTTTGCGTCGGTCTTGGTGAGTGGATTAACTGGAAGCCTGCCTTCTTTTTTTTTTAGCCCTGTTATTTTTTTTTCAAATTTGACGTCAGTGCTAACAAGTTTATAAAATTAACTTCGTTTAAGCAACGATAGACGACACGTCTCGCTTATCAAATTCTCATACCGCAACACCTTGTTGGCGAGCTCGACGGCTGGTGTCGTGCACACGAGAGCTAGCCATGTCTCATTAGGCTAGAATTTTGATTAACTAGGTAAGTGATTAGTTGAATAAGCAATTAATTATTTAAGTGGTTAATTAAGTACATGATTGATTAATTAATTAAGTGATTAAGTAAGTGTGGACGTGATGACAAGCAATGGCAGCTTGGCAGCCAATGAATATGATGCCAAGCAATACGAGCCTGCAAACTAGTGGGAGCCTACTGTCACCGTACGAGAGTGTATCACACCTACTGTTGTTTTTGTAGTCGAAAACGAGACTAATTTTACAAACTTGTTGGCACGATGCTAGACTCGCAAAAACAAGTCGGTCCGCAGGTGGAAAAAAAAAAGCCGAGTCTGTCACTCTCTCCTCGTGGTGCTGCTTGATTCGGTGCTGGTGGTGGTGTGGGGCTTGTGGGGCCAGGCCGACGGCCGTTTGGCCCTTCCTTGTCTTGCCGCCCAAGTTCTGTGTGCTGGTACGGTCGGTTTGGCTGTCACAAACTCACACTAGGGACTCCACAAAGAGCTGGCTCAGTGGCAACCACATGCAATTCAGGGATGAATTCAGGGCCGGCCCAAAGGGGAGGGCAGCCGGTGCGACCGCCAGGGGCCCCCAATTTAGGAGGGCCCCTAAATTACATCTAACATGAATGTAGAAGCATCATTTCTGATAAAACGCCAAGCTACTCGAAAAAAGCAGTATGATGAAAGTGATTATAATGAAGAGGTTTTATCAGCTGAGAAGTCTTTTGAGGTAAATTACTTTCTTGTTATGGTGGATGTAGCAATTTCTTCATTGAAGAAAAGGTTCAAGGATTTTATTACATTTAAAAGTATATTTGATTTTTTACTTAGCTCAAAAAATTTAAAGTCATTGGATAATATTGAACTAAGAAATTGTTGCACTAAATTTGCAAAAATATTTTCCCATAATAGCTCATGTGATATTGAGTTAGATGATTTTTTTCTGAACTAAAAGTGCTACAAATGACTTTATCTACTCACTCACAGTTCGCCATGGAGATTTTTGAGTTCGTTAAGGATTTAGATTGCTACCCAAATGTTTTAATTGCTTATCGAATCTTATTCACCATACCTATGACTGTAGCTTCCGCTGAAAGAAGTTTTTCAAAGCTAAAATTATTGAAAAATTACTTGAGGTCATCAATGTTACAAGAAAGGTTAAATAGTTTGGCAATTTTATGCATTGAGAAGGATAAATTAGATGAAATTGATATTGATACTATTATTGATGACTTTGCATCTAAAAGTGTTAGAACGAACTTTAACTTGCCCATTTAAATTTGTAGGAGTTGGTGAGATTGGCTTTTGTCGCAGCATTATAGTAGTGACGGCAATATGACGTAGGTGGGTTTGAAAGTGCATCTTGGAGGCTAGAGCTCAATTTAGTTGAATAGTACATGAGTTTGATTATGTTTAAACTATTTTTTGGTTGTGACTTGTTCTCTAACAAGTTTATTACATATGAAAGCATTCGATATTTTATCTGCAATAATTATGGTAGTCAATAAAAAGGCTACTTGATTTAACTCGCCCCGGGCCCCCAAAATCTTTGGAACGGTCCTGGATGAATTACACTATATATCCACACACCCGTACACACGGAGAGAAATATTACAGAGATTTTTAGAGTCTCTGACTATCTTACTGTATGTATGTAATTTTATTTATAGGTTAGAGCCATAAATCGATCACAATTGATCGAACTTGTGACCTATCGTTAGCTCACCCAGCTCCAGAACAAACGCGCTACAGTTCGTCCTCACAATTTAGGAATGAATGATGATATAGTAAGTGATTAAGTGTGGACGTGATGCCAAGCAATGGCAGCCAATAAATATGATGCCAAGCAATAGGAGCCTAGTAAACTAGTGGGAGGCTGTTGTGACTGTACGAGAGCTTATCATATCTACTGTTATTTTTGTAGTCGAAGACGAGGCTAATTTTACAAATTTATTAGCATGAATGCTAGACTTGCGAAACAAGTCGGTCCGGAGGTGAAAAAAAAAAAGCCGAGTCTGTCACTCGCTCCTGGTGGTGCTGCTTGATTCGGTGCTGGTGGTGGTGTGGGGCTGTGGGGCCAGGCCGACGGCCATTTGGCGCTTCCTTGTCTTGCCGCCCAAGTTCTGTGTGCTGGTACCGTCGGCTTGGCTGTCACACTAGGGACTCCACAAAGAGCTGGCTTTAGTAGCAACCACTTGCAATTCAGAGATTAATTACACTACATATCCACATACCCACGCACACGGAGAGAAATATTATAGAGATTTTTAGAGTCTCTAACTATCTTACTATATGTATGTAATTTTATTTATAGATGAAATCTACGAATCGATCACAATTGATCAAACTCGCGACCGATTGTTAGCTCACCCGGCTCCGGATCAAACGAGCTACAGCTCGTCCTCACAATTTAGGGATGAATGATGATATAGTAGCACATAGCATGACGTGATGCTGCTCCACTCCAGTGTTTCGGCACAATCAGAGTTCAGTGGTAAAACAGCAAAGTCAGCTTACCTAGTGCAGTACAAGGGGGCAATTTCAGAAAATAACTACAGATCCATTTAGAAGACCACTGTAGAAAATAAGTGCAATTTTTTTGCATGGCTCTTCCTTCAAAACAGGTTACTCACGGAGGACAGGTTAGCGGCCAGGGGCTGGCTGAATGGTTTCTTCTGCCCTCTTTGCGCATCGGATCCAGAATCTGCAGCGCACCTTCTGCTGCTCTCTGCCCATTCGCCAAACAGGTTTGGAGGAAAATTTTCCAGCACATAGGTTTTAACCCTGTCTTCCCTCAGGCAAGTCTTTCGCCTTCATCCTGGTGGCATCAAATTCGTCGAGCAAGACCAAAATCCTTTCGCAATCAAGTGGATGGCCTCGTCATATACACGTTATAGAATTATGGAAAGAAAGAAATGCTCGAATCTTCAGTAACGTGTATCACCCCTTCACCTCGGTTTTCAACAGAATAGTCGAGGACGCCAATGCGACGCGCGCGGCTATGCGTCACGCCCCCCTTCAATTCAGCGACCTGCACCTGTAGGAATCCCTCGCCTTAAAGGTGGGAGTGCGCGGTGCTGGTCTTCATGGCTTTCATGCCAGTGTTCCTCTGTTCAGTTTCTTAGCTAGTGTTTCGCAATTTGTTTCTTGCCGCTGTTTCCTAGAGCTCCCTGCATGTGCGCTCGTTGATTTTTTTTCTTTTTCTCTGTCCTCTCCTAGTTTTTTTAGTTTCGCTGCTTGTTCAATTGTACTTTCTTCCCTCTTTAATACATGACAGAGCTCTTGCCGGTTGTATTAAAAAAAATCGCTGGGGTTCCGCAACTAGCACGAATTCTTCACCCGAAGAATTTCGTATACCAGACATGAAACGCACCCACTATTCTCAGGCTAGGCCCGCCATCCACCTACACATGATTAGGTAAAGATAAAATTAAACTGGTACCAACGACAATCATCGGTCACGCAGCTAATTAAACACAAGATATTTATTTGCCTAGCTTGGCCACGGAACCTTTTTCTAGTCATGGCTAGCTATTTTACACGCAGAATTTGACTACATGTAAAAATAAATACAAAGCATGTCGCCGAAACACTTGTCATATCACCCCAAGGATAGAAACGGATCTACAGTATACAAACTAAGATCAAATAACATCGACGTTCTTCAGTCCAACACATATGATTCCTCTAGTTTCTTTAGTACATAGACATATAATTAGCTTATTATAAGTTAGAAGATAATGTTACAATTTTATAATGACTCTAATAAACTTTTTTCTTTGATTTAGTCCTGCCAACGGGAGGCAGGACTCGAGTGTCCGTTCACTTCTTTTCGACACATATAATTATCTTATTATAAGTTAAACGTTAATGTTATAATTTTATAACGATCCTAATAAATTATTTTTTAGATTTGGTCCTGCCAGTGAGTTTGCTTCCTCTCGACGACGGTTCTTTGTTATGCTGCGGGTCCCGTGGAACGCGTACAGCCATCAAGCACCGTCGCATCATCAGCCGCGAGAAAAAAAACCCCCAAAAACAAGAGGTGTCCACGTCTCCCACTCCAGCGTCTCTCCTCCGTGTGGAGTACGTAGGAAGGAGCGTGCGAAATAAAGCAAGGAGGAAAGCTCCCGGAAAGAGGCGTCTGTGGAAGAAGACGACGACGCCCGCGGCCAATGGCGCGACCTGATGATTATTCGTTCCTCTGCCCCTCTCTCTCTCTCTCTCTATCTCCTTTTGTTCTTTCGACTATTTTCTTTTCCAGGAGAACAAGAGGTGGAGCAGAATCTTTTTGTCCTGTCCTGCATGCATACGGCCTGTTCTTTCTCTAACCGCTCGTGATGAACCTTTTGACTTGCTATCTTGCTTTTCGCTCTATCAGCCTTCACTTTTGCCGTTCGGATTTGGATAGTTGATTTTTTGTTAGATATATGATATCACTGGTCCCTGCATTGATTCCATCATGCTGTCGCTTTAGGCATATGTTGCGATTTCGGACTTACGAACGACAAGATCGAGAAGGCTTGCCCGGCCACCGTCTCATGGAACTGAGATGCGAAATTAAGGCTCCTCAATTGTTTACTACAAAATATTCAGGTTTTACTGTCAAATAAACATCGATTTAGTGGATGTGTTGTTAAATTTTACAGTTTAATAGACTCTACAAGTTACTGAACTCTCCTGAAATATCACCAGAGTACTAGTTGCAGTATAACAGTAAAATCTAACAGCACATTCAATAAATTGATGTTCATCTATTAGTAAAATCTAATTCACGTGGTATTTATTGGCCAGACCTGTATCATTATATTCCTCTCGTCATCAATAAGTCAATGGTGAATACCGTTTTGTGAATCGGAACTGCCAATAAAAGTTATAGCTAAATCAAAGAAAAAATGATTATGTACAAACAAGGAAATATATTTATTAGTTAGTTGGTCGCGTAACTGATTGGCTTAGTTAACACACAAAGTGGACGTATATGGGGTGGTTTCGAGTTTCGATGCACTTGTTTGGCCGACGTGTAGAAAAGTATTTTACATTCTGGTACAGAATAGCGTTTCCGTGTCTGTATAGGGGACATCCAGTGTAAACCATCCTTATTATATAAACTCCACAAAAACTATATGTGAAGTTTTCAAAAATTCTTAAAAAATTACCATACGTAGGACAAGTGAGCTTCTATTAACTCTGTAAAACTTCAAGACCAAATGCAATTGCTTTTGAAAGATATAAAATTGATAAGCAGCAATATAAATAGTATTGAGCGGTGAAAATCACTATTTAGGCTGAAATTGTCTTTTCCATATCTTTCAAATGCAATTGAATTTGGTCTTGAAGTTTTACAAAGTTGTAAAATCTCACCTCCTCTGCATATATGGTGATTTTCTGAGAATGTTTGAAAACTTGTACCAGAAAACTACCATACGTAGAGGAGATGAGTTTCTACAATCTTGCAAAATTTGAAAACCAAACTCAATTGCATTTGAAATATATGAAAAAGACAAATTCTATTAACAAGTATGTGACTTGTTCGTGAAACTCCTTATTCATATTTTGATATTATTCTGAATTATCCCTGACCTTATATCATCATGTTGGACAATTGTGATTTATAGGTCAGCACATGTATGGATAGATAATTATGTTTCATAGATGATGGATATAGAGATATAGAATCAATAAGGTGGACACATATTGGAAAATATAGTATTGGAGTAACCCACCATGAGACACTGTGGAAATTATTATATTCTTAAATACCATCAGTTGGTCTCATACATAGTGTATATGGGATCCTTAGATTTGAGATAGTCATGGTTTCCTATATATGTAACAGTATACTTATGAGTTGCCAAACGCTATTCCGTAACTAGGTAGTTATAAAGGTAGCTTTCGAGTTTACTAGAAACATACGGAGGAATATGAATGATCAGCATGTAATTTGCCCCTCCTATACAACAAGAAAGATATCTTTAGACCCCTCAATACAGTTGGATTAAAGCAGTGCATAGCTATACCGAATATGATTAAGGAGTCAATTGCAACTAAGTAATCTACCACAGAATGAATGAAGGATTAAGCTATCATAGGATAGCACGTTTCTCGCCTTAAGTTTGATTTGATATCATGAGACAAAAGGATTGGTACATGATAACTTATGGACCGAAAGAAGTTTCCATGTCATAGCCAAATATAATGTGAACCCGGATCTAGCCTACCACAATCCAAAAATAATGTGTTGTTTTGTATTTCCTGTCAATTAAAAGGTATATATTATTATGTATGACTGGCTGATGGTATACACAGTTGAACTGGAGGTTATCTCGATGGAATCAGAGTGCAAATTGATATTTTTAATGCTCGAAATCCTGAAATCAGTTTCTTCACATTGTTATATGGTTTTTAGGAGCCTATTAAATATTAATACTTAGATGTATAATATACGTGATAACCAACTACTTTTCCATTGCAAAGTTAGTTCATGCCATCAGTTCACCTCTTGAAACTGTAAAATTATTGTGCCGTTGAATAATATCTTTCTTTTAAAAAGAAAATATTGATGCTTTTCAGTTCTGCTACTAATATGACAGTATTTTTTAGCAAGATAATATTGATATTTTTCAGTTCTGCTACTAATATAACACCAGTTTCAGAATATTTTTGTTGTAATTGAATCATATGTTTAGTTAATGTATCGAATATGTAGCCTGCATGGCAATAGAATGTAATAAAGTTTATATTTTAGTCTTTAATTATTGTTTTTAATGCAACACTCTGAATACGGTGTATTAACTGTTATTAGCTAATATACCCAAATCAGCGTAATTACCTCTGTGTTAATGATAGGGTTAGTATCGTTACCCTAGGTTAATTATATGGGTCGTCACAATAGTTCTTTTAGTTCACCTAAATGTTGGATATCCAATGCTAATTATGTTTAACTGTGTGGTCCCTTTGCAGTTAAATTTTTTGTCCACATATGAGAATTCAGCTCAAATTTGCAGAAGTGACATGCATGGCAAGGATGTCTTATATGATAGAGACTCAATTTAGCTTTTCACTTGGTAGTCACATATAGCTACATTTGTTCTCCGCATGGAAAAAAATAATGCATTCTATTTATTTTCAGGATTTTTATCCTATGCTGACTGCTTATAAAATATGAAGCTTGGATTAGTTTAGTATAAAAGGAAATATAGTATTGTCTACATTTTGTCTAGATAAATATTGATACATAGTTCCTAGTTACTTACAGATGGACAAAGTACTTATACTCAGTCCTATTTGTACTGCTTTTTTTAACAGGGCTATTTGTACTCCCTTGGCAATTTTCTTGCAACTTTTCTAAATGATAATAAAGTACAAAGCCTTGATTAGTTTACTAATACAAGGGAATATAGTAGCGCCTCCATTTTGTCCACACAAATGTTGATGAATATAGTAGTGCCTCCATTTTGTCCACATAAATGTTGATGCATAGTTTGTAGCTATTTACAGATAGATAAAAGTACTCATACTCAGGCCTAGTTGTGCTACCTCAGCAGTTTTTCTTGCAAGTTCTTAGAATATACTAGATAATGACCCGCGCTACGCCGCGGCGTATGTAATTTGTTTGCTGCGTCACGCCAAATTTTGATCGTTTGATATTTATGGGGAAAGCTGTGTAATCTCGATTTTTCTGTTTTTTTTAGAAAAAACATGTTGCTAGAACTGATCGGTGAATATTCATTTTTCTAGGAGGTGTTAGCGAATATGTGTTTTTTAAGGAAAATGAAGAAGGAGATAAATATAGTTTCGTTTTTTTGGCGTATTCTAGTTTTTTTATGTTTTTTTTCAAAAAAATAGGTCGGCAGAACGTATCGGTGAATCTACGGATTTTTATAAACAGTGTGTGAACGTTTGGTTCTTGTTTTTGTGAGGGAAAAAGCATCTTTTAGTTTTTTTGTAATCATAATGATTTTGTTTTTTTTAAAAAAAAAGGGTCGTTGGGATTTGTCGATGAACCTGTGTAATGCCGTAATTTGTTGTTGAATATATGTTTTTTTGTTTTTGGGAGAAAATCGTGGAGGGATATATATATATATATATATAGGAAGCCTCTTTTCTACTCCCGGGAGTAATTACTCCCTATGCCGTATCTCACAATGTATGGGGTATCTCGTGCGACGGAGGGTATGTACGCGTAGTATACGAGTATATAAGATCATTTTGGTGGTATGTACATTTTTTCAGAGGTGGTATGCGTATTTTTTTGGACATACTCCTTTTTATACGCGTATATGAAGGTATTTGCAAAATACGCTAAAAATCATGGACTCCCTTGCAATTTTTTCATGCGGCTCACATTGGAGTATCTTATAATTAGAGTATGAGTGTACCCAAAGTGATAAAGGAGTATTTTAAATTCATTTAGGTGGTATTTCAGAGGTGGGAGTAATTACTCCCGGGAGTAAAAGATATATTTCCTATATATATATATATATATTTATATATTTATTTATTTATTTATTTATTTTGTATTAAGACCCTTCAGCAAATGCCTGCGTTGTTATAAACACTACGTTTAGGTCTTGTGGGAAGCTGTGATTTGTTTGTTATAAGCATGTATGGGTTCTTATAGACATTACGTTTTTTTTTGCTGTTTTTTTGGAGACTTGTCGGCGAGGATCTGGCCTACTATAAACATTATGTTTTGTCTATACGCTAAGAGAGGAATGATATGCAGGGGATGGCTTCTACGGATATGGAGTTACGTATATCCGTATGGGTGCGAAGATACGTATATGTGTAGAGCTTAAACGCGGGCTGTGTGTGTAAGGCTGAGCACCAAGAAAGGGCGATCGAGTGGGCACGCAGAAAGGGCGATGGACCGGGCCAAAGCTCCGCACAATCAAGGAACCATCGACGAAAAAGCGAGTCGCAGCGGCCGAAGGAACGACTCACCGGTCAAAAATAGTCTAGAGGAAAAAGGGCAAAAAATTATTAGAGATGACAGCCATCTTTTGTCGAGTCTAATACTCTACGCGTTCACTGAGTAATAATACATGTTCGCAAAATCACCCACCGGTGAAAAATAGCCTAGAGGAAAAAGGGCAAAAAATCTTCGATGAATCTGTGTTTTTTTTGTGACGAAAATATTTTTTTCGGGTTTTTTGGGTGACGAAAACATTTTTTTCGGTTTTTTTGTTGCGTTTGTTAAAAAAATGGGTCGTTAGGACGCGCCGGCGAATCTATGGATCGCTACAAATCTTCGGACGAATCTACATTTTTTTAAGAAAAGACCCGCGGTTATGACCCGTTGGCAAATCCCTAAGTTGCTATAAACCTTCGATGAATCTGTGTTTTTTTTGTGACGAAAACATTGTTTTCGGGTTTTTTGGGTGACAAAAACATTTTTCCGGGTTTTTTTTGTTGCGTTTGTTAAAAAAATAGGTTGTTAGGACCCGTCGGCGAATCCACGGGTCGCTATAAATCTTCGAACGAATCTAATTTTTTTTTAAAAAACCTGCGGTTATGACCCGTTTCGCCGGCGAATCTATGGGTCGCGATAAATCTTCGGACGAATCTACATTTTTTAAAAAAAAACCGTGGTTATGACCGGTTGGCAAATCCATAAGTTGCTATAAATCTTCGATGAATCTGTGTTTTTTTTTGTGACGAAAATATTTTTTTCGGGTTTTTTTGTTGCGTTTGTTTTCAAAAAAAGAGTCGTTAGGACGCGTCGGCGAATCCACGGGTCGCTACAAATCTTCGGACGAATCTACATTTTTTTAAGAAAAGACCCGCGGTTATGACCCGTTGGCAAATCCATAAGTTGCTATAAACATTCGATGAATCTGTGTTTTTTGTGACGAAAACATTGTTTCCGGGTTTTTTGGGTGATAAAAACATTTTTCCCGGGTTTTTTTGTTGCGTTTGTTAAAAAAAATGGGTCGTTAGGACCCACCGGCGAATCCACGGGTCGCTATAAATCTTCGGACGAATCTACATTTTTTTTAAAGAAAACCCGCGGCTATGACCCGTTGGCAAATCCACAAGTTGCTATAAACCTTCGATTCGATGAATCTGTGTTTTTTTTTGTGGCGAAAACATTTTTTCCGTTTCCGGTTGAATTTCGATACCATGCGTTCGAAAAAATAATAATTTTTTTATTTTCGCAAAAATAGTCTAGAGGAAAAAGGGCAAAAAATTATTAGAGATGACAACCTTCTTTTGTCGAGCCTAATATTCTACGCGTTCACTGAGTAACAATATATGTTCGCAAAACCACCCACCGGTGAAAAATAGCCTAGAGAAAAAGGGCGAAAAATCTTCGATGAATCTATATTTTTTTGTGACGAAAACATATTTTTCGTGTTTTTTGGGTGACGAAAACATTTTTTCCGGGTTAATAATACACGTTCGCAAAACCACCCACTGGTGAAAAATAGCCTAGAGGAAAAAGAGCGAAAAATCTTCGATGAATCTGTGTTTTTTTTGTGACGAAAACATCTTTTTCGGTTTTTTTGGGTGAAGAAAACTTTTTTTTCGAGTTTTTTTGTTGCGTTTGTTTAAAAAAATGGGTCGTTAGGAAAAATCTTCGATGAATCTGTATTTTTTTGTGACGAAAACATTTACTCCGGTTTTTTTGGGTGACGAAAACATTTTTTTCGGTTTTTTTTGTTGCGTTTGCTAAAAAAATGGGTCGTCAGGATGCGCCGGCGAATCTATAGGTCGCTATAAATCTTCGGACGAATCTACATTTTTTTAAAAAACCGCGGTTATGACCCGTTGGCAAATCCATAAGTTACTATAAACCTTCGATGAATCTGGGTTTTTTTGGTGACGAAAACTTTTTTCCGGGTTTTTTGGGTGACGAAAACATTTTTCTCGGTTTTTTTTGTTGCGTTTGTTAAAAAAACGGGTCGTTAGGACCCGCCGGCGAATTTATGGGACGAATCTGTGTTTTTTTTGTGACGAAAACATTTTTCCCGTTTTTTTTTGTGGCGAAAACATTTTTTCCGAGATTTTTCGGTGACGAAAACATTTTTTCCGGGAAAAACGGAGAAAGGATCTGAACGTAAGAAGTAGGGACCTGTTTGTAATTTTTTTGGACCTTTTCGCTATCATGAAAAATCAGAAAAGGGCTTGTTCACGATTTGAATTTAACAGGAGGCTTTTCCGTAAAATACCTCACTAGGGACCCAAACGCGAAGAAAAAAATATTTTCTCACAAAAAATTACGAAGGACCTATCCGTAATTTCAAAGAAACAGAGAGGCTTTTTCGCAAATGTTGCCGGCGACACGTGGCGCTCCGGTTGGGCTGGAAATCCTTCGGCTATAAGGAGGTTGATTTAAAAAAAACCGCGGTTATGACCCGTTGGCAAATCCATAAGTTGCTATAAACCTTCGATGAATCTGTGTTTTTTTTATGACGAAAACTTTTTTTCCGGGTTTTTTGGGTGACGAAAACATTTTTCCCGGTTGTTTTTGTTGCGTTTGTTAAAAAAACGGGTCGTTAGGACCCGTCGATGAATTTATGGGACGAATCTGTGTTTTTTTGTGACAAAAACATTTTTTCCATTTTTTTGGGTGGCGAAAACATTTTTCCGGGATTTTTCGGTGACGAAAACATTTTTTCCGGGAAAAACGGAGAAAGGATCTGAACGTAAAAAGTAGGGACCTGTTTGTAATTTTTTTGGACCTGTTCGCTATCATGAAAAATCAGAAAAGGGCTTGTTCACGATTTGAATTTAACGGGAGGCTTTTCCGTAAAATACCGCACCAGGGACCCAAACGCGAAGAAAAAAAAATTTTGTCTCACAAAAAATCGCGAAGGACCTATCCGTAATTTTGAAGAAACGGAGGGGCTTTTTCGCAAATGTCACCGGCGACACATGGCGCTCCGGTTGGGCTGAAAATCCTTCGGCTATAAGGAGGTTGATATTGAGAAGGAAAAATAGAGAAATCATATTTCTTAAAAAAGATACGCCTCTTCCAATCTTTTAGCGCAAAATGCCATCACAGAAAAAATAGTGCTCTGCTTCAACTATACTACCTTGCAAAAGGCTCTTTGATTCATCATCCATCCAGAGGTATACAACTTGAAATATCTTTTTACATTTACCTGCATACTGTCTAAAAGCTTACAAGACTTACATATTCCGGATTTATTTCACTGTTCACCTTCTACATTTGAAGTTCTTCACATGTACCCTAAACCTTCATCACTAACAGATATTTTGCGTGGGAAAAATGTGTTCAGATTCACTTCATACAACATGCCAAGTTCTTCTTGCATAACTACATACTTAAATGTTTAGGATTGATTTTATTATTTACGTTACTTCGTCTGTACAGATAATTTGCTTTGCCAAATATCTTTTCTGTTCATGCTAAGTTAATATGCATTCCAAATTATACCTAGCTTGTTTTTCTATCTTTATGTTCCCCTAGAAATTTTATCTTTGTATCCACTTCTTGGCTTGCCCTATGCAGGAGTACATGTGAGAAGAGTTTTCTTGCAAAAGCTTGTGAGTGCTAATTGCAATTTGTTATATATATATATATATGGGGCAGCGTATTTGGTGCAAACCCTCTCTCTGATGCAAACCTGAAAACTAACAAACTGGGCCTCTGGATCTTCTTTGGATGGTTTAGATGCACAAAGGTGGGATTCCACTCATCCACTTATGCTAATATGCACTAAACCCCCCCGTCTAATCCCGAATCCCTCCCTCACACGCAGCTGCAAACCCTCTGATGCAAACCTAATTGCCAGGCCGTGCTCATCTCGTCCCGTAGGCTATGCTCATCCTGTCCCTCTGCCTCCTCCCGATCGCGCCAGGCCAGCGATCGTTTCCCCAGGCCGTGCTCCCTCCGACCGTGCCGCAAAGCCCTACGACGTCGCCAAATTGCCGTGCAGCCCATCCGACGTCGCCACATAGGCGCTCCGCCGCCAAAATAACGCCTAATGTCGATGAGCAACGCTTAGGTCGGGTGTACAAGGGCTAGGTCGATGAGCAACGCTCATATTATCGAAAAACCTCCTCAAGATCGCATGAAGCGGTCGATTCACCTCTTCAAGATTGCGGTTTGCTATTCGCAACACAAAGTAGCAAAGGTAATACAGAAGAAACAACAACCGCAAAAAACAAATGACGGCAAGGAGGAAACAACAAGAATAAATCAGAATTTTGGTGCTACAAAACTTCCGTAGCCTTTTCTCGATTTTTCCTCATTACTTAGGGCCTGTTTGTTTCAAATTTAGGATTATAGAAAGCGACTTTTAAAAGCTAGAAGGTTAAGGCCTGTCTGCTTCAAATTGGAGATTGTGAAAACAGCTTTTAAAAGTCGGAAGGGCAACAAACAAGAACTTTTAATCTAAATTATAACAACTGGAGGCCGATTGTAGCAATCCCACAATCCACTCTTCCCAAATTTTTCCCAAATTTTTTTTTTGCAAAAGACCACAATACCCATCCAACTTCAACCAAAATTACCCACCATTGCCCCCAGCTTTTCCCAGTTTTCCCCAACTTCAACCAAAATTACCCACCATTGCCCCCAACTATAATCTGGGTTACCAAACAACTATAAGCTTTCAACCTCCAGCTTTTTAACAATCCAGCTTTTACAATCTAGTTTTTAAAAGCTGCTTTCCACAATCCCCAGCTGAAACAAATAGGGCCTAACAAACAGACAGCTTTTAATTTGGATTATAACAATCCGGAGTCCAGATTGTTAGAATCCCACAATCCACCTTGGAGGAGCTTTCCTCAGCTTTTTTTTGTACAAAAGACCATAATACCCTTCCACCTTCCAACAAAATAAGGCAACAAAACAGGCTGAGGGTACCACAGACTTTTGCCACGCAGAAACAACAATCAAATACACTATAATCTAGGTTACCAAACAGTCATCAGCTTTTAACAATTCAGCTTTTAACAATCCAACTTTTACAAATCCAACTTTTAAAATCTGCTTTCTATAATCCCTAGCTGAAACAAACAGGCCCTTATACAAGTTAGAGACTACAATCTAAACTGAATTCAGTTACAGATAACAAAACCAGACTACCAAACTTAACGAACTTGAATCAGACTCTACTGAGTTTTAGCCGGATCAAATACTATTTGTCTTCCGGCAAAACCAATCGAGTAACTACCAGACTCACATGAATAATCTCCAAGCTGATTTGGTGCTCTCCTATTTTATCTACATATCTAGCTCTATTTGGTGCTAATGAGCGAGGTGGTGGCATAACAACTCGAGCATCTCTCAGGAGCTGCAAGCCTACAAAGCATGATGGGTAGAGTTAAATGTACCTGCAAAGCATGATGGGTAGAGTTAAATGTAAGGAAACAAAACCACGACAGCTAATTGGAACAACTTGAAACACACTGCAGAGAACAATCTGGTTCTTTTCATTGCTTGACATGCCAGATGCTGCCCTACCTGAAGCACTGGAAGCTAGTTCTATGCCCTACCGCGCAGATCGAAGCTAGTTCTATTCATGTGAGTCCGTAGTTACTGATTGGTTTTGCTTAAGACAAATAGTATTTGATCCGCTTAAAACTCGAGAGAGTCCGATTCAAGTTCGTTAAGTTTGGTAGTCCGGTTTTGTTATCTCAGAATCGAATTCAGCTTTAGATTGTAGTTCTAACTTGTATAAGTACCGAAAAAAAAAATCGAAAAAGGCTACGGAAGTTTTGTAGCACCAAAATTCGATTTATTCTTGTTGTTTCCTCCTTGCCGCCTTTTTTTGCGGCCGTTGTTTCTTTTCAGACAGATCGCTACTTTGTGTTGCGTAATAGCAAACCGCAATATGAAGAGGTGAATCGATCGCTTCGCGCAGTCTTCGAGGAGGTTTTCGATAATAACAGAGCGTTGCTCATCGACCTAGCCCTTGTACACCCGACCTAGCGTTGCTCATGGACGTTAGGCGTTAACTGGCGGCGGCGCGCGCCGCGTATGGGCGCCGGATGGGTCTGACGGCGGGCGACGTCAGAGGGCTTTTGCGGCTTGGTCGGAGGGAGCACGGCTTGGGAAACGATCGCTGGCCCGGTGCGACGGGAGGAGGCAGAGGGACGGATGAGCACAACCTTACGGACGAGATGAGCACTACCGCAATTAGGTTCACATCGAGGGTTGCGGTACTGCGTGAGGGAGGGATTCGGGATTAGACGGGGGGTTTAGTGCATATTAGCATAAGTGGATGAGTGGAATCCCACCTTTGTGCATCTAAACCATCTAAGGAAGATCCAGAGGCTCAGGTTGTTAGTTTTCAGGTTTGCATCGAGAGAGGGTTTGCACTAAATACGCATATATATATATATATATATATATATATATATATATATATATATATATATATATATATATATATATATATATATATATATATATATAATTTGGGATTTATACTTTCACACAATTGAAAATAAATTGTTAGTCCATTGTTAAACCATCTAGCAAGCGGAAGTCTGTGAGTACCAGTGCACTATCGCGAATTTGTATATTTTTGGAAAAGACGTACAAACATAATGCAGGAGTTACAATGATCCCAACAAGTCCTCTTACTTTTAGGGTTTTAACACGTAACATAAATGATTTTTTTCTCAAAGTTGATTTGTTTTATCATTTTGATGGTCCTTTTACCCTGTCATCCTAGACATTTCTTAAAAAAAAGTACCTTACTGTGATAAGGACGTGTTACAATTTTAAATATTTACTTTCAGTACAACCATTCTAAATGGACATCCTAAGAGCATCTCCAACGACACTCTCTAAAACTCGTTCTCCAAAAGTCATATTTAGAGAACTCTTTAAAAAATACCTCCTCATATCTTATCCCTCTCCAACGGTACTTTCCATATCACACTCTTTATTTTCTCTCTCCTATATTCTAATCATATTCCATATAACCGTCATGATAATAACATTTTTTATCGGTAAATTCAAACGACTATATTTGAATGTGAAAATTTAAAAGTTAAAATTGTAACGATTATCTTTGAACGGTTAAATTCGAACGGCTATATTTGAACACGAGAATTTAAAATTCAAAATTTACCGTAACAGTCATGTTGTAATGGTCGTTATTAAAAATATTGTACTGATTGAGTCATGTCCTAATGGTCATCGTAACGGTTATATTCAAACTATCATCATAATGGCTATATTCTAACGGTCATTTTAACGGCTATATTATTCTCGGCTATATATACATACCTATTGCAGTTCGAAATCTTGCACGTTTCTTGTTGTTCACTACCTACAATATCTCATTGAGTCGTTGAAACTTAGTCTCACAATGTCTCTCAGAAGATGAGGAGTCTGAGAGAAATAATGAGTACGTCTTTCTTCTTACAATAAGATACCTAGCATATATGGAAGGTCAGGGTGTGAATCTTCCATGCCATGGCGGTTCTACTCCTGGCTATCAAGTCGTTTATCGCAATAGACAAGAAGGACATGCTAGACTGTTCCAAGACTATTTTGCTGATCTTCCTAGCTATGGTATGACCTTCTTTTGGCGTAGGTTTGGAATTATTCGTTCTTTATTTGTTCTCATATTATGTTGATCCTACTGGCTATAACTCAACGTTCATTTTGGTGTAGGTTTTGAATGAATCATCTTATATTTCTTTGCATATTGCATATTGTAGAAGCGTATGATAATTAATTTATTCAGAAGAGGAATTGTGTTGGAAGTCTTAGGTTATCTTCTTTGCAGAAGGTAATCACAACATTTCAGATGCTAGTTTACAGAGTAGCAGCAGATGCTTCTGATGATTATGTGCGGATTGGAGAAAGTATGCTATAGAGAGCCTGAGAAGATTTGTGAAAACTATTATTAAAATCTTTGGAGATGAGTATTTGAGATCTCCAAACGAGAATGATGCTGTCAGATTCAATTGGTGAGGAAGATCTTTTCTAGGAATGTTAGGGAGCATAGATTGCATGCATTGGAAGTGAAAAATTGCCCTACAGCATGGCAAGACATGTATACTAATCATGTACACGAGCCAACAGTCATTCTAGAAGCCGTTGCTTCGCAAGATCTTTGGATATGACATTTTTTTTGGTTTACTAGAGTCTCATAAATGATATTAATGTTCTTTACAGTCCTCTCTCTTAACTAAGTTAGTTGAAGGGTAAACTCCAGAAGTGAATTATACTGTGAACGAACATAACTATACAATGGGATATTATCTTGTAGATGGAATATATCTTTCATTGACAACATTTGTTAAGACAATACTAGCTCTTCAAGGGAATAAGAAAAACATTTTGTGAAAACTCAGGAAGCAGCTAGGAAGGATGTGGAACGAGCATTTAGAAATTTACAAACTCGTTTTGCAATTGTCCATGGACTAGCTCATTTTTGGTATCAAGAAACGCTTCAAGATATCATGATAGCATGTATTATCATGCATAACATGATAATTGAAAATGAGTGGGATGGAGGTCCAGTTGACTACAATTACGAAGCAGTGGGAGAAAATGTAGCAGTCTCCCATGAAAGAACACTTGAGCTTTCTGAGTTTATTCAAACTCATCAATCCATCAGAAATATAAAAGCTCACTTTCAGCTTCAAGAAGGTCTAGTTGAGCACTCATGGCACCATTACGGAAGGATGTAGTCAACTGCTATTTTACTGTTTCTGCATCTCAATTATGATGTACTAGCTTATACACTTCAATTATGATGTATTAGTTTATGGACTTCAATTATGATTACAGAAATTTCATTTTAATGACTATTAAATTCAACACCACCAAGTTAATCCAAGCATTAATAGGACATAAAGAACATAAATTAGGATCACATCAGCTGGAATAACAATAATAACTCATTGAAAGCATGAGCTCCATCCTTTTTTAGCAGGAACTATCAATAACACTGAATCGCTATCTATTTCTACTACACTTGTAAGTGCAACGTAGTCTGAATGGCGCTAAGTCAAAGCTTCATACTCCAGCATTCCACCTAGTTGTATGCACAAACAGATTGCAAGAGGCCTAGCTTTGGTTTTCTAGCCGAAAATCAGAGTAAATAAGAAGAGTGGCAAACTAGTTTGGCAGTAAGCTACCTCTTCATTAGTTACCACTTTGTATTGCGATAATGCCATTGAAAGAATCTTGGGAGCTCAATTATCAGATTGATTGTGAGTTCGACATTGTATTGGGGCGACCCATACGTTCTTTTTAGGTAGTGTTTGATACCATTGCGTAGTCGACTCAACATCTCTTGAAATTTTGACAAGGTATCATGGCGGAGAAAAACCATCATATTAACAGATGCTCACCTCAATTCCATCCTCCAGCGCTCGACCAATTCCATCCTGTCCAGCAGCTAAGGAGGGTGCCGCCTTGAATTCCCAGCAATCATCTTCGAATCTGTCATCATCATCCGCCCCTCGTGTACCCTTGTCGGGGGTGGAGGGAGGCCGGGATCCATAGAAACCGACGATGAGGTCCTTTAGATCCACGGGCTTCGTTCCGTTGGAGGAGGCGGATGGCACCCACTGCTGCGCCGTGGCCATCTATGGAGGCTCGGTCGGCCCTTCCTCTTCCTGCCTATCCTCCTCGTCGTCGGCGTTGAACAGGGAGGGCAGCGGGCTCCACGGCTCTCTCCCAGGTGGAGGACTTGGCCGTTGGAGGTGTGGTGGGCGTCGATTCATTCGAGTTGGGTCCGAGGGGGCTCGCCACGAAGTAGCCCTAGTTGTCATCGGAGGCGGTTGGTTGGGGAGCGGGAGGTGGAGGTTTGGGCGAGGGGAGGAGGCCACAAAGACGTGGGTGGAGAAACCAGCGAGGAGAAGGGGCCGTGTTCCTGCGATCGAGCGAAGAAACGCTGCTGTTGCGCCTCGCCGGATAGCGAGCAGAGAGAGAATCGCCAAATGTAGCGAGTCTCTCTCTGCTCGCTAAATTTAGCGACTAGAGTAGAGAGTCTGTTGGAGAGCGAAAAAGAGCTTGGTTTGCTAAAAAAATGCAGATGTCGAGTGGAGTAGGGAGTCTGTTGGAGATGCTCTATGCTGTGAGTAGAACTACTGAAAAATGAGTAGCTGTCACATTGTGTGTAAAACATTAAGGGCCTGTATGGTTCATAACCAAACTTTATTATATTTTGCTACATCTCAAGTTAGAAAAGTTTGATCGAGTTAGACATCCGTTTGGTTCATAACCACACGTATGGTAAAATTCCTTCTTACCATTTAGGTTCTACGTGTCATTGACTCAAAAAAGTATGGTAAATTTATTTTCCTAACTAAAGTTTAGATTCAATTTGATAACTCAACTTTAAGTAAGTTTGATAAAAAAAACTATAGCTAAATATGACAAACTCAATACATAAACCAAACAGACTCTAAATTTGTCATCTCAATGCAGACATGTCATGGGAGAGATTCGACATTTTGAAGGAGGGCTCAAAGGTCTAGCCACACTGCCCCAGCCCCCAGATAGACAATTCCTCGAAAGCGCCCCATGTCTTCTGCGAGGACTTCTACGAGGACAGCTAATAAATTTGATTACTGCCTTTAGCCATTTCTCCCTCTAAAACTTGCACATTAAGCTTTGAAAATTAGACGTTGTTTTGACTGGGAATTTTTTTCGACTGGTTGAAAATTAGATTTTTTTTTCATTTGTCTGCGAAAGTTTGTGCGTTTGTTCGAATTTTGTTGATGTCATATAACAATATCATTGTAGTTTGTCGTTAGTGAAACGGGAGTTACATGCGGCGGTCATTTGTTTTTTCCCCTTTGTCCTAATAGCTCATTTCGTTTTTATGTTACGCTGATTTATCCTATGAGGAACTATTTGGAAATTTACCAGTCACACATAAAAAAAACTACTATAGGCTGGGCATGAATTTTACAATTAAATGCCCACATACATTTATAAAATAAAGGAAAAAAATCATTTACTACTTATTTATAAAATAAAAACATTCATAAGTGTTGTAAAATGATGACACCCGCCACCGTAGATCAACTACAATGCATAAACAAATAGTGAGCACAATTACAGAAAGTATACTCAATATAGGAAGGCAAAACTCTCTCTTTTTATTAAATTGGTTGTCGCGTCTAAGGGAGTGCCATATTAATAATAGAAACAACCAAGAGATAGATTCAAATTCATTCATAATGAGATAGAGTCCAAACGTATTTTTAATAATTAGAACTCAGAGTCCAACTATATCTTCACAGTAAGCAGTATTATTTTTTCACATACCAAATAAAACGCGTAGCGGCGAGTCACTATCGCGGGACAGGGTTCAAAATCTTGTCGAGATTTCAAAAATTTTAGCCGAATTTTGGATGAGATTTCGGATTTCGCCTAGGACCAAGATTCTAAATCTTGGCAGGATAAAAAATTTAAAATTTTTCTAAAAATTATAGAACCGTATCACATGCGGTTCTTGTTTAGAGCCTTAAGTTTATGATTAGCTCATGTGATAAATCTCGGATTTGAATTTTTGAATTTTGCTTTTGAATTTTATTCGGATTTCGTTTGAAATTTTAAATTTTAGCCTCCTCTAATATATATTTTAAAAACCCAAATAAAAACCTTGTGCCGGGTCCATCCGATAGTAAAGAAAGATAAGAGGAGGTGAGAGACGTGGCAAGACGGATGAGGTGGCCTGACCAATAGGGACGATGCTTCGCCGTTTCGCCTCGCTCCTGCAGTCCTGCTTCGGTTTCGTGCTAGCTCGAGGTCAAATCGGGCCTCATGTTGCATTCACCTCACCCGCCCATGTTCAGCCCAACAAAGTGAAGGAAATGAAGAGTTTTTTTATTTAATATTTATTTTAATTTTTTTTCGAAAATAATCAATAAAAAAATTACGAAAATGGCCTCCTGTCGCCCAAATATGGGGCGATCGTCCCATATTCGAACGATAGGGATCTAGATGTAAAAAACACCGTATAATTATTACCATACGTGTTTCGTAATATGGGGCGTTTTTTACGGCAAGATTCCTATCGCTAGAATATAGGGTGATCGCTCCATATCTGAGCGACGGGAGCCTATTTTTGTAATTTTTTTCCGTTGATTATTTTCAAAAAAATTTTAAAATAAATATTAAATAAAAAAATTCAGGAAATGAACATCACCTCAAGCCAGTAGTACCGGCCAACCTGAATCGACTGCGTAACTTGTTTTGGAAGCATATATTGCAAGTACATGTATAGTTGAAGCTGGCATGAATTTCATCAACATTTTCGTATACAAGATGGGACTAAGAGGGTGTTTGGGATAGCTCTAGCTCCACCAAAATCTGTGGAGTTGGTGGAGCAGGGTATTCTAGCTTCAGAAATTTATAGAGCTGAAACTGTGAGTACATTAAGAGTGTTTAGGTAGATCATTTTGTTTACATTTTAGACTAAAAATATAAACTTAATTCACTTTATTTTAGCCTGTAAATTTCAAATCTGAGCTAGAGCTGGGATCTGGAGCTCTCCCAAATAGGGTCTAAGTTTAAGGCTTTCAGCCCAATCCAACAGATAGCGCATCCTTGCTTTTCTCCAATTCGACTCATCTAGATTGGAGACCTGTTAATTTCACTAAGGTCCTAAGGTTTAAAGCTAGCTTTAGCTTCTGAAAAACCAGTAAATCATTATAAACAACTCAGCTTTTAAACAATATTTGATATAAGCCAAAAGTCATATATAACTAACAAAATCTAAAAGTTTAAAGCTAGGCTAGACCTACTTTCGTAGTTTATTGTTGAGAAAAATTAGTTATTTATTAAACGATCTCTTATAAAAAACTATAACTGTTTTTCAGCTCAGAAAGTCAAAAAGTAATTTTTTAGAAAAGCTGCAGCTTCCCTAAATAGGCCCTAAGTCGGTTGACAGTTAGCAAGAGCACATGTATGGGGAAAAAATTAGTGACGTTAACAGCAGGAAATATGCTGTGCGTGGTAATTTCTCGTTTCTATTAACAAACTATTTTACAATAAAAAAACTTAATTAAGGATGAATATAGGCACAAAAATTCGGAACTAACGACACATGGTTACCTCCGATTTTTAAAGACGTCCTAATACAAAATTCTACAATACTATGCAATTGATCCCTACTAACTAGAAGTGAAAATAGATTGAATACAAATAGATAATGGTTCTGTCATATTTGTTTTCATATATTTTCCCCAGATGCGGATACGAATATAGATAAACCATATACAAATACGAATAATATCAAATATAAATACAGAACGCATAAGAATCAAATCAAATACTATCATGAATGTTTCTTGGAACATGAAAACCCTTTCAATTGTGCGCACAATGAACAAAAAAAAATTGACATGCAATGGCTCAAGATTTGCATTCTCTATTGAATTATGTTAAAAAGAATAAATTATGAATTTATTATTTTTGGCATTTTGTCTACTTGTATAAAATATTTTGCTATTAAATATACACGTGTTTGAATTTTTTGAGAAAATTAAAAGCTAGAAAAATCTTTAAAATAATTTTGTTAAATGCTTCTAGATTAATTAAATTAGAAAAGGATTTTGAATTTTGGAAACCTTTTTGGGCGACAACAGTAGCCTTAGCTCAGCCCACATGCCTAAATATATGAATAATCTGGCTATCGAATCCGTATTCGTATCTAACAGAAAAATTCATATTCGTTTTTAATCCGATACTTTTTGACATATATCTGAGCCGATATAATACATATTCAAAAATTGTCTAAATTGATCAGAAACTATCATATATTTTCACCCATACTACTAGCAACAATTAAAGCTAATTTCTTGCTCTAGCATATAAGGGCATGTACAAAGGTTGAGCCCGGCTCAATCTCCTAGACAGTCCACGTCAGCAAGAGTCAGTTCGCGTACAAAGGGTTGTTTCTAAAGCTGTCTCTTCATTAAATGACTGATAATTAATTTTCTGCATGTGCCTCTTTTATGGTAGGATCAATTGTAAATTTTTGTTAAGTGTCTATTATGTTGCCTCCTTGATGGTAACAAAAGAAATATGAAAGAGTGCTTGATAAGCATCGGTATGCAGAGCTCAATCGAAAACGCTGAGACAAGCTGCCAACACATGAACATCCAACACAAGAGAAATAATAAACTTTTTTGATAGAAACTTCTGTCATCCCTATAGGCTGGTGAAGGTCATCCCCTCCACCAAATGCACATGTGGCCACAACAACTCTGCAAGATCTCATGTAAGCTTTATCAACATCAGAAACTCTGAACCCTCCATTTTCATTGTAGAAGCCACAATGCACCATTGTAATTTCCTTCAGCTGTAACAGTCAGTAGCAGGCAAAATGAGAATGGAAGGTAATTAATAATTGATCCATAATTCAACATTTCGACAATGTATATGATGTAGTATGTACTTTCTGGATAGCTGCCATACGGAATTGGTTGTAATGTCACACTTGGTATTGTTATCCAAAACTAAACAAGAACACACATACTGAAGTTTCAGATAAACCAGGACAGGTTAAATACTTTTCTAGAACTTCATGAAATTTACAGTCTGAAAAAAAACCTTGAAACTTTCTTCCCTTTCAGTAAGAGTCTGGTATCCCGAGAATGAATTAAATCGTGGATTCTTCGTATCGGATGAAACATCATCTTTAAGATGGGGCAGACTGGATCTGTACACAACTTTCTTGACTAGCAGATTTTGTTCAAGGGTTTCAGGAAGTTCCAGATTTTGAAGCTTCTCAGGGCCAAGAATTTTCAGGCATGCTGTCAATACAACAACACTGAATTCATGAGCAAAGCACATGTCTTAATGATCACTTTGATATTCTAGAAGTGGAAATAAAGAAAAGCAGAAGAAAAGGGAAGATAGAGTAAATCTATTGTGACCAGAAGACATCGAAAGGACCTGTAGAATACATGGGCTAAAAGTACTAAACAAATATGAGGTTGTAGCTTCAGTTTGTTCTCTTTCTTAAGAAATGGTTTCAGGAATTTCTCTCCAGCCAAATTTAGTACATCAGATCATCAACATCAGCTAGACAATAGGTTGTACCCAAGCTGAACGGTATATCAAGTCTTAGCAACAAAATCCCTGAAACAAGCATGTAAAAAAAATCTTGATCTAGGAGAAACTGCAAATGCTAGAGAAAAAAATAGCACCAGTTCTGCTGAGCAATAGTAACATGCAGAACTCAGCTGAGTTGATGTTGTTTCAATGAAACCCTCCATCAACAACTTCTCCCCACAACGAAACAAAAAACACTCAAACCTATTTAAGAGAACGGATTTCACATTCTTCCACCCACAAGCCATGGCCTGTTTGTGGTAATCTCTATTTGACAAAGCTGATACTTCACTTTGGCTACCCTTACCATTCAGGCAAATGCTTATGACCAAGCCGTTATTTACCCCCACCCCACCAAACAAATCATCTAATTACCAGCATTGCATTGCGTATAGGCATCACTTGTAAAAAAAATAGAGCAATATACCAGATCACATCACGCAAAGCAGAAATAAAGAGAATTGCTCAATTGTAGGAGTATAAAACTACTACAGTACAACTAGGCAGGTCAGCATATCATACTGCGTTACCACCTCCATGCCATAATAATAAGATTCTTTTGCTAAAATAAAAACTGAGCAGCACATTATAATATAGCCATACCAACAGATCACCAAATCAAAGTACCAAATAAAATTACTAAACTAAGATGCAGATAGTTTTATCCACGCCTATTTAGGGTCTAAGGATCGGGCGTGAGCTTACACTTCTGGCGCCACCGTGCTGCAGGTGGCGTGGTCGACGAGTGAGGTTGCGGCGACTGCAGGGCGTCGGTGAGGAGGAGGAAGAGGAATAGGAAGGAGAGGCGGTAGGACTCAGAGAGTAGAAGGAGAGGAAGCAGGCGGTTGGGGCGGCCGGAGGAGAGGAAGCAGGGAGGACGACAGGCGCAGGCCGAAGGAAAAAAGCGCGAGACCGGCATGGTGGGGAAAGCAAGCCATGAGGGGAAAGAGCGCAGCAATGGATCGCCAAAGGAGCGCTTAGGCCGTACCGGCTTCCACGGACGACGCTTAGCGCCGATGTTTTTTTGATCCTCACGCCAAGAGGCGTTGTTCCGTGAAACAACGTTGTTTCTCTCTCCTTTTCATCTCTCTCTTTCATGTCAGCTTCTTTACTTATGTGACAATTTTTAGAGCCAGCAATCAATGCCCATTGTACATGCCCTAAAAAGCCTCTACACCCCACTTTCTTTCACCTAGGGGTACTCAATGAGTCCATCTGAAAAAGAAAACTCAACGAGTCAATGCGGTCCCCATCTCTTGCAAACTTGCACACTTAAATTCACCTCTCCCATTTTAGTGTTACCGACTTACTAATTATTGTTGTTACCTTCCCCACTCACTCCAGGGTTAGAGCTGCTACCCCGTTCGTCTTGTCATCCCCCTATGTGACCATGTTGCCATTCCTCGGCGCACATTGGTGCTACCCACACCTCGATTCTGGTTGCGGAAGTCTAGGATCACATCGTCGCCTCGGTTTTCTATAGTTGGTTGGTGCAATCTCCATCCATTGGGGCTAAAGACAATTTCTTTATTCTACTACACTAAAACTCTGATTCCAATTCCCTAGCTCCTCCTGTGTGCTAAATTTTTTGCCGTCTGCAAGAAAAATGGAGACAACGGTGAAAATTCTTGAAATGGCCAAATTAGCTATATATATATATAACGCTTGGTTGGACGCCCACGTGGCTCGTCATCGCAAGCAGACATGTCCAAATAGGCGGCCCGACATGGCCCGACCATTTAGGCACGTGCTGAGGAGCCTGCTCAAGCATAGCCCATGGGGCTAACGGGTCGTGCGCATTGGCCCGTTAGCCGGTTAGTACCAAAAGAATTTAAAAAATTCAAAAAAATTAGAAAAACAGAAAAAATATGAAAAAATGAAGAAAAAATATGAAAAAATGAAGAAAAAAGGAAAAATTTAGAATAATTAGAAAAACTAAACGGCTATTTTTTTAAACTAAACGGGCTGTGCTTACTCTTAATTGTGCTGGACTGCACCGGGCCGTATCGTGCCGACCCGCCATGGCGCGGTGCTAACCCAAACACGGCACAGATGAGTTGGCCTGTTTACGGTTGGGCCGTATGGAACTCAGGCCGGCCCGTTTGCCTGTTTTGGACATCTCTATTCGCAGGAACCAAGTGAACTAGTCAGCTCCCATGCCACAGCTTGTAGCGGCAGGCGGCGCCCAACCCCAAAACCCACCGAAGGCGAATCCGCCCCGCCGCCGCGGTGCTCCCGCGCGGCGCCACCATTTAAACCTCCCCTCCCTGCTGCCCACCGTCGACGACGCCGCTTCGCGTCCCCCAATGCTCCCCACCGCCTCCACCTTCCCACCCACCTCGCCCCGCTCCCACCCCACCTCCCCAAACCCTAGCCCCCACCACCTCCGCTCCCGCTTCCTCCCCGCCACCGCCTCGGCCTCCTCCCCCGCGGCGGCAGCGGTTCGGACGTGCGGAGTAGCAAGCCGTCGGATGGGCTCGGTTCGGGTCTCGGCCTCCGAGGCGGGCGGCTGGGAGGCGGCGGCGGTGGATAAGGAGGGGGTGGAGCTGGGGCGGCTGGTGGAGGTGGCGCAGAGCGCGGCGGACGCGGCGAGGGAGGTGCTCAGGAATTACTTCCGGCAGCGCGTCGAGATCATCGACAAGGAGGACCACAGTCCGTGCACTTCTTCCCTGTACTGCCAAGCATTTGTATTCTCGGTTCTTTCTTCTCCGGGATGTTACTAGATCACAACGCACCTTGTTCTTCGCTCCTTGCGGACTAATAAAGCTTTTAAGTGGTTTATGTTACTACTTTAGGGTGTTGATTGTAGTTTTTTTGCACCGTTAGATTGCATTGCAGTGATAATTTCTGGGGGGATACTCTTGCAATTTTCACGGGATTTTGAAGGGGACTGTAGTTAGGTGTTGATTTGTAGAGAGATAGTAGTTTGTACTCTTCATAGCTTTTGTTTAGTTTGATTGCTGCTTGTTTATCTTTGAATTTGAAGATTAAATTTATCTGTTGGGTGGTTTTGTTCTATTGCCTAGTGGTAGTTTGGTTGAAAAGGCACATCAGTCTGTACAGAAAACATTAGGTGGCTAGCCCAGAAGGCGTATTTTGGGTATGTTTTGTTGCAATAACCTAGTTTGGTTGTAAAAACATTAGGTTCCCACTCGTTGCAAGAACTCAGCATAAACAAAACTATGCAAACTGTCGGAATCAATCAAAATTAACATGACCTATTTCTTGACAAGTGCTATTAACATCTTCTGTCCCCGCATTGGCATAGAGCGACAACTTATACAGCTTGTCGTCTCCCATGTCCGCCATTCCAACCATGTCCATGACATCATTGGACAGTCACTCCTTCTGCTCCCTACCACCATCGCTTGCACTTGTGTGAGCTCATATTTTTCACCGCATTGGTAGCATAGGCCATTTGCCCTGCATTATTCATGCTACTGTGGTGCCTTCCACAGTTCACCTTGACCGAGCTTACTTGTGTGACACGGTTGCTCAGCTTTGGCTCCACCTAGGCTGTCACGACTTCCTGCTAGTTTAGACATGCAACTGTTGAGGGTATGGATATTGTCTTATATAGACTCTCTCTATATAGGTTTTCCTTATATAAGTTTTTCTTATATAGGTATTGCCTTATATAGGCTTTCCTTTTGTACCCACTTGTACATCTATATATTCAGGCTGCTTGTTTCCAGCACCTTGGCTTCCGCCCACTGTTTGCCACTCGTGGCCACGTCGACCCGCGACTTGGCCACCGCCACCAATGCCGCATCGTCCTTGCGGTGCCTCTGCCCATCCTTCCGAGCACGGTCGTCCTCCGTGCTTGGCCGGACTACGTGCCGGTTCTCTGCGTGCCGACGCTCATGCAACGCGTCGTCCACTGCCAACCTTCGGCCTCTGCGCCTCAGACGCTCTCTCGGCTCCGACCTCCGTCGCTGCTTGGGAATTGCCGGCTACCTCTGCGCTGGCCCTCCGCCGGCTTGCCCTGGCTCCGTTGCTGCACTCCCGGTTGGTCGCCCGCCCGAGACGAGCTCACTTGTGTATGAACCAAAGCTGTGACCAGCAAATTCTTTTTGACTCAGCCGGACTTCAAAGAGATCTCAAAACCGAATTAAATTCGTTTGGGTCCCATCGGCTCTGACTCCGAAGCAGCTTCTTAACTCGTTTGGGTCACATCGGCTCTGACTCCGAAGCAGCTTCTGCTTCCGTTTTCTTTGGCTTTGGTTTCAGCTTTTCCAGCTTCCGGCTTTTGGTTTTGGCTTTTTGTATCGGCTTCAGCTCCGGCTTTTCAGTCTTCGGCTCCAGTTGCCAGATCCAACTCTGGCTTCACTGGTTCTAGCTTTGGCTTCTACTCATTCGGCTCTGGCTCTTTGACTCCGGCTATAGTTCGGCTCTTTGGCTTCGGTTCTGGCTCTGGCTCGACTTGTTTTGTTGCTATTAGTATTTCCTTGAGCCTTCTGTTCCGTCCATCCAAGTCTTTAGCATCTTGGCTGTTTCGTCGGCTCGGCTCATTGCATCGACTCTGATTTCCGGCCCATTACTTAGCTTGGCTCTTGTCGTCGACTCGGCTCGGCTCGGCTCGTTTCGTCGGCTTTCCTTCGTCGGTTTTGGCTCATTATGCTAGCCGGTTTTAGCTTGGCTCTTTGTCGGCTTTTCTTCATCGCCTTGCCTTTTCAAGACCAGGACTTTGAATTTTCCCTATTTTAGTGTCAAACTTTCAAAATGCAATGCTATTGCATATGCCTTGTGTAGACTCCATATATAGGTTTTCCTTATATATGTTTTCCTTGTATAGATATTGTCTTATTCAGGTTTTCCTTTTATACCCGTTTGTACATCTATATATTCTAGCCTATTGGCTTTATATTGAATACAGCAAGTGCTATTCATAACAGCAGCTATTCTATCCTGAACATCTTGCTGAACCCGTGACAATAAATGCCGCCCGCTCCACTGATTTGGGAACTTGGCTTTGCACTGGTCCTATGAGTTCATCTTTCAACTCTTTAATGAATTGGGACACAAAGAACTCTTCATCATAGTGAGGATTGAACATGGAAATTTGATACATAGCTTCTTCAAATTATTTTTGTCATTTTTTGACTGAATCTGTCTGCTTGAGATCCTGCATGTTATCCAACGACTTCTAATGATCATAAGTGCCAAACTTCATCTCCACTATAGAAATAAATTGCTCCTAATCACCAAAATCTTGCCTCAATTTATACGCCTGCAACCATTTTGCAGCATTGCCTTCCATATGCAGAGTCACAGGCATAACCCACAATGCCTCGGTAATATTGAGCTTGAAGTAATCTATGCATTTGTCCCTCCTAATCCTCGAATTGTCGCCATCAAACTTAGGAAAAATAGCTTTGGTAAGGGATTGCGGAAAAAACTACCATGTTCACCTTGAGTATGCGTTGACCTTGTCAAAGAGCCCATGAGACCTTTAGGTGGGGGCGATCTGGCTGGTGTCTGCAACAGTGGCTTGCGGGTGCCTGTCCAAAGTCCTCTTGTTGTTGATGGAGTGAACAAAGCCTTCTGTTTGTCGGTAGATCTCACCTTCCCACTCCTTCGGTGCCGCCGCCATCCGATCCACCATGATCCTTGCCTCCGCTTGGGCTGTTGCCTCCAACTGCTTGGCTAGCGTTTGTTGCTCTCGCACATGATTATCTGCCACCTTGGCCACCAGCTCGATTTGTGTTGCCATTTGCTTTTGCACCACATCCATCGCCCCATTTTTGGCAGACAACATATCGATATTCTCCTTCACCTGCACCCACTTCTCCTTCGCCTGTGCTGCCGCTTTACCCATCGCCTCCAAGACATATTGGGTTTGTACCTAGGGCTTTGGTGGAGCTGTGATGATGGTTCGCCAAGTCGATCCAACTAGATTCAGGAATCTTACAGGGATCGTTAAGACCTACCAAAATTGACAAGTTTACCAACCTTCCTCCAGAATTTTATAGCTCAAGATCGAGCGGATCTCCGATCATACACATCTTTGATACCATACTATAATATCCCTTGGCCAATGGCAATCGTCGAGACATGAGATTAAACTCAATTCAAGAATAGAGTAGAGAGAGAAAAGAACAGAGGTAGAACAAGAGTTTCTTCATTTCATAACTCATCCGATACACACGACTCCTCTTTTAAGCCCAACCACCACACACTTAGAGGTGGGTACCTACCAGGACGTCACTAACTGCCCATACAACTCGATCACGACACTATCCTCCTTTCCTTGACGTAGCACCACCTTGTGGGTCACCTTCTCCTACAGAGGTTGGCACCATCGTGACACGAAACTCCTTATTTATTGCAATTGCTCGACAGATGATTAGGAACCATACAGAAAGCACCTCATGCAGCTGGTATCCTTTATGCATCAAAATCGTTCTTTGGAAACTGATGCTATAACCATAGCGGATCATAGTGCTTCCACACTTCCTAAGGCAGCACGGTTGTGAAGCAGTGGGTAGTTGCAAATCAAGTCCTCAATTTGCTTTCAAACTTGTTCCATTTACCGGAACCATTGGATTCTTTTATTTGGTCAAACATAATGACCTTCTAAGTCTGGCAGGCTAACTTCAGGATGTCTTGCAACCAACAATCCATGTAGAATTTGTTGGATAAAATTGATGGATATATCATTGGAGTTATTATACTGAAGTTACTGAAGAACTGAATGTTGGGGTTGTTTTGGGCTTTGAACTGGATTTGCTGAATTATGTCCAGGTCCCGTCACGATTGCAGATAGAGAAGCGGAAGAAGCAATGGTGTCAGTCATACTGAAGAGCTTTCCTACTCATGCTATGTGAGATCGCTTTGCTTGTTTTTGCAATATTTTTGTTCACTTCTGATGCACCTACAACAATATGATGAATAATCCAATCTTTACTGGTTTCATGCAGTTTTGGTGAGGAGAATGGTTGGAGATGTGTGGAGAAGTCTTCTGATTATGTTTGGGTTTTGGATCCCATAGATGGAACAAAAAGCTTCATAACTGGTATTGAACCTTAATCACTGCTTGGGTAGGCAGATTAATTTGAACTTAACTATGATGGCTGCTAATTCTTCATTTGTAGGCAAGCCTCTGTTTGGTACGCTTATTGCTCTTCTGCACAATGGGAAGCCGGTATGCTAAATTTCTCTTGCTCATACACAGCTGTCTTTGTTTTCCTTATATTTTTTTTGTTTCATTTTTATTCACTACTACATGAACGATTACAATACCATTCTGCCACATAAAATTTTGTGTACTAAATGATTTTGCCTGATTTTGTTGATGATTGATACTGTCAACAATGAACTACCTTAACACGATTTTTGTTACACAACTTCTAAAACGCTAGTTATTTTAATTACTGCACGTCATATTCGTAATAATTCTTTTCCTGGACAGGTTGTCTAAGTGTGGTATATATGTTTGATATTTCCTTGACATTGGTTAGGCTTTACTTTTGTTCTTCCTTCCTTTAGGTTATTGGTGTTATTGATCAGGCAATCTTGAGAGAAAGATGGGTTGGGGTGGATGGGAAGAAAACAACCTTAAATGGACAAGAAATATCTGTTCGTCCTTGCAATGTACTGGCCCAGGCTTACTTGTATGTATATTGTGTTCTAGTATTTAGGCATCATACCTGATATTACAGACTTAAGTCTTGAATTATGCCTTCCTGTGTATAATCATCAGTGTTGTGCATGTGTCAGATACACAACAAGTCCACATCTCTTTCAAGGAGATGCTGAAGATGCATTTATTCGCGTACGAAATAAGGTATGAACATTGAATCGTTAGTTTGTTTCTACATCTGTGGTTAACTAAACTCACTGCAATCATCAATGTTACACGTTTGCTATTTTACTTATTTTTGATGCAAGGTGAAAGTCCCACTGTATGGTTGTGATTGCTATGCTTATGCTCTCCTGGCTTCTGGTTTTGTGGATCTTGTTGTCGAATCCGGGTTGAAGGTATAACTCTATCATGGATGTGCATTTCATTATTTGGGAAATGATGTTTTCCTTACCTAGTAGTGCTTGAAATGAACCAAACTGGAGCAAGCTGAGTCAGTTTTGAGCTTGAATTGATTTGTATTTGAGATGAGTTCATTTTATCAGTGTCTTTTTTTTAACCAGCTTAAGAGCAGTATTCAATTTATCATCCGTTTGAATTCATTGGATCAACGAAAATTATTTACTGTGAGAATTCATTCTCTTCTGCAGCCATACGATTTTCTCTCTTTGGTACCGGTGATTGAGGGAGCTGGAGGGTCAATAACTGATTGGAAAGGGGACAAGCTGCATTGGCCTGTCTCTCCAGAATCGCGGCCTACAAGTATTAACTTTCACTCGTCTCATTAAGATTCATCAAATTTTATTTCGAAATCCTTTCTATTTTGCATCCCTCCCACTATGTTGAGATAACTGATCTGTATGCCAAGATGCATTATGATGAAAACCAGCACTGGTGCCATGTCAATCGTTCACTCTGCTGCTTTTGATTAGTGGAAAACCAAATGCTTTTGAAATTGAACATATTTTCCCCTTTTTTGCAGGTTTCAACGTGGTGGCAGCTGGAGATGCCCGTGTCCATAAACAGGCCCTGGACGCGCTGCAGTGGCGCTAGTCTGCAGCACAGGCGGCAATTGCTCTCCATCTAGAAAATCGCAACTGCTATTCATTTGTCGAATAAACTTTAGTTTGTAACTGTATGCTTGCCAGTCGGCAAGCAAGTTGTTCACATTGCACTCGACACACTAATAATAAGTAATCCATGTCATGTGATACTTCCACCTGTCACAAATAGTTGTTGTTTTATACATTAGTACAGTCTTTAAAACATAGTTTTGACTACTAATTTCTATTATAATGTATTTATAAAACTTAATAGAATTATAATATTATAGAAGTGCTTTTCGAAACAAATTTACCTATATAATTTTCATGTATTCAATAAAAAGGTGTTGATGGTCAAAGTTTTGAAGGTTTAAATGCAAGCACCATGTCTAAATGGAAAACCTTTTGCCGGCAGGAGGGTATATTTAGCCTTGTTTGAGACAACTTCTTGTGCAGATTTTGGATTCTCTAAGAATTGGGTGGGTGAAAGTTTTTGATTTTGTGTTTAAATTTACTTTTGATTATGGAAGAAGCTTTTTGGAGAATTTAGAATTTGGATTATTAGAGAATCATAAGCTGTCATCTACTTAATTTTTGAAGAATCTAGAATTTGCATATTTAAAAGCTGTTTCAAACAGAACCTTATCAAAGATGATACGCTCCAACCGATGATTCAGTGATTATGCCGTGTTGTTCATGGGGACGGTCGGTTATCAAGAGCCTTTTCTCGTTATCTGGGTGTGTAGCTTCTAGAGCTCTTCTGGTTGCTGCTGCTTTTCGCCCTTTTCTCTCTAGAGTGAAGTTGCGTAGTCACCAACCCCGACCTCGATGGTTCCAGGAATCTCCCCCAGGATGGCGGCGCCGATGGCCGTACAGCCGAGGCCGCGCCACATGTTCGTGCTCGGCACCGGCTTCGTCGGCCGCTACGTCTCCGAGCGCCTCCTCGCGCAGGGATGGTGAGTCCGCCGTCCATCTCCAATCCCCTCTGCCAACCTCCGTGGTGGACTTACCTTCCACCTGATCGACACCGCCGCTGCCATCTCGTCCTCCGGAGCCCTGATTCCGTGTCTGGGTGAATGAATGGTGCAGGCGGGTTTCCGGGACGTGTACCGGCTCTGCCAAGAAGATGGAGCTCGAGATGCTGGGCGTGAATGCTTCCGTTTTCGATGCCACAAGGGGCAGGTACGGGTTCTTCCTGCTCTTCTTGTTCTTCTTCATTCAAGGATTGCTGCACAGTATACTAGTTGCCAAGCTTCAGCCGTAGCCCAGTAGTAAAAAACATAGATGAATTTGATGTGCTAGGCTACTAGCCACTTAAGTAGAGTGGAGGTACTCTAAATTGCTAGCAAGCTGCTCAGCCCACCGCCAGCAACAAGTAGCAAACCTGCCGACATCTTTTGCGTGAAAGAACATTAGGGCAAATCCCGTAGCATTGCTTACTGAAATCGCAGAACCAGCTAAACATGCACATGTTTTTTCTTTAAACATACTTTGCTTTTGTAAAATCGCAACTTAAATTCCTTAAGCCAAAACGTTTGATAAGAACTGCGGTAAGGTCGACCTTTTTGGAACTAACTGCTTGCACTGAACATCTTTTTGTGTTAACGCAAATACTTTAGATATAGTAGATTGGTCGGTTATTCAGGGAATGTCATGTACATACCATCAAACTTTGTACTACATTTAGGCTCCATTTTCTTGTAAATATCATTTTGATGCTCTTGTGTGCTGCTGTGTACCATAACAACAACAACCCCCCCCCCCCCACACCCACAAACAAACACCAACCACCACCACAAATGAATTCATGTTATTATTGATAACTATGTCAATTCCAGTTTGGCAAATCTTCATGCTTTGCAAGATGCAACTCATTTGCTCATCTCCATTCCACCCATCCCTGGAATTGGTGATCCTGTAAGTTGTCAATTATTAGATTCTCAAGTCAGCTCGATTGACTTGAATGCCATCTGAATTTAACTTCATGGTTATTTGCTTCTAATACCTTCCTGCAGTTGCTTTCTTTACATGCTGATCTGGAAAGGACGCTGCATGATGGTAATCTTCAATGGTTATGTTACCTTTCTTCAACAAGTAAGTTCACATATTATATGTACCTCTAGTATGAACTGCTGTTCTATGTTTGTAGCATAATCTTGTATGTTAGTTTGAGGCTGAATTGATTTCCAACATTTCAAAAGTTGCCAATGCACTGAATTATTTAACATGAAGTAGCTAAATGAACTAGTAGTGATGTTTTATGCTTTTGCTTAGGTATACCATTATGCTATGAATATAACTAAGAGTTGCAACTTGTTACAGACAGGTGGCAGCTGCTTTCTTACTTGTGCAATTATTGTAAACTGCAACATGTTAGATACTGCTGCTTCCTTACTAGATACTGTTGTGTGATTTGCACACTAATACACTAGGATATCTATATCTTCACTCTTGTCAAGTACATTATTTTTCACTTTTCAGGTTAACTTAGATAAAGAACATCTCAGACGATGTGTTAACGACCAGAAAGAATTTCTAGAACTACCTTATAATTCTTATTATTTTACAGGTGTATACGGTGATTGTGGTGGTGCATGGGTCGACGAGGAGTAAGAGATTGAGTAGTTTTGTGTGTATATGTTTTTGCAAAACATTTTTAACAGAAAGCTGAAGAAACTGCTGCACATGCAGTCATACAGTGAATCCAAATAGTGAGTCTGCCAAGTTAAGATATGATGCCGAAAAAGGATGGTTGAACCTTATAGATGAGCTGGATCTGTCAGCATTCATATTTCGTTTGGGTGGGATATATGGGCCTGGAAGAAGGTTTCAATCTGCTAATACTTCAACCTGTTTTACTATTTTGATTTCTAATCAAATAATTAAGTTGACTCTAGAAATTCAAGATTTGACAACTGACATTCTGATCACTACCACTATGTGCAACTTTCTGAAAAGCGAAAGATTTACAACACTTCCACTTTATGAAAGAAATGACCAAACAATGTAATGGATGAAGAATGGGAAAATTTATTCATTGAAAGCACCATATGGTAATTCGTGCAATGATCCCTATTGCAATGACCTTTGTTGATTACTGCAGTGCTCTGGACACCATAGCTAAGAGCAAATCTTTGTCACAAGGACAGAAGTTGAGGGAGTCCAAGCAGTACACTGCACGAATCCATGTGGCTGACATCCATCAGGCTATCCTGGCTAGCATGAGCATCAGATGTGCAAGGTTTCTGTTTTCTCATGCCTGTACATTTTCTTCAGTTCTATGCAATTGCTTCAGCCTTCAAGCATATTTTCAAACTCCATTTCTATCTGTGTTACATAGCATAGCTCAAATCTGAGACTGCACCACCAAAAATTTTACTTTGGTTGTATTTCTCAAGCTTGCTTTGCTCTACAGAAACAACTTCCTTGGCCTCTTTCCCCCCAAAATAGCTTTATTTCATTCAATATTTGGTTTTATGTCTGTATATTAGCAAACATAAACCCCAATTTCATGTACTGTTAGTATTTTGGTTCTTAGTCATATTTTATAAACTTTTTTCTTACTAGACCCACTGAAATTGGGGATACCTATGGAGGCTGATCATTGATATCCAATCTCATTTCCAGGAAAATATACAATGTGGTGGATGATGACCCTGCTCCAAGAGTCGAGGTTTTTGCGTTTGCTCGGAGCTTGATAGAGAGAAGATATCCGGATTTGAGAAGGGATTCCGCGGGATCAAACAGTCAGGATAGAGTTATAACCGCCGAGAAACGGGTCTCTAATGCTCGGCTGAAACAGGAACTTGGCGTTAGGCTTCTTCACCCATCTTATAGATCAGGGCTGCAGAGTATTTTTTATTCTTGGCTAGACGAGTCTACCCTTCCGAGAGAAACCGGTGACGTTTAGCTTGCGTATGTATACAGCTAGTAGGTTGGCTTTTTTTTTCTGGGTTTGGTTCATGTATTCCCTAATGGATGGATGACACACGCTGGACCTGAAGTTTTGAATTAAGGTCTGAACTGTTTTATTTTCTTATTTTGCCGGAAGGAATGAACAATATGCCAAAAATGTGAAGAATGTGTCACTTTGAAAGACCAATATTTGGCAGGAACAACATGCCACAAGACTGTTAACTGTGGGGTGGGTTAATGACCATTTCTGTTCTCGCTCTACAAGACTGATAATATAGGGATCTCCTTGATGTATACATAGCCCGTGGGACGCACGATGATGTGTGCAAGCCCGGATCGATCGAGGAGGACATGTTACAATCGACACCAGCGTTGCAGAGCGCCAAGGGCAGGAGTTGGCGGGAAGTGAGTTGGAAGTCGGCAACGAGGAGTAACGAAGTGTTTGGCTTCAGTTAAGGCGAGCAAGGGTGCAGATTAGAAGTAATCGGCGAGTGAAAGGAGATCCACCGTAAATGACAATGAACAGTAATTACGAAACATTGTAATAGTCAATATTACTGTAATGAGTTACAGAGTCAATTGAAGAAGTGAAAAGGGTTATAGCTGGGGTATATATACTTATGTAAAGACAAACAACTCGATATCTCTGAAAAATATAAAGAATCTTCTGGCTTGCCTTCTTCCCCAATTCTTCTTTCTCTTCCTCTTTCTTCTGTATTCCTCTCGAAACGGCCGAACTCACGCATCAATCCTCGTTTGATGCAAGGGGTTGTAACAATCTTGGTATCAGAGCCGCGTGCGATCAAGGGATTCACTCGGTCTTGAGCTGTAAAATTTTTCCGGCGGAGGGTTTGGGAACTTGCGACTTGCTTTTCCGCGGTCTCAATCGATCCCAGTAAAATCCCCAATTCCGATTGGCTCGGCTTGGTGACTGGTCAGCACGGCTCCTCCAAAGCCTTCCGTACAGACGCGCTTCGTCCTGGACGCCATGGGAGAGGCGACCACACAGATGGAAGAGAAATGGGGAACGATCAAGGAAACTATCGACGTGCTGGTGACCAAGGTGGCGGCAATGGAAACACTCCAGCATCAAATGGCGACACAGATTGAGGCCCTGTTTGTTTCAGCTTAGGCTTTTTGGCTTTTGGCTTAAAGCCCGCTTTTTGGCTTAATGAGCTTTTAAGCCATTTGCTTTTAAGCCAAGGCATGTTGTTTGGCATCTTGGCTTTTTTATGGATTGGATAGTGTAGCTTATTGTTGAAAAATCTAAAATACCCTTTTAGATTGTGAGGAAGAGGAGAGGAGACGCCTTGAAAACAAAAGAAGTTTCATTTATACTAGATAGGAACTCGCGCTACGCCACTCGCATAATAGGGTTCTTTTTATAAAATTACCAAGAGAAGGGTCGGATGTAATTTTTGTTTTTGCAAAACTACCCACCGTTGGACCCAACCGCCAATATATAGACTACGGCTTTTTTCGCAAAAACAAAAAAATAAAGGTGGAGGACCCGACGCGAATATCTGAAACTATAGGGCTCTTTTGCAAAATTACCGATAGAGGGTCTGATGTAATTTTTGTTTTGCAAAACTACCCACCGGAGGACCTGTTCGCGAATATATACAAACTACGGTTTTTGCAAAATAACCGCCAGAGGACCTAAACGTAATTCTGAAATTTATGGAGGGCTTTTTCAAAAAAACGGTGACACGTGGCGGCCTCCGATTCTCCCCGCCAGAGATAAGTTATATGGATGGCATTGGTGGGTAAATATGTTACAACTTCAATGGCAAATATAAATTTCAATCAAAAAGCCAAAAAAGCCACCTCACATTGGCTTTTAGTTCATGGGAGGCTTTTGGCTTTTTAAGTTTCGCTTAAAAGCTATCTGTTTGTTTTAGCTTTTGGCTTTTTTTAAGCCAAGAAAAAGCCGAAACAAACAGTCGAGTTAGCCGCCCTGTAATGCACAAACAATCCCAAGAGCGATTGATCATGGCCAAGCAATTGGAGGCCACGGCCCAAAGCGGTGGCGAGACTTACGGTGGAAAGTTTCAACATCAAGTCAAATGATAATTGTGGGGGAATCATGCCACCGAACAACCACCAAAAGGCACTCTGACCCGGCAGAGGTGATCGGTGAAATTTGGTCACAAAGTTACCGTTGTTGCAAACACCATCAGGTTCGCATACGAATTGTTCCATAGATGCTAAGGCTGGATCATCAGGGACGGGATTCCGACCATTGGGAGATCAAGGCAGTTCTTCTCGGAATCCATTACCCAAGCTTTCCTTCCCTAAATTTGCCGGAGATAGTCCCAGGATCTGGAGGGATAAGTGCATGAACTACTTCCAGATGTATAATATAGCAGAATCGTTATGGGTGAACGCAGCTTCTTTGCACATGGAAGGTAATGCAGCTAAGTGGTTACAAGCTTTTAAGCTGAAGCATGAATTGGGTGATTGGGAACATTTACACTATGATAGCCTTTTTTCAGAAAACTCTTACAGCGTGCTTTTCTCAAAAACTCTGGACCGGTAGTATCGCTGTGATAAAGTCAATACTACCGCATGTGCGGTAGTACCGAGCTCTTGCTCGGTAGTTATTTACTAAAAAGGGTGTGTTTGAATGGTGTCTCTATATTTTGAACTTTGGTACTACTGTTGTGAAGAAGTTAGTACTACCGATACTTATTTTATAGAGAGGCTATTTTTCTAAGCTGATCTCACTTCAAAAGTCAGCTCTACCACAGTTTGTGTGCTGGTAGCGTCGGAACTCATTTAATGGCTATTTCTCGCTGCATTTAATGTGCCAATTCGATCGTTGTCAATTCTTAGATAGATCCCTTGTATCTTGATTTTCTAAGAAACAAAATTCCATTTCCCTATCCACCGCTGAAGCCAAATATATATTTGCCGGTGGTTGTTGCGCTCAATTACTTTGTATAAGGTAAATATTGATGGATTATAGAATAAATTTCAAAAGTGTGCCTCTTTTATGTGATAATGAAAGCGTGGTTAAAATAGCCAACAACCTAATCCAACACTCAAGAACTAAGTACATAGATATCCGCCATCATTTCTTAAGAGATCATGTGAGAAAATATGATATAGTCATTAGCCACATAAGAACCGAAGATCAATAGCGGATATCCTCACCAAGCCTTTAGATGAAGTCTGATTTTGCAAATTGAGGAATAAATTATTTGTTATAGATATCTCTAATGTTGCTTGAACTTGTGCATCATGATTGTTCTCTTATTTGATGTTATTTGTTCTTATTCGAATTACTTGATCCTTGAGTTGGCAACACATTAAGGGGGTGTACTATACTTTGTTCATGTATACTACATCCTTAGAATGTAAAATATTAAATAAGTGCAAATAAATCTTCAAAAGAAAATACTAGATCATACTATATCAAAGTTATTTGAACATATCATATTTTGATGCTTTAACAAAATTTCTCTTGAAAATTCTCATGTCAATATATATATAATATAATTTTCTAAAATAAGCAAAACTATATTCCTTATTTTGGAATAAAAGCCAAAAATCATTTGTAAAATGTCTTATCTTTAAACTTCCTCAAAATCCAAAAATTAGTCTATTTTGAACTAATTAATGCACTTTGTGAGTCATTGCTCTTAAAACTAGAATCTTGACATTTCTAATCCTCTAAAAGTATTTTTGACTCAAACAATTCAATCAAATTGTTCCATAAGTTATTTGGGTTCTTTTATTTCAAAAGTTATCTTTCAAAGCACCAAAAACCTATTTTGCATAAAAACTTGTTTAAATTTGTGCTACTGAAGGTTTAGCTGGTTGGAAATACTCGTATATGTTATTCACTATTATTTGAATGTATATGAGTTATTTGCAATCTTTGCTCTGCTATCTCTGGCTGTTTCAGCCTAAGTCAGCAGTACCGACCTTTTGGGTCTAGTAGCTTCGGATGTCGGCACTACTGACTCTAAGAGCTGTAGTACCATATTTGTCTAGTGGGGCCATTCTAAGTAGTTAATGAGGTGGCCGTTCCTTTTTCTCTCTCACCCAGTCCTACCTTTAGCACTACCGGTTGTCTCTCCTATCTCTCTTTTTCTTCTTCTCTCTCTCCTATGCGGCCTAAATTTCCTCAAATCTTCAAAACCTCCACTAAATCTTGTTGGTTTCAGTTCCAATCTCATCCCTCAGTATTCCTCCTCCAAAGGTGACCTTCGATCCCCTCCTTTAAATTTCCTCAAATCTTCAAAACCTCCACTAAATCTTGTTGGTTTCAGTTCCAATCTCATCCCTCAGTATTCCTCCTCCAAAGGTGACCTTCGATCCCCTCCTTTCTCCTCTTATTTGCTCTCTAGGTCATCTTTTACTCTTTTTAGGGTTTGATGAAAATGTGACCTAAAAATGTAATGCATGTTCAAATCTAGTGATGAAATGGATAAATTGGTATCACCAGATGTATTCCTTAACATCAATTGAAACCAATTTAGTCATTTTTACACAAATTCTTTGCATGCATTTTACAGTTTAGAAAATTCAGAACTACCATAGTTTTCACAGCGGTATCGACACTATCGTCTCTAGTAGCAGTAGTACTGGACCTCAGCACTACCAACGTAACATAAGTGGTACTACCAACTTCTCTGAAAGAGTTTTTCTCCAAATGTTTGAATTGTCACATTCTCATAAAACTCTACAGTGTAATATTTGTTTTCTTATCTATCCATGCTTATCTTGTCTATTTCCTTGCGATTTAGTCGAAATGCCAAGGGCAAGGACCACCTCAAAGGCACCTCGTGGAGGTGGGAGTGTCCACAAATCAACGCAAAACATAGTGGCTCATGCAAGTGACAATAACGATAGTGAAGACTCCTTCACCATGGCCATGAGGGATAGAGAAGCTGAACGCTTAGTCCAGCAGACTCTAGTTGGGTGACGGGGTCTTGTGCTAGCAAAGGCAAATGCCTAATGGTGGAGTCAAAAATGATGATGAAGAAGGATGTGGCAATGGAATCTGAGGGAGAAAAAGAATAGGAGGTCAATGAGGATGAGGAAGCTCAACCTTTTGAAGTTGGGGTTTGGAGTGACCTGAGATAAATCAAAGGTGATGACTACTTTGCTTTGAGAGATCAGAATGAGTATTCTAAGCCTCAAAGTGCCACATAAGATATATTTCATACCAAATTTCAGCAAAAAGTGTATTATGAAATATATAAGGAAAAGAAATTTGTAGATTAGAAATTGATCAACTGGGATGACATCTGCTAATTACCCATATTTCTTGGTGTTCCTGAGTTGTTTTAAGGAACTAGGCTCATGGAGTTTCTCAGCAGGAGGAGTGACTTTACTGAGGACCTTATCAGGCAGTTCTACACCACCATTCACATATCTGAGGACTTAAATCAAATCACTTGAATGACTGGTTCTGACATCTTCTCAGCTACTAAGAGTGATTTTGAGTTTGCTTTGGGTATTTTTCATAGTGGATTCCCTAAAATCCACGATGATAGCGCTCTTGGTCTGGCACAGCAGTGCACTTTTTATGATATAGCTACCAAAGTCAGAAAGCTAGGGAAATTGACTAGTCTTCTCCCACAGCCTCAGTTGATAAACAAGATAATCAGAGTTACCATTCACCCTAAGACTAACAACCTCGATGATATTAGAGGGTATGCATGGAACTTGATCAACAAAGTCATGTAGAGGAAGAAGTTTGATGTTGTGGATTTTATTCTCAAGGAGATAGATTCCTCTTCCATGGATTGTGGCAAGAGAATTTATTTTGCTCCTTACATTATGGCCCTCATCAGGAGGATGGCTAGTTATAATGGCCCTCTGCCAAACATTCATAAGCCCTACAAGCCTCAAGAATCTCCTCCTTAGGTTCTTGGTCACTTCGAAAAGCACAAGCAGTAGATGGAGGAGCAACGCCCAATGCCTTCTCATGATGCAGTTTTGTTGAGTCTCTCTAGTCTTTGTTCTGATTTAATGGAGAGGCTCGACCTTAAGTGTGCCCAGATGGAGAGTCGCTTTGCCAGGATGGATGAATCTCAAGTTCAAACTTGTGTTTTGGTTGAATAAATGAGACAGTGAGTGAACGACATTGGTGAGACTATGCATCTCCTTCGTGATGAGTTCCCATCACTTTTCGTCGCTTTGGCCGTGGTCATAGAGGCCATCGTGGTACTCCTCCACCCTCCTAGTCATCTCATGAAGAACTATCTTTTGGTACTTGATGCCAAAGGGGGAGAAGTGTAGTGGGGGTTTGGTTTGGTGTTAGTATAGTCCAAGGATTATTATATTACTTGTATTATCTCTATGCAAGCTAATTCAACCTTGTATGTTTGTGTTGCTTTTGGATAATACTTGTGCTTGCTTTGTAATGGATGTTTATTGTTTTAATTTAAAGCTTATCTTGCTTATCATTTGTTGTGATTGTTGAGTATGTGTATTATTTATTTTCTTACTTATCTTGCTTATCATTTATTGTGATTGTTGAGCATGTGTAGTATTTATTTTCTTATGTCTATCATGCTTCCTCAGATCACATATATAAGAGGAAACTCTACCAAAATTTCAAAAAATATTCAAAATGTGCATGATCCTCACTCATTATCTCTATGAACATATTTAGAGGAAGTTTTCAACTATATATAATGGATTTAATAGGATTTTACTTCAATTTTCATCCCTAAAACTCAAATGAAGTAAAAATACTATTTAGAGCAATTTCTAGAGTATACATTTTGTCTTGAACTAAATGTATACTAAAAAAAATTCTTTCATTTGTATTTGTTAAGATTGTCATCAATTACCAAAAAGTGGAAGATTGAAGCATCTAGGTCCATAATTTTATTTGAGTTTTGGTAATTAATGACAATCATGTTAATGGACTAACAATTTCTCTTGAGTTTGTGAGAATAGGTTGGTCTTTGGTTTGGCACATGGAAAAGGAAAACTTGTGAAGTATAAGGTCAAGTAAAGAAGATTAAAAGCTCAAAGTCAAGGTACAATTGTGTTAAGGACCTTCTATATAATTTTACCGATCTCGAAGTGAGAAGTAAAAAATCGGATTGCTAGAATAGATGTCGTACTATCAAGGGGGAGTGATGCCTAGTAGCTTGAATTTGATTAAGATCATTTGGCTCAAACTTTATTAAAAATCACCTCTTAGTTGCATTTGGATTGTTTCTCCAAAGTTGTTTGTGCATATTTAGAGAAATTGGCATGACCGCTATGATAGGGTCGGTACTACCGCATGGACGGTTGTACCACGTTTACACCATAGTAGCCTTTGCTTTTGCCCGGTAGTTATTTTACAGAAAAGGGTGTTTTGAATGGTTTCTCTATATTTTGAACTCCTGTACTAACACTGTGAAAAAGTCAGTACTACCGAGACTCGGTAGTACCACAAAATATACACTAGTACTTATTTTACAGAGAGGCTATTTTTCTAAGCTAAGCTCACTTCAAAAGTCGGCACTATCATACTTTGTGTGTCAGTAGTATCGGACCTCATTTAACGGCTATTTATCGCCATATTTAATGCACCAATTCGACCATTGAGGAGGTCTGGTACTACCGGGTTTTGCACGCTAGTAGTACCAGGTTTTTTTATTTTTATGGTATCCAATTCTAATGGTTGGAATTATCGGTGGAGGCTATAAATACCCTCACACCTGCATCAAGGGAGCTTCTTAGATGATCATTGAATACCTTGTGAGCTCTAGCAAGTCTTTTTTCTTCCTTTGTGTATTAAATTCTTATTTTTAGGGAGTTAGGAGCATTCAAGTGTGCATTTTACGTTTGAGCCATTAGACTCTTGAATCAACCTCAAACAAGCGTCATCACTCTATTCTGTTGGAGGTTGCCACCTCCTAGATGACTTAAGAGGTAGGAGAACTGGTGATCTCCTCAAAGAAGGTTGTGAGGAGGCCCAGTGGTTTGTTAAGGTGGAAGTTTGCCTATCCTGAGTGGGGAAGAGCTACTGATAGTGATCGAGCGAGGCTCATTTGTACAAGGAGCCAGCTTGAGTTGATCAAGCTACCTCAACGTGGATTAGAGGAAACCGATAAGTCTCCAAGACCATGTGATAAAAATTTGTATTCTTCTGCTTATGGTTTGATCTCTTGTATTTATTTGATAAATTTACATTCCTAGTTTTCTTATCAATTGCCCATGTACCTAGGATTGATAATTTTCCTAGACTTAGTTTGTTGATGCACTTAACAAAATCTAGACAATTTAGGTTTTGATTGTTGAAAATCTTAATTATAGTTTTGCTTGATCATTTATTGCAATTAGAGCCGAAGAATTTTAAAAACCTCCTATTCACCCCCACTCTAGTCGGTTATCCTTGATCCCACAGTATATCGCCTCCCGCGCCCAGCTGCTGTGGTAGGATGGCTCCCTCGGGCTATTCCACCTTCCGTGCCCAGCAATCAGGAACACTTCGTATGCATAACTTTATATTCTTGTATAATTATTTTGTTACATCACAAATCCAACACATATATTTGAAATTTTCTAAAAGTACTATACAAATAGTTCTAAGGTCTTACAAATTGCAAATCACCAAAATTAGAATCAATTTAATTAATAAATTTGATCAACCAAAGAGGTTATATCATGATGTTTTTTCAAACTTTTGAGGGTCCCTGGTCATATCGTAAATGATAGTATTAAGTGGATAAGTGAACCTCATCGGCGGTCAACCCTTGACATGTAAGGGTGAAAACGGGTCGGATACAGGTGAATATTGCTCTTCCCATATCTTAATCTGTATTTTTTCAGATTTAGAATCAGATATAGGCTAGTTGGATACGGATACGAATCCGAGTTTTTTGGGATTCAAATATGGGACGAATATATGATGGATTCGGATCGGAAATGGATAAAGATATGCAAATAATGCACACATATATAAAGTAATATATGTTGAATTAAACCATACATGTGCATGATCATAGTATCAAGTTATATATTAATCAAACCCAATAGACCTTATAGAAAGAATATACTACATTAGAATCAACTAATTGTCAATATAAATGGGTTGCCATGGGAACAAATGTGATGAAATGGGATGGCCTTTGCTGATATCTGAATAGGAAAAATTTGAATATCCGATCCGAATAGAAAAATCCGTATATATCCGGATTCCGTCCCGTATTTACTGGATATTGGTTGCTCTGTATCCGATCTCGGATCTAGATTCAATTATCCGGATCTCGTCCCGAATCCAACCAGATAGTCAAATTCGATCCCGAATCTAGTCTCAGATCGGGCAAAAAAATATCCAACCCGTTTTCACCCTAACGACATGGAGGTTGGTGGGCCGTGGATCCCCAAATCCACTTCTGCACCTGCTTTTTATAAAACCCCTTAGAACTATCCTGTTTGACGACAAATGGCGGATGCACCACAGTTTTTTTTACATCGATCCTTGTATTTGTAGATGTTTACATGTAAATCACTAGAAAATTAAAGAAATATCCCAATAAACCATGTTCGCATTGCAATTGACCCCAGAGGTATAAGTTGCTAGCTCTGTTCCCATCGGCAATTAGATGGAATCCGCGAGCGAGCTGAGGTATACTTTGGACCTTGACCACTTGCAGATGCTTTAGCGTTCACATTGAGTAAACATATAGGTCTATATTGTTGTATTTTTGTTGCCTCTTTAATTTTTGGAAGAAGCGTAATTATCCCAAAATTGAGGCGAAACAGAGGTAATTTTCCATGAAAAAAATCATTAAACAGCGCCATCAGATCCCCTTTTATAATTTCCCAAAATACCTGATAAAATTCAGCTGGGAATCCATCAGGACCAGGTGCTTTATTATGCTCCATCTGAAAAACCGCCTCTCTAACCTCTTTCTCAGTGAACTGTTCAATGAGGATGGCATTTTCCTCAATGGACACCTGAGGCAAATCATGAATATGAGTCTCCACCATACTGAAATTATTTTCTTCTAGTGGCCCAAACAGACCCTTATAATAATTGGTAACATGCGCTTTTAGATCAGCATCACCTACAATTATGCCATCATCATGCTTTAATTGAAAAATGCGCTGCTTTCTGTGCTTACCATTAGCGATCAAATGAAAATATTGGGTGTTATCATCACCCTCTAACAAATCTTTTGTTTTAGCTCTCTCATACCATTTAACTTCCTCTTCCCTCAACATTTTGACCACTCTATCTTTGAGGTAGTTCTTCAAATTTAATTCATATTCTGAGAGAATGTTATGTTCAGCCTTCTTATCGAGAGCATCAATTATGGAAATCATTTTTACTTTCTCTTTCTTGTTATGTCCAGCTGTATGTTTGGCCCAGCCTCTTAAAAATTGTCTGAGAGCTCTTATTTTATTCCGCCATTTTTCCATGGCAAGATCCCCTCATTCGACCGCCATTTTTCAAAGAACCAAGTCATAAAACCATCCCTAATCAACCACCCACGCTCAAATTTGAACAATGGTTGATTCTTATAAGGAGACGGAAGCCCCAATATTCAAAATCAAGTATGCAGTTTTAGTCAGCTTTATCGTCTTCACCAGAATAGAAGTGTCGCCCATTGCAGCAATTCTCCTGCTAGCCGCCAGCGCCACAGCCCTAGCAGTTTTACTCAAGCAATAAACATCTGGTTAGTTTGCTGTAACTCACACAGTAATCAGCCCATGTAGAACAGAAATCATCCTAGGCGTCGGAACCTTTTTTTTTTTTACCGAGGCAAATCATGAATATGAGTCTCCACCATACTGAAATTATTTTCTTCTAGTGGCCCTGGTAACATGCGCTTTTAGATCAAGATCACCTACAATTATGCCATCATCATGCTTTAATTGAAAAATGCGCTTTACAGGCTTACCATTAGCGATCAAATGAAAATATTGGGTGTTATCATCACCCTCTAACAAATCTTTTGTTTTAGCTCTCTCATACCATTTAACTTCATTTTGCACCTTTGAGGTAGCAAATTTAATTTTTATAAAACCCTTAGAACTATCCTGTTTGACGACAAATGGGATCCCCTCATTTCGGCCATTTTTCAAAGAACCAAGTCATAAAACCATCCCTAATCAACCACCCACGTTCAAATTTGAACAAAGGCCAGCATGCAATGCCAAATAAATTCTTTGCCCTGACAATGTAGCAATAAGTTCATCCAGGTCAATTTTAGGAGAGGAGGCACTAGGTACCACTTTTGTTTTTTTCTAAGTCCTATGTAGAACAGAAATCATCCTAGGCGTCGGAACCTTTTTTTTTTTTTCTGTCAAAGGCCACCTGACAATATTTAATATAGGGAATCTCACGCTAATCGATATGAAAGCATATTTGGGACAACAAGAACGAACACTCACCCTAGGGCGTCCATGTAACGGGATGGTTAGATCGAATCTGCGAAGTATTTATTTTTCTGGCCACTTTATCTTATTTTTTACAAATCTAGCCTTTTCACAAATGTATTTACAGATTTAGTCTTCTCTCTCACCACGGAAGGTCTGATAGATGACACCAGTTCTTTGTCACACCCGTAGAGCATGGGAGCTGGCAAGCGCGGCAGCGGATGACCTAGTACAGGAGCAGGTGTTGCCGTGCCTGAGGAGCATGTGAAGCATGCTGCCATGGCCAGTGAGCATAGGAGGCGTGCTATCACGGTGCTAGGAGCTCTAGTGTTCTTCCGCAGTAGGAAAGCGCGGGAAGTGACATGTCACCTTCCAACACTTCTGCGGTCGGGAATGAGGTTATATTTACAATTTCATTTGAAAGGGAGTTAAATTTGCAAAAAATAAGGTAAAAGAGGCTAAAAAGGTGATCAAAGGTTTACTTCAAACCTTAAGACTTTTTTTAAAAAAAAAACGGAAACCTTAAGACTTAGGTGAACCACTTAAACGACTCTGAGGGATTCAAATTGAATCATGTAATTTTATGGTTTATGGACCTATTTGAACCATGACAACAAGTTTAAGATGAGAGAGACTGTTGGGAATCACTCCCTCACTCTTGGAAGTCAATCACAGATTTGTCCTCTCAATCTCTCTCACAGGTTACACATGTGTCGAACGGAAAAAAATTCCGTAGAGGAGGTATGCAAATTTAACTCTGTGCATCTCCGATGGATGCCACGTGTTCATCTTGCCAATCTCAACCATTCATTTAATTTCTCACTCCTCCTATTAATAACACCCTTGATTTCTCACTCCTCCAATTAATAACACTGTTGGTGGGATGAGGTTGAGATTTAGCTAGATGGACAGATGGCATTCATCGGAGTGGGGATGCACATGATTAAATTTGCATACCTCCTCTACAGAATTTGTTTCCGTGTCGAACACCCATACACAAGTGTATACGAGATGATAATGAGCACCCTATGCCAGAGACAGTTACAGGAGAAATGGTCGTTGGGTTGTCGAGGTCAATACAAATTTATAACACTAATTTATGATAACTTGTAATAGAAGGATTATGTACTTATATACTAAAAGAATTATATGTGCTAACTAGATTGAAGGGTGTCGATGTCGCTTGATGCTAGCCTATACATTGTAGCTCCGTTCCTGACCTATGAGCACCAGAAACAAACAGACTAAGGCTTGGGGCAATTTTATTCAGTTAAGCAACAAGATACCGGCCCGACGCCCACCTCTTGCTGCCTGCGTGCCGCGAAATGACGCATGCGTTACACAGCCGCGCCATCAAAGCCGGCAACGGCTGTCGTTGTCTTTCACATTTGCCGCCTCGAGTGGTTGGGGTTTGAGACCAAGATACTCCGCGGTGACCGGCCTGAAAATTCGCCGCTCGTCCGACTCGAGCGCGGCGGTGAGCCTCGGCCACACGAGCGCGCCGACGATCCACGACCCGTCGCCTCCGGGACGCGCCATCATCTGCACGAACCCCGAGCACAGCCTCCTGCTCGGCGAGGTCGGCATCGCGATCGCGGCACGCCCGACGCCGAAGTCCGTGTCCAGCGGGAACGAGGTGAACGACGTCACGGCCACGGTCGAGCTGCCCAGTTGGAAGAATCCACGTACCCGGCTGCCGTCTTGTGCGCCTCCACCCAGTCCACCAGCTCCAGGAAATGGTCGCCGTACCCCCGCGCCGTGGTCGCGTCGCGCACCATGGACGCCACCTCGTGCAGTTGCTTTCGCTGGATCTCCTCCACGCTCGCCTCCCTCAGAGCGAAGGTCGCCACGTTGCCCACGTAGCTTCGCATCGCGGCGCGGTGCTCCGGCGCCGTGAGCCTCTGCCGCCCGTCCATCCACCAGCCCATGCGGCAGCGCGCGTCTGCCGCGCCCACGACGGTGGCTAAGGCCTTCCACATGTACGCGGACACCGCCTGTACGCGCGTCGCGCGCTCGCCGCCTTGGCTCGCCATCTCGCGCAGCCGGGAGATGTTCAGCGCGTCTAGGTAGTACAGGCGCCGGACAAAGCTCGCGTCGCTCGTCAGGACGTTGACTAGACGATCGTTGTCCAACGGCCTGAACTCCACGGCGAGCGAGGAGCTGGGCGTCGAGGGCGTGGCCCGCGGGCGGAACACCGAGCGGTCGTCGATCGGGCGGGTTCCCCCGGCGAGCGCCCCCGTCCGCGCGAGCTCGGACCACGCACTGACGAGCATGCACAGTCCGCACTACAGGAAACAAGAATAGTGTCCTCGGTCGAAACATTTTTATCGTCGGTAAAAAGGCCGACGACAAAAAGTATACCTGTCTCGACGGTTTTAACGCAACCCGACGACATATATACACCAAGCAGGCCTGTCTCGGCGATTACATCAAACCCGCCGATACAGACCACGAGCTGTGTCCTCGGCCTCAATGAAGCCGACGACAACGACAGCTTCTGGCCCCAAACCCAGTTGGGATCTGTGTCCTCGGCCCCAGGTAAAGCCGACGACACAGCTTCAACATCTGTATCGGCAGCGATGAGGTTACCGACGACAAACGTCTGGGTGTCGGGCCGGCCCCGGATGGCATCTGTGTCGTCGGGTTTTGGTCTAGCCGACGACATAGGTGTCTTGTGTCGTCGACTTTGTGTCGTGGGACTTGTGTCGTCGGCAGGCCGACGACACAACTCTGTGTCGGCGGTTTTGGCATCTGTGTCGTCGGTAAAAGCCGAAGACACTGACCAAGATCCCTGTAGTGCCGTGCCCATCCACGAGCAGATGGTTGATGCCCCACGCCACGGAGAAGCCGCCGCACGCAAACGACACCACATGCACAGACAGCGCGACGTCGCCGTCGTACGGCAGCGGGATCTTCCCCACGGACAAGTCCATTCTGCTGAAGTCCAGGTTCTCCAGGTCCATGTTGGCCTCGCCGACGACGAGCTCCGCACCTTGGTTGTTGCAAAGGACCTCGGGGAGGCCGGATCGTGGGTTCGTCACGATGCGCCCAGCAAAGAGGAAGAAGTGGTTGAGCAAGGACGGTAAGCCGGCCGCGAAGGTGGCGACGATGGCGTCGAAGCTTCTGGTTGAAGGCTTCGGGTATATGCAGACGAGGGAGCCGGGGAAGTTTCCATGGATCAGGAGGTCGATATTGGAGACGTCGAGGACGTGCGGCTCCATGGAAGAGTCGGAGGCCGTAACGAGGCGCCGGCTTACGACTCGGACATGCAAATCATAACAATTATTCACGACGTTGGCCATTCCAATATGCGTGTTGCAAACAGCTAGGTATGCACTGCCACTGGTATTAGCCAAACAGTAGGCACATCCAAAGTACTCTTTGCCATGACAAGATTATATAGAGGGAGCTAGGTACCAAAATTTATATGATGCAGTACCGAGAGGTACTAAAAATTTAAAGGAGTGTGAGAATTTGAGTGTTTTCTTATTAAATATCACTTAAATTTTAAGTATTTAGATTTAGATCTAATTAATTGATGGAATCAATTTGCTTTTCCCCTCCCATTTGAGTACTCTATAGACAAAAAACTTAGTACTCAAATACTAAAAAAACACTGGAGTGTCATTTAGCAATTCCCAAAATGTAAAGGATATGTAGTTACCAACTTTTGATACATTTTGGTATTATGATAGTGTAAATTTTGGTACCTCTTAATGATGATAAAAAGTCTAGACTATGTAACTTTTATCTCCAGGACTACAGGATTTATGTTGTCTAATTTTCCCTCTTTAGATCATTGTGCTCAATTGATACGAAGTCTTTTGTACGTTTTTTTAAAACTAGTTGAGTATTAGAAGTTAAAGTCAGAAGAATCTTTTGTTCACAAGCGAGTGTGATGCCAATACCAACAATACAAGGAACGGGGGTAATTTTTTAAGCACAACTTGATTAACTGACTATATTTTGGTTTAGATATTGGTTGAATACTAAGAGGGTGTTTGGGACAGCTCTAGCTCTATCAAAATCTGTGGAGTAGGTGGAGCAGGGTATTTATAGCTCCAGAAATTTATGGAGCTGGAGCTGTGGGTACATTAAGAGTGTTTAGGTAGATCATCCTGTTTACATTTTAGACTAAAAATATAAACTTAATTCACTTTATTTTAGTTTATAAGTTTCAGATCTAACCTAGAGCTGAGAGCTGGAGCTCTCCCAAACAGCGTCTAGGATCTATATTCACAAGTAGACATCTTCTCGATCTATTTTCGTGGAAAATATATATGTTTTGACTTGACGTCTCGTTAGTCTTCGTCTTAGTTTATCGAGAACATGTACCGATATGAAGCGTTGAAGCCATCCTCGTACGTGTTTCTTAGGCCTATTTGTTCTTGAATATAAAAGGCGGAAATATATATGAAGCTACGAGCGGATGACATAGGTTCACCCACTATTGTATTCATCCGTCACGCATTAAGATCCACGCTGCTGCGTTTAGCTTTCCCGGCTTTGTAGGCGCTCGTGCGTGCAAAACGCTGGGCACGGGGACGGGGTGCTAGCTGTGATCTCCGGCGTGGAGTTGACAGATCGGTTGGTGTTTTAGGGGCTAGGTCCAGCACAACTCAAATCGATTGGTTACGGTCCCAATAGCTAGCGCCAAAATAAGAAGGGGAGAGACTGGAACTCGTGGTTGTAAAAAAATTGTCTCGAGTTTAGCCTCTATCCCGATACCCATCCGAGCTAAGGTTAGCGCTCAGGCTACCGAAGGCCGCCACCAAAGTTCTCGGTGCCTTCTACTTCACCCATCTGCTCCGATCTAAACCGATTAAAAGATTAATGGTCTCCTCTTCTACACCGGGTTAGCACATCTAATGATCTAAGTTCCACATTATAATTTTGTGATCATGTTTTAGGCTAGTTAATGATGTTTTAGGCATTAGTTTAGCGCAAAGTTCTAACATTTGGTGTCAGAGCATCCTAGTCTAAGCACGATCCTTATTCAGCCGGGTTTAGACCTAATTTTGTCGGTTTTAGTGTTTAATTATGTAACCGCCCGTATTTTCGCATAAAATGCCAAAATAGAAATCTATGTGCATTCGGTATTAGTCCATGATCAGTAGCTAGTACGCACATTTAGAACAATTAGAATCACAACCATATATTATATTATTAAAGCAGAAGCTATGTGTACAATGTATTCTTACAATTCAGAGTATATGTATATGTAGCACAGAAGAAGCAAAGTCTTGTAGTGTGCTCATCCAACTCGTAGATAACTGATAAGGCATAATCCCTAGAAAAGATCGCTTCATTAATATTCCCGTATCCTGCGATGAAAAGAAATCTTCAGAGTTTCGCTATCTTTTCCACCTAAAAACAACATAATAAGTAAGATTGAGTACTTTCATACCCCCAAGACTTAAGGTGGTATTTGCAAATACATAAATGCAGGCCTTGTCAAAGGAGACTTCTAAGGTAAATTTTGCATAAAGTGAATTGAATTTGTAAATCAAGTTGTCATTTACAAACGAAATTTGTAAGAGCAAGTTTGACTGATATAAAAGTAAGTAAAGTATAAGTAATAACTCACAGTCTTCCATGACATAAGTATCGGATCTTCCATTATCAACATGCATCTCAAATCTGCAACAATCACCTTCCAACAAATATTCCCAATCCAACCATTTAGAAATTATCAAAACTTCTAATTAATGCAAGCGCACCAAGAGTCCCTTGACCGTGGGAACGGCTTTTTGAAAAGATTTACACTCTATAGAGGTATATAGCTTTATCCACAAGTCATGACCTTTTCTTTTTGCCGCATGTTTCACGTACTTTTGGCGTGTGGCCAGAATATTAATGACGAAAACCTTTACATTACCTAGGTTAACTTTGCACCAGCACGGTGATGATAACCCATACTATGGTGTAAATGCATGTATAGTCATTGTACAATAAATGATTAAGTATATCCATAGCATGGCGTACACCGTTGTATCGGTAAACATTTGTTCCATGATCACCTTAGTGTGGACGTCCCTTCAAGCAATCAATTTTTGAAAACCCGTACTACTTCAGCCTTCCAATGTGCAAAGTTAAACTAGATAATTTAATTGTTTTAAGGTTGTCCCATAATAACACTTGTGGTTGTACGAAAATTTTTGGATATAGTATGCACTTAGTTCGGTCCTTAATCCTATACGGACGATAATCTCCCCCTACACTATATACAAGTCCATTGCACATTCGGCTATTGCCAGTAATCACTTGCGTCAAAACTCAAAAGCATAGTTTTATTTTGAATTTTTAAGAAATTACTATTGATCACATTAATCATCCTCATGTCTCAATAATTCCAATGATCAATTTATCCACTTTGTTCATCCCAGATCTAAAGCATGGCTAAGCATGATTAGTAAATCGTATGTTGACATTATGTATTGTCTAACCTTATTCTAGGGTTATCAAGATTCACATATCAATACTTATTAAGGAAGTTTTCATGAGACAACAGGTATATCTACCAGTACCATAATATAGTGAATTTACAGAAAATATGCGCATGCATAAATTGATTTAGTAAAATAAAGTGAAAATTAAATACTGGGATCAATATGATCAAAGGGGTGCTTGCTATGCTTAATTGTTATTTACGTTGAAGTCGTAGTCGCAGTTGACGTTGTCGATGACGGGATTAATGACGTTGGGTTCTACATGTCGTTCAACGGAAATATAGAAAATAGCAAATTTTAATAAGGACAAAGAGAAGATAGACAGAAATCCAAATAAAGACTTACTATGGAAAAACAAGCGTGGTTTAGGGTTTGGATTTTATGACTTTACGTTCTTGTGTTTTAGTCAATTGTGTGTCTATATTCATTCATATTGTTAACAGTTTGAGCGATGCATGGTTTCTTTTATAGATTATTTATTCTTATCTTATAAATTCAAGAAACTAAAATTATGTAATTTTATATTTATAATATCAAATTAAAGGTTTAAAAATTATTTGGATTAATAGAATTAAAATATTAGTCACTTTGTTATATGATGTGAATGAATAGTTCTTATTCCTTAATTGATTTTGCATACAAACTAGTTTCGTGGAAGTTAGATATGTTAAGTTAGACTACTAGCCTCGTTTTCATGATCTTGGAGAAGGTTCTGGTGTTACAGATATTATAATCATTAATTTCTTATTTATTATTAATGCTCTTTTATTCATATTACGAATTTCAGAAATCATAACACTTAAGGTTATTTTGCTATCATGATTTATATGCAAAGCATGATGAAATAAGATTATTTCTTCAGAATATGATAATACATACTTTGGAGAGTATTTCTAAGCTAATTTTATAAATTTTAGTGTTTAGACGAGATATTTATTTGCTGTTGAAATAGCATAAATGGTCATAAAGTTGACGTTATAAAGAATCATATTTCGTTTTAAGTTTGCGACTACACTATACATGATTATTCATTCATTTTTCTCGCATTAGTAGGGTACAATCCTAGAAATATTTTAGAACTAGTTTTGCAATATTTTAATTTTGGTTACGATAGTTTATAGCATATGAACAATAAAGTCATTTACAAACTTGATTCCAAATCAGGTCTTTTGCCAACTAACATAATCTTATCTTTAAGGATATGCTTAGATTTGCCCTACTTAACCTGATACTTGATTTATGGGGTTATATATATACATATATTTTAACTTCTCAAATAAATGCATATATATTCTTTTATATGGATAAAGCATATAGTCTTTGTACAAATTAAATTTGAGCTCATGTAATATTTTATTGCTTTATTTAAAAACATTTTAATAGCAATAAATTAGTTTGTTGACTTATTTTGAAATATATGCATGCATAAATATATATGTCTTTGCCATCAGATTATGCATGAGTACATACATACATATCTTTGCACTTGGGTCATATTTTCTTCATAAAACAATTCAAGTCAAGTTCATTATTTAACCATTTTGACATATTCTGGAGTCCTACTAACATATTAATATATAAACATCAATTTTGCTCATTTTAGATTTCTTTTACATAAATTATATCCTTTTGAATATTTACTATATTGAACATAACCTTTAGCAAAAAATGATTTAAACATATAAGAAATTCAAATATTTTTATGTATTTGGGTTTTGGAAGTATAAGGATTTCATTAAAATTGGTTTCATTTAATTCTGAGTTTGTTCGCACAATTTTTATGTGTATCATATCTTTAGGTCTTTTCTTTAAATTTGGATTTCAAATTTACACAGTGCTTAATTTAAAAATGTTTTTGCATATTATGAAACTATAAGATTTAGATGAATTTAGAATTTTATTTCACTGGAATTGGAATTAAAATGTAGAAGGTATTACTATTTAAATGTTGGTCGGTTTGAATTGAATGGAAAAAGGCGCTTTCTAAACTAGGATACATATTTTAACGGTTGAATAGGCTGCTGTGAGAGTCTGGCTAACAACCGGTCCCATAATGCAGAGAGTCGGAGCAGAGCAAGCTCTAGGGCATCTCACCGGTGGCGAGCTAGAGGCGGAGGAGCTTGGCCGAAGGCTCGATGGGCTGGAGAGTAAGCACGCACACCCTCAGGGAAGCTCGGCCATAGTCAGCGACGGTCGGAACAGGACGCCCATTGGAGCAGAGTGGCGAAAATGGCGGAGTTCGGCCGGGAGCAAGAACTACGGCGCTATAGTTTGAATGGGTAGTGAAATTAGCATCAAGGGCTTACATAAGTTCCATTTTGCCAGTTGAATCAGTCGGAAAGCAGCCGGAGGTGCTTCGCCATTGACGGCTGAGATGAAGAAGAGGAGGATTGGGGCGGTGACCATTCAGGAGCTCTGAGCTATAAATCAAGGTGGCATGGGGTTCATAACTTGGTGATGAAGCTTCGAGTCAAGGGAATTTGAAGGAGATTCACTAAATTGCTTCAATTGAAATTTGGCTCAAACTTTGAGTTTCACTGATAATGGCGGCAATTGGGTGGCAATGGGGTAGTTTGGCCGCAACTGGCAAAGGCTTAGGTAGAGAGGGAGTTGAGATGTGCTGCAGCTATGCTAGAAGCTGCTCTCGATGTCCTTTATAGATGGAGCAAGGCAGTGCATTGGTGTGAACCGGTGAGCTCAATTGCAGGCGGTGCTGTTCCTTTGCGCCATATGACGATCACAGCACAGAATCACAGGATATGGCGGTTACATAGGCTTGGCAGAGAGGTGCTTAGGATAGCTAAGTTGGCGTTGCGCCATTGCTCAGCGTGGTAGTGATGATTAGCAAGGATCTCAGTCGTGGCAACGAAATTGATGAGAAAAGATTGTCGCCGCGGCAGGAAATTTAATGCCGTTTGCTCGCCGTGGCAGTGAATTGATAGCGATCGGTTTGTCATAGCAGGCGCAAGGATGATGTCATAACCACAACCGACATCATGTCATAACAAACATTTTCAAAACAATTTTGATCTGATCATATACAACGTTGGTTCTAAAGAATGACTAAGCATGGATAATATGTAATCACTTATACCCATATTGATATTATGTATTGTCTAACCCTATTCTATAGTTATCAAGGTTCACATATCCATACTTATCAAGAAAGTTTTATGAGACAACAGGTATATCTATCAGTACCATAAAATAACGAATTTACAGAAAATAAACGTATGCATGAAACCATTTGATGAACAAAAGGACAATTAAATACTGGGATCAATATGATCAAAGGGGTGCTTGCCTTGCTTATTTGTCACTTATGACGATATCGTGGTCGTAGCTGATGGCTTTGACGACGGAGTTAATGACGTCGAGTTCTACACGTCATTCAACGGAAATATAGCAAATGACCAACTTTTAATAAGGGAAAATAGAAGATAGACAATAAATCAAATAAAGACTTGCTATAGAAAGCAGGTGTGTTTTGGGTTTGGATTGAATGATTTCACATTCTTGTGGTTTAGTTGATTATATATATTTATACATGTTCATATCATTAACAGCGATACATGATTCCTTTTATGGATTATCTATTCTTGTTTTATGAATTCAAGAAGCTAAAATTATGTATTCTTATATTTATAATTTTGAATTCAAGATGCAAAAATATTTGGATTAATAAAAGTAAATATTAGTTAATTTGTTATATGATATATATGTGAATAGTACTCATTCCTTAATTAACATTGCATAAGAATTAGTTTTGAATATGCTGGACCTATTATGTTAAGTTACTAGTTATATATTCGGGTTTTTAAGAAGGTTTTGGTGATACAAATATCTTAATTATTGATTTCTAATTTATTAGTAAGTTCGTTTACTCATATTACGGATTTTAGGAATCATAATACTCATGGCTATTTGGCTAATAGGATTTATATGCAGATCATGATGAAATGATATTGTTTCTTCATAATAGGGTAGTCTATACTTTGGAGAGCATTTCTATACTAATTTTATAAATTTTAGGGTTTGGACGTATGGAGTATATGGACCCCGGGTATCTGCATAGCGGGCCGTGAGGACCACCCAAGAGGGGATGGGCCAAGCCGACTACATGAAGATGGGTATTACTCAGGAGGCAGGCCGTCATGCGCAATAAGGAAACCCCGAAGATGGAAACCAATCCTGCTTAAGGAGGATACAATTGTAATCCTAACCGCTATCATGTTTATCGGATAAGGAAAGAGATACAATCTCCACCTTGTAACTAATTAGGACTCTCCTTTGTAACCGCACCCCTCTACTATATAAAGGGGGGTAAGGTAGCGTCCTGGGGGAGAACGATCTCATTAGCAAATAGCTAGCCACATAATTCTAGAGCACAGGACTAGGGTATTATCTCCACCGCGGGAGCCCGAACCTGTATAATTCCGGTGTCTTGTGCTACCATCGAGTTTGGATCCAGCGCTTAGCCCCCTTTTCATTATTGCGACAACAAATGTCGACAGGACGAGACATTATATTTGTCACTAAAATAGCTTATATGGTATGGTAAGGTGTATGTTACATGGAATCGGACTAGCGAGATAAAGTTTACGATTAACACTTAGGAGTATTGAGTTATCAAGATTTATATTTATATGAAAAGTTAGTTGTAAATAAGATATTTTTAAAATACAGTAGTTCATATACAAAATAGTGTTTCTAAGCTGGTTTTACCAAGATTTACATTCAAACGAGTTATTCTACAGGCCGCCAAAAAGGCTTAAGTGGTTCAGTTTCCTACGTGACTAATTCACGAAGGGTGTTTGCAGTAGTAGAATTTATATACATCGCAAATTCTAAATAGAATATTTTTCTAGATTATGGTAGTACATATGATGTAGAGTGTTTCTAGACTAATTTCCCTAATAATGGCATTTAGACGAGAAGTTTTACGAGTTGTCGAATAGGCTTAAGTGATTTAAGTTCCGCGCGTTTTACGTCTTGTTTTCGTTTCTAGTCTGCGACTGCACCTTACAAGATAATTTAACCATTTTTTACGTGTTAGTAGGGGATGACCCTAAGAGTGTTTTAAAATTGGTTTCGTGATATTTTGCTTTTAATCGAGATGTTTTTCTTATAAGTGATTATTAGGGCCCAATGTGGATTTAGTTTAACGGGAAAATATTTGGTGGAAACCTGAAAACTCTCCTCCCTGGCCATTAGATCTCTCTTGGATGGCTTGGATCCAACAAGGTGGAACCCCCCTCCTCACTTATGTACTTTTGCAGATAACCCCCTAAAAATATTACACTAATCCCCTCTAATCCCTTCCCTCTCACGTGGCTGTTCATCTCCTCATGATTGATCTCTTCGGACCGGCGCCTCCCTCTCCTGGCGACGCCCAACGCCGGCGCTTCCTCTGCTCTGTGGCGACGCCCAGCACCGGTCTCCCTCTGCAATCCACGCCGCCTCCATCTCCAATCCGCGTCGCGTCAAGCTGCGACCGTGGATCGGTGCGGCGGCAAGAGCTAGGAGGAGTCGTCTGGCTTTGGGGGCGCGGCGAAGAATGGGCGGGGAGGAGACGTCGGCGAGCTCCAAGGCGCAGATCCTGCAGGAGAACAAGGAGAAGAAGGACGCCGAATTCAATGAGACGTCGGCGCTACGAAACGAATGCTCAAATGACGGCTCCGACGACTACACCCATGGCCAACTTCAGGCGACATGTTCACTCGGCTGCTCGTTGCATAACGCCTCCACCTCAAACTTTTATGGGCATCACATCGTCACTGTGCAGACGACAGCCAATGATAGAGGCGATGAAAGTACAATGTTTCCCTGCATCAACAGCCCAATCAGACCTGCCGGTTGCCTGGCAATGATGGCGGCGCCTGATCAATCCTCCCCACATAGCTCCTTTGTGCCTACAATGGAAGTCCAAGGATGGTCTAACAAACCACTGCAAGTAGCAGATGGATCGTGCACTCCAAAAAAATGTGAACGCCCATTCTGTGTAAGTGCAAATCAAATTGAAATGAAATGTTTACAATGTTAATGGCTTTAGTAATTGACGATGATAGTCATGATTCAATGTAGGGGATAACGTGTACACCGGAGTTGCCTGATCATGTTAAACCAATTGTTGGCATGGTGTTTCCAGATTTGATAGCGGTTGAGAAGTTCTACAAGGATTATGCCCATCTCGCTGGTTTTTCAGTTCGCATTGGACAGCACAAAAAAGTGAATGGTGAGGTCATGTGGAAGCGGTACTATTGCTCAAAAGAAGGCTTCCGTGATGGTAGTACAAATAGTGGGAATAATTTGAATGAAGCTCCCAAATTGGATATGGAGAAGAAAAGAAAATATGATCAGAAAGTCACCAGGTGTGGATGTGAGGCCATGCTTACGATCAAGCGAACTAAAGAAAATACATATAGAGTTGAGTATTTTCAGCCTATGCATTCGCATGTTCTTATCTCACCTAGCAAAAAGCATTTGATACGGTCAAATAGGCAAGTAAGCGAGAAGGCTAAGATGACATTGTTTGACTGTCATAAGGCTAGCATTGGCACTTCTTTGGCTTATAGATATCTACGTATTAGTGACGGCGGATTTCAGAATGTGGGATGCACACGAAGGGACTTTCAAAACTACCATGCTAGCTTGAGAAATAGTATCAAGTCATCGGATGCACAACTTTTTGTTGACACCCTTGCTAGAAAGAACTCTATCAATTCAGGATTTTATTTTGACTATGTTGTTGATGACAAGGGTAGATTGGTCAATGTCTTTTGGGCAGATGTTACATGCAGAAAGAACTATGCACATTTTGGAGACTTGGTATCATTTGATGCAACATACAAAACCAATCAGTACAACATGATTTTTACACCATTCACTGGAATGAATAACCATGGTGCATGTGTTTTGTTCGGGGCTGCATTAATCTTTAATGAGAAAATAGAAACCTACACATGGTTGTTTAGTACATTCTTGAAAGCAATGGGAGGGCCTGCACCTAGGCTTATCATCACAGATGAAGATGCTAGCATGAAGGCGGCAATTGCGAATGTATTTCCAGCAAGCAAGCAAGCATAGACTATGTATGTGGCACATATTGAAGAAGGTTCCAGAAAAAGTAGGTCCCCAAGTGAGGGAAAATCCAGCATTTTACAAGCGTTTGAATTCTTGTGTGTATTCCTCGGAGACTTGTGAGGAATTTGAGTCTGAGTGGGCTTCAATTATTGCTGATTTCAACTTGGAAGGTAATGAATGGTTGGCTAATCGATACCACATTCGTGATTCTTGGATACCAGCTTATTTTAGAGATATATTCTTAGGAGAGATTCTTAGAACGACCTCAAGATCAGAAAGCACGAATTCCTTTTTCAATCATTTCATTGGTTACAAGCATGCTTTAGTTGAATTTTGGGTTCGGTTTGACACAACAGTAGAAGAGCAAAGAGAGAAGGAATTGAGTGATGACAATGATAGCCTCCATACATTGCCTCTATTGAAGACAGGGTGGCTCATAGAGAAGCATGGCAGTGAGATTTTCACATATGCTAAATTTCTAGAATTTCAGAAGCAAGTCCTTGATAGTAGGGACCATTGTGTAGTTGATGCCATTAATAAAGAGGGCAATTTAAAAACTTGCCACATAGCTGATGATACTTCTAAGATGAGAGAAGTTCGTTTAGACACTATCACGATGATTGGCACATGCTCTTGCATGCTTTTTGAAACACATGGTATTCCTTGCAGCCATATTATACATGTAGTATGAGGTGCAAAGTTGAATGAGCTGCCTAGTCACTACATATTGCAAAGGTGGAGCAAAACTTGCAAAAGAAAAATGATATTTGATGAAGATGGATATGTGTTAGAAGAAAATGGGAATTCCTCAATGGAATTAGAGACTAAAAAAGTATGTTCTAAAATGCGCAAGAACTTGGAAGACATCATCCGACAAGCTGGAAATTCCATGGATAACTTGTTGAATGTGAGAAGTAAATTTGATAAGTTTGTAGCTGAAGTGAAACATGAACTTCCTAGTAAACAACATAGTACAATTGAAGAGATGGAAGGGTTCATCGGTAGCCAGGTTCCAACCCATATCGATATATTGCCACCGACCGATATCCACACAAAGGGTCGAGCCAAGAGAATTAAAGGGCACTCGGATAAGGGAGTGAGGAAGACAAAGAAGAATGAGAGGGTCGCACGCTTGTGCAAGTCATGCAACGAGTTGGTGTTTCATGACAAGCGCAATTGCCCTAAAAGGGTTACATAATTTTATGTTGAATTGTCTTTTTTTTGTTTGGTGAAATTTCTGCAATATTCATATTGAATTATTGTATTGAAGTTAATCTTGAAGTATGGCTACCGTAGCCTTGCTAGTATGTCTTGAAGTTATGTCCAAATCACATTATGCCTCTTTTCTACACTGTGTAAACTTGGTGGGTGATGCCGGTAGTCTCAAGGTCTTCTTATTTTTACACCACCTCTTACGCTTTTTGATTCAACGCTTTATAGGTTGGTGTTGGTTGATATGTTGTATTTGTAAATTGCAAAGGCCATGGAAGATATGCATGACAACCATACTAACATAAATGATGACTTAGGTTAGGTGCTAACTTACTCTTTAGCTTATTTTTGCCCTCTTGACATATCACTGCGATTTAGTACACTTGAGTTGTCGACTTCGAGTAATGTAGTGTATACACTAGGGCATCTCATTTTGTGTTCAACTGTAATTTCTGCCAATATCACCCTAAAAGTCATACGTATTTAAGCGTACATAAAGTTTCCGAGCATTATTCTTTTTATTGCCTATTGTTTTATGCAAGTTTTAGTGCATTAATATGAGTTGCTTGCAAAACTGAATTATTTTTTGGTTATTACAGAGATACAAGTTGATACTAGCTCCCATCGAATCTGAATCGACCTGAACACACCAAACTTTGCACAGGACTTCCCACACTACCTCTGATGGAAGACCCAAATAGTTTATTTAAGGGCAACATAAATGCCCATGGAATAGAAAATGGACGCAGCTCTTGAATCATATCTAGTGGAAGGGGAGATTTTGATTCAGCTGTTCGAAGACTTGCATCACAGGATGTTGGCCGTTGGAAGTTTGAGAAGAAAAGTTCCCAATATGGTAACGGTGTTTCAAGCACCGCTGCACAGAAACATTATAGCTCTAATACTAAACCATTGTTAGATAATCTTGATGTTTAATGAGTTAGAGTTGAGTGCTCTGTTTTTTCCTTGTTAGTCGAATTGTTTCAGTAGTCGATAGAGAAAGAACCGTAGCGATCGAGTTCTTAGAATTTGAATTGTTGCGGTTGGTGAATAGTAAGAGTCCGAGTAGGATTTGAGTTTGATCGGTTGGGAAATCCGATAGTTGTGTTGCTATCCGGATCGACTGTAATACTTAGCCTATAAATATAACGAGATATAACCCGAAAAGTCAAGCGATATTGGCGACCAAATAATCTCCAAAGCTTTCGGTTGCTCGGTATATCTTGGTGTTGTCTGTTTTTCCTTACGCAGAAAGGATCTCGAAGATCTGGCGCGAAGGCATCGGTCTTCGAGTCTTGTTGCAAGATCCACGAAGTTGTGCGTTGAAGGAGTGCTACGCCAACAACCATCCTTTGAAGCAGCTCCACATCTTTGGTAATGCCCAAGCACCCTGTTTGGTTAGAAATTGATGATGCCGTGGGTAATATTCCTATCTACGACATTTTGAGTTCTTCATTATCCCAACCTGCTCCGATTAAGGACCGATATTCGCATTTATGCTACGGCCCAAACAAACATGTACTCAGAAACATGCTCCAGTTAAGGATTGATATTCTGCATTTCTGCATTTCAGTCTGCCAACTTATTGAATCACTAACAAATTTCAGTCTGCCAACTTATTGAATCACTAACAAATATGATAATTGTCAACTCTAAAGACACTATTTTCAGAAATAAAAAAGAAGTATCCACTTCATGAAAGAAATGTAGATTTAAACTGAAATTTTCCAAGCTCTACATGACCACATCCTTTCCTCCCAAAGAGTTTTGATACACACATACACAGAACAAAACAACTACACCCTAATAACGTTACTGTGCTTCAAGCGCTCGTTGAATTCGGCGTCCTTCTTCTCCTTGTTCTCCTGCAGGATCTGCGCCTTGGAGCTCACCGACGTCTCCTCCCCGCCCATTCTTCCGCGCGCCCCCAAAGCCAGACTCCTCCTCCTGGCTCTTGCCGCCGCCCCGATCCACGGCCGCAGCTTGACGCGACACGGATTGGAGATGGAGGCGGCGTGGATTGCAGAGGGAGACCGGTGCTGGGTGTCGCCACAGAGCAGAGGAAGCGCCGGCGCTGGGCGTCGCCAGGAGAGGGAGGCGCCGGTCCGAAGAGATCGATCGTGAGGAGATGAACAACCACGTGAGAGGGAAGGGATTAGAGGAGATTAGTGTAATATTTTTAGGGGGTTATCTGCAAAAGTACATAAGTGAGGAGGGGGTTCCACCTTGTTGGATCCAAGCCATCCAAGAGAGATCTAATGGTCAGGGAGGAGAGTTTTCAGGTTTCCACCAAATGGTGGGTTTACACCAAATATTTTCCCTAGTTTAACATTGCAAAAACACAAAATATTTTTTGCATATTTGGGATCTTAGTGACCTTAGGAGTATAAATATACTAGTTTTATCATGATTTGAGTCATTTGATCCATATTCTAACTATTTAATTTTCTATACAAGAGAGGTTTTCTATATTTACTTTTTGATTCAAACTGAGTTCAATCCTAAATGTTTTTGCAGAAATGGAATATCCAAGACCACAGGAATATGTGAAAATTATTTCATGATTTAAAGAGTTATGGTTTGCATAGTTGCTATATGATATGTAAAAGGAGCTTTAAACAACCTTTGAATCGAATGATTTAATATGCAGTAAACATATGAATTTTATTGCATGATCTGAATCCTCATGATCTAACACAAATTTAGAAACTTATTTCACCTTATTTGAACCTTCTTAACAAAAGATATAAAGAGGTAAATAAAAAGAACAAGAAAGAAAATAAACATGCGTTGCTGGCATGGGATTCGAACTCCAAATTTCACGTACGAGAGATGAACTCCTGACCAACTCGGCTTGAGCTATTTTGTGGCAAAGTGACTTACCAAAATTTTTGATGTTTAGCTGCACTCTCCCTCAGAACAGAGGAAATCTCAAGGCGAATGCCGGCAGCGAGCGACGCCCGGAGTCGGGCCGCTGGTGGTTCGAAGAGCATGAGGCGATTGGAGGGAAGTCAGGGGAGATCTCGGCCTTGGGGGTGATGCGCCTCAGATGGCTGCCACCGAAGGCCAGGCGGTGGTGTTAATGGCGCACGGCCGAGGATGAAGGTGACGACTTCAGAGCTTAAATTAGTAACACGGTTAGCATTAGTGATCGCTTGGGGTTTTATTTTTGCAGTTAATGGCGGTAGCGTTTTTGCTCGATCGGGCTGCAACCAGCGGTTGGGGTGAGGTCATGACATCACCATGATGATCTAGACTCAATTAACTGGAAAATAGTTCACCGGATTTCTTGATTGAGTTTGCCCTGGTTCTGGAGGTTTTCGACGATAATGGCAGGAGCGGGCATTCCTTTGGTTAGTTTTGGCTGACACAATTTGATGCGGGTGCGGGGCATTCTGGAATGGCTCGGCGACCCTTTTATAGCCGAGATAGAAGCCACCTCCGCCGCATGAACTCGCCCAGAGCTCGCTACGGTTTGCTGACGATCAAACAGTGCAAGGATAGGCTCCGGCAGCGAAATTCATGGGGAGATCGGCACTTGGCAGTAACGTGGCAGGCAAGGAGGGATCGGCTCAGTTGGGACAGCGCCAATTGCGAGGAGAGCAGCGGCGTGGTAGAGCTGTAACGATGCATTGATGTCGTCGCGTCATTCGATTGGGTGACCTCCTGTCACGGCAGAGGAAGAGCGCAAGAGGAGGAGGTCTGCGCGTCATTTCGATGAGGTGACCGAAACAAAGCTTGGACAGTGACATTCTTGAGTTTGTCGGTGCAAGTTTTGGTTGGCCGTGATCACATTTTCAGGTTTGATTGGTGAGGTTTTTGCCAAGCTTTGTGGCTGTCGTGGCAGCAGTTATTGTTTGCACTTTGCTACCGCGGCAACGAGAGGGTCGCCAAGCGGCTTGGCGATAATCGTGTAGTCACCACACCGGTTGGCGACAAGCGCTTAATCAGCGTGTTGAACCGTTAATAGCGGGTCAGGAGGTTGTATTAGCCATTATTGTTCGGGCGACTACTATATAGTCGCTAAAACCGTTTGGCGACAACTAGTAATCGCTGAACCGTTTGGCGACGACTAGTAGTCGTTCAACCTGTTTGGCGATATCTCATACATTTTTATTTTTGGGTAAATTTTGTTGTGAACTGTTTGTGCAATAATTGTTATATTAAACCGGAAAGAACTAAAAAAACTCTTGTCATGTAATAAGCGAGAAGAATTATTTTAGTTAGATTGGTGATCGCATCTCACTTGCGTATTTTCATAGCCTCGCGGATAGGCGGAACCACGGTCTAAAAATACGGAATAAATGAAGGCCAGCCCACGCGGTCTTGGGCTACCACTTACGTATGGGCGAGATAGCCGGACGTTGCTCGCATTTTGTTGCGAAAATCGGAAAAGGCGCCGACGGCCTCTGAAACCACGGAAATCGTGGGCACTAAGGGGTTTCGTTGCCCTTGGGACATGCAGAACACGGTCCAAAAATACGGAAAAAAATCAAGGGCGGCCTACATAATGCGGGCTACCACTTACGTATGGTCGAGATAGCCGACGCGTTGCCCGCCATTTGTTGCGAAAATCGGAAAAGGCACTTTCATGGGTAGAATCGTGAAAGCACATTATAAAAATTAAATTGGACAACCACAACATTGAAAAATTTTGAAATTTTTATAGAGGTTCCTGATAAATCAGTGATATTACCATAAAATTTCAAATAATTTGAAGATCTGAACAATGTTTTTAAATTCAAACAATAAAATTTGATTGTTGTGAACATTTCAAAATTTAATTTTTATTGTTATGAACATCATAGGCAGGAATTTTCAAAATTTTATAATTCGACAACAACTCATGTTATGAACACTTAAATTATTTGTTGAACATATATAAGGGCACATACACGAAAGTTCAGATGAGAAAATAAGCAATATATTAGATTATATTACAAGGGCATTACAACATGGACGAAATTGCTTGACGAACTAACTACTTGAAAGCCTTCGTCGTCATGGTGGAACAAATGATCGTTCCGCCTATCGAGTGCGTACCAGAATGATGTAAGACATTTTACGCATATTACGACCGTGTTAATTTTGCGATTTGTTATCGGACACGCTCGATCCCTACTATGAAAGAACTCCATGGGGATCCGCAGTGCTCCCAACTATCGCCGATTGGGTGGCCTATCTTTATGCGTCTCGGGTGTGTAACATTTAATTTTTTTCTTTTTATGTGGATTACGCCCTCCCATATGGGCATGTCATCCCGATTCGGCGCCCCTATGTTAATACCACGGGTTCCGGTTGGTCTGCGCGCTAACGTCAAGGATGTGTTGCGTCTTTGCGGACCTCGGCCATTGCTTCCCCTTGTCCCTTCTTCTTGAGAGGAGGAACCTCTTGCGCCTCGGTGTGTTGTCCGTTGGCGGAGACATGCGGAGACGCCTTTCTGTTCGGCTCGCACTCCACTATATAGTGCAGGAGGTGTGTGTTGGGCTTATCCTTGGACAATCGGAAGCGTGCCTGCGATCAATGCAATATGCCCGCTTTGGTCGTTGAAGAACACCGTAGGCGTACTCAAAGTGCGGCTTTTCGGGCGGTAGTGGCACCACGGAGATGGTTGCTCCCCGGTTATCCCATGCGAGAAGCATGAGATGTGGGTGATCGTTTCGGGTCCACCGGTTGAAATAAAGCACCGTTCATTCTCGGCCAAGGGCACCGGTAGAATCTTCGGTCCGCTAGATCACCGTGGCGGTATCAACCACCGCCTCTGGCCATGTACATAAGCGTCCGGGCTTTGGGTGGCCCTGGAGGAGGTTTCTCCTTTGACTTGAGCACATTCGCAAGTGTCCTTTTGAACTCCTGTGTGTGATGAACTGTTTAGAACTACTAATTTGTGAGTTTAACAAGAGTATGACGTCCCCCCTCCGATCGAAAGCACGTCCCGGGCCCCAAGGCGATCCACGTCCGGCAGGCACGTCCCCGAGCTTGTATGATCTTACGTTCTTGCATGATCTTACGTTCTTGCATTTTAGTTCATTAAGTGTTTGCATTTTAATAGTTATAATATCGAATTCAAGATGCAAAAATTGTTTAGATTAATAGAATTAATCTAAACATCAATTTGTTATTTGATGCATATGTGAATAGTATTCATTTGTTAATTAACATTGCATAAGATTTTGTTTGATGTATATGTGAATAGATTTTGATGCGAGAAAGCGATAGCGGCGTCTTTGTGGCCTCGCTTAGAGAAAGTCGTTGTGTGCGGCGTGTTGTCGAATCGATCGAGAAAAAGTGGGCTGCAATGCGTGTTGTCGAATCGGTCGAGAAAGCCGCAGCGTTCGCGTTGTCATGTCGCATTGATATCGGAAAGGTAAAAAGGCGTGAAACGGCACTATTAACATTGTAAAGCGATGCGAACAAAGTAACAAAGCGAGAACAACACTCTAAACAATGTAGTATAGTACAAAGTAAGAACAAAAATAGGACAACGACCTATCGGGCGAGTCCCTAGTCGCCAAGCGCCCCCCTCGACGACCCTCTTCGCCCTCGTCACGAGGGTGCATCGTCAAGAGGGCGAGGGTGAAGCTCTGCGATGGCCTCGCTTGGCCGTGGTCGGAAGAACATGTATTTGCACCGTCGACGGTCTCGGGGAGGCAAGCGTGTACCGTGGAATATGCAAGTCGGCTGCATCAAGCGTGGCCGGTGCTGGGGCTGCGTGCCTGCGTCGGTGCAGGCTGCGTTGCCTGCGTCGGTCGCGAAGCGATCTGAAGTGTGCACTAGAAATCTTGGTCGCGAAGAAGTCACGCCGGCGTGGCTCGAGGAGTCGTGGTCGAGAAGCATCCACCCTCAGCGAGCTCGCGTTCGGATAATAGCTTTTAATTGTAGTTACGTGATACTAATCTGAAGCGTAAGTAGCTCGACTTACTGGCGTGGGCACCATGGTGGAACCGTCTTGCTGCCCGGTACCGGACCCTCCGACCACGTCTGGGGCGGAGGCAAAAGTGTGGAAGGCATGCGCCGCCTCCGGCTGTAAGGAGGAGAATGCGTAATGGGGTGTGTGAAACGCAGGCGGCGGACCTCGAAGAGGTGCCACGCGTCGATGGCGTCGGCGTCGTTGAGCAAGAACCCGACTCCACGATCTGGCGAGCCGCTCACCATGCGTCTCGGGCCTTTGCAATCTCCTCCGGCGAGAGGGTGGTCCACTGGACAAAGACGCTTCTTGCCGTGCGTATGGAGCTCCCTAAGCGTGGTCCACACGCCACATCGACAAAGTGATATGCATATGGACCTGGCGTCGAGGAATACACAATGTAATTTACAAAATTAATACTTACCATGGCGTGCATGGCGCTCTGCACGGCACGGTACAAGTCGTACGCTAGGAGGCGTCTGTGGCCGGGCGTCCTCCACCGATGGGAGGCGAGACGCGCGTCCGAGAACGCGTACCGGTCTGGAATCTTCTGGCTGGTGGGACGAAGTCGTCGTGGGTGTGGCCTCATCGGCGATGTCTTCTGCTGCGTCGACCCGCTGCGCGCCCACGGCTCCATCCTCTGTAGCAAGGTGACCGGGCTCTTGGAGGGCCATGGGTGTGGACCACGAAAAGAAATCAAATTATTACACATCACGCGTAACTATTTCACATATTTTAGGTCGGATAACTCATGTAATGTCTTGCGGTACCACGATCCCCCAAGGCGAGGGACCGGCCGTGCCGTGGGCGAATTGTCGAGGACTCGGTGCGGGCGTAGTCCTCCACATAGACGTCGAGGACGATCTTCCTCGTCGTCAGCCAGTAACCCTAGTCCCTATAGCAAAGTGCCGAGAGCCCAGCTGGGCCGGCTCTATCCTAGACACGGCGCTCGCTATAAGGGTCCCAGACCACTGGGCGTGCGGTGGTCGAGCGCCTCCGTGAAGGAGTGGTACGAACGTACTGCACTCATACTTGTGGGCGCAAAAGGAAAAAATATGTGTAAGCACATGCATTGCAAATAAAATTTGATAAATGCAATTCAAGAAAAAATTACCCGTCGCCGAGTCCAGCGAGCCACGGTCGGCCGGTCGATGTCGTCGCCCGTACATCTCGGCGGTGTCTTGTCGCGGGAAGACTAAGGGTCGACCCAGGAAGCCTTCGAGCAGCGCTCGAACGATCAAAGGCTGGAGAAGTAGGGCATCGGTCGGGTTGGCGGTCTTGCTCGACTTCACGCTGCGTGCAAAGGGCACGATGCGTGCCGGCAAAACCGCCAAACCCGGGACACCGGTGGGACTCAGTGCAGGTCGGCGGCGTCGCGATAGCTCGCGTGCGTAGGCTATCCACCGTCGTCCACGCTGTCTCCGTGTGTGGTCGTGAACATGACCATCCCAAACAACCAGCGGTAGGCCTCGAAGTGTCGGGCACACATGCACGGCGTGGGGTCCGCCGCCATGTCTTTGCACCTATGACAATTAACATATAGTAATATGTTAATAATGTTACAAAAATTAGAATAACATATACACATGGAAGCACTCACCTCGGCTGGGCCAACCACCTCCTCAGCGGCCGTGCTTCTTCCTAGCGGCGGGTATCGTCGGTCGATGTGAGCCACTCCGGTGAACCTCTCTCTGGTCACTGCCACTCCGCGAGAATCAACGAGGGTCCGTCGGTGCCCAGCCGATCGGCAACCTGTAAGCATCGCGACGTCTGCGGGGTGACCGTCACCTCCCGAACAGCGGTGGAAAGTGTCGTCTCGGACTAAATGTAGTGCAACTCACCGGGCGTAGAAGGGGGTGGGTGGAGCCGCCATGCCTGCCGAGGCACACGGACCGCCAGCAGAGGCACCTCTCAACATACGTTATGTGCGTGGGCCGAGCACTGCAGTGCCGTCGGTCCAACGAAGAGTCAAGGAGTGACTCGGGGTGCTCCATCCCTGCAAGCAAACAGGAAAACAGTACGATTAGTAATGTAAATGAAAAGACTGAAGAGTTCGACATAAATGAACAAACGACAAACATATTACGCAATTCAATACAAAAAGATGAAAAAAGGTACAATCATAGCTAAGCATTGTTAAGCATTCAATACAACCCGATATTGATAAAATAGTCCAATGTAACCTCAAATACCTAGCATAGGATAAAATGATACATATTACACAATTCAATACAAATTACATAATTCACTACATAACACTACGGGCATTGCGTTGCCTTGTGCCCGTACTCACCACACTGAGAACACCTCCTAACAGAGCCACCCACTTCAAATTCATCCATGTCATTGCGAATCGCTAGATTGTGGACGGCGGCACCATACAGTGCACACCTCGCATATTTGCATCCGTGAGCATATCGCACATCTCATTAATGGCGGTGAAATCACCGTGTGCTCGAAAACTACGGAACTCAGGACCATGTATTGTGACATGACCCTTCAGGTAGAAAGGGGACACGTATTGCGATGTGTTCATCCCAATTTGCCCACAAGCTGCGATCACATGCGAGCAGGGAATATGAAGAAGTCTTGGCTTGTTGCAGGTGCATTCACACCATCCAGTGGCCCCTTGGCCTAGGTTAACCTCGTGTGTAATAACGTACCGTGTCGATTCCCAATCTCCCTTTACACCGGAGAGTCACTTCAAGCGGTACTCGGTCACTCGGCTCGCACCATATGCGGTGAGCTTTCTTTGATCGTTCCTCCATGTAGGCCATCATCCGCGCGCGATCTGGCGTTTGCAATGTCGTGGCGTGAAGTACAACCTCCGCATGCCTTTTACGGAAGTAGCCAACGATGCGTGCGGCATGCCTTCGGGATAGCCTAAGTGGTAGCGGACTTGAGCCTCGATGACCCAATTGTAAACCTCGGCTATATTCGTTGTCATGACACCGAACACATTCGAACATATCGATTAGCACAATAACTCTAAGCATTCAATCGTCACATGCTATGTTAATTTAGTATACTAACTTTGGCGCCTCGGTGTCATGGAGCAATGCCCACTTCTCCAGCGGCTCCGCCTCTATCGGTCACGAAACACTTAATGTTTCTTGGCGATCGTCTCCTCGATTTGGAGGATCGGCGCTCAAGGGGTGATAGCCTTTTGGGTGGGCAATCGTTCGGCGTTCTGGTTGCTTCTTGACTCTTCAATCTTGGTGTAGTGTGCTTATCAACTCGCCAATATCGCGTTGAACTTACGTGCACGGTTACGCTTGCATAACCTCTTAAATAGGTTCATCGACTTCTTACTCTGAACGCTCGAAAAAATTTGCTCCCAAATGCCTCATGCACCACATTGCATGTCCCGCCATGGAAAAGGCTCATCAAGTTCATACAGAGAGTCTTAATTGCGAAATGATACCTTTATGGCGGTCATGGATGATGCACACGTTGGGCGATCACGAACTACCGAACTTCAAATGTCCGAAAAACCACGGCCGGCTATCCGGTTCTCACCCTCAACAAATGCAAAGGCCAATGGAAGTATGTGGTTGTTCCCATCAATTGCAATAGCCGTTAGAATCGCCCTTGTATTTCCCGATCAAGAATGTACCATCGACGCTTAATGACAATGGACGGCGACGACGAATAACGCAATGCAAGGATCCGGTGAAAAAAGAAAGCACGACGAAATATCGAGACCCGTTACCATCCGCTTTACTTTCTTCAAAAGCGGTTATGCGTGCGAGGTTGGTTTCCTTCAAGACATCAAGCACACGAGGTAGGTTACAATCTGAAGCCTCATATGTGCCAAACCTCTTCTCTAATGCCTTTTGCTTCATGACGCCCGAGCCATCGAGTAGCGATCGGTACTTAAATGTTCTCAACATTGCTTTACGAATATAAGAACACTCAATGTCCCGCTTCTCGATGATCTCATTGAACATCATGCTAGCGATTACATACCGCATTCAAGTTGCGGTGTTTCACGAGAACATTTTCTAGTGCGCACGTGTGCCCATCTACTCGTGATGCAATCCAAAATGTCTCGCGCCGGCTTGTATGCATGTACTCGAATTCACATCCTTGATTCGCACTTCCGTGTATCTATCTGGATGGACAAAACAACTCGGAACTCTCTCTCTGCGATAGTGCCTGACCCCTCACCGCCAACTTCAATTCAAAATTATTTGCGAAAACTTGATTCACCGAGAGCGGCATTGCTAGCATACTCCCCAGCGAGTCATGCCCCCACGAAACTTCCATATCAGCTTTGTTTTTCCTGTTCCACTCGTCAGTGATGGGTACATCCGTTGCCCCAGTACTACCATGCATTTCATCACCATCTCCTCCCCCTTCCTCGTCTTCGTCGATGTCATCATCACACTCCAACATTTCAGCTTCATCTTGCATCGCCATATGGTCCACCAACTCCAATTGATCAACAAGTTGCTCGATTTCTTCCCCTTCATCTGCCCGACCTTCGCGTTTGCTGCATCCCTGTTATCATCCTCATTGCTACCTCAACCAAGCACCACTACGAACTTGTTCATTTGTAGCCGGCGACGTCTTTGCTTCATGCGTCGCTAATATTCACCTCTTCTCTAGAACGCACTTTGCACCGGCATTACACATTCAAGGCTAGATCCTTGCACCACCTTAACCATTTATGCCACAAATACGTCCGATCTATTTTCTTCAACTCCCACAGAGCGGGTCACCCTTACTACTAGCGTGAATACGGCTTGAATAGTATGAGTAAACACTTGGATCGAGGAAAAATATTTGGTCAACCAAAGCTTTATATCACGGATGCTAACTCTATCGGGGCATAAGTGTTCGCCATTGTATTTTAAGCTGCTCAAATCAACACCATTTTGCCCAATTTTATTTCACCATCGCCATAATATACCCTAAATTTCACTTGCATCCAGAGCATTCTTTGCTGACGACATAAACAAAATTGATTTTTATATCACCACTAACGTTTAATATCACTAACTAAACAAAAATAATTTTTATATTGCATCAATATCTAAATTAACGATTCCCTCCTAAAATGAGAAAATTATCATCAGGCATTTTCAGCGAACAATCTAAAATTGCTATATTACATCAAAATTTAGAATCTCAAATATTGCATCTAAAATTTCTAATATCGATATTGCATCAATATCTATCTAATATTGCATCAATATCTAAAATCTCGAATATCGACATTGCATTAATATCTAAAATTTCTAATATTGCATAAACATCGATATTGTATCAATATCTAATGTTTCTAATATCTAAAATTTCTAATATCTAACATTTCTAAAATTTTTAATATCTAAAATTCCTAAATCAGTGCGGTTGTACTGCTGTGGCGAGGTCGGTACAAATGGAGCTGGTTTTGGTGTTGAAATTCTTTTGCCGTGGCAGAGAACAAGAAGGGAATGCTTGCTCGGTTTGGCAGAGAGAAAAAGAAGAGATTTGGGCAAATATTGTCTTGGGCGCCATAGGAGGAGATGAGGTGCCCAGACAACGTTTTGATAGCGACAGTTTTTAGTGGTCGGTGCAAAAAAATTGTTGGTTGCATCTCCATTCGTACACTTAGAGGCAGTGATGGAGCTAGAAAAATTTTGATGGGTGTACACTTCACATGTATAATTTTATAGTCTTATGCAATAATTTGGTATCAACATAAATGTAATAAATATATTTGAAATTTGCTAAAAGTATAATACAAATAGTTCTGAAGTCTTAAAAATCTCAAATCACCAAAATAAAAATCAATTCAATCAACAAATTTAACCCATTGAAGAAATGTGATTTTGAAATTTCTCAAATTTTTGGGGGTGTCGGGGCATACGGCAACCCCTTGGTTCTGCCCATGCTTAGAGGTGGGCGTCCCGGCATGGGCTCATCGTGCTTCGTGTATGAACCATGCCGGGCTGCGACGACTTGTCGTGCCCGTCGTACCAGGTCGAGCCGGCCCGACTCACCTTCGGTGAGCCCAAACACGGCCCATTTGCGCTTTGTGCCTGTTTCGTGCCGTACCGGCCTAAGCCTAGCCCAGCCCATTTCACTGTTGTGATAAGAAGAAAAGAATCAAAGACATATGGAGTTAAGACAGTGGACATAAATATCATAGAAAAAAGAACTAAAATTTATTTATTCTTAGAACAAGGGGATGTGCTGAACACGAGCGAGAGAGAGGGCAACGAGAGAGTGAGGAAGAGAGGCAATGGAGATTGAGAGAGACGGATGAGCGAGGGAGAAATTGAGAGAGATGGATGAGCGAGAGAAAAATTGAGATAGACAGGTGAGAGAGAGAGGCTGTCTTTCTCAGGTGTTGGCGGCAGTGTGGCGTTCATACTATTGGGTACGTTCATAACGCTCACGCTCTGTGGGTCAGTAATCTTCGTACTGAGCTTCTTCCTCATGCCCTAGGTCATCGGGCTTGACACAGCCCATGCTACAGTGTTGTGCCAGGCCGTGCAGCCCATCCTGCCTGGTTCTCGGGCCCGACACGGCCCGTGCTACAGTATCATGTCGACCGGCACGACCCATTTCGTACTAAGCCGAGCTTCGAACTATACCGTGTCCGCTGTGCCTCGGATCGGCCCAAAAGAACCCGACCAGTACCCACCTCTAGCGTACGCTGGTCGGTGGTAGTCAAAGCAAGAGCTCAGCTGAGGGAGAAAGGAGGCCAAAGGAAAATTCGGCCACTGCCAGGTGGGCCTGCTACAGCGTGACACTGCTTTATTGCACAGAGATGAAACCGCTTCAATTATTCAGTTTTAGGCAATGATGTTGAGCTTTAAATGATCATTATTTTTGATGGGAAATTTTTAATAATTTTTCTCAGAGATCCTTGGGTAATAATGATTGCACTGTAAAAATTTCAGGTCAAAATAATCTTCACAGATTTATGAAAATTCCGACAATATACTGTGCACATAATTGTGTTTTCTATTTTCATATTTTCTGGACGTCTATATATTATCAAAACATTTTGAAACTTTTTATAGAGATTAATTATAGCCATATTAGTCTCTTTTAAAATGTTTAGCTCCATATATTTAATATTTAATTTATTAAAATTCTGACATTGGTATTTCCAGATTTTTAGCTTTTCTATTTTTGAATTTTGTAATTACAAATGCATTTATTTTTTATTTATATTTTACTATTGATAGTCGAATCTATACATAATATAATATAAATTTTTGGCTCAAGATAATGTCGGATTATTTTTATTTAAATCATACAAGTTTACTGTTGCTAGTCAAGAAACATTAATTGGCATTCATTTCTTGCATAATTGCTTTGATATAACATTTTAAAATTCATAAATGAGTCACTGGAGTTTTCTTGGTTTAGATATTTTTTATTTATTTTGTTTCTATATTCTTCTTACTCTTCTCTTTAACTATTAATTAAGTTTATATTGAAAGGATTTCTCCATTGTAACAAGATCAAGAAAATCTAGGAAAAATCAATAAAACCCAAAGAATTCAGAAAAATCATCAATAAATATAAGTAAAGGTTTAAGATTTAGTTCCTCATTATATTTTGCATTTTGCATTGAGGAGAAAATGAAATCAATACAATAAAAGATTTCTTAAGAACCAAAAATTCAAGAAGAATTTCATATTGGAATGAAATTTAAAGGTGAACTTTTATTCCTAATTTATTTCCATATTTTATTTGATTTGAAGTTTTATTATGCAACTCATCCTTTTTATTAAGATTGGATTTCAAGATGTTGAAATAGAAGATAATATTTTTAATTTATTCTCTTAATTTTAATTAAAAAAAATTAATTTATCCTCTTAATTTTAATTAAAAATTTTATTCAATTTAATTTTCTAATTTTATATTTTTATTTTTCTTATTTAAAATTTTTAGATGTTGCATCCTACGATCTGCACACCATCGCCAGCGTCTGCCTCGCTGTGCAGGGGTGGACCTGCCCCCTCGCCGCGACAACAACGAGCGGCCTTAGCCGATGATCAGACTGCCGATGATAGATTGTAACTCCTCAGATGAAGGCGCTGGTGGTGACGCTGTCGTACGTGGTATACGAGTACGACGCGGCGTGCTGCCACCTCCACGGCGACGCGCGTGCGGCTGGACAACACCGTGCACCACCTCGTCAGCATCATCGGCGTCGGCGCCGGCCTCGCCTACCAGAGGGTAATTAAAGGATTTCCTAGAATCAATCATTCTGGTGGATTAATTTTGTTAGCTATTGCGAGCGAGCTTCGGCTCGATTGGCTAGCGTAAGCGTCGCTCGGCCAGCCCGCCCGCGTTCGAGCCTCGCTCGGCGCGGGCACGCGTGAGTGCCGTGCACAGTGCATGATGTGTGCGTGTGGGGGTGGTGTGAGTGCATATATGTACCTACTATGACTCTGTTGTTGTTTCTCCTCCTTTAGTGAATACCGGAGCTCCTGACCAATTTCAAAAAAAAGTTTGTTAGCTATTAATGAATTATGGTCAAATAAAAACTCATTTTGGCTGGCGTTGTGTCATGTATGTGTAGTGCGGAACGGAGTTGGTGGTGAGCCTGTTGATCACGGAGATCTCCAGCCCCCCTGCTGCACCTCCGGGAGATGCTCAAGGAGTTCGGCATCAAGGACACCAACCAGAGGCGGATCTGACAGTGGGCCAAGCAGAGCTAGCGTCCACCCTACCATCAGCGGCACCATGTGTAGCTTATAGCACTCCCAGCTCTCTATAGGACGCTATGGACATGGAGTGTAGAGATTCAAGATACGAGAGATTATTTGGACTCAAGCAGGCGATGCAGCAATTTTTGCTTCTGAAGTAGATCATGTAGCATATTGATTGTTAAGAGTGGCAAGGATGTTTCTGACAAGGAATGCATGTAGCCTAGCGATTTTAGGATACCATGGTCTAATGAATTCGTGTTGTGTGTGCAGATGCAATTTCACTTGCCTCCTGTTTGCCATAGAAAATCACAGTAACAGCTTATGTGCTCACGCATGCATTGATCATTCTTGTTGAATTGTACACCAGCAGAGAGACAACACCAAGATTAATCATACGGTTACAAAAAGAAAATGATCGCCACCATAATGCCATTTAGATTTGCACTTGATGGCGTCAACCCTACTAGCTAGGTAATAAACCATGAGAGGTGGAAGAGAAAAACAACATAGCGCGAAGTAAAACGAAAACGAATAGATGGAAACGGAACATATATTACTAGTAATTTGCAGTTGCTCTCGAGTCTGACCGTGGTAAAGTCCGGATCTACATGTTAGCACTAGAAACTGATTTTTTTTTTTGGGGGGGGGGGGGGGGGGGGTGTTCAAGAATGGGAATGTTCCCGTGATTTCCGCAGAACTTCCTTAAACACCGTTGCGATCCTATCGGCCATGTGGTGCTCCATGAACCTTTCCTTCACCCTGTCATAGCCCTTCTTTCCCATGGAGACCCTTTGCTCAGCATGGCTTGCAAGCCTTACGATGTTCTTTGCAAGAGGAGCCACACCCTCCTTTCCAGCAGGGTGCAGAAGGCCAGTTGAACCATCCAAGACAATTTCTGTGGTCCCTCCTGCAGCCGTGCCCTGATATAGGAAGGTGCAGTATCATTAACCCAAGTCCATAAATGGGCATATGGAAGCATGCAACAGAAAATGCAGGCTAAAACAGAGGATGGTGGAGCCTCAAGGTGTAGGCACTTGATTGTCCACAGTAACACCAAATTCACGATTGTCAACCATAACTCCAGATTCAGAGAAATATTGGGCCGTGTTTCAAACTATTGCGGTGAGTTTAATTGCCTGGTAGATAGATTGATGGTTGAAATATTGTTACCGGATTCACTGTAAACCCCCACGAATCGCGAACCGGATTCGTCGAACCCAAACCGGTTTAAGGTACGGGGTTCTTGTTCACAGTGGAAATTGGGAAAAAAAAGTGGCGAACCACGAACCCAAATCCTGTACCATAACTCAGACGAATCGCGTTTCTAGTAACTATGGGTTGAAAGAAAATTGTATGACATAGGAGCACATCAATAACAACAATGGCTTGACTCACACATTAGTGTGTGCGCGTGTGTACACACACACACAGAGAGAGAGAGAGAGAGAGAGAGGAGGGGGTTGGTATTACCAGCACTGGCAACTTGAACGCCATTGCTTCAATCGTTATCCTTCCAAAGCATTCTCCACGGGCCTAAATAAGAAAAGAACAATGTATTACTGAAACAGAAACACATCAGCTTATGAATAGCCTTTTCCATACTAGTTGTATAGAATGGTACCCATTGATAGAAACACATCAGCTTATGAATAGCCTTTTCCATACTAGTTATATACCAGCTGGAGCTGGTATACCCATAACCATTTGCTGTATAGTTTGGTGCCAACGTAACACTTTGCGACTGGCATACCCATCTGGAGCTGGTACATACTGTACTAGTTGGAACCAAAAGCTACTATGCGCTAGGGTGCTTTGGACTCTGTGCACAATGTTTCTAACCTAATTTGACATGACTATTGCACCAAAATATTTCATTGAAAAAATTGGAGGAATATCCAGGAATACCAAGTCTATCCAAGTTTTACCAAATAAGAAAGAACCAACTGGTTTTTGGCCTGTTCTTAGACATCTGTAGACAGAACATATTTATGGCAAGTTTCAGTGTTGGTCTTGTTAGCTGGATGGTTGGATGTAAATAAACAAGGTAGCTAACATAAAGAAGCAAACAAGTAAACTACAGTGACAGATTCTTATTTTATGGTATGCTGAACAATCATGCACTCCTCTGATACAATGTGGAGTTGTGTCAGTTATTCGGTTACTGGTTTAGTGTTTGACACATCACACAAGTATTATTTGTGACTAAATAGAATGTCTTGAAAAAATGACTGAGCTCTGATGAAAATGAGTCTGCAAATATCTTCAACTTATTTTAGTAACTGCGACTGTATCATGGAATTTTAGCGCTTAACTGCCAAAAACATCATGACTTCTATTTTAAGCTACCTTTCTCAACTACAGCCACATAAATTAAATGTAATGTCTGCTTTTCTGTCACCAAAGTACTAGTGCTCTGGAGGTGGGGCTGATTTAATTAAGTACTGTAGTAGTATAATAAGTAATAACCAAAATGGGCCAACAATTCCAGATATTGTACAGCCTGCTGACTGATAGGTATCACTAGCCACACTGAAACAAGATGGTACACCATGCCCACACCCCACAGGTGAGAATGATAAAAATCAAAAAATTAAAGAAAGTAAAAGTTCATTAAAAGTAATATGTGAAATAAAGAAATGACCAAATATTTCTTTACGTTCTATGCCTAGATATTGCAACTTCTCTATGTAAAAATACAACTTGTCCTGCAGAGTAACTTTTTTTTTTTTTCGAACACGCAGGAGAGCTGCGTATCATTATATTAAGAAGAGAAAAAGGGGCAAGAGCCCATACAATCAAACACCCAAATAAACTCAGAACATACAGCGCACCTTTGAAGAAAAATAGAAAACGACCAAAGAACAACTAAAAACCTATTGAAATCAAACTTCCTCTGGAGCCAGGCTGCTAGCACCGGCCAATCTCCAAAGATTGATCTCCTCACCAGCAAGGGACAAAGCCTGAGCAATGGCAGGAGAAAGGCCATCAAACACGCACCTATTTCGATGGTTCCAAAGAGTCCAAGCCCCTAAAATAACTAGAGAATTAAGACCTTTTCTAACAGGGGTAGGAGCTGCAGCCAAAACTCCTTCCCACCACTCATCAAAAAGCTCCTCACCCGGTCTAGGACTTAGGTTTTGAAGGTCGACATTCTGCAAAAATCTGAACCAAAACTCTCGAGCAAAAACGCAGGAGAGCAGCAAATGATTGATAGTTTCCTCAGCCTGATCACAAAGCGGGCACATCGCCGGGTGTGGGAGACCACGCTTAGCCAGCCGATCAGCCGTCCAGCACCTGTTTTTCACGACAAGCCACATAAAAAACCGACATTTTCCAGGGGCCCAGGCTTTCCAAATTCTTTCCCAAGGTCTAAAGGCCACAGTCCCATGGAAGAAGGCCTTATAGGCAGATTTGGCAGAGTACATCCCATTTGATGAAAACTTCCATACATGGCGTCTTCAACCTCTGGTGGAGGACCACTTGAAATGAGATCCCAAAGTGAAAGGAATTGAGAGATAACCCCAGAAGATTAGAGCTCCTTGAATGTCGAGACCCAAGAATGGCCATCAAGAGCCTCCAAAGCAGTCCTTTTTGGCCCTTCTTCTATTAACCTTAGCAAAGAGTAAAGGAACCAGATCGGCAATTCTCGACCACGAAGCCATCTGTCGAGACCAAAATAAAGTACCAGCCCCATTTCCAACCTTTGTAAACACCGCAATGGAGAAGAAGGCTTGAATATTCTTGTGCATTTGAAGATGAAAAACAGCCGTAGGCGGCCGGATCTGCTTTTTGCAGCCACATCCATCTCATCCAAAGGCCCAACTTAGATATTGGATATTAGATATTCCAAGTCCTCCAAGTTCCTTAGGAAGGCACACCTTTGTCCAAGCCACCAAACAATGACCACCTTTTGCATCTTTCCTTCCTTTCCATAGAAAGCCTCTTCTAATTTTATCAATGGACTTGATGGCCCAAGGAGGAAGCTCCAAAGCAATGGCAAGATAAATTACCATGGAGGTGAGCGTGCTGCACTAAGATCCTCCTCCCTCTTTAGATAAGAGATCTGCTTTCCACCCCGCAAGCGGTCGACAATATGATCTATGATGGGCTGAATCTATCCTCTTGTTAATTTCTTCAAAGATAGTGGCACTCCAAGGTACTTACAAGGGAAAGTCTGAATTTCACAAGGGAGGAGGCTCTGTATGGTAGCAATTTCAGAATTGGTGCACTGAATGGGGATGACACTACTCTTATGCACATTAGTTTTCAGACCTGAGGCTTCACCAAAAAGGTTAATCAGATCAAGAGATAAGCCAATATCAGAAGGATGAGGCCGCAAGAAAAGAACCACATCATCGGCATAAATAGAGATCCGGTGCTGCAAAGGTCTGTTAGCAAGAGGATGCAATAAACCATTTTCTGAAGCCTTGGAAAAAATGAGACTTAAAACATCAATGACCAGAATAAAAAGCATTGGCGAAAGAGGATCGCCCTGCCGTAACCCCCTCTTATGATCAATGAAAACACCAGGGATGCCATTCAAAAGGATTTGGGTGGATGAGGTGGCCAAAAGGCCACTGATGATATCACGCCAGATTTGACCAAACCCTAGTTTTTGAAGAACCTCCAAGAGAAAACTCCATGATACCGAATCAAAGGCCTTGGAAATATCCAGTTTCAAGAGAATTCGAGGCTGTTTTTGCTGCTGCAAGAATCTGGCCGTCTGCTGCACAAGCATGAAATTATCAAGAATAAATCTTCCTTTTATGAACGCACTTTGATTTGGGGAAACCAACTGGTTGAGCCGACCTTGACTGTTGGCGGGAGTTTAGTCAGGAGTTTAGCAAAGCTATGGACCAGACTAATAGGTCTATAGTCTTTGACACTTAGGGCATCTTTCCTCTTTGGCAAAAGAGTTATGAAGGCACTGTTGAGCAGTCCAAAATTCCTGAATTTCCTGCTCCAGACAGCAGACATCGCAGCCATAATGTCATTCTTGATGGTAGGCCAACAGACTTGGTAAAGCATACAGTAAACCCATCCGGGCCAGGAGCCTTGTCGGGGAAGTTCAGAGATTGTTTTCAGGACCTCATCCTCCATAATGGGTGCCTCTAAAAGGAGAGATCATGAGAGGAATATCTAACTCATCAAGATTGACGGTGACATCCTGTCCAAACTGGTACCAATTAGACCATGGAAAAAATCATGTATCACCTTTTCTTTGTCTTCATGCCTAATGTGAACAAGATCTCCATCAGTCAGCTGACCAATAAAATTTTTACACTTCCTATGTCTTGCAGCTCTGTGAAAGAGAGATGTGTTGGCATCACCATCTTTGAGCCAATCAATGCGGAGCGGCTTCGGCAATTGTTAAGCTTGAGCGGCAGCAGGGGCTAAGCGGTGTTTTTGAGCTGATTTTTAAACCACACTTCCACACTGGAAAGAGCCCGAGCATCTTCAGCAATCTCCAATTGGTGAAGAACTTCCCGCGCAAGGGCAAGCTGAGTGCTGATGTGTCCCACATTTTTCTGGCTCCAACTCTGAAGGTTTCTCCTAGTCACCGAAAGCTTTCTTGCTAGAGTATCAAAGGGGCACGAGCTAATCTGGACAGAGAACCAGGAGGCCGCCACCACATCATGAAAACTATCCAGTTGGGGCCAAAAGGCCTCAAAATGAAATCTTCTTCTGCAGACCTGGACATCTCTCAATCCAAGAATAAGAGGGCAGTGATCTGAATCTTCAGTGGCACCACTCAAAAGCAAACAGTTAGGAAACAAGTCCTCCCATTCCAGAGAACATAGCACACGATCAAGCTTCACCAGAGTTGGAGAGTCGATGATTGGACCAAGTAAACTTACTAAGTGAAGAGGCAATTCAATTAAAGCAAGATCATTAATAAGCCTTCTGAATCTGCCCATCATGGCTCTATCCAGATTACTGTTATTTTTGTCTTCATCCAGATAAATCAGGTTGAAATCACCAATTATCACCCAAGGACCATGGCAAGCATCTCTTATACCTCTCAGCTCCTGAAGGAAAGCAATCTTATTATTGTTGCCTTGTGGCCCATAAACACAGGTAAGCCACCATTCAGTGCCTTGATCGGTAGCGAACAGAATGGAGGTGCTGAAATTGTCAATCCTAGTGCTTCTAGCAGGGCCAAGGCCATGACGCCATGCCACGAGCAGCCCACCACTAGCCCCAATAGAAGGCAGATTAACAAAGTTATCAAAGTCTGAACCAAGAGAGGTGAGCAAGACCCGCCTAGAAATAACATCCATTTTCGTCTCTTGGAAGCAAACAATGTCTGCCCTAGAGGAATCAATAAAAGTACGCACCGAGTTCTGCCGGGCTTTGGAATTCAGCCCTCTAACATTCCAAGAAACAATTCTAGATGGAATCATTATCCAAAAGAAAAAACGACTTCAAATAAAAGGAATGGAAACACCGCCCAGATCAATGGTTTATCTCCGGCGGCAGCCATCCGAACAGCGCCGTAAGAGCCTTAACATGCTCTGCCGAAAGCACCTGCCCAAAGGTCTTGGCATATTCATCAAGGGCTTGTTGATCAATGCAACCTTGATCTCCAATGACATCCAGAGCCTTCATCACCCGTTTCTTGATTCTGGCGGGATTAGGCTCCACAGAGGCTACAACTCCAACACCAGCAAGTCTGCGGCTGCGTCGTGGAGGAGCGCTGAGAGAAGCAGCCTTAGCCCATCTTCTGGAGGTGGGAGGGGTACACATGATTTTGCAAGTCTTCTTCTTAGTTTTTCAACAAAGGATTTACCATTCATCATGGCAGCAGGAGAGGAGCTCACTTTTTCCTTTGGGGCAATAACACGCGGTCGTCGGCGGGAATAAGTTTTTTCAAAGAAGGAGTCGTTCCTGCTGCACCGGCTTGGCCAAGAAACACCTTGGAGTTCGTTATTGGGGACGCACGCACCTTGGAGTTCGTTATTGGGGACGCACGCATGCTCACAAGAATTGGCCACATCACAGATTGAATGCGTGGGTGAGGGGTCAGCAGCTCGACATGCAGGACCAACCAAAATCGCCACATCAGGAGGTGAGAGAGAGATCTCGACCTCGGACTCCGGTTGGCAAGGATTGGCCAAATCACAGATTGAATGCGTCGCCTGGGAAGAGGGGCCGGCGGCTCGACATGCAGGACCAACCAAAGTCGCCACATCAGGAGGAGGGAGAGAAATCTCGACCTCGGACTCCGGCTGGCAAGGATTGGCCAAATCACAGATTGATTGCGACTCCTGGGATGAGGTGCCGGCGGCTTGAAGCATAGTTGGCGTCTGAGGACTTGTGGCCGCCAACGAAACAATAAATCGCGTCCGTCACGAAGAACGCGGCTTGAAAGCAGTAGGCGCTGAGGACATCGTACCGCCGGCATTAATCGCTCCCACATCGCACGAGGGGGCAACCACCGCCAACACGGAGTCCTGGATGACCGGGTCCCGGAGACCGGGGTGAGCCGCCACGTGGTCACCGCCAGGGAGGCGGGGCCCCAGTCGTGCATGGATGGAACCGCGGGTTGCGCCACCCTGAGCAGAGGTCCCACCCGCCGCGCCGCCTGGAGAGGACGGAGGCGACGATGTGGGGTGACGCCGCCGTCGCTTACCATGGTCACGGTCACGATCAGTGCCAGCCGGAGGAAGAGGCGGAGGGCCCTCACCCGTCAACGACGGAGCAGCTGCAGACACGGTGACAGAAATGGGATATGCGAGGGTTCGGAGCAGCGGCGGACCATCCTCCACCAAAACCGGTTCGACAATTTGGAGCTCCATTGTCCGAGGGACGAGGTCAGGCCTGGAGCACCAAGCACTCAACTTGAACGAGGAGAAATCCTCCCGATCAGCAGTGGCAGGATGGAGCATCCGAATCTTGCAGAACTCATTTAGGAGGTGTTCTGCCGTCACCAGGTCCCAGGCGTGCGCAGGGATACCATGCAACTCAATGTCGACGATGGAATTGAGCGAACCACCAGAAGCATGAACACGGCGAGACCAGCGCATGATGTGTAACCGAAGGGATGACGAGATGAACGCCTGCCCACCATTGTAGACCCTGACCGCCGTAGCCTCGTCAGGAAGGCACAGGAGATACATCTCTGACGCAGCGCGGCGCAGAACGAGTGACCTAGCCTCAAGATTAAACCTGCGAGCGATCGCCACCACAATCGCCTCTGCGCCAGCAGCCGGGGAGTTTCCAATAACCGAGACAAACAGAGCCTTCCGCAAATCATCTTCTAAGAACTCTATGCGGGCAGTACGATCAATGATGCGAACAGGCCTAGGAACAGCAATGGCGGTTGAGTCCGGAGGAGCCCCGTCCGCAGGCCTGGGCGGCGAAGGCACATCAACACCATTTCCCACGTCGATGCCAAGGTGGGACGCCCTCCGTCTTGGACCACGCCGACGACGGCGTTTGCCACGAGCAGGAGGCGAGCCCGAGCCATTCACAACATCATCGAGCTCGTGGGAACGTCATGGCCATGGGAATGGGGAGGATCCGCCATCTTGTCAATCTGACGCCGACGAGAAGCTTCGTGGGCGAGAAGGGCGAAGAGGCCACTTGCACGATCCGTTCGGCGCGGCACTGCGTAAACGGTGCGGGCGCCGGACAACGGAAGCAGCGCCCTAGCACCGCAATCGCCACGGTGGGAAGGAGAAAGGCAATTGAAGCACTTCCCCAATAGATGGCGAGGACAGCCTATGAGGACGCCATGAGGCTGGAGAGCGAAACTCGCTTGAACGGCGACTCTCCACCACACACCAACCGTCTTTAGACAGCCTGGGAGGACAAGCGTCGGCCGTCGAATCTGCTCGACGCCAAGCGCTACCGGAGCCGAATGCGGCGCCTTGAATTGACTCCTTGGGAGCGGCGGGGAAGATCGGCCGGGGCGCGGCGAGAGCAGAGCCTCCTATAGGGCGCTTCGCCAGCCAGTGAGCCACGAGAACTAAGGAGAGGGTCGCCTTTCAGTATTGCACCTTGAGCAGCAGGAAGGACCACCTGTGTCACCGGAGGGGAGAGGACAGGGGAGCCACTGGACTCACGGGACAGGGGAAGGGGAGAGGTGGCCGCCGGACCTGGAATAGGCGCCGGCGTGAGGCTTTGGAAGGGGTGTACACCGGAGGGGAAGGGGCGGGAGAGGAGCAGTCAGGGTGGGTGGGAGCCATCTTACGTGTGTCTGGTTTCCTGCAGAGTAACTTAAACATGTTGTGAGAAGGAACATAGGATAGATTGTTCTCTATTGCAAATTTAAGTAATAGGATCCAAAGAAATAATGTTGACACTTGACAGGCTAGACTAAAGAATCTGATTAACTCAGATATCCCCTCGCCTTCAAGAGTAGTGATAATGGAGTCAACCTATTTAATTATCAAGCCTATTGTTCCCAAAAAAAGTGCTGAACAGTTAGTCTTTACCCCATGAGAGGTGCTTCTATGCTCTCCCCAAAAGTTAAAAGCACAAAGTATAAAGCACATTGAGGGCCTGATTTGCAACCACCCACTACACCACTCTCTTAACATAGAGGAAGGAAATGAAGAAAAAAAATCAATAATGTAAATATACAAAAGGCATACAACTGCATTGCAACACATCACTGAACTGGGGAAACAAGAGAAAAATTATCCATAAATCACATTATGCTCACCTGAGAGTTCTGAACAAGCACATCAATTGCAGCCAAATAAGGAGCCACTGCCATTGTCTTGTTTATAAAGTGAACTTGGTCATGAATCCCATTCTTTGCCACAAATTCACGTAGTTGTGTCTCAAACTTGGTCTGAGCATTCATATCACTTCCCACAACTATAGCATGCATTGTGGGCACTTTTAACTTCTGCTGTTGGATGAGCTGCATACTCTGATAAAATGCTTGAAGAAATAAGTTCTGTCCTTTTCCTCGTGAAACACCTGGATTACATGATATTTACTCAGAAAGGAAAATGAAATATAGGAACATAAAGAATTGACATCAATCAGAGAGAATGATTGGTGCAATTATTATATATTTGGGAATTAAGACTTTAACAAACAGAACATACTGTTTATTATTGCAAACAGGAGATCTTCACTCCGTACACCAAGGGACTCACGGATATGTTCCCGTAGGACTCTTCTTGCAACATTATCTTCGGCAACTTCCATTAGCTCTTTACTATTCCCAAGGTGAACAACATAAGTTTGTGGCATCTGTATTCTATATGTGGTAGCAAATTAGAAGTATATAATAATGAAGTAGGAATTAGTAAGTCAAAACTTAAAAGCATGCTACAAACAAATTGAGCATTGTCTATCATGCTCCATTTATGGATTAAAAGCTCATAAATAGGCATATAGCAGAAGAAAAGATATAGCCAGTAAAATTTGGAGCTAAGTCAACATATAAGCAAGAGGCCAGAGTAATTATCACCCACTAGACGGGTTATTCATATCAAAATGCAAGCAAGTCCAACAGCATAAAGGATAGCATCCTATTCATAACATAATGAAAAGATATAACCAGTAAAATTTGGAGCAGAGTCAACAGATTAGCAAGAGGCCAGAGAACTTATCACCCACTAGACTGGTAAATCATATCAAAACACAAGCAAGTCCAACTGAATAAAGGATAGCTATTCATAACATGCTGTATACACAGAAACAAGCACTCAAAACTACATGACGAAGAATACCAATAATTTTGCACATACTTCAAACGCTCATGAGTCCTGCTCTTCCAATATTCAGCTGTTGTATGTGAATCGATCATGGCTCCAGCAACCAAAGGAAGATGTTTGACATATTCAAGCTTAAAGTAATGTCCTCGCATTTCATGGATCCACCACAAGATCTTGGGAAGAACTTGAGGAACATGGTCTTTTAGAATAGCATCAAGCCACTTTCCAGCAACAGCAGTGTTCAAGATAACCAAGTCAGCATTAAGAGCAGTATTAATTGCCTCCTGTCCCCTAGCAGGTAAAATCTGTGAAGCAACCAGTATGAACTATCAGAAGAGAGCGTGAACTAAATTCAAATGTAAAGTTTTTAGAACCATCTTTCTTTTGCAATTAACATATTATATTGAATATTTACCTAGTAAAGCCAAATGAGATGTGTAAACTGGAAGAGGACTAGTAAGTTGCACTTAGTAATTCCCAAGAGCAAATGGCGATTAAAGCCATCTCAAATTTAGGAGGATAATCATCATTCCAGATCATAATTTGATTATAAAATATTGTGCAGCACATCAAATTTACTAGTCTGGAAACAAGATAATTCAAAAGTAATACTCCAAAACTACAAGACTATTCATTCTTAGCCGTTACCATCCATCAAGATCCAAGCACACACTTTATTTGAAGAACCATAAGGGTTGACCAACACTGGCAAGTACGTAAATTACTATATACTGATCACTGCTAATTTTTAGTGCAGCAATAGACTAAATGGCTGGTCTGCGTATGGTGACATGCAGATGGATGATGGAATCGAAACTGCCTATCAGCTACTATAAATTTTGTTAGTGTGTTAATGTACATGTCAACCTATTTGTCTATAGTTAAAACTCCACAATATACTTCACCAAGCATCCCACAACATGCTACAAAGTTGAAGATGTTATTTCAGTGTAACTTCACCTTTTCTTGCTAAATGTTACTGTACTGTTTGATTTTTTAAAGTTTAAGCACAGTAGAGGATGTGACCTTTCCTTTAGTTACCCTTACCATGTAATATATTATTCTGCTGCTTTTTCTTGTATGTTCTCTTAACCAGTCAATGTGATTTGTTCTCTTAACCAGTCAATGTGATTTTCTCTAAAATTATAAATTAGTTCACTTTCACAAGTAAAATATTACAATACAGTAATTCACTTTCTTATTTTCCACATGCTTTATTCAAAAACGTTAAGGATGGTGCTTCCACTACGATTCATTCAAAAACCTATCATACAGCAATTTACTACAGTCATGCTGAATAAGATGAAACGTGAAATTTTGATAGTGTGTAACATAGAAGTGTCATAGATAAGAGATACGACAAGCTTCTCTAAATAATTCTACCTCCAGGCAAATTCTTGACACCGTGGGAAGAAGAGTGCATATAAACTTTTTAATCTATAACCAACAATATATTTCTAAACATTTTGATTGGTCATATAAAAATAATACAAGTATATCCATCACAAAAGATACTTTCACAAGTTTTAAATTTATATCTTTTACAAATATATTGGGATAAAAAATAATGGTTAAAGTCGCTTGCCAGAGACCACAGAAAGACATTCGGAATTTGTGACAGGAAGGAGTAACTTGCAAAAACAAGAAATAAAATCCCAAATAGACAAAAGTAGAAGTGTAGGACCATACCTGCACTCCATGGTTCAACATCTTATGCTCCAAGCTATATGTAACATCATTTGTTTCTTCCAATCTCTGGTTTGTTATCCACACCACTTGCGAACCAACCTGCCGCAGAAGAAATGCCAACTCCATTAGCAATAATGGGCCACCTGCATCAAACAAAAAATATTTCGAATAACAACAGTGGATATAAAAATCGATGGCAATAACAACAACAAATGCTTTGGAGATCTCTGTTGTCTCGGCAGGTCTCCTAAAGTGTCCGAACTCTAGCCCTCCAGCTTATGAACAACTGGACCAAAGTGAAGTATTCAGGGACTTCGATACATATCTGTGATCACCATCACTGCTAGTATTTTTCAGGGATCTTGAATTCGTTTTCAACATTGGAAGTAGAAATTTCACTAGTCTACCTCTCTGTTTGCTATCTAGAAAAGTACACACAATTCCTAGTACCCTAACTCGCTCGGACACCACTGCGAACCCCAAACCCATCTACCAATATTGGAATGGTACGGCATTTGCTCAAACCAACAAGAACAAATCACACGGAAAAACTGAAGCAAGCTGCGATTAATTACCGGAGAGGGAGAGCTCGTGGGAGACAAGCAGAACGAGCTTGGACCTCATGAACCCGAGGGGGTTCCCTGCGGCGCCGCCACCACGGGCGGTGGCGAGGGCGGCGGGGTCCCCGCGGGCGTCGCATGGGTCGAGCAGGGCGCCGCGGAGGAGGTAGCCCGCGGTGGAGGCGGAGACGGCGACAGCGACGAGGAGCAGGAGGAGGAGGCGAGTCCGGTGGTGCGCCGTGCCGCGGCCACCGGTGGCCGACGCCGCCGCGGACGACGGGGGCTTCGCCATGGCCAGCCGGCTGGAGCGAGGCTGAGGTGAGGTTAGATCGAACGGACGGTCTGGATTTGGCGATCAAATTTTTGGCGCTTTTGCCTTTTTCTTTTTGTTTGCGTGGGGGCAGAAGAGAACCGGTCAACCGGAGGGTTTGTGGGAAGTCGTATAAAAACTGATCGAATACGGTGGATAATGGTTTTGTTATATTTGTTTTTATGTTACTTTTTTTAGATACGGATACGAATACAAATAATCTGAATATAAATATGAATATTAATAATATCGACTACAGATACGAAACGAATATGAATCGAAACGAATATATCATGAATATTTATCGGAATATGAAAACCCTTTAAATTACACACAAAATAAAAAAAAGTAACTACTTTATTTGCTTCAAATATTCATGAAGAACATGTAATGATCAAAGATTTGTATTTTTTGTTGAATTATGTATTTATGAGTTTTTATGCATATTTAGCTACTTATTTAAAATATTTTACAATTAAGGACAGCAGTGTTTAAATCTTTGAGAAAATAAAAGCTGATAAAATCTTGAAAATATTTTTTAAATTCTTAGATTGTGTCAAGAACTTCCAAAATTTTTTGTAATTTTTGGAGTTGGCTTGCCAATTTTAATAATTGAAATTTGATTTGTGGATTAATTAAATTAGAAAACGATTTTGAAATTCATAAACCTTTTTGGACCAAAAGAGTAGCCTTGGCCCAGCCCATGTGTACATTCAGATAATCTGCTCTATAAATATTTGGATTATCTATATCTGTATCCGATGGATAGTGAGCTACTAAATCCGTATCCATATCCAACAAAAAAAAATCAGTAACCGTTTCCGATCTGATACTATTCAACAAATATTCGACCCAGCAGAATTCGTATCCAAAAATTATTTAGATCAGTCAAAAATTATCCGATCCATTTTCATTCCTAGTGGGAGCGTGCTCTACGCCTCGATTGGGCTAGGTGTTACTTGTCTGGTTCTTCAATTTTTGTTTATTGCATTACTGATGCTAGGTTTGGTCCAATCTTTATGGGGTAGTATTAAAGAAAACTGGATCCGTGTAACCTGATGAATATTATCGCCAACCACCATCTCTATTACGACAACTCGCGACACTTGATTCACCCAACCACACACTTCGATCCATTTGTCTACTCGCTCAAACATGTTCAAGCAATCACCGAGACAATCACAAGGACGACAGAATCAAGATACTCAGTGAATTCTCAATTCTATCGGGTGTGGGGGGGGGTAGAATTATCTCACACAAATCTTAGAATAAGAACATATATTTCTAAATATTGAAAACTTGATTATAATGAGGGGGGCCTCTTCTTTTATAGAACTTTTCATTTTCTACAATAAAAAAATAAATTAGAATTTAATTTTTCAAAATATCAAGCCATTTTCTATCTTCTATTCAGATTTAGGTTGATTTTTTAAGTGTTGGTTCTTCCTCTTGTCTTCTTGCTTTTGAATTTGTAGTAGTTTGTTTCCTGAGCCTCCCAAGCTTCTTCATGAAACCTAATAATAATTAAGCTAAAAGCATTAGGTAGCAATCTATTCTCATTCATATCAATGCATAGCTCTTGTAGAAAAAGATTCACCTATTGATTGATTTATTTGGCTCTTAGGTCCAGTTAGTGTTGGAATGTTATTCTAGGAAGGAAATAATGTATGTGTCCTAGTGATGTCCTCATTAATTATTCTATCAGCTTTAGTGCTAATTCTAATAGCTTTGTTAAAATTTTGGAAATATTTAGCATGCTAACAACATTGTAGTGTACAAAAGTACACGAGTGATCTCAAATAATGACTTTTATATAAACTTATCTATACTTGTTGAAGGACCAAAATGACGACCAGAGAGGGTGAATAGGAGCCAAATAAAAATCTTCCCCTCTAAAAGTATCCAAGCATCTCTTCTAAAAAGCCAACAGAAAGAAACAACAAATCCAGTACTAGACGAAAGAATATCTAGTCACTTTTCCTAAAGCATCAACTAAAGTGCTAAACTAGGGCAGTACTAATAGATGTCCAAAACTCTCAGATAAATAGTAAATATAGTACGATCTTAAAAACAAGAACTGAGATAACCTTTTGTCGAGGATTGGTTATTGCCCGTAAGTGACCATCGGATCCCAGCCTGCGTCAACTATGCCCGTGCTCGGGTGTTGTCCCTACGTACGGTCCCCCGAGCATGCCGACCTTCGTCAAGTCCCCCCCCCCCGAGCATGCTTGCTCGGGGGTCCGCGACCTGCTGACCCGGTCTGCCGAAGATGCCTCGAAGTCCACCCAAAAGCCGGGCACGGTCTACGAGGCTGATCCGGCATTAACTGCTCTGAAAGTTTGCCCGGGCGAGTGTAACAACTCTGAAAGTTTGCCCAGAGGGCTTCAGAGAGCTGCCTCCATGAGCGGATTGACCCCTCCTTTTGGTTGAAAAGCCACGTCCTGGCGGAACCGTCGAGAACCGTGGGGAGGTAGTTAGCCATGACCCCTTCGTCCCCGCCGGCCGCCTGGATGGCCGTGGAGTAGATTGAGATGAGCTCGTCGGGGTTCTGGGTCCCGTTGAAACGTTCGATGTGGCGGGGCTTGAACTTGCTCGGCCACTTAACATCGTGGAGGGATGCCGAAAAGGCACGGCATCCGAATGCCGGGCCGTCATGGCGACCCCTCCGGGCATGGCGATCGTGGCGGCCAGGGCCCAGGCGGTCCTTCGCGCACGACTTGAGGCGAGAGAACACACTATCATGCCGGCGTGATGACGGCGGGTTCGAGGTGGAGCACATGGAGCGCTCGTGAGCGGGCGGGGCATGCCCGCGAGTCCGCGAGGTCGTTCGGGAAATGCTCCGAGCGTCCTCACGGCGCCGGTGATGCTTCCCTCGGTCCTCCCGAGCAGGGCTCCGGGAGGCACCGGTGGGGGAGTGGTGCCTATGGTCCCGGGAAACACTCCGGGGCCACGGAGCACCAGGCGGTCCCGGGAGCCCGATGTCTGTAGCGAGCTTTTCCAAGTTCTCAGCCACGAGCGCCCCCATGGCCGCCAGGTCCGCTTGGTTGGAGAAGTTCTGGAGGCCGCGCACGACCGTCGCCATAGTGCGAAGGGCAACCTCGGCAGCCGGTCACGCACATACTCCTGGGAGCGGTATTCGTTGGGATCTTCGCGAGTTCGGTCCCCCGCCCCGACACCCATCCCCCTGCTATGTTGGTGGTGGACGATCGCCGGGTTCCCACCCGGGGGCAACTCCGGGTGAACTTCGCCAACATTTGTGCTGGTGATGGGGGGAATCCGCTGGAGACCGCCGCTCTTCTTGATCGTCCTCCCTTCCCGCCATGCAGAAACTGCGGGAGCACCAGGACTGCGTGGGCGATGCCGAAGCGGTGTCGTACGATGCGGTCTCATGGCTGAACTCGAGACGGTCAGGAGCGCCTTGATCGGCATAAAGGTCGCCAAATCCTTCCTCGCGAACGAGGGTATCCGTCATGAAGCGAGGAACGCGCTCGCCGCAGCCCACCGGGAAAGGCTCCGCTTTGGTGTGGCCTTCGGTCGGCCAGACCACCCACGCCATCGCCGGGCGTAGTATTCGTAGCCGCCCTCCACGCCGTCGAAGACGCAGAGGTCTTGATTGTCTTGTGAGTTCGGCATCCTCAGGGATTCCTCGCGAAAGGACTTCAGTCGGTCCCCACGGACGGCGCCAGCTGTCGACGATCTGGGAATGGGTCCCCCGCCGAGCTTACTTGTTGAATGAGGGATCAACCTAGGGCCCCTTTCCCACGAGGGGTATAGCGTCCGAGGTCCTACCGAACTACGGAACAAGGCAGTTAGAGTGATCGCAGGGCACAGAGGGAGGCCCTTTTTTTTGACCTGGTTCAGGCCTCTCGCAGGGGAGATAACAGCCCTACGTCCAGTGATTGCACTGATGTATAAAAGTGGCTACAAATGCTGCGTACAAGTAAGAGTGAAAGTCTAGTGGAGCTAACTTAGCCAGAAGGAACCCCCAATCCATCGTGCGAGAGGGTATTTATAGGGAATTACAAAGCATGTAACATTTATAACGGGCGCCCATCGTTTTTGGACGTCTTGAGAATCTGTTACGCCACGCCAACACGGCACCGCGCGACGTGGGTACAGCGAGCGTGTATTGCGGGTGCGTAGACCACGGGCGGCCCCGCAGTTAATGTCGGATCAGCCTCGTAGACCGTGCCCAGCTTTTGGGTGGACTTCGAGGCATCTTCAGCAGACCGGGTCAGCAGGTCGCGGACCCCCGAGCAAGCATGCTCGGGGGGGGGACTTGATGAAGGTCGGCATGCTCGGGGGACCATACGTAGGGACAACACCCGAGCACGGGCATAGTTGACGCAGGCTGGGATCCGATGGTCGCTTACGGGCAATAACCAATCCCCGACACCTTTGATTGGCTAAGAATCTTAATCTGTTCTTGCTCATAGGGTATTTATGATCAACTTGATCTTGAATCAACTCTGACACATCCTAGCAAGCTAGATCAAGATATGATCAACTCCCAAAACAAAGAGGACACAATATGTTGAGATCTTTTTTCTTGCCACAACAGATCGGTTTATAATCAAAAACTTAGAAAATGGAGATGCTGAGGGCCTAAATGATTTATATGTGTTCCAGAGATACACCATCTATCAATCACTCATACTTGGCTCAAGATGAAGCAAGAAGGACAAAAAAGAACCAAGAGAGTACAAGGAGATGATTACAAAAAAAGTAAAGCAAGAACTAGAATGTAAGCACAAACATGGAAGAGATTCTTGAGTTGAAACTTTTTTTATTTCTTAGAATGATGGTTTACAAAGCCTCACAACCAGATGAGTAAAAGCTCAGAAAGTATTAGGATACCAAAATCCTTCACAAAATGCACACTAAGAAAGGCACCCCTTCCCCTTTATTTATAGTACAATCGAGTCAATATCCACCCTTGGATGACTTTCTTCTCTCATAAGAAACCTCGTCAAGGGCTGGGATTAACTCACTCATACATGGGCTAATCTGAAAACCCAACAACATCATGGATTTTGATCATACCCATTAACATGACAGCTTTAGTTTTCTTGACCGTTCTGGACTAAGACTCTTCCCTGAGCCTAGTCCTGGTCCATACCATTGCCTACCACATCCATCATTTAGTTCATTGTCTTCCTGGTTCACAACCACTTCCTGGCCTTAGTCATCTTCTGACGTCCCTTGACAGTCCTAGACCTCAACTCTCCTAGCCTAGTCTCGGTCTCGCCTTCGCCTCACCATGATCTAGCTCTGAAGTCCTGCAACCAACATAGATAAGAAAATCATCACATAAAAATATCCAAAATCATATCAGATGATCCTACCTTGGATCATATAGACTGTGACCACTCAAAGCCACATTAGCCTTGAAACGAAGAGAGCAATGCGAACAGTTCAGGAGGTCATAAATCAAACCCTTAGTTTAGTTATTGGCCAACGGCTTTAGCCGACGCTCGGTTGATCGTGGCGACTTGTCGAGCATGCTAATTTCATGCTCATAAGGCACATCAGCTGGCGTACGCGCTTCAAACCATCCCACTCTCATGGCCATTCTCGACCTGAGGAGTCGATATACTCGGACCTTTCCCCCGTGGTCGAAGAGGTTGCAAATTCTTGCTTGTGGCCGTCGATACTTTCACTAAGTGGATCGAGGCCGAACCCGTGTCAACCATTTCGGCTCAAGCAGCCAGGAGGTTTTTCTGCAGTAATGTGGCGACGCATTTTGGCGTCCCCAATCGCCTCATCACGGATAACGGCACTCAGTTCACTAGCGAACTGTTTCAAGCCTACTGCGAAGACATCGGGGCAAAGATCTACTTCACCTCTGTAGCGCATCCGTAGAGCAATGGAGCGGCCGAGCGAGCAAATGGTCAAATCCTCCAAAGGATCAAAAAGAGGGTTTTCAAAAACCTCACCCAGCATGGCCAATCGTGGGTGGACGAGCTTCCTTCCGTCCTCTGGTCAGTTCACACTACAGCGAGCCGGGCTATGGGCAAAACCCCTTTCCAGCTCGTCTATGGTGCAGAGGCCATTTTGCCCACCGAGATAGTGTTGGGTTCCCAAAGAGTGCACTTGGTCGACAGCGTTGACCAAGAGCTCGAGCGTCTCCTCGACCTAGACCTCGCTGAAGAAACATGCGAACAGCTCTGCTGCGATTCGCCGTCTACCTACAATCTCTTCGTAGGCACGCAGCTAAATCGATCTGACCAAAGACCTTGCAAGTTGGCGACTTAGTCCTACGTCGAATTTAGGACCTGTCAAAAGCCAACAAGCTCTCCCCCAGATGGGAAGGTCCGTTCACGGTCGTCTCGATGGCACGCCCGGGGGATGTCCGCTTAGCGTTGAAGGATAGTCGGGTGCTCACTAGCTCCTAGAATATCGACTAGCTGTGCAAATTCTTTGTCTACCTCGCATTTACTTTCGTGTTTTGCGTTTGCTCAGCAGATTTTTTTCTATAAAATTCGGTTCTTTTGCCCATGCGAAGTCCATTATTCCCAAGATTTTGTGAATGTTTGTAAAGTCACTGCCCATTGGTACGCCGACTCAGTCTCACACAAGGGCATACTCTTTTCCTCACAGTCTTGGTGATGGGACGACCACGTCTGGGCAGGAACATTCACTCCAATCTGCTTATTCTAAGGTTTGGCTAGCATGCGCAAGAACGTACAAAGTGCCACGACCAGCGCCGAATCGCTAAGCTCGCCGCCAGAGGCCGTAGTCTCCATAAGCCGATTATTGTTCGCAATAGTTCTTCACTGCATGTTCACGATCGCATACAGACACCCTCTCGGTTGGTCCAGAGCCTTAGCTCGATTCACGCGTGTTCGGTCGTTGTGCACTCTGTCGGGCAACCGCGCGTTCTTTCTCGTCAAGGCCATGCTCGCAAATTAGGGGCATGGGTTCGAGACGTTAAGGAAGTTAAGGCCTTGTGCGTTTCTTTCTCCCGACCTATCCCATGCTCACAACTCGGAGAATTTGGCAGTTTGGTCGAGGGGAAAATGCGCGTTTTTTCTAGCTCTCCTGTGAACGAGCTCGTGCTCGCAACTTAGGTGCACGACCTTCATTCACAGTGGGGGCTTAGGGGTGAACTACCGCACTAACATTTTTCCCCCAAAAATGCGCACGCTCATGTCGCTCATGTTTCGTCCTACTCGTACTTCTATTTGTATCTCTTTTGTCTGCTCGTCTTGCGTTTGTTGTATGTAGGCAGTCACCAGAAAAGGACAAAACACCAAAGACACAAGACGCAAGGCAAAGAAACAAGGCAAAAAAGCGAGTCTCGGGGGGATTCATCTTTTATTCACATCATCAAAAAAGAAAAAAGGAGAAGAAAATTTTTTTACACCAAGACCAAGTACTAGACAAGGAGTTCTTTTTTCCGAGCTTCGCTCCTCTGAGTGCCGAAAGCTTTTGCTTCGCCTCATCGAGCTTAGTCTCGAGGTCGAGCACCCACCGCCGAGCTTCGCATTCTTCGCGGGCTTCTTGGCGAAGTCGCTCCATCTCCTCCTTGTCTTGGTCGGCAAACTCGGTGGCCTCCCGTGCGGCTCGGTTGAACTCGTCCACCTGCGAAAATAGAGCGTTGCTGCTCTTGCTCGAGCTTTAGCTCGAGCTCGCATATCCGCTCTCTATTCTTGGTGGCATTCTCTTCGGCCTAGCAGCACCTTGTCTGGATCCTCAGGTCCTGGGCCTTGAGGTCGGCCATCCGTTGCTCGAGCTCCGCCACCGTGGCCTCATGCTCGGCGTTAAGCTTGGCCACGACCTCAGGCGGGACGGTCGTCGAGTTGAAGTTTGCCATGGTCTCTTGGAGGACTTGCGGACACGAAGGTCTTATATCCACTCGATCTCCAAAGAAGGAACTTTTAGAAATGAAGTACATTTACCCAGTGGAGACGCACGCCAAGATTATCCCAGAAGGCCTTAGTGACGTCTACCTCCCGAAGGTCCGCGAGATTTCCCGTGGGGGACTTCGGGGGGGGGAGACTTGGCCTTCACCCCGGGCATGGATTTCGCTCGGAGCCCCTTCGTCTTCCGCCTGAGCGAGGCTTCGAGCCTTCCTCCTAGGCAAGCAGTTCGCCCAAGGGCCTCGTGTCTTCCCGAGCATGCTCTTCGCCTGGAGACATGTGACCTTCCTCCTCCCCCCGAGCATGCTCTTCGCCTGGGGACGTGCGGTCGCCCTCCTCCTCCCGAGCATCCGATATGCTCAGGAGCGCCAGGTATGCGTCCTGGAGGGTTGGTCCCTTAGGGCAAGGAGTTCCGCGGCCTCTTGGTCAGCGTCGTTGGCGAGGTCTTCTGCCGTCAAGAGATCAACAGCCTCGCCCATCATGATGTCAGCGGCAAGGACGAGCTGCCTCTCTATGACACGATCAAGGATCTCGTAAGCCATAGCCCTAAAATCCCTAGGAGCTATCACGCCACGTCAATGGAGTGGGGTTAGCTCAGATAAAGGCAAAAGAAGGAAAGAAGAAAACAAAAGGGAGAAAAGACGGAGGTCAAAGGCTACCTTCGTTGAGCTCCTCGCTGTCATCTTCGACAGCTTTGGCCGCCGCCGCCACGACCACGAGCTCGGATTTCTCCGCAGCAGTGTGGCTGATCCTTGCCAGAAGGGGGTCGACCCTCTCCATGTTGACCGCCTCCAAGACTTCCTCGAGCGCTGGCGCCTCAAGATGAGAGGTGCCGCATCCTCGTCCTCTTCCTCGGACTCTCTTGCTAGAGAGCCCGAAGTAGCTCGGGCAGTTTGGCCTTGAGCTCGGCGACCTCCCCCTCCAGTGCCTTGCGCTTAGCGTCCTTCGCCTCCTCGGCCCTCCTCGCCTGCTTCGCGAGCTGTTGCAAGCGAGCTATGAGACCCGATTTTTTCTCGGAGTACTCCTTCATCCATGTCTTCAGGTTGCTTACCTCCTTCCTGTCAGCGAACTCCAAGTGTTGCCGAGGAGGACTCTTGGCCGAGGTTGCCCACCTCTTCAATGACCGAGCGGGAGGCGGTGACGGTGGAGCTTGTTGCTTGTCCCTTGCCTTCTTGGTCTTAGCGGCAGGGATGATCTCCCCTTGGCCGCGCGACAGTGGCTTGAGCTCGGCCACCGCTGCTTCGAGGGCGATCTTCTCCTGCCAAAAGCAAAGGAACATCAGAAGATGCTCGGGATGCATTTCCTCGAGCATGGATCGCAAGGAAACTTACCACTTTGCCCCACTCGAGCACATTCCTCGGGACCTGCCACCCGTACTCGAGCTCCTTACCCTTTGGGGTGCCGAACATCTCGGCGACCCGTTTCTCCACTCAGTCGTTGCTCGGGGCTACAACAGATCAAGAGGGATTGTTAGCGCGAGCAGAAATCATGCACAAGAAGTGAAAATTACCCAAGGTCAAGAAACTTACCGGAGTCAGCCTCTCGGGTGAGGTCTTGCCACCCGGAGACCTTGAAGAAGGGGTGTTCCCTCCTCCTCAAAGGGGACACCCGGTTCTTGAGGAAGTCCCGAACGACGTCACGACCCGTGAGCCCCATGTTCGTGAGCTTGCTGATCGTCATCAGGGCCCGCTCCTCCTCAGCTTGCACGGACGGGCGCAAGGTCTCGACGGTGGGCGCCGCCGCTCCAGAGTAGCGAAGAGTGCTTCCCTTCACCTTCCTCAGGTAAAACCAGAAATCGGCCCAACCCGACATCGAGTCTTTGAGTGTGAAGAAGGGGTACTCGTATGGTCGGTTGGGTCGCAAGCGGAAGTATGCGGAACTGGTGGGAGAAGCCCCACTGGTGCGGAATAAGGAATAAAAATGAAAAAAGAGGCTCGCCGTGGGTAAGATGCCCACAAATCCCTCGCAAAGGTGCGAGAAAATGGCCAAAACAAGGATGGAATTGGGGTTCAAGTTAGTAATCTCACACTCGCATTGGGCGAGTACGGATTCAAGGAACTCACTTTCGGGCATTCTAAGCCCGTTGACGGTGTAGAGATCGCAGGTGACGATCTCGTTGTCGAGCGGCACGGGGGATCCTTCACCGTCTGGGATGCGCCAGGTGCCCGCATCGAGGTAGCCGAAGTCCTCAAGTGCCTGCAGTCTCTCCGTGCTGATATTGCTCGGGCCGAACTTCACCATGAAGAGAGGTTGAGGAAGAGGGCGCAAGGACGAGAGAGCTTAAGGATTGGAAGATTTTGGAGTTTGATTGCGAGATGCAAGAGAAGTTCTCAGTACTGTCCCCGTCGAATATATATAGGCGAAAAAGCCGAACGGACAGAAAACCGCCCTCGCCTGTTCGTGAACCAACGCACGGCGACGCAGTTTCCAAAACTGTCCAATAAAGGCACAATTTTCAAAACTATCAGAACCGTACCTATAAGGCTTTGCGGAGAAGGAACCGTCGCAATCTTTCGCTTCCTTTCCCGAGCCCTGCTTTGGTCGAGCCTAGAGCTAGATGCTCCGTCCTCGCTGGAGCATGCCCATCTATGGGCAAGGGTTGCTCGGATGCTGCAGCAGTATTTCGCTGCAAGATTCCAATCCCTCCTATGGGTCTAAAGGTTCAAGGGGAAGGCCCCACCGAGTGAATTTCCACTTGAGCCTCGGGGGCTAGCTGTCGGGGATCGGATAATTTCCATAAAGACCATCGCACCCCGGCGGCCAATATTCGGCCAACCATACTTGCCCTTGGACGGTGTCCCCAAGGAAGGCCCTCGGGCAGATCGACCGATGGGTCTGCCCCGACCACGACCAAGCTCGTCCCCGAGCATGCGCCTCTGTTTCCCGAGCGTGCCTACTCGGAGGGATGCGACGGTCGGCCAAGGCTGAGGGAAGATCCCGGCATGATCGGCAAGTCATGTTCGGCCCGTGAAGACGACATGGCATTAATCACACTGCGGCGTAGGGACCGTACGGCCATGTTCTAAACCCACTACGCCCACGTTGTGGCATGGAGAAAAGTAAGGGCAGCAGTTACGCCCATGTCTAGGTACAGTAGTGGCATATCATTCGGTTATAAATGATGTAAGACTGTAATCGTCTATAAATACCCCGCCATTAGAAACATCCAAGGCAATTAGAAAAGAGTGAGAGGGTTCTTTTGGTTGTTCGGAAGCTGTGAGGAATACCCAATCGCATTTGTAAGAAGGAGAAAAAAGAGAGAAAGGTGCATCACACCCACGCGAGCACCCTGTAAACATTTTCGGCAGAGTAAAGCCACTGGACGTAGGGTTGTTATCTCCTTCGTGAGAGGTCCGAACCAGGATAAACTCCCCTGTTTGTTGTCCCCTTTTGAACCTCGGACCATCCACCGACCTAGCTCGGCAGCTCTTCGGACGTCAACACTTTTGCGGGAAAGGGGCCCTGGTTGATCCCTCCATTCAACAAGTAAGCTCGACGGGGGATCCGTTTCCAAAACGTCGACATACACACACACACACACTCTTTTCTACTATAGAGTAGTTACTCGCTATGTCGTATCTCACAACTTAAGGAGACATTTTTTCAAATAATTTTTTAAAAAAAATTATAGAAATAATATGCTACAATTTTTTTTAAAGAAGTACCACACTGACATCATTTAAAATGATGATAGAGCTACAGTAAAACCCAACTAAGCGCACACTCAGCCAGAAAAACTACCACCATCATCGAGAGAGAAAATAAAGGTAGAGGAGAGGGGGAGAGAAGAAAGAAAATTGGAAAGAGTTGGGGGGAGAAGGGGAAGGAGAAGAGGAGGAAGAGGAGGAAGGAGGGAGGAAGTCGTCGGCAAATTTGCAGGCATAATTTTTGCTCCTTTCAATTACATTTCAAAAACAAGACTTAGCAACTAGATTAATTAGATTTGTAAGTAATTAGCTATGTAGAGTAGCAATAGTTGTGTAGATACATGACTTAGCAACCAGATTAATTAAATTTATAAGTAATTAGCTATGTAGAATCGCAATAATTGTGTAGATATGTAGGTATTTTTAGATTTGTAGTAGTATTTGTATGGCTTAGGATGGATCAGATTTGTCTGAAAATTTGGAAAGTATGTGGGGTAATATGTAGTTGAAAAACTAAATTTATGTATGTTCACAACACTTGTTTTCACGTAGTATAGAGTAGATCGTCGTGGTACATAAGTATAACGGTGTGGGTATGTTTAGAATTCATGATATGTAGTACGTATTGGTAGACATGATGGCTTTATATTGTGCAGTTACGGATGAACGAATACAAATTAAAATACACTATGGAGAAAAGGTTTCGCATATGGGTGCACAAGAGGTGGAACTAGGTTATTTTCTAAGTGTGGTGGTTCGCCTATCATGTGCAAGAAAGCATCCATAGGGCACAGTTACTAGATGGCTGTACTACCTATTCTCGTTGAACCGTGAGTTGCATAATCTAAAGTTGCATGAGATAAACTGTCGGACATGTCAGTGGCATGTACTGGGAGTTAGTGGAATTGAATGGGTCGAAGTCGTGGAGCTCGTATATAAGATTGTCGAATGAGCAAGGATGGCCATTAGTATTGCTAGCGCAAAAACTTCAGAAAGTCGATGCCACCCAAATGATGCAGGAGGAGGCTATTGGTGATGAACTGGACAAAGTTGGGGAGAGCAGTCAAAGTGTAGAATGCTTAGCGAGGCAGGATGTAAGTTCGGGTCAAGAGAGAGTGCAAGGCAAGGAAGTTGATGTTCCAATGCTGGAGGTGTAGGAACTGATGAGTGTGACTAGGGGTGAAAACGGTACGGAAAGTTTCCGACCGTTCTGAAGAAAAACGGAAACGGAAGCTCTTTTTTGGAAACGGAATCGGAAAGTGTCGGTACGGAAACAGAAACGGTAATTTTTTTTTGGAAACGGAAACGGAAACGGGGGAGCTAGTTCCGACGGAAATGGAAATGGAACGAAAATTCCGTATACAGTGACCCGGAATTTCGAATTGAATCCGGCCCAGCAACGCTGCACCAGCCCATGGTCCACGCCCACCAAACGCCAATCGGAATAGCCAGTCGCAGCCCTAACCCTAGCTTCCTCTTCCCAGTCTCCCGAGTCACGGCTCCTCCTCCAGTCTCTCCCAGCCTCCCAGGGCGGCGCGTCTCCACTCTCCAGTCCTGGTCTCCCTTCGCCCTCCAGCCTCCACTGCATCTCCACAGCTCCCCAACCATGGCTGCCCGACCTCGCCAGGAGCCGTGACTCTCCCGACTCTGGTCTCCACCACCAAAGTGCGCGATCTCCATTCTCCAAGATTTCTCCGGTCTCCCTCCGCCCTCCGGCCCATCTGCGTCTCCACTGCCGCCCCGACCTCGCCTCCTCGATCGCCGCCCGGCCAGGCTGCCCCCGACCTCGTCGCTAAGCTCGCCACGCCGCCACCGACCTCGCCGCCTGGACCTCGCCGCCCGACCTCATCGCTAGGCCGCGACAAGATTGTAGTTTGTTGATGCCTCAATCCTAAATAATCGTGCTTGGTGTCGACATGTTGATTTTAGTGTTCTGAAACCTTTCCTTGTTTACAGAGGCTGCTCTTATACCCTACCATTCGTTGGAGTGAAGCTCATCGACGGCGAAGGAACTGGAGTCTGGCGAGATCGGCGATGATTGAAGCCACCGGGTTAGGATTTATTGGCATCAAACTCGCCGTGAGTCGCTGCTGCTTGTTCATACCAGACAGTGCCGTCATGAGCGCGACGTCTGGAGGTAAAGCAACGTGTACAATTACAAAGCACACGTTGGTGATCTCACTATTCTTGAAAATAATCTTGTCGAAATTTGATGTAGAAACAAGATTGTAGTTTTAGTTTATACTGAGCAATGGTTGCGGGCTTGCAAAGAAAAGTGTGGATTGTAGTTTATACGGAAACAAGATTGTAGTTTTAGTTCATACTAAGCAAAGTGGTTCCTCCTAGTCACTTTTTATTGACATTGCTGAAAAGGAAATTTGTATAGAAATGCAAAAGCATTAAAGTATTAAGGAGACATGGCCTCATCGACATTAATTAGTGCATGATATACAAAGTTGCATCCAATAATGAAGTTCGGAAAATCACTTGGTTCCTCAACCCTGAAATGTTGATGGCTTCTCATGTCTTCATTGTGTGAAACTCAAGGGCCTCCATAAAGCATATAGTTGTTGCATTTGGTACCCATAAATTTAAAAAGCTACTACAATTTCTATATCCCTTGTTCGGATTTTATTTTTGCCCTTGGTTGGATAGGCCATATGGCATTCCCTAGTGCATTTGTGTGTGTGTGTTAACTTTTCCATAGTTTAAAATCATGATTATGTATGTTCCGGATCTGCAGCAGTAAATAGTTATTTGAGATAAATGTGGATTTTTTAGACTTTAGTGTCGGTTATCCTAAGTCCTAGACATATGTATAGTCCCTCATGGATGTATCCATTTCGAATTACATTCACTACAACTTAAAAGATACGAAGTTGTTACTCAGATTGCCTTGTATCATGACAAAGTTGTAATTTGGCTTTTGCTAAATTTGAAAACCACTCGATGATAAATGCGCTTGATTTCTTCTACCGCCATGTTGGATGGTTGGTTTATCAAAGGTTAACTATTTGCTATGTTAGTTCTATTGGCATGGAGGTCCATGATTTAGCCAAACCTTGAGACCATGGTTCGATCAGATGGTGGCCCGATTCCTCCAGGCTAAAATGGATGCTATTAAGATGTTACAGGTAACTACAATACCATTTAAAATTGGTATATTTGGAACTTTTGATAGATCATGTACCACGCCTTTGTGGAATTTTCCGCTTGTTTTGATCCGTTCCATTCCGTTTCAGATCCGCTTTCGTCACTACCCGCTTCCGTTTCCGTTTTGGGGTTTCGATTTCATATCATATCGGTATAAAATATGGAAATGGAAACGGAACAGCTATTTACCGACCGTTTCCATACCGTTTTCACCCCTAAGTGTGACAGATGAGGGAGAACAGATTGAAGGGTTGGTGGAAGCGATGGAGGATAAGAGCTATGACTACGAGGCTTTATCTAATGATGAAGTTGATGAAGAGCTTTTCCCTACAGGGTGGGAGGAGCACCAGTTCGATAGGCTGGTGGTCAACAAGAGTGAAGACGTCGCATGGGAGTATGATTAGAATGAGGTGAGGTAAGGAGCAATTTAAAAGAGTAAGTGGAAGATACAGGAAGCAGTGACAGTATGGACAGTGTCATTGCAGAGAACCTTTAAGGTTGCGAAGTCAGATCTGTGTGTGTACGATGTAAGATGCAAGATGGAGGGTTGCATATGGCATCTCCATGCATACAAATCTAAGTGGGACACCATTTGAAAGTATTCTATAGTTGTCCTGCCTAATATTTGTATGTCATGCTTTGTACCCTAACATTTGTATGTATATTTTCTCTCATTGTTTCTACGTCGTGCTATGTCATTTTCTTCTGTATGCACTGTGTACTCCCTGCTTTTATTATGAAATGCAATGTGATCCTTCGTTCCATTTCTACCAACATTAAACGTCACTTCTCCAAAATTTTCCTTATTACGACATGTGCGCCATGTCACTTCACGTTATTATGCCTACAACAAACTCCACCATCAAGCGACAAAACCGCTCTAAATTTGTTCAACCTTTCTTCAGAACCTTACCTATGTCCTTCTCTATTGCATCCTATGTAATTCCTCTCCTGACTAATTATCTTCCTTATTTTTATTCAAGCGTAGTACATAGACAACAAAACCGTGATGTCCATCTATGCTAACAAATCCCATGTCCTGTCAATAATTTCTTACTGTTTACTATTTTAAAAAAATCCTCTCTATTTCCATTTGATATGGAGTTAGGAGGCTGCCACCATTTCAAATGGTGACATAAGTGTATTGTTGCAATTTTTTGCTGTGACATATTATTATTGTATTTTTTTTAAAAATATTATAAAAAATTTACGTAAGGAGTATCTCACGCAACGAAGGGTATGCATGTGTAGTATATGAGTATATAAGACTAGCTAAGTGGTATTTACAATTTTTTAGATGTGGTATGTACTTTTTTCAAACATACTCCTTTTTACATGTGATATATAGGTATTTACAAAATACACTAAAAACTATGTACTTACTTGAAAATTTTCCACTAGTTTACATTGGAATATCTTATAATTAGTATATAAGTGTACCCAAAGTGATAAAGGAATATTTCAAGTTCGTTTATTTCAGAGGTAGGAGTAACTACTCCCAAAAGTAGAATGGTTCCATACTCTTAGGTGTACGTACTCCCACCCTTGCATATACCGCTTAAACAAAAAAATTATACCTCTTTATCCTTTTGAGCATACTCTAATAATTATTGTAAGATACTCAAAAGTGAGTTCTATGAAAAATTTCATTGTCCAACTTTTATAGCATAATTTTCAACTAAATGGTTCTAATGAAAAATTTTCAACTATGTCGCATTGGAGTATCTTAGAATTAGTATTTAAATATACCAAAAGTGATAAAAAAGTATAACATATTCATTTAAGTAGTATATTGGAATAGGAAGTTAGAGTACGCACATATAGAGACATATACTTATATACATACATACATACATACATACATATAAACACACACACGTATGTATATATCTATATATATACAAAATGGGGCACCATGGGGTTGGGCACCATAATTTTAAATATGTGAATTCAAGCCAAATTCTGATATATTTTTCCAAAAATTTCAATTTTAGGGTATATACCGATCTATAACAATTCAAATGAAACACATACCTTTAAAAAAATATACTCGAATTCAAAGATTTGAATGAATTTAGATCATATGCTTTACTGATTTATATATAAAATCAGCACATACCTACGATCAAACTATCATAAAAAACTCTAATTTAAATTTTAATTCAAACTTGTTTGAACTAGTTAGTAAACTGATTAAACTCATTATCCTAAAAATTTCAAAAATTTTCGCATGCAAATATATAGGAAAAACTATATATATATATATATATATATATATATATATATATGAAAAATATCTTTTACTCCTGACTCCCACCTCTGAAATACCACCTAAACGAATTTGAAATACTCCTTTATTACTTTGGGTACACTCATACACTAATTATAAGATACAACAATGTGAGCCACATGAAAAAATTGCAAGGAAGTCCATGATTTTTAGCGTATTTTGCAAATACCTTCATATCTCTACTAATATAAATTTACAGTTGGTGGCAGCGGTCCATTCTTCTTAGCCCTCCATATCTCCAATAATGGCTAGTCATTATAGCTAATTATTCTTTCCTGATTTACAGTCATCTATATCTCTCTAAATATGGCTGATTATTATAGCAAAATCCCTGATTATTGCTGGTAATTAATAGCCGTTCAATCATTTCTTTTGTACTCTATATATGTTGTACAGTTTTCACAGAATCAATCAAAGGAATTCATTCAAGATCTCCCATATCGTGCCGCCACGGCGAATAAACTCGATGAACTGATCAATAAGTGACGGACCGATATACATGGCCGCGAAGCGTAGGAGGCCAAGCGCCGCGATCAGTAGTAACTGCGGCCAGAAGGACAGCCAGAGCGCGACGCCTACCGGGTGCCGTGACCCCAACGTCGGCCAGTTGGACGTGAACAAAGCGTACGACACTTCGACGTGGTTGCCCAGCGACACCGATGGAATGTTGTCGGCGGTGAGAGAGTCATTAGCATACCCCTTAGAAATAAACGGGTTGATCCAGCTGAACGTCGTGAGAGAGAGGAATGACGCGGCGGCGCACGGCGTGGCGGGTGCCTCGGCGCTGATATTTTCTGGTTTACCTTCATGACCTCCGGCGTCATAGTTGGTGAAGCCAGTGATGGCTAGGTACGCCAAAGGCAAAGAGACGAGTAAGCCGGCAAAGGCGAGAGGGTCATTTGGGAAGAGCAGTGAACCGTCGGCGCAGCGGAGAAGACGCGGCGCCGAGGGCGGTGGCGATCCAGAAGACGCGGAAGTGCAAAGGTTGGGTGGCGACGGTGGCCCCTTTCTTCGAGGTGACTGACCACGCGGCCATAGCATGCGCGACGAAGTGGACGGCGAGAAAGGCGGACTCCACAGCCTGCCATGGCGTGCTTGGTAGAAGGAAGAACGGGAGTGCGAGGAGGACGGCGGACGCCCGAGCGCGATCGCGTAGCGGCTAGTAATCCGGAATGGCGGTGGCCAAGAAGATGCCTCGTGCTCGGGAAGCCCGTGTCGCCTGCTGCGCGCGGTGGATGGCGAGGACGAGCGAGGCGACGAGGAAGACAAGGTCGACGGCGCCGAAGAGCGCACGCTGCGGGCATGGCGAAAGGAAGAGAAATGCGAGCTGGTAATATAAATGGCAAAAGGGGGTAAAAATGATTGGTTGATTTTTTAGATTAGTAATATATATTGCTACGTACAAATATTTGGTTTTAATTCATACTGAAGAAGAAACCATAAAAACTTTTGTAATCAGGAGAAATAGATGTTTGATCTTGTAGCACAATTTTCTTTTATTGCTTGATCTTTATGTTTCGTTACCAAATTTATTTTTCATAGCAACGCACGGGCATTGATCTAGTACACACATAAAAAGGAGCATGTTCTAAAAAATGTGCATACCACTCCTAAAAAATATACATACCACCTAGATGATAGTATATACTCGTATACTACGCGTACATATCCTCTGTCGCGCGAGATACCCCATACGTTGTGAGATACGATATAGAAAGTAATTACTCCCGGGAGTAGAAAAGAGGTTTCCTATATATATATATATATATATAGGAAAATAATTCCATACTTCTGGGTGTATGTACTCCCACCTCTAATATACCGTTTAAATGATGTTGTTATACCTCTTTATCTTTTTGAGTATACTCTAATACTGATTATAAGATACTCCAAAGTGAGTTCCATGAAAAAATTCATTACAATCCGCCCTTTATAGCATAATTTGTTTACATATTCCTTATACATATGGAAAAAGGTATGTAGCAAAAAAATAAAGGGTCTGATGAAATTTTTATAATCATGTTGTATTGGAGTATCTTAGAATTATTATTGGAGTATACCGAAAGTGATAAAAGAGTATAAAGCATTTATTTAAGTGGTATATTAGAGGTGAGAGTATGTACTCCCGGGAGTACGGAAATCCTATATTTTATATATATATATATATAACACATCGTCCGATGACTTGTGATTCCCAAAATATATTGAAATAGACCATAAAATTCCAAACAGCAACAGCAACAAGAAGTTTTATTTATTGGATGTGTTTGAGATCATCAAGCATCCCACGGTATTCTAACTATAAACCCCAAAAACACATTAGGAGAAACAAAAATGCCAAGTCTCAAGTAAATAAATGTGGCCTGATGTTTTTCATTAATACAATTGTTTTGATCTAGTTTTAGACCAAACTTGCCATTCCTTTTTCAGTTTCTCCATCAATACATATGAGTTTGGGCTGAATTTGTGTGTGTGTGTGACATTGCAAGTTGATTTCTGCACTTCTAATGACAAATGAAGGTAGGGCTGGAAAATAAGCTCGTGGCTCGTAGCTCGACTCGGGCGAGTCTATTTTTCAGGCTCGTGGCTCGGCTCGGGCGAGTCTATTTTTCAGGCTCGCGAAAACACCGAACCGACTCGGCTCGACCACCGAGCCGGCTCGCGAGTCGAACCGGCTCGGCGGCCCAGCCTGGCAGCCCATCAAGATCAAGCCCATCTGTTCAGCGCCAGCCCAATAGCCCATCTCCTATTCTCCTCAATCCTCAATTCCTCATCGGTTCCATTGATCCCCTCAGACCTTAGTCCTCATTCCTCACAGCCGAGCGCCCGAGCGAGCCGTCTCCCGTCTGCCTGGCCTTCTCCCATCCCGTGCGCAGGGCGGCGCAGTGCACGCAGCAAGCCAGAGTCGCCGGACCGCCGGACTGCCGGATCGGAGTCGCCGCCTCGCCGGACTGTCGGATCGGTAAGCGCGCCTCCCCTCCCTCCCTCATCCACTGATCCAAGCGCTCAAGGGTCCTCGCCGGCGCCGTAGATCTGCTTCCGCCCTCTCCATGGCTGCCCTGCTGCTGCTCTTCCTCCTCCTCTCGCCGCTCCTCTCGTCCGCGCAGTCACCTGCCCCCCTCGTCCGCCCCTGACTCTCTCGCGCCCTCCAAGCCGCCTTCCGCCGGAGCCGCCGACGACATCGCGCGCTCCCCTCCCGAAACCTACCCATTCCCGTCCCACTTCGAGTCGCCACTCGCCAGCGCTGCAGTATTTTATTTCCATGATGAATTTGCTTGGTTGAAAGGGGTTGGTCTTGTCACTATTATGATTGGTGTTAGCTTATTCAATTGGTACAAGTAAGTGACTCTTTTCCTGGAGTATTTGCATTTGCAATATTTACTCATGGACAACACAAGTGTGATTTTAAAGTTTTTAACTCCTACACAAACAAACTTATGTGCACCTGGGGATGTAATGGAGTAATATGCCTTTGCCAACTCAAGCTGAAGTGTTAAACAAATAAAGCGAAACTTCTTCTATTAACATTTGGTCAAGTTGTAATCTGCATTTTCTTCTCAGGAACTAAAGTTAGATAGCTCTTATGTTTTTGGTTGTTCAGAATTAACCATGTTATCATTTGGAATAGCCAGCAGGCCCAGCACGAATGCTTGGGAATCAAACTAGTGGATACCAAAAAGTCAGCTGTAAAGTTAATTTCTTTGGATTAGTTGAATACTTGAATAATACCAGTTACATAATTTTTTCATATTGCTCTTCCATCGAGTAGAGAGTGTCGCAGCACTTTTGTGTTTCATTTTTTCTACACTGGTCATTAGCTTCGGATTTTTAGTAGCGCCTGTGCTGTTTGTTGTTTGCTGTTTGATGTTGAGCAAGTGTATATAAACTCACTAACTCAGAGCATGCCTTGGCTTAGCAAGCCAACGAGCCGGCTCGCAAGCCGACCTCGAGCCGGCTGGGCCGAGCCGAGCCTGGCTCAGCTCGCCATTAGACCGAGCCACACCGAGCCGAGCCTGGCTCGGCTCGGCTCGTTTCCAGCCCTAAATGAAGGACGGCCTTTTGGGCTCAAGGCCCTAAACCCACAGGCCAGGAAGCCAGGGGTGGCCACTAAACTTTCCTCTCCCCTGAGTCCCCCCCTCTATATCTCTATCTCCGTCGATCCCCAAGACCCAAAGCTTGCAAGGCCAAGGCAAAGGCAAAGGGAAGACAAGGGCACAAGGCGGCTGCGCCTCCGTTGATTCCCCTATTGTCTCCATATCCATCCGTCTGGAGGTAAGGTTCCAATCCGATTCCCCTTGTTTCCGACACGATACGATCCAATTCGTCTTGGCTTCTTGCTCGGGGTTGTCACTCTGATCTCATAGTAGAAACAAGGCCTTCTTAGTTCTTGCTCTTGAATTAATTAATTAAATAAATTAACCCCACTACTCCCGTCCCATGTACTCGCAAGTAGTCCTTATCTAGTAAAGCCGAGTTCAATCAATTCAACTTCCATTGTCCAGTTCTGGTTTGCTCTGCTAGTCTGCTGTGCTCTACTTTACTGTAGTAACTTAGATCCTGTTTGGGGAGCCGTAGCTTTTTAAAAGCTGCTTTTTGATTTTCTAAGCTGAAAAGCGGCAATAGTTTTTTATAAGAGACCGTTTAATAAATAAATAATTTTTCTTAGCAATAAACTGCAAAAGCAGATCTAGCCTAGTTTTTAACTTTTGGCTTTTGTTAGTTATATATGTCTTTTGGCTTATGTCTAAAGCCGTTTAAAAGCTAAGCTACTTAAGAGACTTATCGACTTTTCGTCTCTTATCGACTTTTCAGAAGCTGAAGTTAAATTTGGGTCTTGTTTGATAGAGCTTTAGATCTCAGCTCCATCTTATTTCTGGAGTTTGTAGGCTAAAATAAAATGAATGAAGTTTATATTTTTAATCTAAAATATAAACAAGATGACCCACCTAAATACTCTTTTAAACCTCCCGAACAGGGCCTTAGTTTACGACCTGCAAGATTCTCGCTCTCTTCTTCTTCTATGCTTACTAGGGTTCCTTCCTTCCCTGTTTCTATTGTTCGTTCTAGTACCGGGCAGGGAGTCATGGACTGGCTGGCTGGATCACGAGGGGATCGATCCATGCTTTTTTTTAGTATGGGTGGGATTATTCCTCTCTACGCTCGAGTGTGGTGCATGTTAATTGATTACTACTTAATTGTCTGATGCGAGTGACAAATGCTAGCTTTCTTCTCTTTGCATGCGAGGAGGAGGTCATATTTTTTTTTGAAAGGGCAGCAAGAGAGTTGCTGTAAATTTTATTAAGAGGAAAAAAAGGAGGATGGGTCCTGTTTTTTAAGGAAAAAACCGGGCCCGAGAAAAAACCTCACAATTAACCAGCACTGAGAACTATTACAAGTACACCACTCGTCACATTAAGGATCTACTAAAAACGAAAAACAAAGGCAAGAAACCACACCATCAGATCACTAATCCGTAGGCTTTGATGACAAAGCAAAACCACGGGTGAGTACCGCATCCTTGATCGCTGAGGCCACCTGCTCTGGCGTTCTATCCATCTCCTGAAAAATACGTTGGTTTCTCTCTAGCCATAAATTCCACCAGAAGTAGATAAGAAGACCATCCAGATCTCTTCGTCTTTCTTTGTCAAATTGGGTTCTTAGCCTTCGCCACCACTTGTACACCGAGCCACTATGACTCAGGTTCTGGCACCGCTCCAATTTCCCCCATCGTAAGAGAAGACTCCATACCTGTCTAGCGAAAAGGCAATCTTTACAGAGATGGCTTGGTGCTTCCTGTGACGCGTTGCAGAGACTACAGGTTGCGAGGAGGTCATATTATCTGTGTCTTCCGCTGTGACTCCTCGCGAAACAACCAAAAACAAGCAACGGCTTGGCTTGATGGTTGCGTGCGTATTTCCTCTTCTCATGGTTGCAACCACTGTCAGACAGGATCTAATGAATCTATCTTCACCATTACGATGAATATGATATGATGAAATTTGTGTCATGTCTTTGTATGTATGCCAAAAATCTATTTCTGGGTTCCTTTCTTTTAATACCTGTATGCCTATACTACAGCGATCTGGAGTGCTGTATATATGTTTTCTTTTCTAGTTAACATGTGCTGTATTAAAATGGAACTCTCTTCTCTGAAAGGTAGGTTAGGCAAAAATCCAAAGGAATTAGACTGGAGTGGAGTTTATATATATTACTGCATTTTGTCTAGGAGGTTTTATCCAACACATCTCTGAAATGACTGTTGAAAATCTTTGCAACAGCATTTCTTACTCCTATATCTGAACAAAGCAATTGGCTTCTATTAGCTCATCTAGCTTTCTCTACGGACCTATTAAATCCTTGTCACAAACAAGTCTAGAAACTTTGTTGTACTCTCAAGTTGCTATTCAGTAACACCTCCCCAGGATGGGTTAGTGTTCAGGTTCGATATTCTAGTGCTGACCAGAGAAGAGTGTTTTCTATTGTTGAAAGCTGTCTCAATAAATTTATGTTTTTTACTGTGCTAAACACTTAGTTCGATCTGAGGGCTACATCGGCATCATATGCTGTTTTATATTAACCCCTCTTTTTTTCGAGAACATTTATTAACCCCTGTTTTGTCAGGCTAATACAGAATCTACATTTGCTTTGCTGTAAAATTACTAAATCATGAAATTATATAGCTGAGCTGCCAGTGGGGTCAGGTCAGAGAAGAACATTAAAAATAAGCATGCCTAAATCTGTATACTGTCTATCTAGCTTTTCCCGCTAATGTTAAGTTCAAAATTGTGTATACCATATACTACTTCCTATGATATTAGCATGGCACCACTTCTTTTACTTCTCGTAACATTCAACGTCTTCACTTCCTGCAGTACTCAGTATAGTCTAAAGATGGTGGGATTCAGAAACCTTGCTCCCAAGACCAAGAACCTTGTGGTGGCTGGCGGACTGTCCACTTTCGTCCTCGGAGTGTACTACTACACCATGAGAGCGGTGGGAGGCACGGATGAGCTGCAGGTCGCAATTGATAAGTTTGAAGAGATGAAGAAAAAGGATGCTGGAAACTCATCAACCGCAGGATCCTAAAAACGTGCTTTAAATTTGGCCCTGTTTCTTCTATGTGCTGAACTTTGATATACTTCCACGCTTTTTATATAATAATGGGTAGTAATATTAGATACTAGATTGTGTTTCTGCTTTGATGAAAAGTGGAATACTTTTGTCAGAATAGTGGCTGCAATGTTTGAATAGTTGAAATTTTGGGGAAGTTCATAGTGTCATATGACATGGTGAGTTGAGACAGAAAGTTTCTGCATATGTTTGGGGATACCCATGCACAAATGGAACATGTTAAACTTCTGTTTACTTGTGGTCATAAGATGTGTTGTTATCCACTGAAGCAGCAGGCTTTGAGTTGCGATTTAATCTATCTTCTTCTTTGGTTGTAACTGCCTGTCAAGGCATTTGACAGCTGTTTACTCGGCTCTACCCCTGTTAATGCAGAATGACGCGAGCAGGCAATCAACTTTGTCTACTTCACATGCATGCAGAAACCAAATTAAAGGAGCTGGGCCATTGGATCATGAGATAATCCCGGATCTGCCTGTATTTTATATTGTTACTAGCTTAGTGTCCGTGCGTTGCAACAGAAAATTGAAAATCGGCTTAATGTCTGTGAGTTGCAACAGACAATTGAAAATCGAATTACATGCTTCCCTGTCGCTGCCTTTTGCAACCTGCTGAGCAAGTTAATAGTGAAGAAAACAGTTCAAATGACAATGTTGCCCTCGGCGTGGGATTTTTGTGTACGCCATTGCGTTGTGGGAACAATAATGAATACAATTCAACAAGAGAGGTGGTGCGTCTTCATGTAACACCCTAAAAATGTAAATGCAAAGACAAGTAATAGTCCTTTCTTAACTATATTTCCCTAGCTACCTTCCTTAATCAACCCCCTACCTTAACTATATTTCCCTAGCTACCTTCCTTAACCAACCCCCTACCATAGTCAACTACTGTTCCCAAACAAAATACTCAAATTCAGATTGATTGAAGAAATAAGAAAATAAAATGAGGTCCTTTGTTTTAGGCCAACGAACAGAAGAGGCCCAGTCATGTCATTACTGTGACAAATAAGTCCAAGAGGAGCTCCAGGGCGCTCCGGTGGAGCCACATCTGGCTGCCGCGGTGCCGCCATCGTCTATTCACGCTGCTGTCTCTCTAAAACAAAGGCAGTGAGAGTCAATCAGAGCTCCAGAGCCCCTTGCCTCCTCCATAGTCCCAAGTCCCATAGTCCCAAGCAGGGTTTCAAAAACCGTTACCGCAGAAACCACTTGAAATTCGAAAACCATAAAAAACGCTTAAAAACCATCAGAAACTGAAGGGTTAAGGAATAAAAAAATTGAAAAAATTCAAAAAAATAGAAAACCGTTCGGTTTTCAACAAAAACCGCGGTTTCGACCAATTGAATGTTCCTAAAAATGGTTTTCGAGCGGTTTTTCAACGGTTTTCGAGCGGTTTTTAACGCATAAATTTTTTTATTAGATCGGTTTACTGAGCGGTTTTAGATCTCGAATCGCAGTGATAAGATCGAAAACCGCAATTTTCGTCGGCTTTTGAAACCATGGTCCTAACCCTTTTTCCTCCTCTCTCTCTCCCCCCTCCCTCACCTTCCCTCACTTCTTTGCTTCTCGCTCAGCCTAAAAATCTGGATATGAAATTTTAGATTGAGTAAGGGAGGGAAGAGGTCCAAGAAGAGGCAGGCTGTGGGGGCTTGAGGAGGGAGAAAGCCAATTTGCTCCAGGAGGATGGAGGCAGCCTCTAGGAGAAGCCAAGTCTCATCTCTCTCTTATCCCTGTGCCCCCTTAGCAGCGACTAAGGTTGGTCGGTGCGGATTTTGGCCACTAGGCACGCAAGGGGATTCGCTTGGATCTGGCGGTGAGCTCCATCTGCATCAATTCACATGGAGACATTAAACATCTGTTACCATTGACTGAAAGAATAATGGAAAAAGACAACGAATTGCTCCTCATATTACAGTCCAAATGAAAATAATAACCTGGAAAAGAAGCAGAATAGTTTCCCGGTGACATAATCCTCTGAGCAAATCCTGAGAATGAACCTCATTCATCCATACATGTTTATGCCGATGTCCTGCCAATGCCTTTTCTTGTCATATATTTAGCTCGAGGAGCCGAATCATACAAGTAGAAAATGCCACTGAAAGCACTATATTCGCGAGTATAGAATGTAGCATAGACACAGGGTTCTACATCGAAACTATGTTAGAACTTGAAGCATTTCCACACAAACAAATTTCCATGCATAAATATTCAGCCAAAAAACAACCTCTGGTAGCAATCCCAAGAAAGAAACACTATTCTGCATGAAAACTAGTAAATGAAAGCACCATACTTAAGCTGTTTAGTGTTTACCATTCAAACACACCATTTGCACTCATGGCATCGATTTGGTCTCCAGAGGTACAAAGGAAGATTCCCTGCAATTACATATCCAACAAGAGTCTGAATAACAAAGAAGGTAGAACTCTTTCAAACCAAATATGATGACCCAACAATCAGCCAAAAAAGTTTTACCTGCCGGTGAGCTTTCGGACCTCTGCTCTAGTTGTGCAAGTTTGAGCTCATCATCTCTACCGCCATACATATGCCTTCAAACGGATAAAGAAACATTACAATTTGCCAAAACAAATGAATAACCAAATGTAAGGACCATACTAGGCGAGGATTGCGGTCAGAAGCGATGGCTCTTTGAACTTGAGTTGTTGTCACTGAAAAAGCATTACCATGTGACAGAATTCAGTTTTCAATAACATATATTTGCAACAAACTGCATGAGCATGCAAACCGCGACTTTCCACCAGTGATCATGAAGCCCAACCTTCCTCTTCAAATCACACTACCAGAGATTCACAAGACATGTTGGTACACTCGAGTGGTATATGCAAAACAAATATATGTCCAACATGCGAAACCAGTACTACGAACCCGAATTGCTGAAAAGCTGCAGCAAACTAAAGAGACCTGGTCACTTAGATAGGCACTTAAAATAATTAACAGTACACACAAAAGGTTCCACAAATTAGTAGCACGAAAGGTTCCACACATTAGTGCATGCATCATAACTAGGGCTAAAGCAGACGTCCATTACATAACCATAACACGAATACCATTACCCACTAGACTCAATACTTTCATCCTCTTTAAATTGATGATCTTCACGTTTACCCGAATCATCGCTCTCGTAGTTGTACGGGCGCAACTGCTCGTATATGCTACTGTCTTCTTCTTCTTCAAGTGGATCGACACGGTCTGTTCCGACCAAGTCTTCTGCTTGTATGGCAAGGTCATCAAGGCGGTTAGCGGTGTGTTCGATCACAAGTAACACGAGGTTCAGTTCAGTCGCGCTTTGGCAAGAGCAAGGAGAAAATGTTCATTCACTAAGTTCTTCATATCACTTGCGATTTCCTCTATGCGACGAATTGTCCAAGTATGCACTTCACTAACTTTCTTTGAACCTTTATCCATCTATATGCAAGTAAATAGAACGCTAAGATTGCAAGCTAGAAGTTGACAAGAAGCCTTCAAATATGGCAAATCACATAGTGATCAATGTAGATAATGAGAGTGGTATATAATGATAAATTCTGGAACAAGGCAATGATTGTGCTAACAAAGCTGAAGAGATAGAATTCTATTAAAATTAGCTAACTCAGACTCATGTGATAGGAAAAGAATATACTCACAGTGATGAAAGAAAAAACTGGAGCTTTGGCACAATGAAATCACTTACCTGTGCGGTGGTGAGCTTAACACAATCGAAGCAAAGAGTCAAACACTGACTGAAATCGACCCACTGCAAAATCGAAGAAATCATCGGTGAGGACCCGTAATGTAATTATGTTCACACCATTCCAGTTTGCAATGGTGTGCATGGCATGGCTCTGATATGGTTATAAATTCCGAACCTATTGACAGCAGTATGCCACCTGTGGGCTCTAACTTCAGTTACAGTCACTTTCTCAACATTCAAGCAACCGGATGTCCAAAATATAAGCAAATATTAAAATTAGGTCATACTAGTCCTAACAAATTACACATAGGACAAGTCCATTACACAAAGGTCCATTACAAGTCCTTACATCAACCGGTACACATAGGCCATATGCACCCAAAAAGGCCAAAACATAGACTTCCCGCACCCAAAAGGTCAGTTCAGCATCATCACCTACCACACCCAAAAGGTCATGACATCGCATGTCTTACATGTTACCATCAGTAGTCAGGAATTTGTACACCCAGGTGTCTAAGGTCTTGTCACTTGCACTACATAAGAAACCACGCAATCCTTTATTCTCATTGCGTGAGAGGTGCATACCTACCATAAGCTTGTCCTCGGTTGCTATTGTCATGGCTTCAATCCTCTCCCACAATGGAGCATGTGGGTCAGTAATCTGTGGGGGTGGTGGAGGTGCTGTTCTTACCAGGGATTCCTGAAGTGCCTTCAAAGTTTCGCTGATATCGTCAGCTGTCTTGGACATGCGGCTCTTTGGCTTCGGTTGCCTCTTAGCTTGGTGACTTCCCGAGCCTCTTTCGCTTCACGCCTTGAACCGGTGAGGAATTTTGTAGACCTTGTGAGGTATTCTGGACACCTGGTCCATTGCTACTTGCAGCACCCATTGGAGATGGCAAAGTGTCTGAGTCATCAGCTGCACAATCCACAAATTCAGCATGTGAGGACATATCATCAAATCCGTGCATATCCTCATCGGACTCGGGGTTTGCAAGCATGCAAGAAGATGCATCCATAGCTAAAGAGCCATCGGCATTGGTGCCCATGAACAACTCCCGTGATCTCATGGAAAAACTTAATGGGTTTACAGAGGAGACGCCTAGCCCTATCCTCGCAAATCAAGATAGGAGTACTTGGCTTTAAGATGTTACCATATACCAACAATATGGTGACATATGTAACATACCGATCAATGTAGCCTTCTCCGATTCGGATATTGTCACCAAGCATCTAGTTGGGTCAAATGCATTGCCACTCTTGCTTAAAGCAATAGCAACATATTTCCAATTCTCCTTATAGTGCTCGAAATGACGATTAACTTATGCACTAGTGACCCCCATACCGAATTTCTCATTCAATGCAAGAGCAATACGACAAGTGATGTAGCTTTTAATCTTGAAGCCAGCATGTTGGTCCTTCGAAAAATCAATGAACCAATCAAGCATAAACTTGGTTTGGCCATCATCCCATGAAATGGTCCTTTCCCTAGACGGCTCATCAGTATCAACCTTCTCCTTTCCCTTGCCCATATCTGACCATAACAAATGCAAACAATTGCTGGACTAATGCCATACATGTATGGGAATAAATTTCATCACTCAATAAATTGTATGGCATACATATATGGAATACACAACATATAAGAATCGTCTCACAAACAATTATTAGGTTCACCGACCACGAACTTCAAATACAACACATAAAACTCATCCGCATCACACGTACAAGTCATAACTCAGGTAATTTATCATCCCACATTTTTTGTGCCAGCTCATCCCTTTTGACAGCCCATATTTGGTTGTCTTTTTGCATGTCCACATGGGTACGTTTGCTTCTTGGAAGATTTTGGTACCAAGTGAGGTCATCATACACATATTCATCAGTAGCCATCTATGATGAAGTTGTAATCCATGTCTGACAAGCAATGACTATCTTCACTTGGGTTTTCAAAGGGAAAAAGGGCTGAGATGTTGAGATCTTAAACCTATTCTTAAGTGTACCAAATGCCCTTTCAATGGTAGTCCTAAGGGAAGAATGACGGTGGATGAACAATTCTTTAGGGTTCTCAGGCTCTCGAGCTCCTTTGAACTCTTTCAGATGGTACCGAACACCACGATATGGGGGTAATATACCACACCTTGTTGCATAACCAAAGCATCGCCTAGGTAGTAGTGGCCTACATGATTAGGGAATGACAATTAGCTCTAATCGCATTGAAAACCTTATTTTCATGTGTCTGATAGGTATTAATAGTACCTTGAGGATTTTTAGGCCATTTGGTCGGGATAGTGCATCTTGGAGCACGAGGAATCATGGGCCGATCCTTCCCATCCAGCTAAGACATATGTAAACCTTAGGTCAAAGTCGACGTGACTAGCACATTTTGTGCTCTGGATAGAGTTTCTACCCCTAAACCTATCCTGCATTTCCACAGAACCATTCTTTGGAATGTGCGTATTCATCCAAGGCTCCTATGCATTTCTATGAAAGAAGACATGACATACGGTTAGTTACCTTTTAGATTCACATAAGGATATATTGGCATTAGCATATTATGGTCTCATGTTACCTCAAGTATGGGTGAAATCTGCTCGACTAGTTGTTATCTTGAATGTGTCTCCGTGGTTCTCAAGAGAATGATGTCACGTGACATAACACATAGAGCATCTAAGATAGCATGGAAGTACCTATGGACTGTCTCCCCAGAGCGGTTAAACTCAAAACCAGTTGTTCTATTAGTCCATCTATGACCAACAACATGCATGAACATCGCAACTTGTTCTTCAATACTGACATTGAGTGTGTCCAGTAGCATCCCATGATTCCTTAGATGAGAGCACAACCTATGGAACACACATTTCCGCATGCGCAACTCACTAAGGCAGTGAGCTTTAGTGCTATTGTACAAACGGTTCAAGCGTGTAGCTCTCAACACGCCTCTACAACATAGGACCATAGGTCACACGCCTCTTCTCGAGATCTAATTAACCAAGTTTATACCAAGATAGAGCAACGCATATTGCAATGTTGATAATAGCCCTTCTCATCCGCAAGTAATTACAATAGCTATTATAGTATTCCATGTATAGTTTCTTTGCACCCATCTATACACACATAAAAAATGTTTTAATCATATCAGAGCCAAGCCATGCACAACATTTAAAACTGGAATAAGGAAAAATGAAAAAATGGATTAGGGTTTCTCACCGATGATTTCTTGAAGGATTACTTGCAAATCCAATTGGGGGAAGACCTATTGCACAATTCCCTACAGCATAATCAGATTTCACAATGGGCACAAGCGGTACATTGCAAAGATCAAATGAGCTAACAAAATGATTATTGCAGGAGACTATCAGTTGTCACAACTGTCAGACATTGACACATCTAAACTAAAGAGAACTAAAACAACTGGTCTTCATTGATTGAAAACAAAAAACTGGTGCTAGAGAACTAACAACTGATCTTCATTGATTGAAAACAAAAAACTGGTGCTACAGAACTAACAACTGATCTTCATTGATTGAAAACAGAAAACTGGTGCTAGAGAACTAACAACTGATCTTCATTCATTCAACTAACATCTGGTGCTAGAGTTATCTGGATTTCCATGACCCAGTAAATGTTTTCGACATACCAGTATGAAGTTTCAAGTTGTGCGTCCAACAAATTTCCCTTTAAGCAGCCATTCGATCAGGTAATGAAAAACACAGATTGGTCAGAAGGCACTGTACAATATGGCAAACATCTAAAAACTCATGTACCTGCGAAATACAACAAACAAAGAAAGGGGATCCAGCCTCTTGGTGCTGATTGAGGTTGTACAAGACCAGATCTGTCCGATTCTCTCTGCATTTTGTTCTAACCCTAACAACCACCACCGGAATCGACCAAGAAATCAACAAGAGCATAGGGTGTCCAGCCAAGAGGGGGGCTTAAGGGGATCCAGCCTCTTGATGCTGATTGAGGTTGTACAAGACCAGATCTGTCCGATTCTCTCTGCATTTTGTACTAACCCTAACAACCACCACCGGAATCGACCAAGAAATCAACAAGAGCTCAGGGGGTTGGCAGATGCTACCGACCTTGGCCTCGTCGAAACGCCACGACGAAGGAGGAGGCGGAGGAGCTTCCGGGGAGGGGACTGCACTTCGATGGATGGGGGGGAGGCGGCGATGCTGATGGAGACAACCTCCGGCCTGTCACCTGCCGCCGCCGCCGCTGCCCTTGCGTCGCTCGTCGCATGTTCGAACCCTAGTTTTTGGACTGCGGCTGAGTTCTGGCGCAAGCGGAAGTGCGGCGCTCGTTTTGACCTCCACACATTTGGCGAAAAATTTCGCTGGCGAGTCGACCGCGCCGCGCCTAAGGTGCTCTGGCGCGCCTAACCTGGGTACGAAAGCAAACAACTGCCTAACCTCGTATGGCATGTCTAACTTGAGTGACGGCTCCTTTAGGTAGAGAACCAAACAGGCCCTACATTCCTTCGACGAGCCCCATCGTGGTTGCCGCCAACTGTTGGCTTCGGTTGGTGATAGCTAGATCCAAGTCCTATTTGAAACGGCTTTAGCTTCGATTTCTTCTCTCTAGAAGCCGAAAGTTACTCCAAATGGTTGACTTTTTCATAGCCGAAAGCTAAGAAGTAACAACTCATTTGTATTAGGAGAAGCTAAAAGCCGAAAGTTGGTTTATGGTAGCTTCTCATAACTTCTGCGGATTGGATCCATGACTTTTTTACTAGAGTTGAAGAAAATTATCCTATCCTACCAAGTATAAAATTCTAAACCCTACCTCTCTCGTTCTTATATATTCTTGACCCACACCTCTCACGCTTAAAAGCCAAACTAACAAAACACCAAATCTCTTGACCAAATTGCTTTTAGCAATGTAACCCTCAAATTATGCACAACAAAAATCTACTTTCTGAGAAAAGCTACAGCCATACCAAACATAGAGAGCAGCTGTGGGGGAGAAGAATAACAGGGAGAGAGTGGGTAGAGAGAACGCGGGGCCAGGAGAGAGAGAGAGATGCAACATTTTGATGGTGGGAGGGAAACGTGGGGAGAAGGAGAAGCTGGAAGTGGGGAGGTAGTTGTCGCTTCATTCTCAGTTGTTTGCGCTAGATACGATGGATCGTGTGTTCTGAAGGTAGACGAACGACCATTACTAACTCATATTTATAGGTAGTAGAGATCTACTATTAGTTGAGAATGTGATCGATCTTTTTAAATACTTCTTCTGTCCAAGTTTATAGAGAGTAATTTTTTAATGATTTTGTACATAAATATAAGGCGTATTTCATGTTCCAATGCAAATTAGTGCGATGTTCACTTTATACCCCTAATAAATATCTAGATTTACTTAATATTATGTAAATGCATGTATTGAATATGGTGCTTAGAGATAATAATTAGGGGTAGTCTAGTCATTGTCAATACCTTTTTGATCTATTTACCAAGAGAAATACATCTTAAAATTTGGATGAAGTACTTCATAGATTGATTCACCCGCATCTTTAATGGTAAATATATCACTTATATAGTCTTTAAAATGAGAAAATCTTTAATTGAGTTTGACAAGTACTATTATACATATAGGCCTTCCTAGAATAAGAATGCGGTTGTCAAGAATTTTTTGGAGATGTCGTGGACTAACAGGAAAGGAAAAACAAGAGTAGACTTGTAAAAGAAGCCTTTGAACGCTGTCAATTTGGCAAGCAGGAACATGCAAATTTTGGTTAGGTTTGGGATGCACGCCTTATCCCCCCTCTCTGATTATGTACGGTGTACTCGTAGGGAGTGCGAAATGTTGAATCTACTGTGTGTCTTTTTCTCTTTTACATACACTAAATTCAACCTAAATCATTTATTCCTCCTATAGATGAGATTAAATAAATACTTTATCCGATAGTAGAGTAGTAGGAACACCCTTAACAAATGAATAGCTAGATTTGATTTATACTACTCACTATATATTACTGGTATAATGCACCGTAAAAGTTCTCTTTTTTTTTTTATCTTACAGGATGGCTGGAGAGTTTTGGCCGCTCAGATTGTTCGAACATGATCTTAGACCGAGAACTGTTGTTGTGAAGAAGATGGAGAAAGACAAGATTTGCTATTCCAACTTGGTGTTGTGCAGAAATTTCATTGGCCCTTTTTTTTGTTGGTGCTTCCAGAAAAGAAATATGCGAAGGAAGGTACACAGGAAGTTAGAATTCTTTTTGAATTGATAGAAGTTAGAATTCTCTTTTGGTTTGTAATTGCAATGTTAGTGTGACCATATGAACCTTTGGTAATTACACACTATATGGGTGGAGTCAGGTTATGAAAAACTCGTTCTCATAATATGGCAAATCACATAGTGATCAATGTAGATAATGAGAGTGGTATATAATGATAAATTCTGGAACAAGGCAATGATTGTGCTAACAAAGCTGAAGAGATAGAATTCTATTAAAATTAGCTAACTCAGACTCATGTGATAGGAAAAGAATATACTCACAGTGATGAAAGAAAAAACTGGAGCTTTGGCACAATGAAATCACTTACATGCGGTGGTGAGCTTAACCAATCAAGCAGAGTCAAACACCGACTCGTCGACCACTGCAACGAAGAAATCATCGGTGAGGACCCGTAATGTAATTATGTTCACACCATTCCGGTTTAATGGTGTGCATGGCATGCTCGATATGGTTATAAATTCGAACCTATTGGCAGTATGCCACTGTGGGCTCTAACTCGATTCTGATCACTTTCTCAACATTCAAGCAACCGGATGTCCAAAATATAAGCAAATATTAAAATTAGGTCATACTAGTCCTAACAAATTACACATAGGACAAGTCCATTACACAAAGGTCCATTACAAGTCCTTACATCAACTTGAGTACACATAGGCCATATACCCAAAAGGCCAAAACATAGACTTCCCACTTTAAAAGGTCGGTTCGACATCATCACCTACCACACCCAAAAGGTCATGACATCGCATGTCTTACATGTTACCATCGATGAGTCGAAATTTGTACACCCAGTGTCTAAGGTCTTGTCACTTGCACTACATAAGAAACCACGCAATCCTTTATTCTCATTAGTGAGAGGTGCATACCTACCATAAGCTTGTCCTCGGTTGCTATTGTCATGGCTTCAATCCTCTCCCACAATGGAGCATGTGGTCAGATGTCTTGGGGGTGGTGGAGGTCTTTGTTCTTAGGATTCTGAAGTGCCTTCAAAGTTTATTGATATCGTCATTGTCTTGGAATATCTGCTCTTTGGCTCGGTTGCCTCTTAGCGGTGACTTCCCGAGCCTCTTTCGCTTCACGCCTGAAGCGGTGAGAATTTTGTGAACTGTGAGGTATCGGACACTGGTCCATTGCTACTTGCAGCACCCATTGGAGATGGCAAAGTGTCTGAGTCATCAGCTGCACAATCCACAAATTCAGCATGTGAGGACATATCATCAAATCCGTGCATATCCTCATCAGACTCAGGGTTTGCAAGCATGCAAGAAGATGCATCCATAGCTAAAGAGCCATCGGCATTGGTGCCCATGAACAACTCCTGCATCTCATGGAAAAACTTAATGGGTTTACGGAGAGCGCCTAGCCCTATCCGCAAATCAAGATAGGAGTACTTGGCTTTAAGATGTTACCATATACCAACAATATGGTGACATATGTAACTACGTCAATGTAGCCTTCTCGATTCGATATTGTCACCAAGCATCTAGTTGGGTCAAATGCATTGCCACTCTTGCTTAAAGCAATAGCAACATATTTCCAATTCTCCTTATAGTGCCGAAATGCGATTAACTGCGACTAGTGACCCCCATACCGAATTTCTCATTCAATGCGTAGCACACGACAAGTGATGTAGCTTTTAATCTTGAAGCCAACATGTTGGTCCTTGAAAAATCAATGAACCAATCAAGCATAAACTTGGTTTGGCCATCATCCCATGAAATGGTCCTTTCCCTAACGGCTCATCGGTATCAACCTTCTCCTTTCCCTTGCCCATATCGACCATAACAAATGCAAACAATTGTCGGACTAATGCCATACATGTATGGGAATAAATTTCATCACTCAATAAATTGTATGGCATACATATATGGAATACACAACATATAAGAATCGCTCTCACAAACAATTATTAGGTTCACCGACCACGAACTTCAAATACAAACATAAAACTCATCCACATCACACGACAAGTCATAACTCGTAATTTATCATCCCACATTTTTTGTGCTCATCCTTTGGATGCCCATATTTGGTTGTCTTTTGCATGTCCACATGGGCACGCTTTGTTTTTGGAGATTTTGGTACCAGTGAGGTCATCATACACATATTCATCGTACGCATCTATGATGAAGTTGTGCAATCGATGTACAAGCAATGACTATCTTCACTTGGGTTTTCAAAGGAAAAAGGGCTGAGATGTTGAGATCTTAAACCTATTCTTAAGTGTACCAAATGCCCTTTCAATGGTAGTCCTAAGGGAAGAATGACGATGGTTGAACAATTCTTTAGGGTTCTCAGGCTCTCGAGCTCCTTTGAACTCTTTCAGATGGTACCGAACACCACGATATGGGGGTAATATACCACACCTTGTTGCATAACCAGCATCAGCTAGGTAGTAGTGGCCTACATGATTAGGGAATGACAATTAGCTCTCGACCGTACGAAAACCTTATTTTCATGTGTCGGATAGGTATTAATAGTACCTTCAGGGATTTTTAGGCCATTTGGTCGGGATAGTGCATCTTGGAGCACGTAGGAATCATGGATGATCCTTCCCATCCGCTAAGACATATGTAAACCTTAGGTCAAAGTCGGCTGACTAGCACATTTTGTGTGGGATAGAGTTTCCTACCCCTAAACCTATCCTGCATTTCCCAGGAACCATTCTTTGGAATGTAGTCCATCCAAGGCTCCTATGCATTTCTATGAAAGAAGACATGACATACGGTTAGTTACCTTTTAGATTCACATAAGGATATATTGGCATTAGCATATTATGGTCTCATGTTACCTCAAGTATGGGTGAAATCTGCCTGGACTAGTTGTTATCTTCGAATGTGTCTCCGTGGTTCTCAAGAGAATGATGTCACGTGACATAACACATAGAGCATCTAAGATAGCATGGAAGTACCTATGGACTGTCTCCCCAGAGCGGTTAAACTCAAAACCAGTTGTTCTATTAGTCCATCTATGACCAACAACATGCATGAACATCGCAACTTGTTCTTCAATTGACATTGAGTGTGTCCAGTAGCATCCCATGATTCCTTAGATGAGAGCACAACCTATGGAACACACATTTCGCATGCAACTCACTAAGGCGTGAGCTTTAGTGCTATTGTACAAAGCGGTTCAAGCGTGTAGCTCTCAACACGTCTCTGCAACATAGGACCATAGGTCACACGCTCTTCTCGAGATCTAATTAAGCAAGTTTATACCAAGATAGAGCAACGCATATTGCAATGTTGATAATAGCCCTTCTCATCCAAAGTAATTACAATAGCTATTATAGTATTCCATGTATAGTTTCTTTGCACCCATCTATACACACATAAAAATGTTTTAATCATATCGAGCCAAGCCATGCACAACATTTAAAACTGGAATAAGGAAAAATGAAAAAAATGGATTAGGGTTTCTCACCGATGATTTCTTGAAGGATTACTTGCAAATCCAATTGGGGGAAGACCTATTGCACAATTCCCTTCAGCATAATCAGATTTCACAATGGGCACAAGCGGTACATTGCAAAGATCAAATGAGCTAACAAAATGATTATTGCAGGAGACTATCGATTGTCTGCATGCGACATTGACACATCTAAACTAAAGAGAACTAAAACAATGGTCTTCATTGATTGAAAACAAAAACTGGTGCTAGAGAACTAACAACGATCTTCATTGATTGAAAACAAAAACGGTGCTCGAGACTAACAAGCTGATCTTCATTGATTGAAAAGCAAAACGGTGCTAGAGAACTAACAACTGATCTTCATTCATTCAACTAACATCTGGTGCTAGAGTTATCTGGATTTCCATGACCCAGTAAATGTTTTCGACATACCAGTATGAAGTTTCAAGTTGTGCGTCCAACAAATTTCCCTTTAAGCAGCCATTCGATCAGGTAATGAAAAACACAGATTGGTCAGAAGGCACTGTACAATATGGCAAACATCTAAAAACTCATGTACCTGCGAAATACAACAAACAAAGAAAGGGGATCCAGCCTCTTGGTGCTGATTGAGGTTGTACAAGACCAGATCTGTCCGATTCTCTCTGCATTTTGTTCTAACCCTAACAACCACCCGGAATCGACCAAGAAATCAACAAGAGCATAGGGTGTCCACCTACATTCCTTCGACGAGCCCCATCGTGGTTGCCGCCAACCGTTGGCTTGGTTGGTGATAGCTAGATCCAAGTCCTATTTAAAACGGCTTTAGCTTCGATTTCTTCTCTCTAGAAGCCGAAAGTTACTCCAAATGGTTGACTTCTTCATAGCCGAAAGCTAAGAACTAACAACTCATTTGTATTAGGAGAAGCTAAAAGCCGAAAGTTGGTTTATGATAGCTTCTCATAACTTCTGCGGATTGGAGCCATGACTTTTTTACTAGAGTTGAAGAAAATTATCCTATCCTACCAAGTATAAAATTCTAAACCCTACCTCTCTCGTTCTTATTCTTGACCCACACCTCTCACGATTAAAAGCCAAACTAACAAAACACCAAATCTCTTCAGCCCAGCTGTTTTAGCAATGTAACCCTTCAGCTATGCAGCCCAGCAAAAATCTACTTTACAGAAAAGCTACAGTCATACCAAACATAGAGAGCAGCTGTGGGGGAGAAGAATAACAGGGAGAGAGTGGGTAGAGAGAACGCGGGGCCAGGAGAGAGAGAGAGAGAGATGCAACATTTTGATGGTGGGAGGGAAACGTGGGGAGAAGGAGAAGCTGGAAGTGGGGAGGCAGTTGTCGCTTCATTCTCAGTTGTTTGCGCTAGATACGATGGATCGTGTGTTTCGAAGCGCATTTAACGACCATTACCAACTCATATTTATAGGTAGTAGAGATCTACTATTAGTTGAGAATGTGATCGATCTTTTTAAATACTTCTTACGTCCAAGTTTATAGAGAGTAATTTTTAATGATTTTGTACATAAATATAAGGCGTATTTCATGTTCCAATGCAAATTAGTGCGATGTTCACTTTATACCCATAATAAATATCTAGATTTACTTAATATTTTGTAAATGCATGTATTAAATATGGTGCTTAGAGATAATAATTAGGGGTAGTCTAGTCATTGTCAATACCTTTTGATCTATTTACCAAGAGAAATACATCTTAAAATTTGGATGAAGTACTTCATAGATTGATTCACCCGCATCTTTAATGGTAAATATATCACTTATATAGTCTTTAAAATGAGAAAATCTTTAATTGAGTTTGACAAGTACTATTATACATATAGGCCTTCCTAGAATAAGAATGCGGTTGTCAAGAATTTTTTGGAGATGTCGTGGACTAACAGGAAAGGAAAAACAAGAGTAGACTTGTAAAGAAGCCTTTGAACGCTGTCAATTTGGCAAGCAGGAACATGCAAATTTTGGTTAGGTTTGGGATGCACGCCTTATCCCCCCTCTGATTATGTACGGTGTACTCGTAGGGAGTGCGAAATGTTGAATCTACTGTGTGTCTTTTTCTCTTTTACATACATTAAATTCAACCTAAATCATTTATTCCTCCTATAGATGAGATTAAATAAATACTTTATCCGATAGTAGAGTAGTAGGAACACCCTTAACAAATGAATAGCTAGATTTGATTTATACTACTCACTATATATTACTTGGTATAATGCACCGTAAAAGTTCTCTTTTTTTTTATCTTACAGGATGGCTGGAGAGTTTTGGCCGCTCAGATTGTTCAAACATGATCTTAGACCGAGAACTGTTGTTGTGAAGAAGATGGAGAAAGACAAGATTTGCTATTCCAACTTGGTGTTGTGCAGAAATTTCATTGGCCCTTTTTTTGTTGGTGCTTCCGAAAAGAAATATGCGAAGGAAGGTACACAGGAAGTTAGAATTCTTTTTGAATTGATAGAAGTTAGAATTCTCTTTTGGTTTGTAATTGCAATGTTAGTGTGACCATATGAACCTTTGGTAATTACACACTATATGGGTGGAGTCAGGTTATGAAAAAACTCGTTCTCATTTCGCCGATTCACGTGGTCAAACGAGCAGGACCAGCCCATCATGACAAGGATAGACCGCTTTCTGGCAACAACGGAATGGCACGAGGCCTTTCCAAACGCAGACCTTTACGCAATGGCGACTATGATATCTGATCATTGCCCGCTCCTAATGCAAGGAAATTCTACCTTCCAATTCTTTAAGGGCTTTCGTTTTGAAGCATGCTGGACTACGATGCCGGGGTTCCAAGAGACAGTGGCCCAGTCTTGGACGCTTCCAACCCACACGTCCAATGCCATGCTCAGGTTACATATCAAAATGGTTAGAGCAGCTAAGGCTCTAAAGATGTGGAGAAGGAAGATGTTTGCTAATTTAACATTGCAGACAGCGATAATTCAAGTCATCATCACTATCCTCGAGAGCTTACAAGAAAGACGGCCACTGTCACAACTTGAACTGGAACTCAGGAAAAATCTCAAATGTAAACTGCTTGGCATCGCGGCCATTCAAAAATCCAGGGCTCGACAACACTCTAGACTAACAAACATTCGAATGGGAGACTCCAACACACGTTTTTTCCACCTAATGGCCAGTGCAAGAAGGCGACAAAACCTTATTAGGGTGCTTCAAAGAGATGACAAAATCATGCTCTCACAACAGGAAAAGCTGCAGGAAGCATATCAGTACTTCGAAAAAGGTCTAGGGGAGACAGGGAGAAGAGGCAAGGTGCTTCTTTGGGACTCCCTGGGTTACAACACGACAGACCTAAGTGACCTAGAGGCCCAGCTCACTGAGGAAGAGGTACTTAATACCATTCACGATTTACCAAATCAGAAAGCTCCTGGACCTGATGGATATATTGGACTATTTTACAAAGCCTGCCTCAACACTATCAAAAGCGATCTCGTCCAAGCAGTCATGGACTTCTTCGACCTTAAATCACGAAAAAGTTGCACATTTTTAATGAAGCCAATATTGTCCTTCTCCCAAAAACAGAACATGCAAATAGAATGGAATGTTTCAGGCCTATCAGCCTTATGAATAGCTTCATGAAGATCATCACCAAAATAATAGCAAACAGACTGGCGCCCAAGCTAGACCAACTGATTTCAACCTCACAGAATGCTTTTATAAAGAAGAGATGCATCCACGATAACTTCTTATACGTCCAAAGGGTAATTACAAAACTACACAAAGAAAGAAGGCCAGCCCTATTCATCAAACTCGATATTTCAAAGGCCTTCGACTCTGTGAACTGGTCATATCTCCTGGAGGTCCTGCAAGCTTTAGGCTTTGGAAGAAAATGGCGTGAATGGGTGGCTGCAATTCTCAGGACATCTTCTTCACATATTCTGATCAATGGTCAACCAACTGCGGCCATTAGACACGCTCGAGGGGTTCGACAAGGAGATCCCCTATCCCCTTTACTCTTCATTCTTGCAATTGACCCCCTCCAAAGATTACTGGAATTAGCCGCAAACCGAGGCATTTTAAAACCGGTGCTTCCGACATCTGCAAGATTACGCTGCTCATTATACGCAGATGATGCCGGAATTTTTCTAAACGTCGATGCTCAGGAACTGTCGGCCCTTACCCGAATTCTCGACACTTTCGGGCAGTGCTCGGGTTTAAAGATAAACATCTCCAAAACTGAAATCTACCCAATTCGATGCCAAGATGACCTAGTGCAAGAATTACTGAATATCTTCCCAGGAAAACTTACTACCTTCCCGGGAAAGTATCTCGGGCTCCCTTTACACATCAAACAGCTAAGAAGAGTCGAAATCCAACCACTGATCGACAAGTTGAGCAGACGTTTAGCTGGGTGGAAAGGTAAACTTCTTTCCAGAGCCGGAAGGGAGACCCTTGTCAAGTCCGTGCTCACCTCGCAACCGATTTACCACATGACTGTCTTCCCAACGCAAAAATGGTTGTTGCGATGCATTGATAAAATCAGGAGAAGCTTTCTGCAGGTGGGAAAGAACACGAATCTCAGAACGGGGTCAATGCTTGATTAAGTGGCCAGTTACCTGCTTACCCAAAACCAAAGGGGGACTTGGTATTATTGACCTCGAACGCTTCGCCAGGGCTCTCAGACTTCGGTGGCTATGGTACAAATGGACAGACAAGAAAAGGCCCTGGACAAGATTAGAGTTACCTTGTGACGAAAAGGACATTGCCCTCTTCAATGCCTCAACGGTTGTCACTATAGGAAACGGTAAACTAGCCGATTTCTGGAGATCCAGTTGGGTGCAAGGAAAATCCCCAAAAAGCATTGCACCAAACCTCTTCCAAATGGCAAGAAGAAAGAATATCTCTGTCCAAAAGGCCTTACAAAACAACTACTGGATTCGATTGTGTACACCTATTCACTCTCAAAAAGAGATTCGAGAGTTTGCAAATCTTCATGAGGCAATTTGTCGAATCAACAGAGACGAAGAGAGAGATGATCAAATTACCTGGCGATGGACACCCGATGGGCAATACTCTGCAAGAAGCGCCTACATGGTGCAATTCGAAAATATTTACTGCAAGATGAAAATTTCACCAATTTGGAAGGCTAAAGCGCAACCTAAATGTCGATTTTTTGCATGGACTTTGCTACACAACAAAATTTTAACGGCTGACAACTTGCTCAAAAGGGGATGGCCATGTAATGCGATTTGCAGCCTCTGCAACGCGGCACCCGAAACAATAACTCATCTTTGCAAAGATTGCTACTTTGCCAGGCAAGTCTGGGATCTTCTCCTACAATGGGCAAGGATGGAACAATGGCGGACACTGAGTTACAATGGGTCAATATACAAGTGGTGGCGAAGATTGAGAACACAACTCGACAAAGACAAACGACGTGACCTGGATGGACTTATCATATATTTCTGGTGGAATATATGGCTGGAGCGTAACCAACGCATTTTCAACAGGATAGCTAGAACAACGGAACAGGTGGCTTCTACGATCAAGGACGCGGTGCTGAACCATAATTTTGCATGGTCCAGGAACACTTTGAACTAGTTTTCTTTCTTTCTTGTGCCAAATGGTTTTTCCTTTTCGGAGTTTGTATCTTTGTCTAGTTGTTACAAATGTTTTCGTATTATTTTTTCTCATTCGGTGTTTGGGGTTTTCTAGCTAGGAATTTGTTGAGGTGCGTGGTGTTTTAGTTGTGAGATTTTTTGGACCCAGTTTTTCCCATAAAAATGGGGCCACTACCATACTTCCTTTCTTAATATATTTGCGGCAATCCTCTTGCTGCTCTTTCAAAAAAAAAAAATTCTCAGTTATGAATGTGAAGTCACGTTCTCATTTCTGACATTTTTCTAAATCTTCGGCATTGTTTGGGCCATTTGATGACAATTACAGATTCTGGAAAATATAACTCTTGCACATGTATATAGACATCACTTTAACTATAACAGGTGTATTGCTCACTTAGATCGCTGACAGAAACACTTTTTTATTGACAGTAGCAAGGTTCATTCCATAAGAACAAGCTGTTGCTTATTGCCACATAACCCATATGCTTCACCGACTCGCATGGGCAGAAGCACAAACTTGACAACATCACACCACATGTCTGCATACATATACTACATATGCTACTGGTCGCCATCGTAAGTGGCGTAGCCACTATTTTAAATAAGATTGGTCCAACTAAGAAAGAAAATACAACCGTATAAGCACAAAATGTCCTGCGGCCTATCGTGATCCAAAATCTAAATTCAATTTTCTGCCGCACAAGGCACGATCCAAATCCAATTGCCTGACACACAAGCACATGCGCAGAGGCGCTGCTCAACAACAAAGAACGATTGAAGTATTGAACGAACCAGTAGTGACTGCGAGTCTGCGACGTTCTATCTTCCTGCTAATTGCGTGTACGTGGGCTAAAGAATACACGATAAACTAGAGCATTAGTTGTACCATGGCACAACTGTGCTAAGTGCTAACTACTAGCTACACCCCTAGCCGTCGTGGCCACCGGCGACCGTTCACGACCGTGGAGCCGACATGATGGAGGCGCTGCACACATGCTCCTCTGCCGTTTTGCTTCTGCTGTCAAAGAGCAGGACGGCCATTGTGCCCTTTTATTAATTCCCTTGCTCGGTTGGTTGCCACTGTGGACTGCTGATGGAGGCTCAGCCCCAGCGCAGTCTGAGCTGCATGTGGGCAAGTCAATTAACCGGTGCGATCTACAACAAGAGCTTTTTAAAAAAAATCGATGTTACGTGATAACATGTGCAAAGCCTGATTGCTTTGTGATATTTCGGTAATGTAAGGTGGTTCAAAGTGAAATTTACTAGTAAATAAATTAACGAACGAAGCACCGTTGCACCAAAGAACACAGTGGAGAGGAGGCTAGGAGTGACAGGCCCAAAATAAAATAAAATCGATAAATAGGAGAGGAGAAAGAAATCCCCTCAAAATATAATCGTTAATTGTGGCAGTATCTTCATGGAAAAATTAGTCCAGCGACACTCAATTCGTGGGCTTTTAGTGATGTGTCTATGACATGTGGGTCCATCTGAGTGTATGACAGTGGGTTAGTGTGTCATAAAGTGAATCACGAATTTTAAAGAGTGTCAGTGGTGCCAATCTCCCGTATCTTCATCTGTATCTAATTATAAGAGATATATCCATCGCTTACACAATCCTAATAGCCATCGACTAAATTCCACTATTAAAAATGCTAGGAGATGATACATCTTTTAGCCATTGCTCTTAAAAGTTTTCCAGTACGCATAGAAGCGCTTACGTCACATACAAAATATAGATAGTCCAGACTCTAGAATCCACAATTAACGGGCACCTTGAGCTCTGGATTAATAGAAGTTGGTACAAAAGTTCAGTAAAGAATCGCCGACTTCTGAACAAGGGTCCCTCCTGGAAAGATTAACAAGTACAAAACATTACGTACTGGCCGGTTAGATCAGATAGAAACAAAAGCTAGAGAGTGGTCGAATTGAAGAGGGTGAAGATTATCATGATCCTTGACCTAAGAAGGGATCGAACCTGCCGTATAGCTAGCTATATGAGACAAAAAAAAATAAATCAAACTCAGTCAATATGGCTTAGTTTGAATTTCCAAGGGCAAAAGTGGATTTCTACTACCCTTCTCTCTCTCTCTCCGGAAGTTCAAAATGCTATTATTTTAAGGCATTTTCAACGGTGAGAAATACCACCTCACAAATACACTCAACTAGATATCATTTCAAGACACTATGTCTATCACCTGGCCCACCTAATTCATACTGTAATTTTATATTTATTTCGCTCCCATCCCTCACATTCTCTCTCCCTCTTTTTTCCCTACTCCTTGCTCTCTCTTTTATATATCTCTCCGCGTATCAGCACATCCTCTGCCAAACACTACCCACTCCACCTCTCCGTCCCCACGGCCAAACCCTCCACCTCTCAACCCACCATCGTCGCCACCTCTCTTCACCGCTGCCGAGGACACAAGATCCAAAGACTGGCAACGCACATTATCCGATCTAGCGCTGGCGCGACGTCTTAACGAAGCTCTAGGCGACCAGATCCGATGACACTATGCCTCCACAAAGCTTTAGGCACCCAGATCTAGCGGCGGGGCATCCTGATTTGGTGGCGACGGCAGTTTGAAGCATCCTGGCTCCTAATTTAATGTTTTAGTAATTAATGACAAAATTGCTTAAGAGACTAATATGATTTAATTTCTAAAATGATAAGAAATAGGTTTAGTCCCGTTCGTGGAAAAGAAAACATACATCAAATGGGAAATGGATGGCTATAGTTCAAGGCAAATGTGCAAATATTTAAGGACTTTTTTCATAGCTTTTAACTGTCTTAGTGTTTGGAGATAGACTAGGTTGCTAAAATAGGTATCGTCGCATTGAGAGGGCTATTTGGCTAGTTTGACAATGCTTTTGTGCCACATGGCTCAATCTTTGTGCATGCTAGCATTTGGAGTTGCAATCCGTATCTTTGAAGTCTTGAACCTTCTAGGTTGCTATGACCGCGTGTTGCCCGTACACTTATGCCGGAACGAACAGAGGTGATTTCTGTCTGTGTGCATAGCGATCCTACAGCCATTGAACAACTGGTACTATCGGATAGGGATGAAAATGAAATGAAAATAATTGGAATGAAATCAGAAATTCGAAAATGGATATGAAAATATATAGTCTGGAAACGGATGCAAAACGGAATGAAGCGGATACGAAAATGAAAATGAAAAATTCCACAAAAACCTAGTACGTGATCACAATATACATAACCGCAAAAACAATATAACTCATTCCATCTTAAAGGTGGACATAAGAATAATATTATGTTCACTGGTATCAATAGGAAGATTTTTCTCAAGTTTATCAGTTGAGAGCTCTCCATTTGTCTTCTAGATCGAACCATCATATCCTCCAATGTTCATGTATGATTTTCTAAGATTTATCAAGGATTTTCTAGAGTTTGTAAATGCCATTTTGCTATTTTTAGATTTATAAAATTAATTTATTCATAAAAATAGAACCAAAATTATGCTAAAAATAATTTTCCTACGTTAAAAATGTTCCAAAGTATTTTTGAGAATTTTTTTGGAATTTTTTAATATGATATTTTATATAAAGCCATTTGCATTTTTAAAATTATTTTGATTTGAAAATAAATGTAAATTCTCTATTCTCCATTTGGCCAAGTGGGCCAAGTTTCCAAGAATTTCTAGTTTCATTTATACAAAATTTTTGTTTCCATTTCTGTTTCCATCAGAAATGGCTCTCCCATTTCTGTTCCTGTTTTTTTATAATAAAATTTTTCTTTCCGTTTCTATTTCTAAAAAAACACTTCCGCTTCTATTTTTCTTCGAAACGGTTAGAAATCCCGTTTCTGTTTTCATCCCTACTATCGGAGACCAATGTGACCACTTGGCTGATGGCGGTATCTTTTTCAAAATTACCCACCTTATTTACTTGGTTTATTTTCTAGCACGGTCTGACCACCAAATCATTTCCAGTGTGACTAGCCGGTGCTACCGATCGATAGTAGTCGATATCATTACAATAGAGAGTCTTTGTTTCTAGATGTTTTCTGTCTTCAAGGCGGCTGGTGTTACTGACAAGTTGTCCTTGATCAGACCGATTTCTTGTACCATTGATTGTCTATTGTTAGTAGCTTTATTCTAGATTGGTTTGATCAGATAGTCAATGCCTATACTACCGATTTCACTGAGAAACGAGGAATATTGATTGGCCCAATGGCTAATTGACTAGTTGGGGTTATAAATTCACTCTCTGCTATAATAAGGAAATACACATGAGCCCTTGCCACACTCTCTTCAACTCTAGAGCATTTAGATCATTTCTTGATGTTGTTGAGAGCATTCATGTATATTGCATTCATTGATTGAACTTTGTGTACTTGAGAACCTTCAAGCAAGTGTCATCGACCTGTTATCACTTGGAGGTTGCCATCTCCTAGTTGGCTTGAAATTATGAGGTTCGTTGACCTATTCAAGAAGGTTGTGAATAGGCATATTATTAATGTGAAGATTGGAGCACACCTTTCTAAAATGGGAAAGAGCTACCTTTAGGGATTGAGAAAAAGCTTACTTGTGCATGAAATCGTCTTGATTCCTTAAGCTCTCTTAATATGGATTAGGGGAGACCGACAAATCTCTGAGACCATGAAAAAATTGATTTGCATTCATCTTGTTGTTTGCATTCTTACTCTTTACTTTGTGTATTTATATTTCTAGTGATTATATTGCTTGCTTAACATACCAAATTTGCAAGACTTGATTGGGCTTAGATTGTTGGTGCACATAGTGAAACTTAGAACATTTAGGCCTTATTTATGGAAAAATGAATTTTATTTGATACTTACTCAAAAAGGGGATTTTATCCAAAACAATTTAAAAAACTCCTATTCACCCACTCACCACTCTAGTCATTTATTCTTGATCCTACACTGTTGACGATGCCTTTACCGATTTCTCGTTATCTAGTCTGATGATGCTTTGGCTAGCGATGTGCATCGTGCAGCAGCAAGCGATAACAATGTTGAGTGGGGATGGTTTTGAGCAGCAATCAGGTGAGCACAACGTTGGGTGGTTAGCGTTAAGGGTGCAATCGACCTCGGATTCAGTCAGATATTGCTCTTTTCATATCCTAAACCATATTTTTTGTCAGATTCAGAGTCGGATACGAATAGTGCTGGATACGAATACAACATGGATAATATCATTCACGGATTGAAGTGAATACGGAGTGAAATCAATATGGTACTGGATATTATTTTCAGATATAGCGCGAAAATAGATATCGCATAAAAGCACACATGTAGTAATGATTAATCAATTGTATGAGTTCAAATGTACCAGAACTAATGTCAAGAGTTGACATTAGGGTTTTCCACTAGCTTTAAACAAAATAAATTGAGTCCATCGTCAGAAGTCCAGCTCCTCTTTTTTCCTTTTTTTTCTCCTTTTTTCTTTCTTTTCCTTCTTTCCTTTTTCCTGGGTGTGCCCCCTTTCTTTCCTTCCTTTCTTCTTTCTTCCTCCTTCCTTTTCCTCCCTTCCACCTCCCTCCTTCCTTGGCCAGGCAGCGCCACCTTGGCCTTGTGCCACCCTAGCCTCGTGCCTCGGCCACGTGCCTTAACCTCGGCCTCAAACTATGTGTCGCACTAGCCACTCGCTGCCCTGGCCATGGGCCGTCTCGGGCTCGCACCGCCCTAACCTCACGGCGCACTCCGCCCCAGCCATGCGCCGCCCTGGCCTCGTGCCTCGGCTTCACACCGCGCTTCACCCCAGCCACTCACTGCCTCGACCTTGTGCCTCTCCTCATCCTCGTGCCACACTAGTCGCACCCACCACTAGCCTGAGCACTGAGCCTAGGGGACTAGCCGAGGGGAGGCTTTGCTCAGTTGCCTCCATGATATCTAGTAAGATTATTTTTAGAAATATCCAAAAATATTCTTGGTACATGCTAAATTGATGGGTAGTACAGTCTCAAATCAGACACGAATCCGAATCCAAATATCTGAAACCAAATCCGAACACATCCGGTCGATCGGTCGGCATATATCCGATCCGATTGCATCCCTAGTTAGCGTGGCTCCTACATGACATGCACGCAGGCAGTGAGCATGATCGCCGTCACTAGTGAGCGCATCGAGGTGGCTACGATGGCCCTAGAAATAGTGTGGTAGACACCCCCTCCTCCTTAATGGATGTTTAGCCAGTACAGGAGAAATATCCTGTAGAGACATTTTTACTGTATGGTATATTCATACTTTCATATGTCTACACAATTTTAAAATATTTCAAAATGCCACAATGGTGTCTCTACGTGTAGTGTCGCTACGGTAGAAGAGACACTTACTGAAATGTCTTTATATTCTATTTAAGACATTTTGTAAAGGTACTATATTGTGTCTCTATACTCTCTAGCACCCTCTATAGAATAATATAATCTAAAAATATATTAGAACCAATCCTTGAACTTGAAACCTTATATTCTATTTAAGACATTTTGTAAAGGTACTATATTATGTATCTATACTCTTTAGCACCCTCTAAAGAATGAAAAATATATTCTAAAAATATATTAGAACCAATCTGTGAACTCGAGACCTTGTGGACAAACAAGTTACTCAACTAACCATCCAACCTAATGTAATGTGCTTATACTCATATTATAATTCATATAAGTAGTATACCATATGTCTTAAATACCTAATAGAACGTCTTTCGAGAATAAAAAATACCTCAAATAACATCTCTATAATATAATGTTGATTTAAGAAGTGTCTAAGAAATTGTCTCTATATGATTTTTGTTTTGACAATTTAAAAATACCCCAAAAACATATCTACAGTTCATATTTTATGTTCTTTATCTAAAATGTCTCAAAATAATAGTGTCTCTATGTTTAATACACTTTCTAAAATTAATGCAGAAAAATATGCATTTACAATATTTTATGGCAATTTGTAAAAACGAATAAAAGAATGTTCATAGAAAAGTACATCTACATGAGGTTTTAGTTGTAATAAGCCAACATCTTCTTGTTGGATTGCATGCTCAAGCAATGTCTTACTCTTCTTTATTTCCCCCTCCATCTCGGCACTTTCCTTGTTGCTATACTAACTAATGCTATGGACATTGCTAACTAGGACCCATTGGAAGTGCCCTTCGAGCAAGTATAGTAAGTCAACCTTACCTTACTATTAACATGTACACGTGAGCTTTATCCTATATAGAAGAGTGAGAAAAGACAAGAAAGAAGAGAGCTGGCTACAGGAACATAGGTGCTATCGCTGGCTAAAATCAGGTATTGGAACAGGTGCAAACGACTCTTAGTATTGAAATTAGTGTTTTGCCAATAATCACAAAGATAAAGTAGTGTTAAGTAGTAGATTTTATTATTGTACTTGCTCTTAGTAACCAAAGTGTAATCTGGCGAATTAATAACCACAATGTCTTAGGCCCTGTTTGGGAGAGCTCCGGATCCCAGCTCCAGCTCAGAGCTGACACTTATAGGCTAAAATAAAGTGAATTAAGTTTATATTTTTAATCTAAAATGTAAACAAGATGATCTACCTAAACACTCTTAATGTACTTCTGCCAAGCTCCACAAATTTCTGAGCTAGACATACCTGCTCCACCAACTCCACAGATTTTGGTGGAATGTAATGTCCCAAACACCCCTTAACCCTAGGCTAAATCATGATTACATTGTGTGTCTCAGCAAAGGCCAACGAAGGCACGAAAATGCATGGACAAATTAACGAGTACAGGACTTAACTCCGTTAGATTAGATAGAACCAACATCTAGCGGGTGAAGACGGATGAAGATTATGAGCCTTGACCTAAAAAGGGGCGGACAAAACCAAACTACATTTATTCCCCATATAATTGACGTGCGGCCATCAAACTCAAAGTCAAGTGGTTATCCAGATTCCAATGTCAATTTTGCATATAAGTTGCCTGCTGGGGCAGGTGAGAAAGACCGTACAACCACATGGAAGCAGACGAACGTGTTAGTTAGGGTAGGTGTGGGGCCCTGTAGTTGGTACACTAGCCTGTAGAAGACTCGGCTTAATCGATTCGCTATATGTTTTCTAAAAATCTCTTCATCTTTCTTGAACGTGAAAACATCGGTAAATAACACGTATCATCTGTTATGCTTATATACCGTGACAAAGTTCTGAACCTGTGGGAGATGAGTCGATTGTAGCAGTAGACAGATGGCGCACTGTGGCAAGCTTGCGCCTCACCACCCTAGTTCGGTAGCAAGGTGCTGAGCACTCCAAGCGCGGTAGCAGATGATGGAGTGGTCTTGACGCTATGCTTTGGCTTGGCAACACCTATTGCCGTGGTCGTTGTCTTGCTGCGGGCTTAGCCACCTGTCGCAGTACACGGGTGTGACAGGTGACATGTGTAACCTGTTACACCTTCTACGGTTGAAGATGGGATCATCTTTGCAAAAGTAATTGTGTAAGGGCTAGATTTGTAAAAAAAATTACGTTAGAAGGCTAAACAAGCTTCATCTTCTTACTAGTACTTGTATCGTTTTCTTTTTCTCAAGTTGTGGTAGTACTAATTTTTTCTTAGCTGTGGCCTTTGACTTAACATGATTTTGTACTTTGCATTCTTGGGGATTTATGGTTATGGGCAGTATGGTAATGATTAATATATGGAGGAGATAGCTAGATGTGATTGTGCTTAATTAATGGATGACGATGATTATAAGTACAGTCCACGTGCTTCCAGGCATGGCGCAATGCGTTTGAGTTCTTCTTGCCTTTCTCGATCGAATTTTAATAAAGTAGATTAAACTTATATATTATATTATGTATATATATATGGTGGTTAGTAGCTTAAAAAAACGATATGATTGAGCAGCAATGCATTGAATACATGAACGATTATTCTTTTATTTGTATGAGCCATGACTCCTTTTCCTCTTTTTTTCCAGACCAACAGGAATTGCTTGTGAGGGTACTAATTAAAACAACAATCTTGTGGTTGTACCAGCAAAAAGTTCAGAAAATAATGGTCATGTACCTCTCAGAGAAAGAGAGAGAGAGAGAGAGGCACAATTAAGTAATGCCCTTTTTCTTTTAGTTTTTGAGTTTTGCTATATATCGCTGTGTGTTCACCAAACTGCTCCAGCTAGAAATGTTGATGAAATCGAATCTACCAGTGGCTGCATCTTTGACTCCTTGGTGGTTCATGGTCCATGTGAGCGGGTACGATTGTGCCAAGTGTCAACAGATCTTGTTATCATGCATATACCACTGGATACGCTAATTAATATACACATGCGGTGTAAATAATCACCTGGCTTGTGTTTCTGTAAATATTAATGTAATTTCCTCGATCATCTATAGCGTGTGTATAACACGCTTACAACGAATGCAGGTAGTTAAATGTGTTGTTTTCCATCCAATTGTCCATGTTAAGAAAGAACTCACAGTTATCTTCTTAACTCTGAATACATATTCTCTAGCATTCGAGTCTCCATCACATGTAACAGGGCATAGCACGTATGCATGTTCATAGCGTATGACTTACATTCAGGATGGGTTTGGTAAAGCTCCCAGCTTCAGTTTTCTCATTAGAAGCTGAGGTGCTCTATCAAATAAGAAAAAATCAACCAGCTTCACATAAGAATCCAAGGAAGTGATTTATGTTTTTTTACTTGCAGTCTGGGAGCTAAAATTAAAAACCTGCTTCTCACCTGATTCATAACCTGATTCTCTGATGAAGGTGATTCATGTTATAAACTATTTCTCAAACAAGAATCATTTCCACCAAAAAATCGATTCCATAGAGAATCTGAGCCCTGAGGACTAAGTGATCACGATCAGAATCTCTACCAAACAGGCCCTCACTTGGACTAAGTGATCTGAGCCCTGAGGACCAATTTTCCAGATTTTTGTGACAAAGGTTTGTCCAAGCTTGGGACAAGAGCTGCAGAATTAACCATTTTACATTATAATGCTGTCAACATAATTTATTTTCCTTTTTTTTTCCTTTCCATATAAATAATGCAGCCAGTGTTTCTTTTGTTTTTTACGCGGTGTAACGTAGCATGGCAGTCTTGCAACCACAGTGTCAAATATTCATCACACGCATCAGATTGCGTAAAGTAATACTAATTTTCCAGTCATGCACATCCTTTTCCTTCATCGAAGTTACATAACACTTCATAAAACGAAAGACAGAGATCAAAATAAAATTAGCCATCTCTTGGAAGCCACGGGCCTTGTCTGATAGTCAACAAAACGGTGTTCAACTTGTCTTCTTCTCTGATCAACAGCTATCATAACGATGGCCTGCAGCATAATTAGTATAACATTTTTAGGCTTCCATGCCAAGGGATCTCATTAAATACTTGCTCTATTTCATAACACAGGTGAAGTCTTGTTACTTGTATGCTCAAGTGTAACATCAAGAATATAAAAAAGGTAAGGTTTGACCCACTAAAATTATGAAATAAAATAGCCCAGTAAAATGAAGATATATGTTGTGGAAAACACTAAGTAATTTAAAAGATCTTTGCCTACTAATGTATCTTTTTTTTAATAAAAGCTTGCTTACAAGCAGGTCGGAGTTGGTGAAAGGATTATCAGGTACATTAAGCAACTCTCTAATCAATCATTTAGTTGCTAAGTCTTTTATTCATGGAACAAGTTGTAAGAACTCATTGGCAAATTATTTTCAGTTCTTTTGGAAATTTTGTGTTGGTTAACTTCTAAGAAATTTGTGGGACCTATTCAAAACTTTGGCCTTTTCTTCGATAGTAAGCATGATTGCTATGCTGTTAAGAGTTGATTATTGGACGAAAATGGGAACAGGAGGAACAGGAGACAATTATGAATCACGAGCCTGACACAACAAAAGTCAAATGAGCAGGTACTCTCGCCCATGTCACTTCTGTCTCCCCCAAGGCCTCTAGCAGCAGGAATGATAAGTTTGTAGTCTGTTTTGAGGCATCTGACATGCTCTTGCTATGGCTACATGCCTTCGTATGTGACTGAGAACATTAGAGAATACCACATTAGGCAACAAATATGTTTGATAGAAATATATTAACAACATTTAGCCATCAAACTGCAAAATATATATCGCGCGCACGATAAAGAGATAAACAATAATTAATGTACACCACTAATTTAGTACAAGCACAAAATCTCTAGTTAACTTTTCAACAGATCTTCTCCATGATGACTCTTTCAATGTCAACTGAGTTAGGCCATGAAATTAACATAATAGTAGTACCTGACCACCACTGTGAACATCTCCTCATTTTCTTCAGAAAACTGTTTCATTTACTACTCAATTAGCACTACATTTTTACTTAGCACTAATTTATCTATCCACTCTGGAACAATTGATTCCCGCACTATACACATTAGCACACGTATACCTGTAAGTCCGACGGTAGCAACCACGCTATATTTTTCTTGAAGAAACGGCCACTGAAATGTGCTGCACAGAAGAACAAGGCAGCTCTACCGGTGATGAATGAAGCTTTGGAACAGTACAGATTCTTCCGGGAACCTGCTCGATCGCGGCATGAATGTAGGACATGCGAGGCACCAAACGCGAATCATCACGCATCCTGCGTGCTCAGAGTTGGTACATCGCGCATATCCCCATTGACCTGATCGGCGTGCATGTGTGTTAGCTAGGAAATCAGTTCCTGAATGTACAGCAAAAGGAAAAGGCACCAGGCTACGCATGTTCTCTAACCATCTGATAAACCACACAAACAAAACTAGCTCGCTACAGTAGCATAGCAACAGTCACCTAATTTGGTATGGTTCGACGACACGATAATACTACGACATTGTCCGAAGAAGTCTTAGGCCATTCTCAGTGCTAAGTTTCATTTTGCGGTTTTCAAGAGTGTCATGTCATCTAGAGAGGTGTGGATTGATGAACGAAATAAGGACTTCCAGTGTACAGTTTCTTAGGCAATCAATAGCATTTACTGTTTGGATGGTGTTGTGAGTGAAAATGAAATTATTTTGCCCCCAGTGCAAGTTTCAGATCGTTTCATTCGCGTTGGAAACAGTGACCGACGGGTTTCATCTCCATGAAACTATTTTTCTCCCTCTCCTCTTAATTAGCTTGCCAAGTTATCAGTTTTGCTGATGTGTTACAGTATTAATGAGAATGAAACCCATTTGAAATCCCCACTGGGAATAGCCTTAGATATTACCGTTTGATCCAACACTTCTACAGACAAAAGGCACGGCGCTGTAGCAACATGCTTTGATCCCCAGAGGATACGAATCCGTGTTGGATGATAGCCACAATTAAAAAAAACCTCCATGCGCGTAGTCCTGCATACGGTGTTGCATTAAACAATATCGTCCGACCTGTAATGACATTTGTGCATAACAAAACTAGCAGGATTAATTGGCAAGGAAAAGCTCACTTTTTGGTACGCCTTTTGTACTTTGTCAGTTTGGTTTCACATATGATATGTTGTATTGTATCATCATGTGTTGCGCGAGGTTAAATGTGGTTGGGGAATGTATACTACTACTTGTTAGAGGTGGACCCACCGTGATGCAAAAAGGTCCAAGTGAGACCTATGACTGACCTCTTGTAAGATTGTACCTGCCCTGTTCAGGTAGTTCAAACATGTAGCATTCTGATCCAGGAGGGGGCAGTATTACATAATCACAAAATTACGTGATTATTTCGTAAACAAAGTTTCCAGTAATATCGTACTGTGGTCTATGGGTACGTCTGCTAAAGACATTGTACAGAGCATACGGACAGCATAATCACCGTAGCCTCCTCATCTCATTCGCATTGTAGCTTCTTAGTGAAATATGTGTTAAGCTTCTTAGAAATATCTCCATCTACACTTATTTACCAAAGTTTAATCTTCGAATAATTTCACACTAAAAACGAAGACCCGAACAGGACCGTTAGCACTCTTAAGCCTTGGAGGCAAGTTTTAAATATTTGGAGTTACTTGATGGGAGAATTTCTGCCGAAGCAGTTGAAAGCAACGCCTAGCTAGCTCACTTACTCTGTACGCATTGCCTAACAACCCAGCTGCCCTGCCCTGCTGCATCTCACCGTCCTCTGCTCGTCACCCTTCTTTCCTTGCTCCTCCAGCTATATATACCACCCCATGCCCACCTCATCTCACCATCCGCAGGAAGAGAAGGAGAAGCAAACAGCTAGCAAGTAGCAGCTCTCTCCTCTCGCGACGTTAGAGCAGCGAAGGTCACTTACATGGCGGCTTCCATGGGTTGCTTGGTGGTGCTCTGCCTCGTTTCTCCCCTCCTCCTGGCCGGGGCCGTCGGCGGCAACCCGTGGTACGGCTTGTTCCCCCAGTTCTACGACCACTCGTGCCCAAAGGCGAAGGAGATCGTGCAGTCCATCGTGGCGCAGGCCGTCGCCAAGGAGACCAGGATGGCGGCGTCGTTGGTCAGGCTGCATTTCCATGACTGCTTCGTCAAGGTGCCTGCTTCCTCTCTGCTAGTGTTCTTTACGTGTTTCGACGGAGCTACGACGCTTGCTGAGCATAGTTCCTGGTGTGGTGCTGCAAAAGGCAAATTGCATACTTTACATTTTGAGCTGCATGTTTAGTGCGATCGGACTGTTTGTTTCAAAGACAATGATACACATTTTATTCGACTTAATAGAGGCGAAATCCATAGAAAGGCGTTGCAAAAAAACATGAAAAAAAAAAAAAAGGGCGTACTTGCTAGTTAACGTTAGCTGTTCAAATACGTAACTCACAACGCAGAGCGTTCAACTTCAAATTTTACTATATTTGTACCTAGGTACTGGAAATGTTCTCCTTAGGAGCATGGAACAATCTGTGGTTTTTAGGCTAACTTTTAGCCAATGAAAAGAAAGCGTACCTACATTGCCATGCGAGCACTAACTTTGGTCCTGTGACATCATCGAGTCCGTACCATGATTGCTGGCTTCTATTTTTTAGAGGTGTTTCTATGCTTTTCTTTTTATTTACAGTTGTACAAATATTAAGGCATAAATGAAGAGTAGATAGTGATTACTTATCTCTTCGCTTGCTTTAAGATCCGTACAACTTATAGTAGGTGGGAAAGCATTGAAGCGCTGCTCTCTATTTTTTTTCAATGGGAGTGAAGATTAGATTACTCACCTCAAATGCACAACAATCGGCGCTCTTCATGCAGTGTCCGCTCTTGATCACTCAATGCATGTGCCCAATCAATCTATCTACTATTTCGTCGCATGCGCCTAATCTATGCGCTATTTCCATGTGCCTAATGCATCGACTAACCTTTTCCGACGTGTTACCGCAAGTAGGGGTGCGACGCGTCCGTTCTGCTGGACAACAGCAGCAGCATAGTCAGCGAGAAGGGGTCCAACCCCAACAGCAACTCCCTCAGGGGGTTCGAGGTCGTCGACCAGATCAAGGCCGCCCTCGAGGCCGCCTGCCCCGGCACCGTCTCCTGCGCCGACATCCTCGCCCTCGCCGCCCGCGACTCCACCATCCTCGTAAGTAACAGTAACACAACCAGCAACTCTGTCCAACCACGAAAAAGAACCAATTAAACAATGCAGTGTGCTATTCTCTTGATCGAGCTCGTACCTGCAGGTTGGCGGTCCATACTGGGACGTGCCGCTCGGCCGGAGGGACTCCCTGGGCGCGAGCATCCAGGGCTCCAACAACGACATCCCGGCCCCCAACAACACCCTCCCCACCATCATCACCAAGTTCAAGCTCCAGGGCCTCAACGTCGTCGATGTCGTCGCCCTCTCCGGTAAGCTTTCTTGCCTTTCATGGCTTCTTCATCCAGCCTTCGTTATGTTTCGGTGTATTTACCTTGCACAACATGGTTGGTGTACAGGTGGCCACACCATCGGCATGTCTCGGTGCACCAGCTTCCGCCAGAGGCTCTACAACCAGACCGGCAATGGCATGGCCGACAGCACGCTGGATGTGTCCTATGCTGCACAGCTGAGGCAGGGGTGCCCCCGCTCCGGCGGCGACAACAACCTCTTCCCATTGGAATTCACCCCGGCCAAATTCGACAACCTGTACTTCAAGAACATCCTGGCCGGCAAGGGCCTCCTCAGCTCCGACGAGGTGCTGCTCACCAAGAGTGCCGAGACAGCGGCGCTCGTGAAGGCATACGCGGATGATGTGGATCTCTTCTTCCAGCACTTCGCACAGTCGATGGTGAAGATGGGCAACATCTCGCCGCTGACCGGGTCGCAGGGGGAGATCAGGAGGAACTGCAGGAGGCTCAACAACTACCACTGAGGAGGCTACTGGGGCTGCTTTTTATGTGCTGAAATTGTTCGTGGCGCTGGTGCCATATTTTGTTTGAATAAGCGAGTGTGCTTGTAATCTTCGAAGTAGTTTGATCCTTTGTGTTCATGTAATTGCGTTGCGGAATGCGTATGTAATAATAATTCAATATATAAGATGAGTTCACTTGGTTGTTTTAGATCTGGTTGCTTCACTTGCTACCAAGTTCGGACTCCCAGGTCCTACATGTCCATCTATTCTTCAAGAGTTTCCTTAGTGCTACAGCCGTGCTAACTTTGACATTTATCACCTGTCAAAAAAAATGGACCAAGAGTAGATTTCTACGAGATACCTACAAGTGACTCGTGAAATCATGTTGTCTCTCCAAGAAATCTGCCGTGCTCTCGTGCAACCATTCAAACTAAATATGACTTGACCAAGTTCGTGCTGACAACCACTAGGAAACACCAAATAAGATTTCTCAGGCATACTAGTGTCATAAAACAAGTACATTGCCCAAATTCCAAGTGAAGAAAACCTGGCACAAGTGGTCCCTTTCAGCATAAATAGTTCAAAGCTAGTCTCATCCTTAGACGACAGCTGCATAACATCAATAAAATTTAAATAACAGCAAGGGAGGAATTAGTCATGCTTGGTAGCATCAAAACAACGTAAATTGGTTATCCCAAGTTTCAGCATAGAAAATCTGAGATGCACCTGATGATTGTGAAAATTATTTCAAGCATCTATTATGTTGATCTTTCATTGAATGGATACTGCTTCACATCAAAAGGATGCAGGTACAGAGCAAGTATTTGCCTTGCAAATACTGTAGTCCTTGCTTTCACACTACACACGCGCACACACAGAAAGGGACCGTAGTTTCAACATTTCATGCATGGATGGAGCCCTTTGGAAATTTCACACCCCTATTCAATCCTAGACCTAATTTTACTTTCGTTTACATTTTCCTTATTCCCTTTTCTCTAGAGTAGGCCTCCTAAGTTTTTAATCTCTTCAAACACATAACAAGGGTATGTATCCCTGACAGATCCGCCAAAGTTCTGTCTTTTTTTTTCTATATTCAAAATCTGAAGTACGTAGGAATCTAGATGTGGCCAGTGAGAAAAGGGAGCACATGGAGCTAAGCTCGGGACCATAGTAAATAGAACCATACATAACTGGCACCAAACTTGTGAACAGCACAAACCCTATGCATACCAGAGGCAGTAATCTATTTTCAGAATCTACTCTGCCAGTGGATAAAATATGTCCTGTTAGACAACAGAAAATTCACAACTTACACAAAAAAAAAAAGATGTGTCCGTTATATTGATCTTTAGGAAGACAAGAAATTCAGTATCGTAAACTAACATATGGAGAATTCAGAATATTTTGAGTTTGACTGATATAGAAAGGATTTATTCAACAACCAAGTCTTTTGTCGCAAAGAGATTGGGGTAGGCTAGGAAAGAAACATAATCAAAGTTAATAAAATAACTAAACCTTTGATCTTAGGTCATGGTTCCGGTACGTGGATCACTAACTTCCCTGCACTTCTATCTAACACCAAATCTTTGGGAACGTTTCAATCCCGCAAGTCTCTTTTAACTACTTCCCATGTCAGTCTCGGTCGACATCTGCCTCTTCTTATGTTTTCAAGACGACTTAAAATTCCAATATACACCAGTGTCTTAGGAGGCCTCCGTTGGAGAAATTCAAACCATCTCAGATGATTTTGGACAAGCTTTTCTTCATAGAATGGATTTATTATTTTTTTAAATTTGCATATACTTTTTTACATCTTGTTGAATTATCACTCAGTAACCAGATAATATGAGCAACGAAAGCCAACATTAGGAGGTAGAGCGTGAGCAACTGTGCAAGTGGGTCGGCCCATGGGGAGGTTTAAAGGGAAGGCACTGATCGACCGGAACACATGCAGTGTTATTGGTCTGTTGTACAGGTGAGTACTGGGACAATGACCAGCACGATGGGAGGTGGACATCGAGGCTGTGGCGGTGACTCAACGGGATACAAGCGAACAGAGCTATCAGCCTTGTTAATCGGAAGGCACCGCTAAGAGGTAATTGGTGGCAAAATACTTCTTGCCGTTTTCATTGATTTCATTCATACTTATAGATGCAAAGAGTTCTCATAACTAACAATATAAATCTAGACTATCTTGTGATAGACTAACAACTGGATAAAATAAGCTAACAACCAAATAAGATACTAACTAACTTGCTACTAGCATCTGCCGCTACTTCTCACGCATGGCACCCACTTCCTGCGCCTGAGCAACGCTGGGCCGAACGGCAATGACTCCATGGACTGATCCTCCTTCCTGCGCCGATATTATACATTGTCCAGACCCATGACATCACTCCCCCCGTCAAGAGCCAGCTTGTCCGCAAGTTGGAAGGTAGGGTATTCTTACTGAAAAGTAGTGGCCAGGCCAGCACCCAAGAAGCATCTTCTGTTGACTCACCCTTCCAACGAACAAGGAACTGGCGGCGACCTTTGATGATGCGATGTGCTAAAACCTGGTCCGGCTTCCTGGTTGAAGTCGCAACTCCAGGTGACATATCAGGAGGCAACGGCTGAGGGTTGGCCAGAATGTCCCCCTTGAATGCCTTCTGGAGGGAAACGTGGAAGACATTATGAAGTCAAGCGTCCGGTGTTAATTGAAGACGATAAGCAACTTTGCCAATGCATTCAACAATCTGATACGAACCATAGAATCGAGGGGATAACTTGTGCTGGGTAGTGTTCCGCATAGAGTGTTGGTGATGACATTGAAGGCGTAACCAAATCCAATCACCTTTGGCAAACTAAACCTCCAAATGAGGAGTGTCATAGTATTGATTCATCCTGTTCTGAGCATGATGGAGATGTGAGCAGGCACGTTGTAGCAACTCATCACGGTCAGCTAGATGACAATCAATAGCTTGCGGTGCCAAAGCTTGCTGATTGTAAGGAAGTAGTGAGGGAGGCCGGCAACCGTACACGAGCTTGAAGGGCATCATGCGGTGAACAGAGTGGTAGGATGAGTTGTAGCAGAATTCTGCCCATGAAAGCCATTGGACCCAAGTGCGAGGATTGTCGACTGTAAAGCAACGAAGATACGTTTCCACCGTATGATTGACAATTTCTGTTTGTGGATGGTAAGCCGTGGATAGGAGAAGAGTAGCACTGCACCTTTTAAAAAGGTCTTTCAAAAAAAGCTAGTGAAGACCGGATCCCTGTCGCAAACGATCGTCTCGGGCATGCCATGCAATCAAACAACATTGTCAAAGAACAAATTTGCCACCACCGGAGCTGTTGATGGCCGAGCCATTGGTATGAAGTGTGCATTTTTGGACAGCCGGTCGACAACCACCAAGATTGTTGTTTTCCCTTGAGATGTAGGAAGGCCAATAATGAAGTCCATAGAAATATCGGCCCAGACCTAATGGGGCATAGGAAAGAGGTTGGAGAAGCCCAGCTGGTGATAGTGAGGTTGTCTTATTTCATTGGCGAACAACACAACGTGAAATATAGTGTTCCATCATCCGTTGCTATTGTGGCCAAAAGTAATCTTGCCTAAGGCGATGAAGCGTCTTGTGAACCCCTTCGTGTGTAAGATCATGGACAGCAACCACTATTCATTGAATGAGGGAAGACTTGGCGGGCACCACTAGGTGATTGTTGCAGAATAAAAACCCATCGCTAACATGCCAGCAAATGCCTACCCCCCTTGGAAGAGGAGGCGCCCGACTCCCCTGAATCCGGCGCCCGTTGCTTGGAACTAGCGTGGCCGGTGAAAGGTGTAGGAGATGGCTCAGTGGCGTATCCAGAAACTTAGAAAGGAATGGGCTAAAATTAAGACCTCTAAACTAATATATATATAGTATTTTTTCAGAACATAGAACATGACAGAATGATATATATAATATAAAAATACCAACACTTATCTAACAATCGCATATAATATAAATACGTAACATTACAAAGAAAAAAAATGTACCGATCATTGCTTCTTAAGAGTTGATAGTTGATATTTACGGGTTTTATGTTTTGAAAACGTTACAAAATATCTTCCATGTCTATCTTGGAAAATATGTCCTCGTTCGATGTAGTATACCATGAAATCATTTAACCAGTCATCACTTATCTTATTACGCAAATCTGTCTTGATAATTAATCTTCATTGTCGAGAAAGCCCTTTCAACTGTAGTTGTACCCACAGGTAAAACTAATACTAATTCAATAAGCCTATAGACTAATGGATAAACAACATACTTTTTTGCTTCAACCATCATCACCGCAAGACTAGCAAGATCATCACAACTTGAAAATTCTTCTCTTCTTAAGTCATCAATGAATAAGTCAAGTTGTGCTTCCAAAACCACACGATCATATGATGAGCAATCATCTGAATAAATCTCTGAAAGCCGAAAAAGCCTACCATGTTCAAAATTTGCAAATGAATCTCTTGGGTCTAGACAAGTAATGCATCTCAAAAGCTCTATCGAAAATTCACTAAATTAATTGTTTAACTCGGTACCTTCTCTAAATTTGTAGATGATTTTTTTTAAATTTATCTAACTTAGGAGGGAAGGGAGGGGAGGGGGGCAAGAGTGGGGCTCCAGCCCACCTTAGCCCCCCCGCTGCATACGCCACTGAGATGGCTGGTGCAGAACCGTCAGAGAAGAAGTCGCCTGCTGCTGTTGCCTTGCGGCACAACACCGTTTGATCTCTGGGTCTGCTTGGAGAGCTTGCTACCACTTGCCCATCATATCGCAGTGTGGAATAGACAAGGCCGCACAGGAAGGATCACTGTCCTCAACCCGAGACAAAGCGTCGGCCGTTTGATTGGTGCGGCCTGGTTTATACTCAACCTGAAAGTCGAATCCCATTAACTTGTTGAGCCAGTGTTGCTGTGGGGGTGTAATTAAAGCTTGTTCGAGTAAGAACTTCAGGCTTGCATGATCCATGCGGACAACGAAGGCGCTACCCCAAAGGTAAGGCCGCCAATGGCGAACAGCCTTCGATAAACCGATCAGCTCACACTCATAAGCCACAAGCTTTTGGTGTCGTTCTGCCAACTTCCGGCTAAAGAAAGCAACCGGTTGCCCCGTCTTGCTGCAATACTGCCCCGATTCCTCAACTTGATGCATCACATTCTACCACAAAAGGACTTGTAAAGTCGGGCAAGTGAAGGATAGGTGCAGACATCAGTGCTACTTTGAGGCGGAGAAAAGCGGCGTCTGCTGCCTCAGTCCATGTGAAATTGCCGCAGCGAAGCATAGCCGTCAAAGGTTCAGCAATGTCGGCATACTTGCATATGAACCTGCAGTAACAACCAGTCAACCCCAAGAAACCACGAAGAGCTGTGTGGTAGGTCGGGCCCAAGCCGAGACCGCTTGTAGCTTGTTGTCGTCGGCCGCCACGCCGAAGGCCGAGATAATGTGGCCAAGATACCACACTTGCTGTTGGCTAAATGCACATTTAGACTTCTTGAGATACAACCTGAGGCTGTGTAAGCGCTCCAAGACGATGTGTATGTGCGCCAAATGGTCGTCGGCTGATGGGCTATAAATGAGGATGTCGTTGAAGAATACGAGGACGAACTTCCACAGAAAGTCCTGGAGAACCTCATTCATAAGAGCTTGAAATGTTGATGGCGCATTGGATAGTCCAAATGTCATCACGAGAAATTCGTAATGCCCATGATGTGTCTGGAACGCCGTTTTGGCAATATCATCCTCGTGCATGCACACCAGAACTGACGTCATGGGGCTCATCTAACAATTCCTCGACCACTGGAATGGGGAATTTGCCCTTAACCGTATGGGCATTGAGTTTGCGATAGTCCACGCAGAACCGCCATGTGTCGTCCCCCTTTTTAACCAGCAATACCGGCGAAGAAAAAGGAGACCAGCTGTGGCGAATGATGCCTTGTGCTAGCATGGCATCGCATTGGCGCTCAATCTCGCCCTTCTGACGGTAAGGGTACCGGTATGGCCGAATGACCACCAGATTTGCGCCTTCACGCAAACAAATGCAATGGTCACAAGCGCGTACCGGCGGTAGTCCCTAAGGCTCATCGAAAACGTCATTAGAAGCCGCCAAGAGGGAAAGCATGACTGTGTTCTACTTGAATGGACAGGAGGTGTGGATGTTTGTTGCGCTGAATGCCATCCAATGTTACTCTGGAACCGTCATGGTCAAATGACATAGTGAGTGTGCTAAAATTCCACTGTATATTGCTAGTGCTTGGAGCCACTATACTCCGAGAATGACGTCAAATCCTTCAAGAGGAATAACCAGGAATGGTGCTATGAAGGAATGATTATCAATGGAAAATCCCTTGGCTAGAACATCTCCCAAGCAAGGCAAATGACAGTCATTTGCTACTTTGACATGCTGAGAAGACGCATGCCCCTGATTCAGTGCCATGCAAAGAGCAGTGTGGCTACTGATGAAATTATGGGTGCTGCCACTATCAATGAGGTCGAGCATGCGGCACCCTCATGAGCAATATTACTTGCATGGTAGCACCTGATGTGGGCCCAAGAATAGCCAGCAAAGAGGGCGACGGTGTAGCAGGGTTATCATGCGCTCCTTCCAATGCCATCCCGAGAGGCAGTGCCTCATGATCTTCTGTGTCATCAGTGCTGATTTCAATGGCAAAAAGCCGTTTGCACCGATGGCTGCGCGCATAAATGTCGTCACAATGTCGTCCCGAGAGGCGAGGTGGTCGTGGTCTCGTGGAGTCCAGCGGCGTTGGTGGAAATTGTCATCCGCCTCCTCCGAAAGATAGTGATGCTCTGCAGAGGTGCGAAGACGATCCCCTGTGTCCCATGGCTGGTGTTCACGGCGACCGCGTTCGGCTGAACGAGGGCGTGCCAGACGAGTGGAGACGTGAGACCCATAGCCAGGAAGATGAGGCGCTTGGAATCACTCGCGTCGATCCATCCCCAGATCCTGGCAGCGGCCGGTGTCGTCCGCAGCCCTGCCGTTGTGGCCGTTGTCACCATGGGCTATGGTCCTGGCCTGGGAGAGTGCCAGGAGCTCGCCGAGACCGGAATTCTTCATTTCCGCTAGCGAGACCTCAAGTTGGCCGACACGTTCTTCCAGAGACGGTTGCGTCATGGCTGAAGGATCACCTGAATCTGATACCGATTTGTTATGTGTCTGGTTGTACAGGTGAGTACCGGGATGATGACCGGCATGATAGGAGGTGGACGTCGAGGCCGTGGCGGCGACTCGACGCGATACAAGCGAACAGAGCTACCAACCTTGTTAATCGAAAGGCACCACCAGGAGGTAATTGGTGGCAAAATACTTCTTGCCATTTTCATTGATTTCATTCATACTTATAGATGCAAAGAATTCTGATAACTAACAAAATAAATCTAAACTATCCTGTGATAGACTAACAACTTGATAAAATAAGCTAACAACCAAATAAGATACTAACTTGCAACTAGCATCTGCCGCTACTTCTCACGCACGGCACCCACTTCCTGTGTCTGGGTAGCGCTGGGCTGAGCGCCAGATGACTCCGTGGACCGATCCTCCTTCCTACGCCGATAGTATACATTGTTCAGACCCATGACATGCAGGTTGGGGTTACTTTCTCTTTCTTTTTCCTTTGCTATGAAAGGATTTAATTGTGCACTCTGTGATTCAAGAAGTCACTCAATAGCTCATAAATCATAATAACCAGCTCAACATCCAGGGCGGTTATTGGAATGAAATAAGACGTTTTATAAACTGGCTGCTCTTGGGAAATAAGACATGCATCCATGATTATTTCTTCACAGTTCCGACAAAGATGTGCAGGTTTCTTGCAAAACCACAAATTTAAGATCAGTAAATCCAAACAGTTTTTTTATAATAAAAACATGTTTATCTGAAACAAGCCAGTTCCTAGATAATTGTGGGCTCCTCACCAAATTGAATTCAAAATACATTGTTTAAAAGGATGCGGCTCCTTTAAGTAGAAGTGTGCATAAATAGAACAAGGGAGGGCACTGCTCGTTCCCAGTTCATATCTATAAGGTGCTTTTTCAGATATTTCTAGTTTTCTACAGGAACAAATGTAAGGGAGAGAGTGGCACAGCTTCTGTCATGTATTTACAGAATATGTATCTGCAGCAGGAGACAAATGCATTGTTAAATTTATAAGGCAGTTAGATTTGGAAATAGGACTAGAAAGTGAAAATTGTCAAGGGTAGTATTGTAATAGTGTAATGTGTGTCAAGGGTATTTGTGGCATTGTAGTGCTAATCTAGGGTTGTGTCCCTTGTACTCTATAATCTATATATATGCCCTTGGGCTCTTGCAATACGTCCAATTGAGTTGTGTCTTCCTCAAAAGTTAACAAAAATAACAAGGCGATGAAGAAACTTAAACCGTATGAGTCGAACTATTTACCTGCAACTGCAGATCCACTGCTCTTATAGGCTTTCTATTTGCACACTTTTTTCCTGTGCAATGTTTTTTATCACAAAGGCACGGTAGCTGTCTAACAGTTTACTACCCTCAGTTGATCTGGTTTGTCATTTAAGTGTATTACCTGCTCGACGAACTGACATTGGTTTCCTCTTTTCTCATGCTCTACCCAACCTACAAGACGTATCCTGACTTTCAGATCTTGAACCATATTGCCAAAAAAAAAGGTGCACAACCAAATGGTCAAATATGGATGGGAAAAGAAAAGATAGGTACCATATGTCCACCAGCAGATGCCGTCTGTAACTGTTGGAACCTGTGGATGGTGAGGTTTCTCATTTGATTTGTTGTGCATTGCTGGGATAAAAGAAACCAAGAATGGTTAGATCATTAAGTATACGAGTTTGTGTAATGAGACAAATGGGCATTGAGTTTTGCTAGAAGAGACAGATATTGCTACATGTGAAAAGTTAATTTGCACCTTTGCGAACCCTCCTGTTTCAAACTGCCAAGATGGTTAGTGCTGCTTACAAATGTTCCCCTTGCCTACAAAACAGAGGATAGACGAAGTAATATGAGATCTCAAGGAATATAATTCTTAAGCATGCATCACCAAGCATGAGTTATATCTGAAGGAACATGGTGTACTCACGAGTTGCTTTGTTTGCAGACGATGGTACTGTGGGCCAGTAAAACTTCCCTAACAGATCGCACTTGTTACCAAATTTAACCAGAATTCTGAATCATTGTTTCAATTGCCTTATTGGCTTTAAGCAGCTCCCCTTTCGAGCAAAGTGAAGCAATAGTAGGATAATATGTGTCAAAGTCATCATAGAAAGACTTCGCTAGCAAATTACCAAAGTCAATATCAGTATCATCCCTTGCAGTGCATAAATTATCAGCTCCATCTATTATGGGTTGCACTGTGCCTTCAGAACATCCATGAAGACGGTTGCTAGAAACATCATAAGCGACTGAACTTAAAACTTGTCCTGAATCTGTCCTGGGATCACAGGCATCATCAGTTCTCTGTAGATTCTTGAGGTGAGCAAGCGTATTACAACTATTAGTATCTAAAGGGGATACAGACATGAGTCCCACTTCATTTAGAATAGTCACAACCTCATCAATTCTCCCTTGCTCACATGCAGAAGATAGAAGGTCAACAAGAGTTTCTGCTTGGATCTCATTTCCAACGCTGTTTATTAGCTCCACAACTTCTTCGCACTGAAACATCTCCCTCAAGATGCCCCTGGATTCTTCCATCCTTCCTTTTGCATAGAGTCCTTTGACCAGGCTCATGAAACCAACAAAATCTGGGTCCATCTCCTTATAACGGTATTCATTAAAGAAGCCTAATGCAGCTTCAGTATCGCCTTTTAAACAGTAACCACTAATAATTGCACCAAGCGTAAAAGCATCTGGGAGTAGAAAGAGTTCCTCAAAATGTGACATAAGCTCAAGTGCCTTTTCAGTTAACCCATAGTTACAATAACCACTTATCAACAAGTTGTAAACACGTGTAGTGGGTCTGATACCCTTGTTTAACATTTTCTGAAACAATTGATATGCATCATCCAAGAAACCTTCTCTGCACAAAGCACCTATAAGTATGGCATAAGTGATCATTGTTGGAAGCACTTTGCTGCTTTCTAAGTAGTCAAAGAGCCTGAATGCTTCAGTAAGGCATCCCTGCTGGCACAAACCATTGAGAACTGAGTTATGGATGAAAATGTTTGGATGAATCCCCTCCCTTTTCATGCTTTCACACAGGTCTAATGCCTTTTCAAGAAAACCACCTTTACAAAGGCCTTCCACTACTATTAAGTACATCGCTAGATCCACTGAAAACCCACTTTGTTTAGCTTCCTTCAAAAAGTTATATGCATCCAGAATTTCACCTTCCTTCTTTAGCACATAGACAGCTCCTCTTAGAACACTGACAGGAACACTGCCATTGTCCATGTAATTGGAAAACCGAATAGCTTCACTAACACTCTTCTTGCTGAGGTGACAAGACAGCATATTAATCATTCTAGGTTCATGCAGGCCATGAATCTTAATGAACTCACTTAACAATGGTTGTATGACCTGCTCATTTCCATTTCGGAGTAAGCTCTTGAGGAGCTTGTAGCATGTTTTGCTAGTTATAGCAAATGCTTGCATTCTGAGTAACTTGTAAACATCCATTGCTGCTCGACAACAATCCCTGGTGCTTAAGAAAGCAGAAGCATAATTACAAACTGATGAAAACAAGTCAATTTCTAATTCATTCATCTTAAAGATAAAATTCAGCACACCATGTTCACCATCTTCTTTAAAGTGTGCATGAATCAACTTCCGGTAAGTGCAGGAATCAGGCCTGAAATTTTTCTGAATAAGATCATAAAAAATTCCATCGGCTGTGTTCACCTTTCCTCCATTACATAGTGCTCTAATCAGGCAATTGTGAACAACTGTACTGGAGAATGATGTATCTTTCTTGTACTCATTGAACAACTCCAGTGCCCTGTCAATTTCTCCAAGTTTACACATCATGTCTATGATTGTATGGTAGGTGACAGTATTGGGGCTTAAACCCATATCAGGCATTTTATGAAACAAGCTGCAAGCATCGTCCACCTTGTTGATAATAAAAAATGCTTTGATAAGTACATTGCATGTGACAACATCAAAGGCAATCCCGCTGCTCTCAAGCCTACCCTTTATAGCCATAACACCACTTGTATCTTCTGCCTTAATGTAACCATGTAGCAACGTGCTAAATGTGAAATTATCAGCAGCAACACCTTCAGAGATTTCAGCAGCCTTGTTAGTGTCACCAGCCTTACATAAACCATTTATTACTGCATTGTATGTCACAATCCCAGCTTTTATCCCCTTGCACTCCATCTCTCTGAGCAAAGAGAAAGCCCGATCCAAGTCCCCCTTTTTGCACAAACTATCGATTAAAATTGAATATACATACTCGTCCACCACCAGACCTGTTTGTTCCAGTTTCCTCATTATAGAAAAAGCATCTTCCAACCTGTTCCTCTTGCAGAAACCACCAACTAATGATGTATAAGTGATCAAATTCGGCTTAGACTCCGTTCGTTCCATCTCATCTAAGAACCCCATCACTTTCTCCACACTACCTTCTCTACACAGACCATCAATAACAGTAGTGTAATTAACCACATCGGCTGCAATGCACTTGTCTAACATCAATCGATGCTCCCGAAGCCCTTCCATCAACATCCCGCCAATCATGTATCCATGAACCAAGCTACTGTAAAACACCGCATCACCAACCATACCCTTCCATTTCATCTCCCTTACCAGCTCTGCCGCCTCACCAACTCTCCCCTCCAGCCCGAGCACATTGATAACCGCAGTCAATGTCACCAGGCCCGGCTCAAACCCCTTGAACTCCCTCCTAACTCTCTCGTAGAACTCCAACCCAGACGCAGCCTTCCCAGCCTTGGAAAATCCAGAAACAATCATGCTACAAACACGATCGTCCACCTGACACCCCCTCGCGGTCATTATATCGAACATCTTGAGTGCGCCATCCATGTCCCCGCGGGTGCACAGCCCCAAAACCATCACACGGTACGTGGACGGGGACAGCAACACGCCGTGGTCCTCGACGCCGGCATTGAGCATCTCCAGCGCGCGGCGCGGGTCGTCGTTCCGGCCGCAGGCCCGGCGGAGCAGCGCGTCCCAGAGGCGACGGGCGGAGGAACAGGAGGCCGGCCCGGCGAGCGCGAGGCGCCGTGCCGCGTCGCGGGGGAGGTCGGAGGCAAGGAGAGCGGAGGCGGCGAGGAGGTGAGTGCGCGGGGTAGGGGGCAGGGAGTTGGCGAGCGCCTGGGAGGCGAGGGCGGCGACGAGGCGGTGCCTGCGGCGGCGGAGGAGGGCGGCCAGGAGGCGGTCCACGTGGCGCGCGGTGACGGCACGGCCGAGCTTGATGAGCGACGGGAGCGGCGGCGGAGGGGGCTTCCCGCCGGGGAAGTCCATGGCGAGCGGAGTGGGCTGCTGCCGCGGTGGGACTGGGAGTGGAACGTTCAAAATGCCGGGAGTTGGGAGGGAGGGAGCAGGGTTTTACATTACCAATAGATCTCGGAAATCGCCCACGCATTAGTAGCTACTCCCTCCATTCCAAAATATAAGGCGTGGTTTAACTTAACACGATCTCTTAAACTATACTTTGATCTTTGATTTCTCTTATCCAATATCATCCATACAAACAAAATCACTATCATTACAAAGTACTTTTAAATATGAATTCAATGGTATCACTTTTATATCACAAAATTTTTATATAGTTAGACAAATCATTGGTCAAAGATTTCAAAGTTTGAACCTTGAAATGCGTGCGTGCCTTATATTTTGGAATGGAGGGAGTATTAAAAATGGTAAAAATCGGACGAAATGTAAAGTTATTTTTTTTTTGAATTTGATAGTCAAATAGTGGTGAAATAATTTGAAAATCGACCAATTTTTACGATTTTTACTATTTTCAACCAGTTTACGTCGAAAATCGGCACACTCGGCAGAAATTTAAAAAAAAATCAACAAAAATTGAAAAATTTGTAGAAAATGCAAATGTAGTGCAAGTCACTTTTGGATTACAATTCAAGGGTAACAGGTGATAATGATTGAGCTGCATATGTTGTAATTGCTATGCAGTGTTTTGATAAAAGCAAAATATCGTAAATAAAAATAAATTCTATACAGGATAGTTTAATGTCACTGAAAAAGTGAATTAAATAATATGATGCCATAGCTGAAAGTTGAAACCAACAAGAGCCTTATATACCAAAAGCTGGATCTATTGATCCTGATGCTGTGGCATTCTTCTCTCCTACTGAGGTAAGGATATCTTCCAAAAGCTGACTATTATCATCTCAATTATAAACTTAGCATAAGCAGCCAAGCACTGGTGCTGGCTAATTACATGTAGTTGCCTATGTAGTAAGATCACTTTGTTGTGTTGTGTTGATCATATGTTCCTAAGATACACTTGTGGGCAAAAGTTTTGTCTTTTCATCGGTAAAATTTGCGGCAAGGTTATCCTTGACACACATAAAGTGAATCTTCTATCAGGGAGTAAATTTGCGGCAAGCTTATCGGTGCATCATGTTTTTAAGCATGTAACGGTAAATGCTTCTTCTATGTTTTTTTATTTGATTATTTTCCCAATGAGAGGCACTGAAACATGGGTGTAATGAAAACACTACTCGATTATGTAGGAGCATGCAGACAAGGCGCTGCAGTATTTCCTTAGTGTGGAACCCAGCAAAGCACTTTCTCTACTACTGGTAAGTTGCAGCAAATACTTGTCCTTAGAGTGTGTTTGGCAGGGATTTAGGTTCTTCAGATTCGTGAATCTGGTGAAGCTGAAAATTCTAGCTTCTTCAAATTCGTGAAGCTGAAGCTGTGAGTACATTAAGAATGTTTAGATAGATCATCTTGTTTACACTTTAGACCAAAAATATAAACTTAATTCACTTTATTTTAGTCTACAATTTTTAGATTTCAGGAGAAGCTGGAATCTGAAACTCTACCAAACAGACCCTTAGAATACCACTACAGCACGGCAGGCTTTCCAAGGCTTTTTAAAACGCCTAAAATAGTTTTTAAAAAAACGCTTCTAAAAACTTTTAAGGTGATTTGGGAAACGTCAGGAATACTGCCGAAGTGGAAAGTGTCATAGATAGACGTTCTGAAAGTACCTAGACATATTATTTGAGGTAATTTAAGAAACACCTCCAATATTTTTGAGGCATTTTTCAGGAACGCTCCAAAAGTTGTAGGGATTTGAATAAAATTAAATTAGATCTAGCTAGTAACAGTAACAAACATTCCAAGAAGAAATTTCAAATTTTGGAATCAACAAAAAAAATCATGTATAATATTCATCCAAAACCATCTTAAAAATGCATAGCCCGGTTTCAATTTTTCCAATCAACCAAAAATAATATCATTCCACTTAGTGTGTGAATAATTATTCCAGTTAGTGTGTGAATAATCTCTACAGCCACTGGGTTAGTTCAGTGTTGTATTAGCACAATACAATACTTCTGTATGTGCCGGAATAACTAGCTGACGATGCTATGGAACTTCTCCATCACCATTGGTGGCGTCCCACGATCCTGCCCTGCTGCGTCTGCGTACTCCACCTCGGCACCACCAAGTCATACCAACCAATAACACCCAAAAAAAGAAAGAAAAAACAGCAGTGGAAGCTTAAAAGCCCTTAACACAATAATCTCTTATACAAAAAGAATGAGTGCTAGAAATAGAAATGGAAATAAAGCAACATGCAATTACTGAACATAGTGCCAGTAGTCAACACATTAGGTTCCTCCGTCGTTCTGGCCGGACATACCTGACACATCAGATTACCCTATGAATTTCGAGCAATGGAATCTGCGGCGGCTAGATTGCCTATCAGCGCTTCGGAAAGGCGTCAAAAGTTTAGTTATCCTGACTTGTTGGAGTTGGTGGGAAGAGCACAATAATAGAGTTTTCCGCGCATCGTATGCGACCAATGAGGAAATCCTACAATCGGTTAAGGATGAAGTTTCTGCTTAGACGTTTGCAGGGGCGAAGTAGCTTTCAAAATTGTTAAACCGCCCTATCTAGCATACAAACTTTTTGTCTTTTGACCTTCGCGTCAAATTCCTCGACTTTCTCGTTGGTGCAGTATCCTGCACCTTGTAACTCTTAAAAACCTGATTTTTTCCCCTCTCTACTCAATATATTAACAGCTCGTCTGTTCTTTCAAAAAAAAATACATTAGGTTCCTTGGCTAGCCACAGGTAAACAGTTGAGTAGCTTCGATGTGAATAATTAAGTAAAATGCCTTTAAATCCCTCCCATGTTTTTAGGCCAGGTTTCTTTTAGGCATATAGACCAGGTTTTTTTAGGCATTTTCCCAAAATTGCCTAGTTATATCTATGTGGTCCTTTTGCGAAGCGCCCGTATAAGATTGGTATTATGGCTTTTTCCTAAAACGCCTTCTAATGCAGGTTTTATTTTCGCTAAATTGCCTCAAAATACATGGACTTTTTTAGGTGTTTTTCCTAAAAACACCTTTAAAACCATTTTTTAAGGCGCTTCTCAAAATCTCCTTTTAAAGGAGAGTTTGAGGAGTTTTCGTAAAGTGCCTTCTAGAAAGCGCCTCAAATCCCATTCCGTGTTGTAGATAGGGGTGGAAATCAAGTTAAATCCTTATTTTTTCGAGTTTTTTTCGAAATTGACATAGTTTGATTTAAAATTATTTTATTTATAGTTTGGAATCATTTTTAGAATCGAGCTAACGAGCCAAGCCGAGCCGAGTCAGAACAAAATCCAATTTCATTTGAAATTGACTCATTTCAATGTTTAACCAAAGAACGAGTGTAATTGGCGTAATTTTGAATCGAGCCTACGAGCCCTACAAACGAGCTTTTTTTTTCTAGCCCTAGTTGTAGTGTACATCCTTCAGAACAGTAATATGGTCATTACCAGAACTTGTTGGGATACATAATCATTGTTTTCTTTCTATATTTTGGACATTTCTGTTGCAACAATAGTACCTTACTAACAGCATGTTAACATTTGCAGCGTTGGATTGCCAGTTATCAGACTCTATTTACAGAAGTTTGCAGGTAATCCCCCTAGTTATTTAACCATATTATATTGCATTTCTGCTGTACAAATGAATAACACTTGCATATAATTTCACATGCAGTAAATGCCTACGCCTTGTGCTGATGGACAAGTCTTTGGCTTTTGCTTTTACCCCCGGTCCGACGCCCCTACCACCAGATCTCGAATATTGGTTCGGATCTTCAGGAGGCCTATCACATTGGATGTCCTTCTATGATGTCTGACACCTCTTAACTTACCATTCCTTTAGTTAGGATGTTTCTAACGCTGCTACCTGACAAACTACATGTACTGCAACCTAATGTGTAGAACAGTGGTTTTTTTTCCAATTGCATGTAGTTCAGCTGTTAATTTATAATAACAAAGGGCTTGGCGATTGATGAATTAATTACTTTGGTTGCATTTTCATCTCATTCCTGTAAAAACATGTGTCGTCTTATTAGCAGTCGTTTTGGGAACCGATGTTGCAGAACTCAGACAAATATGTTATATCTTTGCTTATTCTAATTTACTCTCTCTGCTTATTAATACTAAATACATATGAGCAGTCAAAGTTTAATACACGAAAATATTTTAGATTTTTCGTACAGAATGATATTAGTGGATATGTCATCAAAACCACTTCTATATCGTTATATTTTTCATAGTTTTCAATGTCATATTATTGGAGACCTTGTCCATTTCCTAAAATGCATCTATTGAGGAGGCAGTAATTATTAACTAGCCAGAATAACGCGCTACGCCGCGTTACGCATAACCATGTAACGTGAAAAATCTGAGAAATTTGGTTATATTTTCGGTTTTCGTATTTTTTTTTAAAAAAATGGGTTGGTAGGACCCGTCAGCAAATCCATGAATTGTTATAAACCTTCGACGAATCTTTTTTTTTAGAAAACCGTGGTTATGTCCCATCGGCGAATCTATGGGCCACTATAAATCTTCGACGAATATGCGTTTTTTTTAGAAAACGGTGTCTGTTTTTTTTGTGTAATTCGGGAAATTTGGTCATATTTTCGGTTTTCGTATTTGTTTTAAAAATGGGTGTCGCTAGGACCCGTCGGGGAATCTATGGGTTGCTATAAACCTTCGACGAATCTGTGTTTTTTTAGAAAATCGCGGTTACGACCCGTTGGCAAATCAATGGGTTACTATAAACTTTCGGTGTTTTTTTTAACTGTAGAGGGACCTAAATTATTTTTTCCCGGGGTATGTTCCGCTAAAAACCACCGGGAGGACCTAAATGTAAACAGTGGAGGGACCAAAACGTAATTTTGATATTTTTCGGGTCTATTTTATTAAAAAAACCGCTAAAAGAACCTAAACATAATTTTCAATTTTCCAGAAGACCTTTCCGCGAGGGGAGGTGAGGTGGCACCCCTAAATGGCCTCCAATCCTCTCCACTTTAATAGATAGTATATATTCGGTGTTTTTTTTAACTGTAGAGGGACCTAAAGTATTTTTTTCCGGGGTATGTTCCGCTAAAAACCACCGGGAGGACCTAAATGTAAACAGTGGAGGGACCAAAACGTAATTTTGATATTTTTCGGGTCTATTTTATTAAAAAAACCGCTAAAAGAACCTAAACATAATTTTCAATTTTCCAGAAGACCTTTCCGCGAGGGGAGGTGAGGTGGCACCCCTAAATGGCCTCCAATCCTCTCCACTTTAATAGATAGTATATATTAGCATCATCACAGTACAGCATGTTTACATTGCTAGTAAGCTCAACCAAAGAATACATATGATATAAAAAGATAAAACTCTCTTCTCTTTGTATAATAGGGTGTCATTTAAAAACACTTTAGGGATAGATTTGGATTCGTTCACAGAAATATAGTCCAAACTTATCTCAACAACTAGGATCAAGAATTCAGTTATATCTCAACACTTCCCCAGGACGAATACTGTGTAATGCACATGCCTCTTCTCCCAAAAATTTAGTAGGAAAAAAGGGATGGAGGAAATAGTATATTGCACCAGCATACTGTGTTACACCTATTGCCTCACTAAAAACCGTTATATGAGAAAACATTAGGAAAACTTACTAATGAAAAAAGAGTGCAATATAGGGTAATATCTTCATGATCATACTAAGGGTTAGGGTTCAGGAATTTACTCTGAATTCTGTATATCTCTAAGTCATCTTATTCCTGTAACACCCCGGCACCCCGTGCCCCGAATGTTACCCTCTCTAGCACCAACAATTCCAAATCGCTAAGGTTAAATAATAGCAAAACAAGCGAACTAGGAGGTTGTTCGACTTATTAAAAATTTCGGCAGCACCTCCCCTAAAACTAGGACATCCACTCAGCAGACAGAAATCATTTGCAGTTATAAGGTATCATTCTAGCAGGTCCTTAGTTAACCAATCACACATCTAATAGAAAATTAATCAACTCCACCACATGACTATTACAGGACAGGAACTCATTAAACAAAACAACAGGCAACCTTTTACAAGAATTCTTCACGAGCTATTAAGATCAGAATTATGAATCATTAGGATGGAACAGTGATGATGTGAACGTGATTGTGCTTCTACCCCCATCCATGCATGTCGGCTTCAAAACACCTACAACCATTAAATAACAAGCATGAGTTCATACTCAGCAAAGTACACGAGAATAACAATTCCAATTTATCAGAAGTAAACAAGAGCTTGACTATAAGAGCAAGCAATACAATTGGAACAACCACCAGAAAATTACGCATTTATACCCAATTTAAGCACTAACTTGACCATATCAAAAATTACCGCAATCAAGTCATCAACTCGATAACAAACCCATTCGACGTAAAAGAGGCATCACGTGGCTCTATTTCACTACGTCTTCCGACTCAACCACCCCTTGTTACAACTCAAACCATTTTCATCGACTTTATTCGAGTTCAAAACTCAAATTTCACTCCACGATATTCATACAACATAATTAGCAAAGTAAAGAAAAGAAATGCACTAATTCATCAATTCAAATCAATTTTCCCTATTTGGGTTGAATCCACAACTCGACCTGAACCCACGACTCGACCTCCAATTACCATAATCACCGTCCATATGACACACCATTTACCATAACACTCATTATTAAGGATGCAATGCACATGAATGCTCATTTCCATGCACGTACCGGTACTGCCGAGTGCCCACCCGTCGGTGTGCACCCTCACGTTCCTTCCATCCCGTAGATGGAAGGTGCCTACTCTTACTGTCTGGCTCCCATTCACCTCGATGAATGGGACTACGAGGTAGGACTTTCATGTTCACTACGTGTGAACACAGAGGCCCGCATCAGAATGGGTCGCCTCTTCCATTATGAATGCACAAATGCAATTTTCATGAATGAAATGCAATTTTTCATTCAATGCCAACACTAACATACCATAACCACATACATACACATAGCCAATTCTCACATTCATAAGTTGTCAGCGGTACTAGTCTCATCAGATTCAACAACAAGACATGACAACACATTACAGCGTGTCATGCAATTAACACAATTAATTGCAAACTACAATCATAAGCATCTAATCGATTTGCACACATACTCAATTCCATTCCCCAGACGGGGCACAGTTAAGTACAACTCTTATAAATTAACCGCGAATATCCATGTACCCCATCCTAGTTAATCACTGCAAGATTAACAAAGGTACAGTAAACTCACCGAGATGAAGACTTACTAGTGACCACTTGAATCCAATAACTAATCATGTCCTCGAAGGGACGATCACCAATATAACTTATACTTGCCATAATCAATAGAAAATTAGCCATGAATAGATAAATAACAATAAACAATTCAATTGGGCACCCTACTCGATGTACTTGCCTTTTCTAGGAAGGAATGAGTGGCGTGAGGAAGATGCTATGCCACTCGAAACTACTCCACAGAAACAACCGTCAGTAAAATGCTTTACAAACTATACCCTTTCAATAATGCTTTCGCCCCAAACTACAACCACGACAACTCCTCTTTTAGGTTGGTTCAGATAATTATAATCTATACGATAGCCAACAATTAACTCAACTAAAGCAAAATTGCAACTTAGATAAGGAATAGGAAATGGCATCTCCATGCATTAGTTGAAGCACACCTCACCACAACTCCTAAGAAGGCAATATATATGATGCTTTACTAGACAATCAAGCCTGCCTTTGAATTATCGGTAACATAAGCCCTAGCATAAAGTAACTACCGTATATGCCAGCTTCAAAGCATAAACTCCTTCGTATGAAATAAGCACCCAAGATGAAAATTGTGGATACATAGAACTTGGTGAGATTGAATATGTTGCTCAGCGAGTGGAATGAACACTATAATTAAAAAATCACCCATTTCATTTTAGCACTGACTAGTAAATACTAGTAATTTCCTTGATGCCCTTGTCAAGATAGCTTTTGCCTTTTGTAGGCTAGGCGTCTAAAGGTGGGAGAAAAAGCCACTTCTCACGGTTTCAACATTTCTGCAAGTAATATGACCTTCAAGTATGTCATGCTGATGAGTCAATTCCTTATCTGATTTCAATCTCAAGCATTAATTTTCACTTGAATAACTCACCTTATGGAAATACAGGCTAGTCTGCTACTGCTAGCATTTCCTATTAAGACAACAAAAGAGAAGTACTAGAAGTTAGGATACACTCTTACACAGCAAGTTTAGACAGAAGATGTAGTTGAAGTTTTTTCATGAATTATTCTTGCTACTGTATTAAATCAAACTATCAAAACCCATAGCTTTCTTTTGTTTTTCAATGCTTTGTCCTTAGTAGCAGGAAAAGAAGACAGGAAGAAGCAAGATACTCCCTCTATCCTATATAGATGTGAAAACTAGTGAGGGAAGTTTGAAAATTTAGGCTCACAACTAACATTAATACTAAATCTTCCAATGGTTGCATCTGATTCATCAAACTGCGTTTGCTTAATCAACACACTACACAGGTAAGCTTTGCATATATGCCTCTCAATTCAAGTATAGTGGGCCTGGTGGCACACAATGTTATCGAGAAAGAAAAAAGACAATGGCAAATCAAATATGTGCGGGGCTGCGATCGATGAGTCCTTTCCACCACATGAACCTCTACACCGATCGGCTACAATGGCATCCATTAACAACAATGTTTGCGTTTGATTTATCATGCGCGAATGACATGGGTAGATTTTCCACTAAAAGGTAGCAGTGAACAATAATCAACAAATTTTCTGAAGATCATATCAGTATAGATATATGCACACATTTCATCAAACACCTTGTCTACACAATTCATCCATACCAGTATTCCACCTCCACTTACCACACAAGGGAGAGGAAGGAGGAGGAAGGGCTGGCTGGAGCTGCTACTGCCGTCTGCTACCATCGGTCTTCTTTGCTATTGCTCTGCCGCGCGTATTGCTTCATTGGTAGTCTTCTTTGCTCTTGCCACGCCGAGCCATGAAGGAGAAGGCCACCGGGTGCTGCTGCCCCTGCTGCGCCGAGCCAGCAAGGGGAGGAGCTGGGGGCGACACCGGCAGGAGGAGGAAGGGCGCGGTGGGAAGAGGCGACCGATGGCCGAGCTGGCAAGGCCAAAGAAGGAGTAACGACAGGGCGACCGGCAGGGGAAGAGAGAGGCGCGCCGGCCTGGACTGGAGGTCGTGGGGAGGGGCTGGCCGGGAGAAACTCGACTAGAGGCAGCGCTGGCTGGGAGCAACGACAGGGCGATGCCGACCGGCTGGGGAAGAGAGAGGCACAGGGAGACACTCGGGTGGAGAAGGGAGCAGGGAGAGTGGCGGCATGGGAAAAATATCTGCCCAAGGAAGTGAATAGCAGCCACACAAATAAAAGAAGGAGATGAGGTTAGGTGGAAAATGATCTGCGGTATTACAATTCCAATGTCACAATCACATCTTTGAAAACCAGTTGTTTGCGAAGACTAAGTGAATAAAGCTGCTAGATTTTCACATGACTTAGTTTGTAGAATTTTTACCTTACCATTCTTCCGAAGCTTATAAGGATAGAAAAATTTAGGGATAATATGCTTCGTGATATTGCTCTTTATATAACTCATTTGCATTTGTGCAACACAAACATCATTATCTTTATAGATAATTTGGGGGTATCAACATTATTAATGCCACATGATTTCTATATATGACTAATAACACATCTTAGTCAAACACACTCACGTGATGCTTCATATAATGTTATAATCTCTTAGTGATTAGTAGTGGTAGCTACTAAGATTTCTTATAAGACCGCTAAGAAAAGATGGTACCACCGCATAAAAATACAAACCTAATATGAGATTTAGCATTGTGGGATCAGACAGATAGCCAGCATCTCTATATCCCACCATAGTTGAATCTTGCTCCTTTTATTAAAATAATCCAAGATTTTGGGAACCTTGGAGGTATCTAAGTAAAGTCTTGACGCTAACTTAATGTCTTCTAGTTGGAGCTACATTGTGCCTAGCTAGCAAATTTATTACGAATGAAATATAAGGTCATGTGCAATTCGCAAGATATATAAGAGTTCCAATGGCGCTTTAGTATGGGACTTCATGTCCTAAGACCTCCTCATTCTTTCATCCGCAGTCTGAATGGGTCTTTATCCACTTCAAGGGATCTTACTACCATAGGGTTTTCCAAATAATGAGATTTGTACAAATTAAATTTTTTGAATACCTTCTTGGTATAGGTAGATTGGTGTATAAAGATTTCTTCTAGGAAATACTTTAGCTGCAGGCTTAAGCAATATTTGGTTTTAACCAAAACTTGCTTCCTTTATCTACTATTTATGGTTTCGATGATATTCATACTATTAACATAGACTGAGATAATATAAAATCCATTTTAGGACAACTTTATAAACACACAGAAACAATCGTCATTATTAGAAGTATCCATTCTTCACGAGAAACTCACTGAGTCAGTTGTACCACATTCTACCCGATTGTTTTAATCTGTGCAGGAACCTCAATAGTTTGATGTTATACATCTTGCGATTACTTTTATTAGCATATGGAATTTGACTCATTTAGAGACTCATATAGATATCCATATCCAGTGACTTATATAAATATGTGGTCACTAAATCTGTCAACTGCATTGATAAGTTTAAGCTAGCTACCATTGATAAAAAATATCAAAATATTATTTCACTCATTACAGGAGAGTAAGTTTTATTTTAATCAATGTCGGGTCACTGTGTGAACCCTTGTACTACAAATCTCACTTTATATCTCACTAACTGTTGTTTTCACTTCTCTTCTGGATGAAAATCCACTTTGATCTTACAAGGAACACATTAGGAGCTGTTCAGTCAATATGACCAAATACTTTCCTTTTGTTAAGCGAGCGTAATATTTCCTCGATTGCATATTTTCGTTTGATCCAATATGAGCACATCTGGCACTCTGCTATGTACTTTTCTTCTGAATCCAGATCAAAAGTTTTAGCAATTTTTAAACAAAATATATATCGACAAGTGTAGTTTTTCTTTTATACAACTCTCCTGAATCCATATAATTAGTGGAAATCTCTTCATTAATTTCTTTAAGCTTCTCATGATTTTCCACAACAATAGAGTCTAGGTGTTTTGACTTCCAAGCATCAAATTGTGCATGCAAATATTTGCTAGGGCTACTATCTTCAGGATGGCTCACTTCATGAATTTTCTCAACATCAAATTGAGCTTCTTCTACTGTATTGGGTAGTGTCCACACTTGTTCGGTTCTTTATTTCTGCAAATGTCTTCGCAAAATTGAGTCATATGCACCCGAAGATCTCCCCCTCTTCTTAGCATGAGGGGTAATATTGGATTCACTATCCTTCTGGGTTATATTTCCATTATTTTGGGTGTGTTTAGTGCAAATATATGAGATTTTATCACTCCTTTATGATCAGTGAAGGCATTTACTAAATTATTAGCCTTTTGTTGCAGATTTATAATCCTTCAGACTACAAGTCTGGATTCTTTAGTGTGTGAGTCTAAGCACTGAATGCCAGTGATATTCCAATCTATTTTCTAGCATTCTTTAGTGTGGCAATTTTCTCCCCTAATGCTGGGAAATTGTTCTCATAAAAATTACAATCGGCGTACTGATCCGTATATAGATCCACTGTCGTAGGCTTTATGTATTTAACAATTAACGGAGATTTAAAACCTACATAGATCCCCAAATTCTGGTAGTGACATTCGTATGTATGTAACACAGCCAAAATTTCATGAATGAAAAATATTTGGTTCTTTCCCACGCACTATCTGCAGTTGGTTGGAGTCGAATTAATACAGCAGCGTGCATCACAGCATAGCCCCAACAGCTGGTGGGTAACTTACAATTTTGCAAGAGTTACCAAGCAATAAGTTTTATTCTTTTAATCAATGACTCTGTAAGGCCATTTTATGTGTACACATGAGATACTGAATGCTCTACATTTAATGCCAGAGCCATGTAATAATCATTAAAAGCCTTTGAGGTAAACTCGCCATCATTGTCCATTCGAATAAACTTGATCCTTTCTTCTGGGAATGAGTCACTTAATTTAATAATTTGGACAATTAATTTAGCAAAAGCATGATTCCAATTAGATAATAGGCATACATGAGATCATCTAGTAGAATTATCAATCAGTATCATAAAGTATCTAAAGGGGCCTGATAGGGGCTAGATAGATCCACAGTATCACATTGACTTCTCTTTAGAAAATTCAATGATTCTTCCCTAACTTTTAGATAAAATGGTCTAATTGTGGTTTCCCTTTAGCACAAGCAGGGTATAAGAAATCTTTAGGTCTAAGGAAGTCAATAGTTTTTACGCTATATCTAGAAGAATTATTAATGATTTTTTTATCATATTTAACCCAAGATGACTCAGTTGATATTGCCAAATCTTAAATATTTTTGGGTTTTTAAGTATTATTTTCATCACAACATAAACTTCAAGTTTTATATATGTATAGTATAACCCTGAGGAGAAGAAAGTATGTTTCAATTGCATGTTTATTACACCCGTTAAACTTAGTCATGAGCAGGTATTAGTAGTTTAGTACCATCCTTATTTTCTGTCTCCATATGGAAGCTATTCAGACGGATGTCTTTCAAACTTAATAGAGTATGACTGGACTCAGGATACAATAGAGCATCCTCTATTATTATATGAGTATTTATAAGGAGAATTATGATGACTATTCTAGTACCAACAATAAGGGCATCGCTTCTGATGATGGTCATAATGTTTTTAGTTTTCTTAGTAAATATCTGAAAATATTCAGTTTCTCTAAGAATTGAATTGTGGTGCAACTATCTACAAAACAGAATTCCTCCTCCGCGATTGGGTTATACGTTGTTCTATATTAAAGGAATGATTTAACAATTATGCAGTTGTTGCATTAGGAAATATATGTAAAATATAGAACAAGCATAGCATAATAAATTAATCAAATATTCTAGAAAATAACAATTTATTTAACTTTAAATGATAATCGCTCAACAAAAGCTTAGACCAATGTTCATTTTGAAACTAAAACTAAACTGATAAAGAGACTCTTAAGGAGACTCGTTAGGAAAATTAGACAGACATCAACTAGCAAAAAAAAGGAGTAACTATGAAACTACTGTAGATCTCCATATAAAATCATTTATGTTCTATTGGGAACCATGAATGTTCTTTCGAAACTCATTGAGCTCAGTCCCAAGAAGGTCATCTTCATCCATGTGAGAGTTTCTATATCCGAGATGGCCCTCTTTGAACTCTGCTGTAGGATTAGGGACTATGTCGTCATCCTTCTCGATTTTCTTCTCAATGACAAGTTGAGTGGTGAAATGTGCCTCATCTTGTTCCCCTGATTCTTCTGGATTTTTTTCAGTGGAATGCATATAAAAGTCCACTAAATACTTCTAGGTGCAGTAGGTGTGTGATCAATGGCTAATGCATCCACACCAAAAGCAGGGTTGTGTAGGGTTTGCAATCTTATTGGCTAAGTTTGCTTCTGGAAGCTCCTTGATCCTTTACCTGTACTTTTCCATTTGGGCTTGCCTCTTCCCTTTTGTATTATGCCATTCTTCCATTTTTGCCCTTTATACCTTTGACCTTTTCCACAGCCAAGGCTATTGCTTTCTTGCTAAGGATTTGCATGTGCTTCAGGCATTACCTATGTCCTATTAGGGACAACATGATGATTCTTCATCAGGAGTTTATCATGCTTTTATACTTCTAGCAAAATGTTGATAAGCTCAGAATATTTTTGGTACTTGGTATGACGGTACTGTTACTATAGTATCCTCATATTAGGGTGAAAGATGCATAATATCTTGTTTATCATTTCAGCATCAACAACTTTTTAGTTATAGCATATCAGTTTGGCAACAATCTTGTTCATGGTAGAGTTGTATGCTACCACGGTTTTAAACCCCCAAAGCGTAGGAGGGTCCACTTGTGCTATGCTTCTAACAGTAGGGCGGATCTTTCTAGTTATATCATTCCTTCAAGTTCTCATGAAAATGGTGCTTTAGGAAGCACAAGGTTGAACTCTTAGTGGCTTCAGGAAAAGTAGGAGTGTTAGCTTCAGGCTGAGTGATAGCAGCTTTAAGAGATTAGACTATCAAGTTGTTATTGGCATCCATCTAAGTGAGGTAATTGTTGCTATTCAGGATGAGCTCAGTAAATTTCCACTTTGTGTTATCCAACATATCCTATACACAAGTAAGATTAAATTATACTACTAGTAAAATAATATACTGCATGCTTATCATTAAATCAATAAAGTTTTATCTATTTAGTAGATAATTTTTAAAATTTCCCAAAATTTTCCTAGTATTTTTCATAATTTTCTACTAATTATTGAGCAATTTTTGAAATTATTGAAATAACATAAAATAAATTCAACATGAATGAACATAGAATTATGCTAAAAAAAATTAACCAAAAGATATGAAGCTTCCAATGTGTGCTAAGTCTAAGGTTCTACAAACTTATGGAAACCCATATCCCTAAAAATTCTATTTCTAGGATTTAATATTAATTTTCATAATTTATTAATTATTTTTGTGATTATCGGTACCCTCGGATCTAGAATATAAAATTTTTTCATCCCGATAAATTTTTGTAATTATGTGAAACTTTAGGGTCTTTTCACCAAATTACCACGTCCAAAATATTTCTGTAATTTCTCAATTCTTTAGGGGCTAAATTGCAAAATTACCATAGCCGCAAAATATAACGTAATTAACCTAAACTTCAGGGGTTAAAATACAAAAATAATGTAGCCCAAATAATTTTGTCTCTAGGCCAAATTCCCAATGGGACAGCAACCCTTTGTGTTAATGGGTCGGATCTGGTCTAGCCCATTAGCCCGATTACAAGAGACCCAAGCGCTCGGGTTTGGGAAAAACCCTAGCGCTCAAGTGGCGGCAACGGCGGGCGTGCGTGTGGCATGAGGCCGAGGGACTTGGTGACGGGTGCACATGAGCAGCGCGGCGGCAGCCGGCGATGGGGACACTAGGGCCGGAGTGCACTGCAAGCGTGAGCGTAGAGTGATGCGGTGGCTGGAGGGGAGTGGCAAGTGTGGGTAGCAGCCAAAGAGCATGGCATGGTGCGGTGACCGTGGCACAGTGGTGGCGAGTGTCGCCAACACGGGCACAACTGGCTCGAGTGGCGGTGGGCATGGGCCGAGCGGCGGGTGTAGCCGACTCTACGATGACTTTGGGCGTGGCTGGTGTGGGTTGCAGCCGACATGACCAACACGACGGTGTTTTTGAGCACGATGCATGCTACAGAGCACATGGCGGCGTGCCGTCACGACACGTGCGGTAGGGCGCACGACATCCAGCAACTTTGGTTGCTATTGACGTTGAAAAAGAGCCAATCGATTACAACGCACAAGACATAGGGTTAAAGTTCGATTCATGGTATGCCAGCCGATTGGATCTTACAATCAGGAAGATTGATTGAAAATAAGTGCTCATAGCCGATTAGATGGTTCAATTGGCAAGATAGATCTAAACAGCTATTACAGCCGATTAGATAATAGTAAAGATATGTTTTTCTCGAAAAAAGCGATGCGCAACAAGATCGGTATAAAAACAAACCTGAGATAACTGATGTAAATCGAAGATGATCAAAATCGACGATGCGCAACTTTATTGATCAAGAACGAATTACAAAAAAGTATTGCTAAGTTTAAAAATTACTCCTAGTTGATAGAAAGTAAATAAAAGTTGATGTGAGTTGATTTATTATTGTTGTTTTTTCGGCTCACCTAATGTCCCTTTTTTATAGTGTGTATGCCGGTAGTATCTCTCCGATTCCTTAAACCATGAACTATATCAGCTTCTATCTCTTGAAGATAAAATTCCTTCTAAACCCACATATTATTGAGACAATGAGTAGCGTGCCAACCTTTGGAGTGGTATAACATAAATTATCCCTTCTTTTTTTCCTAGGGAGATGAACTGTAACCATTTACTCTAATTTTTTTGATTAGGTTAATCGACTAATCTAGGTAATTAGAAAAATTAATCTACATGATTAAAGGACTGCTCAAATGTGATTAACTTACATGCGACTTGTAGTAGATTTAATCACTTGATGCCGATCGAAATTTGATACAGTGTAAATTAATGCAAGTAGGCGATCTTGATCGGACTCGAGGAGCTTCATGCTGATAATGTGTTGTAAACCACAGTGATCACCGTAGATCAATTACAAAGCACCGGTTGAATAGTCAGTACAATCACGAAAAACACATGATATAAGGAAGCAAAACTCTCTTCTCTTAATTATATTAATATGTTGTACAACAGGATACTATATTTATAGTACGAACCCTTTAGAGATAGATTTGAATTCACCCACCAAGAAATTGAGTCACATCACAAGAGTCCGATCTCAACAAATTTATTCGACCCTACATAACAACTTGACAAGTCATTCATAGGCGTGAAACTTCAACTTGGCCAACTTTGCCTGGGCAAATACGGTGAAACACTTAAAACAAGTATGTGGAAAAATGAACAGTGCTGGACATTTCAAACCATCTATTTGGTAGTATAAGTTGTTTTTTTTAACCAGGCAGTGTAAATAGTTGCTTTAGCACTTACTGCTGAATTATCTGTAGCAAAGTTAACTGTTTACAAGTTACAGCTCACACTAATCTATACTAGGAGAGGCAAGCCAGGTGAGTGCATTCCTGACAACCTAAATATACACAAGCAGTTGTTCAAGCACTTACAATACATACCCATCTCAACGAAGTTCTCATGAAAACTCTTTGCAAGCTCCACTTCAAGATAGTGGTTATACAAAAAGCTCTCTTTTCATCTTTTGAAATACCGCAAAGCTCTACATGTACAATTTACAGTACAACCTGTGCTGGCGAAACTGAAAGGTAGGCAACATGCATGAGTTAAGAGCTCTCCTGGAATGACTGCGAGCGAGACAACGCTGCTGGATTCGCCTGTAAAACACAAGCAGGATGAGCAACTGACGTCTGGCCCTTGTTCTTACCCTTGGATTGGAAAGGCTTGAAGATGCCAGGGTCCCCAGGTTTTATGCCGAGAGTGGCCCATATTGAACTCTTTGCTGCCTCATCAGGATCATCAATCCGGAGGGTTTTGGGTACCCACAATGATTTCTCATTTTCGTCTTTCAGCGGATTGGAGTCCCTGGAATGTTTTCCCAGAGTAGGAGACCCATTGCCTGAACAGTTGCTGTTGCTTGACGATGATGGTGATATGCATCCGTTGGTTCTGGTCCACGGTATGCTCCATGTCGTGGCTGGCCAGCTTGATAAGCAACCCCAAAGGGCAGGTGGCACAAGAGGATATGGAAATGCTGGTGCAGAAAGTCTCGAGGCTGGCATCATGGGAGAGTTCATCCATGGAGCTGAACTAGTACTGCAGCTTTCTGACGGAGAAGCAGAGTCAGACATGCTTCTACCCGGCACCATTACAGGGAGGTTGTTCCATCCTATGCTCCAAGGGTACATGAAAGGAGCTCCAAGGTAATATTGAGGCACTGGGCCAACTCCATTACAATAAACCGGCATTCCGCTCTTGTCAGTGTGAAGTGTGTTTTCAGGAAACCCGTTGTACGATGTGATAGAAGATGCACAAGAGTTATCTTCCCTATTTTCAGTCCTTGGTAATGATCCAGCATTGGTTATGTTCTGCTCCTCAATGTTCAGCACAGATGCCATCGATTCACAAAGTGGCACCTCGGGCCCAAATTTGAAAAATGTTTCATTTCTACTGATTGACTGTATTGGGATAGAAGGCGTAGATGCAAGAGCTTCAGGGTTCACTGTCTTGGAGATGTCCACTCTGGACTCCATCATACAATCAGAGGCCATCAACAAGTGACGGTAATGCAACGATGAATTCTTACTTTTGCGTCTCCCAGCACCCACTGGTACATTCCTCATGGTCCCCCCTTCAGTCCAATACCTTTGGCAATTCTTACAGAAGTGCCTAGGTTGACTAACGTTGTAGTTGTTGTAGTAACAAAACTTGGTATCCATGCTGTTGCACCGAGGGCAAGGTAGAATCTTATCTGGCTTCTTAAGTACCTTATCCTGGCCTGATTTATCATTTGCTGTCTTCTCATTCTCCTCCTTTGGGTCTGATGTTGCTTTATCTTCAGCATTGCTTATCTGGCCCTGATCTTCTTTCTTATGATCAGAGGTGGATGAACTGTCTGGTTCTACATTTTCTTTCGCTTGTGGTGCATCAACCTTCATTTCGTTATCTTCTTTCTCTTGTGGTGCATTAACCTTCATTTCGTCATCTTCTTTCTCTTGTGGCACATCAAGCTTCATTTTGTCGTCTTCTTTCTCTTGCGGCGCATCAACCTTCATTTCATCATTCTCTTTGTCTTCTGTTCCTTTGTATTGATCCTATAAGAGCAACACGAGATACTATCAAAGCAATACTTCAATTCTAACAAGACTTTAGTTGGAATTTACATCTAGTGGCAGGCGAGAACATTATGTCTGTGCAGATGTCAACAGGTCTAAAACATTCTAAAAAATTACATCATACCTGACTAGTTCAACCAGAAAGATTAAGAAAAATACTGGTGGTAATTTAGATCAACTATAGTCATCTCAGTCAACTTTATGTATCTTTTGTCAAAGGAGAAATATAAGCAAACAAATAAATATTAGTCTATGGTTATTCTGTTACCCCAAACATAGAAATCTTGGGAGCATTAAGTCATCAACTAATTGGTGATTAGCATGGCATGTAAGTTGAAGCTTGGTCAGATGGGGTTGAGACATCTGCATAACTCCACCACGTGATTCAAGTCCGGCTGCTTGGATCCAAATTCGATCAGCTTTTCCATACAGTGCATATGTGAAAGACACTAACTAGTATGACTATGATCCAAGGACAAAGCCCAATCACCGATGAAAGCAAGAGTGAAATTCTTATCAAAGCCGGATCTTCCTTTTACTCCTTTTGCTCACATAATCCCTACACAACAGCTTCGTATCATTTCGCCTCGGCGCACTATCATAAGATCTGCTACACCGATTTTCTCTGCCCTGTTTCAACAAAATCAAGGCATCCTGGTCCTGGTCTTAAAAGAGAAGCCCCTAAGTGACCACTCTTGGGCAAATGAAATTGGAAAGTCCATGGAAGGACCACCACATGCTTAAAAGAATCTAGATTATGCGTGGATTCTTACCTTGCACTCCTAAAGCGATAACCACTTTTAAGGAAGCAAGGATGATAACACCCTACCAACTACGCTATCTAGATTAGCATCTCGGCGAGGTACAATTATTGCCTCTCGCGAACCCCACGGCTAGGAAACCTTCTGTAGCAGGTTATCTGGACTCAAGATATAGCCCAAATCGAGGAAACCGACATCGGAATGGTTGTACGGCCAAAGGGATTATCCTTATTCTTGGGCTTATCCACTCCGAAATCCGAACCGAACCTTGTCGCGCCCCCACTTGATCAGCCTGCACATGCTAACGCTTATCTAAACCTTGAATTCACCCTCTCTGTCAATTATAACTACTAATAATTCTAAACAAGATGAGATCCGAGGAGAGCACTTCTTTGATTTTACACGGTGAATCGACGAACAAATATACTGAACTGCCGATCAAACAAAAGCTTCTTATTCTCCTTGTCCTCTCCACAAGCAAGAAAAACCTCTCATGAATCATCGGCATATTATTACACAGGAGATCACACGCAACTAACCTTATCCGCTTCCGGCTCAGCGTCCGCCGGCGCCGGTGGCCGCAACTGCGGCTCAGTGACCAACGGGATCACCCGCCCGAAGAGCTTTATACCCGGATCCTTCTGATCCGACATCCTCGATCCCACCCGCGAAACCCAGCAAGAACACGCAAGCTGCTGCCGCTGCCGCTGCTGCTGCCGCCTCCTCCTCTCGAAGCGGCGAGAGAGCAACCGAGCTGGAGACCCCAGAGAGAGAGAGAGAGAGAGAGACAGAGAGAGAAGCTAATGGATATAGCTCCAACTTTAGCAGGGGAATTTGATAGAGAGACCTCTTATTAACGGAAGAGGGGGGTTAATGCACGCTTGTCCTCCAAAAAGTTTGAGAGTTGCAACTATGTCCCCATGAAAAAAGATAGAATATCATGTGTTGTCCTAATATGCATTCAGTCTATTTTGGATACTGTTTATTCGTTGCCAGGAGTAAAAATAGACGGTTTGTTCGTAACAAGAGCGAGAGAAATAGACAAAAGAGGGTAGACTTAAAAAAATGTCCCAGAGCAAGCTCACCTATCAAACATAGAATTCATCTTCGTTTTTTTTTTCCTTTCTTGCAAGAACAGTCCTTCGGTTTTGTTATCCACCTCAAAACATCGCAACAACTTGTACCACGACACATGTGACCGTGCGACGCTTCACATAGAGATATGACAATCTTCCCCCAATCTAAAACATGTGTTTCCGTAGTTTTAACAGTAAGGTTGTCAAATTACAGCATGTAATCTGCAATAACCGCTGGTCAATCAATCATAATACCTAATAGCTAAAGCACCACAGTAGTGATCTGTCTATCAGCAGAGGGTGTTCCTGCGATTCCGCGAATCTGTTTGGACGCGCACGCAAATTGGCAATCCGACCCGGGGGGGACAACAGCTGGCGTCCAGGTCAGCGGCGAGGGTGCTCGTCAGCCAAGAAAACTCGTGGCTGGGAGGGCACCCCGCTGACGTCAGCTACAGAAAGGCGCCGCGGTGCGAATCTCTTTTCGCTTTTCTTTCTTTCCCCCTCCTCTTTCCGCCGTGCAGAGCGCTAATTCGCTACGTCCACCGATCACATGCGTGTCATTGTGCTGGACTAACGACGAACGCGATGGCAAGTAACACACTGTACTTTGGTGCATCGCAGGAGAAGTTCTCACCCCGGGAGCCGCCGGAGATTTTCCTGTCTCAAGTTGGAAGCGATAATCGGTTGCAAGATTGTTATGATTCTAGTTATGTACGCGTGGCATCATTTCACAGATTTTTTTTTTGTTTTAATTTTAGATACGTACGCGAGGCATCACACTGTACGAGGATGATTTTATAGGTTTTTTTTTCAAAATGATATGATCTAGGTCTAGATGTAAATCTCTTAGACTGCGAGGGATTTTTTTTCAAAAAGCTCGAGAAGGAGCTTCATTCGAACCTACGGAACCATGATTTTTTTGACAAAACCAGTCGATAGGAGGACCTAGACATATTTTAAGAATTTTTGAATGAGCCTTTTACTAAAGAGCCGATGAGTGTGTAAATGTATACCCATAAACGTCGAAGAGAAGAGAAGATAAATAAAGGTAAAAAACAAAGAAAATGTAATTAAAATCATTTACAGGTCTTATGTTTTAAAACAAACCTAAAAAATAAATACCCTACAATTTAAAATAGAGGATGGCTATAATATACAAAGCAAAGCCTCAAAATAAAAATAAATTAAAATTTAAATATAAATCTTAATTTTGTCCTTTGTCTGAATTTCTACTGTTTTATGAATTTCTCATGTTTTTTGCTATCTAAAGAACAACTTTATATCGGTCAAAATGAGGTATCTAAAATTTAAATTTCAAAATTAAATGAATATAAAATCTAAAGAAAATTTAATTAAATTAGGAATAACCCTCAGATCATCTTCAAAAATTTTCAGGGAAATGTTAAACCATTTGATGCCTCTAGGAAATAAAAAATCCAGTGAAATCTAATTGCATTTGTAGAATTGTCAACATTTTTAAAAATTAGTGAAATCTAAATGCCCACTTGGCCCATTAGTGACGAATCCAATCCGTACCACTATATTCCAACCCATTAAGTGTGTGACCCTATAGGTTCATGTATATTTGAACACAACTTAGAAACACCTTTCCGACCAATAATCGATAGTGGTACCTAGTAGTATATATCAATTCCCAAATATCCATAAAGCATCGGACGAACCTACTAAAGTGTGATAATATCATATTCCCTTTGCTTCACGATATCAAATCGAGTTCAAGGCGAGAGTCGTGTCATCCTATGACAACTCGATCTCTTCACTCATACCGTAGTGGAATAATTTATCTAGATTGACTCTCAATCATATTCGATATGACCATGCACTTCCTTAATCCATCTACCTAGAGGGGACCAGAGATATCTCTCTGTTATATAGGAGAAGCAAATTCCATCTTGATTATTCATGTATCTTAGCATGTTTCATAGTAAATCCGAAAGCTTTCTTTATAACTACCTGGTTAAAGAGTAGCATTTGGTAGCTCTAAAGTAAACCATTTCACATCTAAGAAACCAATGACGATCTCAAGTCTAAGGAACATACGTACACTATGCATGAGACCAACTGATGACATATAAGAATATATAACAATTCTTGCAGTATCTCATATGGCTCTATCCAACGCATGTTCTCTAACATGTGTCCATATTATTGATTAGATATCTCTATATCTCTATGACCTGTGAAACATGGTCATCAATCAATACATGTGCTGATCTACGAAATATAATCGCCTTATATTATGATAACCGATCAGGGATAACTTGAATAACATCGATATATGGAAAAAGTTGCACGAACAAGTCACTTATTTGTTGATTAATCCAATCGATATTTATTCAAATGAAAAATAATTATAATTTTCCATAAATATAAGGCGTGGTACAATCATCTCTACGATTGCTTCAAGGGCATATTAGCAACATCATACTGCTTCCCCAATTCACTAATTTGATTCTAAATCAGCGAGACATCTCATCCCTATCAATGAGATGCAATTCCAAACGCTGGATTCTGAGAGCTGATTAGAAGAAGAAAAAAGTGATCTCGATGCAAAATTTTTCATTTCTTATTCTTTAATTTCGACTGCAAGTGCTCTCCCCGCCTACTTTCTAAGAGTAGGCAAGTTACGAGGCGGAGACGATGATTGCAAGTGGATGCCTCTAGCTCATCCTCATTGAATCCAAGGCACTCGATCGCCAGTGCTCCCCCCACATCCACCAATCACGACACTCACACCACCACCAAGGTGGTCATTTGTGGCTGAGGACATGAGTTGGCTTGGGACATGCTAGTATTATTTTTTGGTTAACCGAAAAAACGAATCGAATTTTTTGTTTAATTTGGTTCAATTTTTCTACCATTGTATGTGAATTTTGGTTTCCTATTTCTAAAAACTGATTTATTTTTAAACCAAACTGGACTAACCAAATGCCCACCCCTATGCATGTAGGCCCTAAGTGATCATACGGTGTGGTACATGCGCTAGTACTGGATGCACGAATGTGTATCGAGGGGTGGTTCTAAAAATCTGTCATATATGTGATGTGTTATCGAGGGCATCTGCCCTTAAGGAGGTGAGTGTAATACCTTAGCCTATTAATGTAAAGACCCATGTGGCCTATGTGGAGCGACGATGGGATTAACCCCACATTACTTATATAAAAGTGAGTTGTGATAGTATATAATACCTACTGGGTCAAAACATAGCACCTCTGGGTTAACCCTTTTACATAAAGCGATGATAAAAGTGTAAGTGGCTTGCCATGCAAGCGTGGGTCCGCCCCACAGTGGGTTGGGCTTTGAGCGAAATTTAGGCCAAGGTGTCACAGTAACCATTCTTCAGGAGGAACTCGCTAAGTCGATCGTATCACATTCTCTTCAATTGTTTTTTTTTCTGTATAGCGACCTCTACAATTTGACACTATATATGTTGTGATTGGTTTTCTTAGGATCCAGAATTTTAACTTCTTCAATGACTCTCATATAAATATCCGTATCCAGTGACCCATATAAATATACAGTCACTAGGGAAAAGTTTGTGCATGGCAAAGTTATATGCTACCATGGTCCTAGAACCGTAAGAGGGTCCATTCGCGTTGTGCTTCTGGCAATAGGGTGGATCTTTGTAGGTTGTAGCATTCCTTTAGGGAGTTCCATGGTGCCAGCTGGTCCTCTTCCATCAAATAGTGAGCCTTCATATCCTCATAGAGATGATACCTTAGAAAGTGCAAAGCCACACACTTTGTGGCTTCAAGAAGAGCAGGTACACTAAGCTTCAGTCTGGATAATAGCAATTCCAAGAGATCGAGCTATCAAATTGATTTTGATATCCATTGCCTAAGTCAGGTAATTGCTGCTATTTAGGACGAGCTTAGCAAATTCCCTATTTACGATGTCTAACATATCCTAATTATATTCATACAAAAATAAATTTCACTGCTAGAAAAATTAATACATTATATGTTGAAAGGACCGATATGTCGCCTAGAGGGGGGGTGAATAGGCGTATTAAAACTTTGCAATTAAATAAAATCTCTCTTGACACAGAGTCCGGACTGTCCGAGTATTTTGTCCGGATAGTCGGACTAATTGTCCAGGATAGTCCAAGTTAATTATCAAGAGTCTCCGGCTAGACTGACTCGAGGAGGATTTTAAATCTTTGCAAGATTTCAATAATCTAGCTGAATGCAAATACTCTAAATGATGTCGGTACCTAATAAAAATATAGATCTAGAGCCAAACACAATGAGTGAGTAGATCGGGCTTCTAAAGATCCAACAACAACAACGAACCCTAGCTCAAGTAAATGAGGAACACAAAGACAATGATTTTTACGAAGTTGATTCTTGAGGAATCCTCGTCTCCGTTGAGGAGGCACAAAGCCCGGTCCCTCTTGACCTCTTTCCTCCGGTGTTGCACTGAAGCACTCATGGGTTCTTCACTTCTTGCCTCTTTCCTTTCGGAGGCGAGGCTTGCCTTCAAAGCATCGAGGCTCTCCACACGAAGTCTTGGAGGCTCCGGTGACTCCTTGCCGACTAGGAGCCCTTCAAACTCCAAGAGTAACAAATACACCGCTAAATCAACTTGTAGGATGAACTTGTGCTCAAGAATCAACAAAGCAAGCTCAAAGCACTTAAATCCCCTCTTTTATCCCCAAAGATTCAAACCAAATCAAACATTTAAGTGGGGAAAAGAGGCTAGGGCTCAAGAGAGTGAGAGAGTGAGTTTGAGACTTGAATGCTGCAATGAATGAAGTGAGTAACGGTTAGATTTGGAGTGAGGGCTTAAATAGCTCTCCCAAAATCCAACCGTTACAAGTGTTCTCACAAGACATCCGATTGTCCGGACATTATCTTCGGATACTCCGGACAATTTCCCCGGAGTGTCCGGACTAAATATCCGGATACTCCGGACTTACCAGAGAAAAGGCAACCGAGGACCCTAGCTCGGAGTATCCGGATTTAATCCCCGGATACTCCGGACATTTTCCCCGGAGTGTCCGGACTAAATGTCCGGATACTCCGGACTTACCACCTCGGCCAGGAGTACCCTTTAATAGGAAATGCACTGTTTTAAAATTCTTTTGAGATGCAATTTTCATCCTATGAGCACAAGCATATCCTAGAAGTGATTTTCCGTCGTATCCCCCTTAATAGTACGGCTATCCTTAGACTCAATAAAATAAAAGAAATTCAACTAAAGTCTTGATGCGCTTTTTCAAATTTAAACATGGTGGGGATCTCCAATCGCCTTTCCAACAATGATATCTCCTTGATAAGCGCATAGAATCTCACTTGCAGTTAGTATACATAGTTGTGTTGCCATAAATCACCAAAACACTTTGAGGGGCCTAGATGCACTTTCAATCTCCCCTTTTTGGTGAATTGATGACAACACAATTGGATTAGATAAAATTTGAGAAGATATAGTATTTGGAGGACCAAATACATGGGGTGGAGCTCCCCTAAATACATGCATTGGAGAAGTTTGAGTAGATTCTTGAAATGCACATATTTAAGAGAAAGGGTGCAAGAGCTCCCCTAAATTGTTGCTTATGATAGAATATGACATGATAATCAATAAGTAATTTTGCACAAGTAAGTAGATATGACATGATATCACGAAATGCATAACGGAAAGGAAATTGATATTAAGCAAATAGTTCGACATCCAATCAACCAGTTCACGAACACAACCACAAGCACAAGTAAAGGTTCAACGAGATACGAAAACAAAGAACAACCAAGCACGGCAAAGAAAAAGAAATAATTCTAAATAATTCTAGCTCTCTCTCCCCTTTGGCATCAAGACACCAAAAGGAAGAGTCTACCGCTAAGAACTACTCGCCGTCGTAGGAAGGCTCGTAGTCCTCCTCCTCGCTATCGCCGTCGCCGCCATCGACGCCGCCTTTGGTGCTGGGAGGTGGTAGATCAAGAGCTGCCGGGTAGCGGAATCACTGCAGATACATGAGCCGACTCCTCGGACTCGCTCTTGGTGGAAGATCCTCACCCTTTGGCGAGGCGCGAACTCACTGGCGGTGCTCACGAAGCTCATGACGGGTCTCCTTGACTTGATCGGACACATCTTGGCAAAGGCGAGCAGGCACTTAAGCATTCTTTTGATAGTGTCGCGGCTAGTGCGAGAGAACCTTCTCCGTGGGGCTGGAGCGGCCGGAGCTGGAGGAGGAGCAGAAGCTGGAGGAGGCGCAGACGGAGCAAAAGACCGGGTGACAGGAGGACGACCCCTAGGACGCTTCTCCACAGGAGCTGCAGGAACAGACTGAGGACGGACCTTATAGGATACATGCTCCACATCCTTTACGAAGTCGAGGCCCGTGACATGCTCAATCACAGCCATAATAAACGGCGCATATCCGCAGCTGCTGGAGTTGCTCAAAGAATTATAGCGGATGGCCTCCCAGATGAAATCAACCACGTCAAATCCATGAGTGCGCTCAACCAAGTGAAATAGCAAATTTCGAACATACGAGCTGATGGTTGACGCATCTCCCTCCTTGGGCCAAAGAGTGACCCGAAACAACCGAAGAAGAACAGCTGGCACTGGCTTTAGACCCTTGATAGTGCCCATCACAACATGCTGAGACGAGTCATATAAATCTCCAAGCTGCTCAGGAGCCATGACCTTCTTATCATGCGACTTGGCATCCCCATCGGTGACCTTAGATGCAACACTCTAGCAAAGGTCCTCTTGGTCACCACGCACTACGCTTTATCGGTCATCCACCAAATGGCATCTTGCTTTTTATCAAAATAAAAGTGGCATAAAATTGCATGATTACCTCATCATTCCAAGAATACATAAAGCTCATAATGTCCTTCACCTTATGCCGCTCACAAATCTCGATGACTTCGTCGAAGATGGGATTTTGAGCCTCAGACATATATAGCCAATCAATCCTCTTCATCTTCATCACGGGACGCTCCATAGGCAGAAGAACTGTCTCATAAAAATCAGAGTGGAACCTGTTCCAGAACCGCTTGTCGACGTACTGATCTTGGTGGAACTCAAGCGGATCTTTGTTCCTTTGCGCAACTATGGCCTTGCCCTTGCCAGACCCCACACGATAGTCAACCACACGAAGTGGCATCATCTGGCCTGGATATCTCCACTGGGGCTGAAGCTTCTCAAGGGGACCAATCGCCAACCTTGACTCTTGATACTGCTTCTTTTTCTGCTCACGACGCCTAGCATGTTCATCCGCGGGATGTTCTTCGGCAGGAATTTCCTCGGGATTGACTTGAGGAGGAGCTTGAGCAGCAGGAGGACCCATGAGCAGATTTGCACGACCTGGTGAGCTTCTCACACCTTGCCTTTTCTTCTTGGGAGCTCCGGAAGGGGAGGAAGGAGGTGAATCAATTGGGCGCTTGCCGGCACCAGAACCTCCTTGGGAAGAAGACATCTAAGAGGGAACAAAGGTTGGAGTGAAAAAGAGTTGCCTGCAGATTTCACAATTTAAATTTTTGGGCGAGAGGTACAGCTCGGATACTCAGGACATTTAGTCGGTGTCGGACAATTTCTCCGGATACTCGGGTATTTAGTCCGAGTGTCCGGTTTTGTCGGATACTCGGATAAAATATCCGGAGACTCCGGGTTGAACAGATTGAACCCAAAACCCTAAATTGCAAACAATGAGGGATTTCTAAGAGCACATTCTAGGGATTAATCAAGGAGGTGAATGTACTCTAACAAAGGAGCCCTAACTCTAGGTATTTCAAGGATCAAAAAGAGATTAGGGCAAAAGAAGTCATACCACAAAGATGAACCACCAAAACGAAGAAAAGTCGAGGGAGATCCTTCCCCAAGCCCTCCAAGGATGATCCGGAGGCTCTGCAAGGTGAGAAACACGCCGAAGATGGAGGAGAACCGGAGGGCGGCGGCTAGGGCGAAGTTTTGAGGAGGATGCGGTTGAAACAAATGAGAGAAGAGAGAGAAAGAATGGCCCTGCACGGCTTAAATACCCAAAGCCATCTCAGTCCGGACTCTCCGGACAATTAGTCCGGATACTCCGGACAATTAGTCCGGATTGTCCGGGCTGACAGCTCGGGATCAGATTAGGAATTTTCAAGGAATGGATAGGGAGAAAGGCTTGGAGCAATGAGAAAAGAGGTCCTTAATGCCCTTTGAACATGTGTGACTAGCGAACAAGAAATCAAACAATCCATAGTCACATGACATTGGGCTAGATCCGAAGATCAGATATTTCAACCAACACAAAAGATTAGAAAATGACCAAATAAGCTTTTCTAAAATATTTTACAAGCATCAATCAATAGTGTGCACCCTTCAAGCCACATTGCGAGAATCAAGAATATTTAGCCCACCTCAAATCACAAAATCTTTTCTCATCAAGTGGTTTGGTAAAAATATCGGCTAATTGATCATTTGTGCTCACATGTTGGATGTCGATATCGCCTTTAGTGGAATGATCCCTTAGGAAATGATGGCGAATATCGATATGCTTTGTACGGGAATGTTGGATGGGATTGTTGGCAATTTTTATGGCGCTCTCATTGTCGCACAAGAGTGGAACATGGTTATAGGTTAGGCCATAGTCATTTAGGGTTTGTCTCATCCAAAGCAATTGGGCACAACAACTCCGTGGCTATGTATTAAACCCGGTGTGGATAGAGACTCTGAGTTTTGTTTCTTAGAGGACCAAGAAACAAGGGATCTACCTAAGAATTGACATGTTCTCGAGGTACTCTTCCTATCCACCTTACACGGCATAATCCGCATCGGAATAGCCGACTAGCTCAAATGATGAACCTTTAGGATACCAAAGCCCGAAATGAGGTGTGCACTAAATATCTCAAGATTCTTTTACGGCCACCATGTGGCACTCTTTTGGAGCGGCTTGAAAACGTGCACACATGCACACACTAAGCATTATATCGGGCCTAGATGCACAAAGATAGAGTAAAGAGCCGATCATCGAGCGATATACCTTTTGGATGACCGGTTTACCTTCTTTGTCGAGGTCTAGATGCCGATTGGCTTGCATCGGCGTCTTGATTGGCTTGGCGTTCTCCATGCCGAACTTCTTGAGCATGTCCTTGATGTACTTTGTTTGGCATATAAAAGTTCATTCCTTCAGTTGTTTGACTTGAAATCCGAGGAAGAACTTTAACTCGCCTATCATGGACATCTCGAATCTTTTAGTCATTATCCTACTAAAATCCTTGCATAAATGTTCATTAGTAGATCCAAATATAATGTCATCAACTTATATTTGGCATACAAATAAATCATCATCGATATGTTTAGTGAAGAGGGTGGGGTCGGCCTTTCCGACTACAAACCCTTGATCGAGGAGAAAATTGCGAAGACACTCAAACCACGCTCTAGGTGCTTGCTTGAGCCCATAAAGAGCCTTATGTAGAAAGTAGACGTGGTCCGGATGCTCTGGGTCTTCGAAACCGGGTGGTTGCTCGACGTAGACCATTTCGGAGAGTGGTCCATTCAAGAAGGCGCTTTTCACGTCCATTTGATACAACTTGAAATCATGGTGAGTAGTAAAGGCAAGTAATATTCTAATAGATTCAAGCCTAGCTACGAGAGCGTATGTTTCATCGAAATCCAAACCTTCTATTTGCGTGAAGCCTTGAGCAACCAACCGTGCTTTGTTTCTAGTCACTATTCCGTTCTCATCTTGCTTGTTCCGAAACACCCACTTGGTTCCGATCATGTTTTGCTTGGGTCTTTCGACAAGCTTCCATACTTGGTTCCTCTCGAAGTTGTTCAACTCCTCTTGCATAGCCATCACCCAATCCGGATCTTGAAGAGCTTCTTCTACCTTTAGTGGTTCAAGAGAAGAGACAAAAGAGTAAAATTCACAAAAATTTGCAAGTCGAGATCTAGTGGATACTCCCTTGTTAATGTCTCCGAGAATGTTGTCGACCGGATGATCGCGTTGAATGCTTTGATGAACTCTCGGATGAGGGGTGGTTGTGTTTATACGTTGGATAGGACCTCCGTCATCTTGAGAAGTGTTGGAACCATCTTGAGCTTCAATGGATGAGGGAGGATCAACATTTGGAGCACTGATGTCCGGAATGTCCGAGGTTAAGTCCGGACACTCCGGAGATTTTGTCCAGATACTCCGGACATTATCCCGGACACTCCGGGTTGGGGTGCTCGGGATTACATCCTGCTCCACCGGTTTCACCTCCCCGATGGTCAATTTCTTGATTGATTCACATGGAGGTTCTTCCCTGTCAATTTCATCACAATTAACTTGTTCTACTTGAGAACCGTTAGTTTCATCAAATGTTACGTCACGCGAAAACCCGATATGCGTAAGCATTCGATCCATAACCAAGTAAAAATCCTTCATCTACTTTAGGAGCAAATTTAGAAGACTTAGCCTTTTTGTTGAGGATGTAGCATTTACTCCCAAAGACTCGGAAGTAGGATACGTTTGGCTTCTTCCCGGTGAGGAGCTCGTACGCCGTCTTCTTCAACAACTTGTGAAGATATAGTCGGTTGGAGCTGTGGCACGCGGTGTTGGCGACCTCCGCCGAGAATATGTCGGAGACCTTGTACTCGTCAAGCATCGTCGCGCCATCTCGATGAGGTTCGATTCTTCCTCTCGGCTACCCCATTACATTGAGGGAGTAGGGAGCCGAGAACTTCGTGTTTGATTCCTTCTTCGTCGAGAAACTCCTCAACACCGGTATTCTTGAACTTCGGTGCCGTTGTCGCTCGAATTTTCTTGATCTTCACGTCGAACTCATTTTGAGCTCTTTTCATGAATTTCTTCAAGCTTCCTTGGGCCGCTTTTATCATGTAAGAAAAATACCCAAGTAAAGCGAGAAAAATCATCAACAATAACTAACCCATACTTGTTTCCTCCGATGCTTATGTAGGCGATCGGCGAATAAGTCCATGTGAAGCATCTCTAGAGGTCTTGTGGTGGTCATCACATTCTTGGTGGGATGGGAGACTCCAACTTGTTTCCGGCTTGACATCGCTACACACCCTATCTTTCTCAAAAGCGATATTGGTTAGTCCAAGGATGTGATTGCCCTTAATGAGTTTGTGAAGGTTCCTCATACCAACATGGGCAAGTCGGCGATGCCATAACCAACCCATGCTAGATTTAGCCATTAAGCACGTTTCAAGGTTAACTCTATCAGTAGAGAAATCTATAAGATAGAGATTACCCTTTAAACGACCTTTAACGGCTATTGAACCATCAACCCTCTTAATGACATCCACACCCTTCTCACTAAACACACAATTATAGCCTGCTTCACATAATTGTGCAACGGACAATAAATTGTAGCTTAGAGATTCAACAAGCAAAACATTATTTATATGAAAATCATTTGTAATTAGAATCTTACCTAAACCTACCACTTCACCTTTTCCATTATCGCCAAAAATGATGCTTTCACTATTCGATCCATTGGCCTCCAAATGTGCGAACATTGCCCTTTCTCCGGTCATATGATGTGTACATCCGCTATCCAAGATCCAACTTGATCCACCGGAGATGTAGGCCTACAAAATGAAATTTAGTTTTTGCTCTTTGGTACCCAAACTTGTTTAGGTCCACGCACGTTAGTGACAAGCGACTTGGGAACCCAAATAGATCGCACATTGGGATGACTTTTGGACTTGCCACTAAGGGACAAGCAACTACACGACCAAGGTTAGTTCTCTTAAGCACATCTGAGGCAAAGAAAGTAGAATGAGTCTTATATTTGGAAGTTCCTTCACTTTTAATAAAATGAATGGGCTTGTTCAAGGGGCAACTACGATGTTGCTCTTTTTTTGCCCTTAAGGCGGAACATACCCAAGCCCATACTTCATAGTGTTACCTTGGCGCTTACCGAGATACTCCTCTAATCCTTTGCTAGCCTTATAGGACTTTTGAAGTCCATCTTCAAGCATTCCTTGAGCTTCTCATTTTCATGAGCTAATACTTGCAAAGTCTCAAGGTTAGTGGTACAAGTATCAACATTGATATTATAGCATCTAGCACATCCATTGCTAGAAGATGGTAATGAGGAATTGGAGACAAGCTGTCGAGGAGTTAGAAAGGCTATTCGAGATCAACAAGCTTCACCTCAAGAGTTTTGCAAGCATCCTTCGCTTTAGCAAGTTCCTCTCGAGTGAAGCATTGGTGATCTCAATACTAATTAACTTGGAGTTGGTCCTTTTGAACTTTCGACCAACTCCTCGTATTTTCTTCTCTCATTTATTAGACTCTTCTCTAGCTCAATATTTTCTCTTTCTCAAGAATAAGCAAGTCTTCTTGAGCTTGAGAGTCGTCTCTTTTTGCTCAATAGTTTCCTCCAATTTCTCAATATCTTTTAAAAGTAAATCTAATTTTTGAATGTCAAAGTCCTTAATCGACTTGATTACACAATCATCGTCACTATCGTTATCACTTTCATCCAAGCAAGAATTAACAATAGAAGAGGATGAAGCTTTGATTGATACCTTAGCCCTTAGCCACAAGGCACATTGGAGCGTTTTAAATCGTCATCGCTCAAGTTGTCGAAGAGGCCTTTCGGCGTTGTCGGAGTAGAAGATCTGGCGATGGCGCAAGCGATTCCTCCTTCATCGAGTCGGAGCTTGAGTCGAGTCGGAGTTGGAATCCCCTCTTCTCCAATGTGTGCTTGCCCTTGTTCTTGTAATGCTTGAACGTTTTGCTTCTTTCCTTGTCCTTGCCCGGTGCTTGTCCTTCTTGTAAGGCTTCTCTTCTTTCTTCTCTCGATGAGGACATTCGGCGATGAAATGGCGGGCTCTCCACATTCATAACACTTCCTTGTTGAGTGTCGTCCTCTTGACTTGTTCCATTGGCCCTTGGGTGGCTTCGGTTTGTAACCCTTCTTCTTAAGAAATTTGTTGAATCTTCTTACAAGCAAGGCCATATCTTCATTGGTTAGGGGCCACTTGGCTCATCATCTTCACTTGCGCTTTCCCCAACTTCCTCATGGTCTTCACGGCCTTTAGTGCAATACCTTTCTTCTTGCCCGACTTGAGTTCTTCAACGACTTCGGCTTCCTTTATCATCATCTCGTCCATCATAAGCCGGCCGATGACATCATGAGGAGTCAAGGTGTCGAAATTTGGCCGGTCTCGGATTAAGCGAACAAGGTTGCGGTTGGTAGGAGTAATTACGTGGAGAATGATCTTCACCACGGCCTTGTCAGAAAGATCGGTGCACCCGAGACCCTTGGCTTGATTCACAAGCACCATTAGCCGGTCAAACATCTTGTTGTAAGACTCTCCTTCTTCCAAAGTGAACCGACTTAGCTCACCAATAATGAGCTCTATCTTTGATTCACGGACACTTGAAATCCCTTCATGGTGACTAGGAGTCTATCCCAAATAGCCTTTGCTTCCTCAAGTCCATCGACTCGGTTGAACTCGGAATCACTCAAAGGCGTTGAATAAGGCATTATTTGCCAAATCATTGAAGTGTTGATCCTTATCTTCTTCGGGAGTAAGATTCTCGGGATCATTAGGCTTGAAACCTGTTTGCACAATCTTCCAAATAGGCGTGTGAAGGGATCTCAAGTGCATCTTCATTTTATATTTCCATGCCACATAGTGAGTGCCATCGAAGTGAGGCGCTCGACCGGAGGGCACGGAAACATATGATGAAGAGCTGAGGGAATTGTAATTAAGTGGAATACCCATCCGAAGATCGTCCCCGCATTCGAGTGTGGTAAGATCTTCGACAGATTTCCATTTGCGACATATTGATTCTCCAGCGGTTAAGCCAAACTAAGGAGATTAGGCTCGATACCAATTGAAAGGACCGATATGTCGCCTAGAGGGGGTGAATAGGTGTATTAAAACTTTGCAATTAAATAAAATCTCTCTTGACACGAGTCCGGACTGTCAGAGTATTTTGTCCGGATAGTCCGAACTAATTGTCAGGATAGTCAGGGTTAATTATCCAGGAGTCTCGACCGACTGACTCGAGGAGGATTTTAAATCTTTGCAAGATTTCAATAATCTAGCTGAATGCAAATACTCTAAATGATGTCGGTACCTAATAAAAATATAGATCTAGAGCCAAACACAATGAGTGAGTAGATCGGGCTTCTAAAGATCCAACAACAACAACGAACCCTAGCTTAAGTAAATGAGGAACACAAAGACAATGATTTTTACAGAAGTTCGGATTCTTGAGGGAATCCTCGTCTCCGTTGAGGAGGCACAAAGCCCGGTCCCTCTTGACCTCTTTCCTCCGGTGTTGCACTGAAGCACTCGCATGGGTTCTTCACTTCTTGCCTCTTTCCTTTCGGAGGCGAGGCTTGCCTTCTAAGCATCGAGGCTCTCCACACGAAGTCTTGGAGGCTCCGGTGACTCCTTGCCGACTAGGAGCCCTTCAAACTCCAAGAGTAACAAATCGCCGCTAAATCAACTTGGAGGATGAACTTGTGCTCAAGAATCAACAAAGCAAGCTCAAAGCACTTAAATCCCCTCTTTTATCCCCAAAGATTCAAACCAAATCAAAGATTTAAGTGGGGAAAAGAGGCTAGGGCTCAAGAGAGTGAGAGAGTGAGTTTGAGACTTGAATGCTGCAATGAATGAAGTGAGTAACGGTTAGATTTGGAGTGAGGGCTTAAATAGCTCTCCCAAAATCCAACCGTTACAAGTGTTCTGCGCACAGTCCGGACTGTCCGGACATTATCTTCGGATACTCCGGACAATTTCCCCGGAGTGTCCGGACTAAATATCCGGATACTCCGGACTTACCAGAGAAAAGGCAACCGAGGACCCTAGCTCGGAGTATCCGGATTTAATCCCCGGATACTCCGGACATTTTCCCCGGAGTGTCCGGACTAAATGTCCGGATACTCCGGACTTACCACCTCGGCCAGGAGTACCCTTTAATAGGAAATGCACTGTTTTAAAATTCTTTTGAGATGCAATTTTCATCCTATGAGCACAAGCATATCCTAGAAGTGATTTTCCGTCGTATCCCCCTTAATAGTACGGCTATCCTTAGACTCAATAAAATAAAAGAAATTCAACTAAAGTCTTGATGCCGCTTTTTTCAAATTTAAACATGGTGGGGATCTCCAATCGCCTTTCCAACAATGATATCTCCTTGATAACTGCATAGAATCTCACTTGCACCGTTAGTATACATAGTTGTGTTGCCATAAATCACCAAAACACTTTGAGGGGTCTAGATGCACTTTCATATGTTCACACTTGAATCAGTAAAGATTGGTCTATATCTATTTAGTACGAAATTATCTAAAAATTCTAGAATTTTTTCATAATTTTCACTAATTAAAGGAGCAATTTCCAAAATATCAAAATAATATAAAATAATTTTAGCATAAATAAACATGTGAATATGTTAGAAAAAAGTTAGCCCAAAGATATAAAGCTTCCAATGGGTGCTATGTCTAAGGTTCAATGAAAATACGAAAGCCCTTATGCCTAAAAATTCAGTTTCTAGACTTTTATGAATTTTTTTAGAATTTTCTAATTTTTTAGAATTACTGAAAAGCATAGGGTTAAAGCGTAAAATTCACAGTGGCTGTGAGATTTCTATAATTTGGTAAGAACACAAGGGGCAAACAGCAAAGACCCGCTGCCCATCAAAATTTTGGCCTTTAGACTAAGGGTTAATAGGTTGTGCGGCCTGGGTGGCCCACAAGCCGTTCAGCCATGGGCCAAATGTGAACCGGCCCATTCGCTGCCTATGGACTGTTTCGACCGGGTGATGAGTAGCTAGGGTTTTAACCCTAGCCACTCGTTTCTTCAGATATCACTAAAAAGGAGCAGTGCTAAGCGGTGGGCTCGTGAGATGTGACAATGGCGGTGAAAGGCGCTTTGAGCATGCCGCGTTGAGCCTAGTGGCAACTGTAACCTCGGGTAGTCATTATGCTGCGACTCAAGACAGGCGAGATCCCTAGCATCTCACATACCCTTTGGGACCTTGCCCCGCTGTCACAAGCCAAGCCATGTCTGTGGACACGATGCAAGGACGCGGCGGCGATGGCAAGTTGGGTAGCCCCAAGCCTCAGGAGGTGGCGGCCATGGCCAACGATGCATGCCAAACCCATGGTAATCGACATTAAAACCCTAGTTACCAATTTAACCGATCTAATCTAAGGTTCTAGCATTAAATAATCAAAAAGATTAATGTAATCAAATAAAATGATTGAAAGGAATCCGATGACATACCGTTTAGCCTTAGAAAGCTTCGTGTTGATAATGTATTGAATAATAGGTACTCGCTGTAGATCAATCCCAATACCAATAAAAAATACTCTTGAACAATCACAATAGCTATATAGGATATAGGAGATCTGAACTCTTCTCTGTATCATCTTCTTCCCTCTTTCTTACACAATAAAGGCTATGTATATAACCAAAACTACTCAGGCCAGAGGTAAATTCAGGATGGGACCACAAACCTTACAAGTAGAAATGTCTTTAACAAGTAACAACTACTGGCATTTTCATGGCCACCTATAAATAAATGGTGGAATTGGGATCCTTTTTGTGGGACCCGGAGTTGCTTTCTTCCACGGAAAAATATCCTGTGCAATCACCCCTCTCGGTGAAACCATCGTCTGACTGAACTAAAAAAGTTTCAAAAATTCTGAAAAAAATCATGGATGTACATCTCAACTATAAAATTTCATGATCAAATTCATCCTATACTAGCAGTTACAAAAAGACAAATTCAGCATGAACAGTGATTTTCTACTGTTCATCACTATTCATTTTTGCTGCTTGTTTTTTTTGTAACTGCTAGTATAGGATGAATTTGATCATGAAATTTTATATGTAGGTGGGGTAAGTTGAGATGTACATCCATGATTTTTTTCAGAATTTTTTGAAACTTTTTTTAGTTTAGTTGCACGGTGGTTTCACGGAGGGAGGTTGCACCGGATATGTTGCCTTCTTCCACGTGGTGCTGTGGATCAGGGTGAAGCGAAAAGGACGTTGTTGTTTCCCACTCCCGGTTTCCAACTCCACCTAGAACGGCTGCACTTGCACGGTACAAGAACAGTTCCGAAACCCCAGTCCCCACTTTTATGTGTTTGAGCCACATGTATTGACATTTGTATCGATGCATCTGCATGTAAATGGAAAAAAAAACGCCGGGAGAGAGTACGTACTATATTGGCTGGTTACATACATCAACTTGTTCAGTTAAAAACTTAATCTCGTGAGAAAAAATTTACCAAATATGCGCATAAACATCAAATCGTGTTTTGGAGCTCACAGATTTCCATAGCCTTTCACATCACGGTGGATCTACGAAGAGCGCGCATCGGGATAGGGCACAAGAGAAATTAGATTGAATAAAAAAAAGAAGTCCAATTTTCCATACTTTGATATATATATATATCTATCTATTTATGATTGTTCTTGGAATATTCTTAATTATTTTTAGAACTGATCTATGGCAACTATTGATTATTTAATAAGCGGCACGTGATCGTTCTTCTGTCATGTTATCCATTGCGCGCAAGCACCCCCTTTCCGTGAATTTCTGCGTCAGCCACTGTTACGCACCACATTACCCAACAACGGTCGACACTATATACACGAATGTACCATCAGTAGATGCTAGGTCGTCGAAAAAACTAAAAAAGGTCATCCTGTGAGGATGAGCAGAAAGAAGACATGGTTATTTATCTGTGTTCTGTCTTTTGTCTTCTATTATATTATTATTAACCTATTGAATTAAAGGAAACGGAGTCACCACATTCAAAAGTCAGAAATTCTCATGTTAGTCTGAGAAAAAAAAAGATCTGGCGATCTATCTGGTACTGGTAGATGCAAATTATAATGGCTTAGATTAAAAGAAATGGTCTATGTCAAGTACAATAACAATAACTGAAGTTCATAATAAAAATTAAATGGAAATTAGTACATGGATTTGTATACAAATTCAAATTTAAAAATAAAATTTGGAATAAAAAATAAAATAAAATTAGCAGTTTGAATTCCATATGAACTCCAAAGTAAAATCACTAGCTTAAATCTGGAATAAAAATAAAATGAATATACTAGCTGGATTTATATACGATTCTAATCTAAAATTATAAAAGAAAACCCCCGTACAACTCCAAAATAAAATTCTTGCATTGCTTAAATTCGGAATAAAAACGAAATGAAAAATACTAGTTAGATTCATATATGATTCCAACCAAACATTATATAAAGAAAATTCCATGTCATGTACAATCCAATAATTTGAAATTTTGGGGAAAAATTAAAAATAGCAATTTGATTTTTATATTAAAATGATGGAAAAAGAAGCCACTACATTCACTTTCAAGGGTTAGAAATTCTCACATTAATCGGAGAAAAGATCTAGCCATCCATCATGCGGATCTAAGTTATAATGGCTTAGATTTAAAGATTCCCATGTCAAGTACAATAAACATTAATGAATATTCAAAATAAAAATAAAATTATAAATTTTATTTTCATATGAACTTCGAAGTAACTAAATTTGGAATAAAAATTAGTAGCTCTATTTGTATATGAAATCCAACATAAAACTGAAATTCGGAACAAAAATAAAAAATAACAATTTAATTTCCATATTAATTCTAAAATAAAATCCTCAAACAACTTAAATTTAGAATAAAAATAAAATTAAAAATACCAATAATCCAAAATAAAAATAAAATGAAAAGTAATTTGTATACAATCCCAAGCTAAAACTATAACAAATTAAGACTCTATATCATATAAACCTAAAAGTACGCAGATTCAAAAGAAACCACCATATTTGCTCTCAAAGGCTACGAATTACAATACTAATCAATGGGAAAAAAAGAAACATATGCACCATCGATTGTCATGGGTCTAGCACGCTCAAATGTAACCATAAGCGCATGAATTGGTTGTAGCTTTTCATCCGAAGTATTCAATGGCATTGAATCCACAGAGAACCTAACTACCCTAAATTAGGGTTTTCTAATGACACATCTAACTCTTTAAAGCGTGGATATAGCATAAAATAAAGATTCTATCTCTACCTAGAGAAATAGAATTACGATAAATTTTCTAAGGTTCGCATGCCAGTTGATCATCTAAAAAGAAGGTATTGTAATCTATCTAATACTATTCACTAATTGCTACCATAGATCTCTCACCAGATAATGTAGTGCTTACAAAGCCTTTTGTAAGCCATGCACACCCTAACTAGTGGCCACAACCAACTACTGATACATCATCACACTCAACTTCCTATCTGACGCATAAACAAGCTATGAGAGAGACACCAAATATAAGCTAGCTACCGGTTGTTCGTCGATCTCTATGCACTATCACCACTAACCATGTTTCCTCAAGTGTGCGGATCTTTTTAACTTACGTGCAAACTACAAACACACCTCTAAACTAGTATGCTAGGATCCACTAAATTTATCTAATCACCGTAATTACAACAACTAGCTAATACGATCTACAGATCAAAATAGGTCAGAGGCAAATATTGCATAACCAGACAATCATAAAATAGGAGCAATATGAAGCAAATAAAAATATTAAATCGACTAGAACATGAAAGATTACAACAATGACTTAGGATTACTTTGTTCCTTCTTATAGAAGTTGAAGCAAGAGCTCTACAATCGTCGGCAAGGCTTCGCCCCTAAGAACTATTCTAAACTAGCTTATCAACTAGGAAAACAGATTTCAAGAGTAAAAAATCCACCAAAATTAGCTCCATGATATCGAGATCAGAATGCTAAAAACTGAGGAAGGGATACCTTTTTTTATAGAGGTTAGGTCATCTCCAACAGATTCTCTATCTCCATCCCTATCTGAAAATTTGGGGAATCCGTACAAGCGCAAAGGAAAATCTCGGCTCCAACAGCTTCCCCATCCGGTTCGCTATTTTTGGAGAATGGAGAGAGAATCCCGATTTCTCAGGATCCTCTCTCCGATCCCCATCTCGTTCCCCATCGCGTCTGGACCAACGGGCTCGCTCCGCGCCGCGAGATCGTCCGGCCAGCCGCGGCCGCCGCGATCGTCGGCCAGCGCCATGATTCGTCATGAGGATAGTCGAGCCAGCGCCGCGAGCCGCCGCTCCGTCCCACGACGTCCAGGAGGTGAGGCGGCGCTCCGTCGCGCGCCGTGGAGGAGGCGAGCCGGCGTTTCGCATCCATGGCCATGGCGATGATCGCCAGCCCTCCAGGTACGCAACCTCTGGCGAAGACTAGCAACAATCAATAGGATGGATGGGATCTCAAATTCTCAATCCCTCCCTCTCGATTCAGATCGCCTGGATTCGCTCATTGCTTGCTTTGTTTGTTTGCCCTCTGCAGTCACCATGCGGATCGCCGGAGATTCGATTCCCTTCCTTTCCACTCCTAAATTGAATGCGATTGCTAGTAACTAGTTGTTGCTGGGAGGAGGACGACGACTTGTGGCATGTGTACAACCTCATTCTTTGCGGTGACATCCTCCAAGCCGTCATTGTTCGGTGAGTTCTTTCCACGTGATGCTTGTAGTTTTGGTTCAGTTTGTAAGCCTCAGAGTGATCTTTGCGGTAGCTATAATTTTACACGCTTGACTTAGCATTGTTGGATTTTTAATTTGTAATTGCGATGTGGTGGGCGCAATGTGAAAGGCACATGGTAGTGTGAAGGCTGTCCATTTCTATGAAAGAAACAGAGAATATAAAGGATGTCCATGGAGTGGGTACTCTTGTTGTATTTCTTGATTTCTGAACATCCGAGGTATGCAAGATAAGCAATTCCTAGGGTCATCTTTGTTATATTTCCATAATAGACTAACTTGTCGATATAGCATTATGATGATAAATATTTGTCCTAATTTGTGAAGTATATGCTTGAATGGGAGATGAATTACTATCTTGAATTCTAGATTAAAGAATATTTTCCACTTTTCATAGGTGCTAATGGGAGCAAGCGGACAACTTATAGAAGGTCGTATAAGAGTTTATTCATTACGAAGTTTAAGGCCAATAGTGTTGATGTCTAAATTCTAATGCTTGCAGCTCTTGAAAAGTTGTAATCAATAACACAATTACTATACTAAAAGCTGTCCATGGAAATTATTCTACTCTCGAAGATTTGCATAAGTGAGAGCGTTTCTTTTTCTTCTTGCTCTTGGTGTCTTAGTTCCTTTTCTTTGCAATGCAGGATGACAGAGGCACCATTTTTGCTTCTTTGTGTTGGAAGATTCTTGAGCTATACATTGGTAATGCGATTTACAAAGTAAACCCCAAACATGTCAATTTAGAGATCCTACGCACTTTCTCACATCTTGTGTTGATTCTTTCTTAGATTTCCAACCATATCGTCTTTGGAGCTACAGATCTTGATTATACTTTCTTGGTTTGCTCTTTATTGCAGTACCACCGATATGACCAAGAGCCTGAGGCGAAGAAAAGTTTAAGGAGATAAACGCTGCATATGAGGACACTTATTTGTTGGTATAATCAGCGGTTCTATATGTGTAGAGTTCTTGAAAATGTGATGTTTGACAATGGTATCAGATTACATCTATAGGTTGTGTATTAATTTTCTTTGTGGCCAATGCCTGTAAGAACACACCTTTTTTAATCGATGGAATCTGACAGCGGATGAATGTGGTGACCGCCAATGCTTTTGTTGTTGATACTATATGCTAGCATACTTTTGAGAATATATGAATAAATCCTGTTTGAGTGTTTCTGCAGAAACATGGAGTTGCTAGAATGCCTTCATTAAATAATTAGTTTGGTAACTATTACATCATAAAGTTTGTCTACAAGGAAATCGAGTCTCTGATTTGTTGGTAATGATGTATTAATCGATAATTTCTCCTTGTGTTTTGGCTGTCACATTACACATTCTTCAAGAAGCTCCTCCAAGTTCTTTGGCATCATTTCAAATTTTAAATTCCCGTAATTAAAAATAGCCGGTCAATTTTTTCCTGGTAAAAAATAAGTGCGGCCCATATGGCGGCTATGAAATATCATTATAATATAGGAGTGAGAAAATAGAGAGTGAGATTTAAGGAATGCTGTTGGAGAGGGAAGAGATATAGGGAAGGAATCTTTTTAGGGAATTCTGTATATGAGAATATAGGGAATGAGATTTAGAGAATGCTGTTGGAGATGGCCTTAGAGCATCTCCAACAATGCCTCAAATCCACTCCCAAAATCTGATTTTGGGCTTGATGAAAAAAAATACTCCAACAGTTCCTTATTCTAGCTCCCAAAATTTTCGCATGCCCAAAACAACACCCCAGCCGCCTCATTTTTCCGCACGATTCTGCACTCCCAATCCCCTCGGCCTTGTTGCCTTCTTCCTCCGCTCCCGCTATGGCAGTCCCGGAGATGGCTGCTGCTGAGAACCCGGAGAGCAACAGCAGTGGAGTCCTGTTCTTGACCGAACTCGATCGGCGAGCTCGGCGGCGACATGTCGCCGCCGAATCCTGTTAGGAGGAGGCATTTGCACTCGAGGCAAACACCTGCTGTTCTTGCAATACTCTCGCGGTGAGAGCACTGCTGCCTGCCGGCGAGGAGCAGGAGGAACCGGATCCATTTGGGGGGTTTCTTGGGCTGGAGCAAGGCGGGCTCATGGGTTGCTCGAGCATGGAGGTGGGGCTCATGGGGACGTCCATGGAGAAGAAGCTTTGTAACACCCCGGCGCCAAGCGCACCGCGAATGCTACCAAAACTCCAAATACGAACGACACAATCTCGAAAAGACTGAAACTGAATTTAATCACTAAACTCTTAACTGGCCTAAGAAAAACTAAGTCACCGAAATTTACAAAATTTCGGCATGACTTCTCTAGAATAGGGGACATCCACTCGTGAGACGAAAACATACGAGATAATATGATATCATTCTAGCAGATCCTTAGTTAACCAATCACACATCCAATAGCGGTAATAAAGTCCACCACGACTAATGACACATTACAACCTTATTAATTACAGCCGGACTTTACAAGTTAATTTAAATGAGGAGGTAGTGGTGAAGTCGATGCGCGATCTCTACTCCCATCCGTGAGGCGACTTCAAGGTACCTAGAGCAGGAAGTAAACAAGCGTGAGTTCAAGACTCAGCAAAGTGCAACAATAATAAACGTAATAAATTTAATTGAATTACTTTTACTCTAGAATTTAATATAGCCATTACTAAATAGAAACCAACCGGAAAAAAAAGAAGAAATAACGAACTCCACTTACCACAACCAACTCGAAAACATAACTAAATCTTACCCCTGCCTCAATAACAATTCTGGATGAGTCCACGCCTCAATCCTCAACCTGTTCTTCCCATTCTCATCAATCCCAATTATCAGTTGCAACCCACAATGCAATGGAATGCGTTTATGATTTTTATGCTCTAGTGCACAAAACATACAAAAGAAGAATCTCATAACCGTACCTCACAATCAACTCACTAAACATGATTCATTATTATCGGTGAAATCTGAGATGCAAATATGCCTTACAAAAGAAGAATTCATATCCATACACCACAAAAAGAAGAAACTCATATCCATACATCACAATCAATGCATAAAACATGATCCATCATTGACAATGCAATGCAGATGCAAATATTCTATACAGAAGAAGAATTCATATCCATACACCACAAAAAGAAGAAACTCATATCCATACATCACAATCAATGCATAAAACATGATCCATCATTGACAATGCAATGTAGATTGCCCAATTTCCATGCATATGATGCATCATGCATGCTCATCTCCTCTTTTAGCACATATCTGGGGTATGGCGAGTGCACACCGTCGGTGTGCACCCTCTCATTCCCCTTCCACCCCGTGGTGGGCGCCTACTCTTACTGACTCGCTCCCATACAACCACATATATGGGACTACGAGGTAGGACTTTCGTGCTCACTACATGTGAGCACAGAGGCCCGCATCAGAATGGGTCGCCTCTTCCATCGTGATTGCACAAATGCAATTAACATAACCAAATTTGCAATCTACATTCAGTTCTCACATTTGCCTAGCCATAGCCAACTACAGAAACATTAGCCACTTCTCACATCCGTAAATTACCATTTCTCAACATTCAAATCACATTCTCAACACTCATATCCATATTCTCCACAAATCTCATCAACACGGTCAATCTATCATTAACACTCGCTTTTGAGAGACATAATTAATTTTCAAGATAGCAACTCAACTTTTCCTATTAATCCGACCTCACAACTTTATTATTCACGTTCACCTCTCATAGTAGTAAGCAATCTTATGAACGTGTGATATAGCAATATATCCATCTGGCGATTGTACGGGGTCCAACAAACAACCCACAAAGCATTCACTCCAAAGATGCACTTTTCATAAACACATATATGAAAAAGGCCATGCTCAACTTTCATATCCATAAGGTCACATATATTAGCAATATTCACAGAACCGCCACAATCGCATATCATGTCCACAATTCGAGCTATTTTCATAACGCAAATCTTATATCTTCTATGTTCCCATTAGCCTAATCATACTAGGGAGCATCATCAAGGCATATATAAAATGAAAAAACATGGCATATTGACAAGACATATGATTCGTCAATCAACACACATAGCAAACAAACAAACATTGATGCACTTCATATAATCTTAAGTTTGAACGATAGCATAACCAATTAACCATTTCCATTCATCATATCGCAAGCAAAATCAAACATGAAAATGTTAATATAACACATGGATAATTATATTCTTGCAAAACCAATTGGCCACCTAAGCCTGGCAAGTCAATACACTTGCCTTCAACTTCTTGAGACGGTGTGGCGAGGCGAGATTTCCATCCCGGGGTCACACCACCTGCACATGGATATAATCCACTCAAAAACACACCCACAATTCAACGCAAGACTCATAACTAAGTTGGCTTCGCAACCTACTCCTAAAACCCGAAAACAGAAATCTGCCAACCCGGGGCAGCAATTGGTAAAACGGGCATAACTTTCAAACGGCTGAACGAAACTTAGCGATTCTGGACTTCATTGAAAGGTAATTCGATTATCTACAACTTTTTATATAGCCAACCGACCGGGAAAAGCACCGATATTTCTCAGATTTGCGACAAACAGCAGACAGCCGCAGAACTAACGCGTTCTGGACAGCACGCGGTAAAATAACCATAACTTTCAAACCGCTGAACGGAATTTAGCGATTTCAGTCTCTATTGAAAGGTAATTCAATTATCTACAACATTCGTTATAGCCAAACCCCCAGAAAATGCTTATAGAATTTTCCATTAGCAGCTCTAACTAAGGACGAAAATCTACCCGAACAGAACATTCTCATTCACTCTAGTCTCTCCATTTCCCCAACTAAATGCATTGCAAAAACAAGAACCCTAGCCAAGCATTTCATCAAACACAATGTATGCAAGAAATCTCACCTCCAAATTTCTAGGGTTTTTACCTCAAGGGAAAATCCAAGGAGAAAGGAGGGAGGTGGGGGAGAGCTGCATCGGCTCGGGGAATGAGGAGCTCATTGGAGTGAGGGGGGGCGGGGTGGGCCGGGCGGAGGCGAGGCGGCGGCTGGAGCTCGAGGAGGCGCCGGCCATGGCTTCTTCTTCTTGCTGTCTTTCTTCTTGATGCTCTTGCCGCTTCTTGCCGCTTGGAGAGGAGGCGCAAGGAAGAAGAAGCATCGGGGGAGGAACCAGGTCTTGGTCGGCTAGAGCTGCTCCTCCATGCAAGAAATGGCATTCGCCGAACAAATGGAGAAATGAGTGGCAATGCTGGCCTTCCAACAAATCTCAACCACACATAAGGAAAGGGAGAGAGAGAGGTTAGGTGAAATCCCCAAAAACCCCTCCTACAAACAAAAAAATCAAACTTTTAACCAAAAATCGCGACCCAAATAATTTAATTCTTGGCGCGATGAGGCAAATGATAGGATAATCAATTTGGCAGCATTACAAGCTTCTTGGCGAGAGGCTTGTGAGCGACCTTGGAGAGAGCAGCAGAGAGGAAGCAGGCCTGACGCCAATGTTGTGCCTGTCGAGCTTGCGGCAGGGGAGAGGTGGGGGGGCTTGGGGGACAAGCTCAAGGACAAGATCTGATCCCCAATTCCCCATGGCACGCTCCCCCTCAGACATACCAGGATCTTGCTGATTTCCTTTTGATTTCCTCAGACATTGAACTTAGCATCCAGCTCTTTGATTACAGATTGCTAAATATCAACTCTTTCTACAATGTTTCTGGGAGCAAGTCAAAATATTTTAGGGAGAAAAAATAGGAACTGTTGGAGTATAGACTTCTTTTTAGCCCCAAAAACTTTTGGAAAGCTCCCAATCCAGGGTTATTGGGAGTCAAATTATTGGAAACTGTTGGAGATGCTCTTAGGACCCCTGCCCCACAGAACACTAGTTGGCTCTTGCCGTGTGTAGGCTAGCTTTTAGGGAGCGCCAGCCAACTCTGGACTCTAGAGTTCAGGGTCGGTTCACCTTTCTATGTTTGTCTAACATGCAAATCCAGTCTAAATCTCGGTAGTTTTCATCTAAAGTTCGAATTGGTTTCAGAAAAATTAGATAGACTCCGTTGTCTTGTCGCTCAAGTTGAAGTTTTCTAACCGAATACGGATGAGTAGGCTTCTAAAGACTTCTTCAAATGAGAGTGAGGGGGTGAGCATGGGACGGCTCTTGGGCAGTGCCAGTTAGGGGTGAAAGCGGATCGGATACAGGTGGATATTGCTCTTTCCGTATCCTAATCTATATTTTTTTCTTGAATTCAGAACCGGATACGAGCTAGCTGGATACGGATTCGGGTTATTCAGGATACGGATATGTGACGGATTCGGATCGAAAACGGATAAAGATATATGGATAATGCACACATATATAGAGTAATATATATTGAATTAAAACCATACGAGTACTTGACTATAGTAACAAATTATATATCAATCAAACTCAACAAAAGTCATAGAAAGAATATGCTACTTGAGAATCAATAGAACCAACTAATTGTTAATATAAATGGGCTGACATAGAAAAAATATGATGAAAATGGGTTGGGTCTTACTGATATCCGAATAGAAAAAAATCCGAATATCCAATCCGATATCCGAATAGAAAAAATCCAGATATCTGAATAGGAAAAATCCGAATATCCGAATCACGTCCCGTATTTACCGGATATTGGATACTCCGAATCCGATCCCGGATCCGACTGGATAGTAAAATCCAGTCCCGGATCCGACAAGAGATATTCGACCCGTTTTCTTCCCCAGTGCTAGTCAGCTCTTGGGCTCGCCTGCCCTTGCTGGCTTGGCCCAGGTGCCTGGGGTCTTCGGCCCATTGTGGGTCACTATGATCTTTGCGCATTTTCCATAGTATTTGCGTTGTTTTTTGCAAACAACACCTTAAAATAAAAACTTCAATTCGGGCTTAAGGTAAGTAGTAATAATCCATAAATATGATAATTTCTTAACAATGTACCAGGAATATAGGGTTTGAAAACACACATAAAATGAATGCCAGTACAATTTGATAACAAATATGTCTCTACTATTGTAAATGCATATAACATATATTACTCGGAGATATTGATCTATATATGTAGCATCTAGAAATAAGAGAAAGCAGCACCATGATTAGAGCAATAGAGAAAAAGGATTTCTACTAGCAACTAGACGGCTCTATCAAGATGAAAGTTCATCAACATGTTGCCGTATCGGTAAATAAAAGATGGATTCTACGGGGAAAATATGGAAGAACTCAGCTTCATGCATATCGATAATGACATTACCACACTGTTAATCATATGGATCTATATTATGAGGGAGTTGATTTAACAAGTATATATATCACTACTACAAAAATCCTCGTTCTTGTCGGTCTATCACTACCGGTTCGGCTAGAACCGGTAGTGATAACACTTTTACTGCCGGTTCAAAAGCTAAACCGGCAATGATACTATTATTGCCGGTTCTTCTTAAAAACCGGCAGTGATAAGTTATTATCACTGCCGGTTCTCAACAAGAACCGACAGTGATAATTATCACTGTCGGTGATAATATTTTTTGAAAAAAATCATAACTTTTGCATATGAAGTCGGATGGAGAAAAAATTTATATGAAAATTGTAGCTCTCGATGAGATCTACAACTTTGTAGTTGACAACTTTTTTATTTGAAGTCATTTAAATGTCCAAATAATCGTCATCGAAGTTGTAGATCTCATCATATAAGTTTTGTCTCCATCGATCCGTATGTAAAAGTTATAATTTTAAAAATATTAGCCTGTTCGGAATACGAACTGTCGGTGAGACTATTATCACTGCCGGTTCTCAACAAGAACCGACAGTGATAATAGTATTACTGTCGGTTCGGAATCGAACCGGCAATAATACTATTTTTTAAAAAAATCATAACTTTTACATACAAAGTTGGATGGAGACAAAATTTATATCAAAATTGTAGCTCTCGATGAGATCTACAACTTTGTAGTTGACAACTTTTTTATTTGAAGTCATTTAGATGTCCAGATAATCGTTGAAACGTTTGAATATGTAGAGATAAAAGTTGCTAAATGACTTCAAATAAAAAAGTTGTCAACTACAAAGTTGTTAGATCTCATCGAGCTACAATTTTCATATAATTTTGTCTCCATCCGACTCATATATAAAAGTTATGATTTTTGAAAATATTAGCCCGTTCAAATACTGAACTGTCGATGAGACTATTATCACTGCCGGTTCTCAACAAGAACCGATAGTGATAATAATATTACTGGTTCGGAATCGAACCGGCAATAATACTATTTTTTAAAAAATCATAACTTTTGCATATGGAGTCGGATGAAGATAAAATTTATATGAAAATTGTAGCTCTCGATGAGATCTACAACTTTGTAGTTGACAACTTTTTTATTTGAAGTCATTTGAATGCCCAAATAATCGTTGAAACTTTCAGATGTGAAGGGATAAAAGGAACATATATCTTATACTAGTTGAGAAGTGTGTGTTAGGTGAGATGGTAAGGAGTATTTACGCGAAGCTGTAGGTCACAAGTTCGAATCCTAGCAACCGCACGCGCGCGTATTTCGCGCGAAAATCGCGTGACTTGTGACCGGCAGTGATGCCAATTTAGAACCAGCAGTGATGTGATGTTCTGTAGTGGTGATAGATAGTAGATTTATACAGCTAACACAAGTACATTCAAAAATATAAATAGTCAATGTATATGTGACGAAATTATAGTCCAACAAACTAAGATGAACCTATCCTGTTAACAATGGGATACTAGTGCCACATTGTTTAATAATTCGGAGCTTAATTGCTAGACGTGGTAGCCGAGAACCACGTCCAGACCATGCAAATTTCAGCTAGATTGCTAGTCGTCTTAGGGCTGTTTGTTTTACCTTTGAATTCTCTAAAATTTGATTTTAGATTGTGGTTGTAGAGAAACTGATTCTTTAAAAGTTAAATTCCAAAAGCACATAGGAGTGGATTGTGGATTTTAGTGTATATGAGTGGGCTGGATTATGAGAATCAAATTCTATAATCGGACAGTTTTTTTATTCTATTTTTAAGATCAGAATCCAGAATCAAAAGCAAAAACAAACAGACTCTTAGCAATCAACATCCATGCCATACAAAGAAAACAAGAATTAAACCATGCATATAGAAGAACGTGCGGTTCGAAAAATATAGATTAAAAAATTAAGAAGCTAATCAACATGTTGGCGACAAGACGTTGTAGAAGCTAGCAACGAGAAGAAGCATACGGTGATTTGAAAAAAAAATAAAGAAAAAGAAGCTACCATATTCGCTTTATGTCACCTTAATTGCAGAAAAAGTTAAAAATATCTAACCATTGATCCTGTTAGGTCCAAATTATAATTATGCAATTTAAACATGTACGCATATATGCTAGGACTTTCGTAACAAATACAACTCTAATATTCATCTCAGAAAAATACGTATAACACATGAAATTGGTTCGATGTATACGGTTCAAACTTCAATAACTTGTGCCTACATGGCCAACTACGAAACAGCTAGAATGATTAATTTATGCTTACGTGTCCGACTACGAAACGGTCGTGAGGTCAACAAAGAGCATTTATACTAGAAGGATTAATCTGCAGACCGCAGCATACAAAGGCCCAAGACAGTGAGTCAGCAGGGGCCATGATAAATCCGCGGGATGTAGGATGTAAAAGAAACAGATTTTAATAGCTAACTAAAAGGATTTATAATAACTAGCCACGTAGTTACATTTCGGCTAACTCGCACAATATCACCGTGTTTTGGCACTGGCCATGCAAGGGGAGAAGCCACACAAGCAGTGGCGTAGCTAGAATTTTAGATAAAATTGATTCAACTTAAATAAAGTAGCAAGGCAATATATAATATAAAATATATTAAAAGTATAATATATATGAAGATAATAATAAGGTTTTGCAATAGTTTAGATAATATTATCTTCCTATTTCTTCTTTTTTATGTCAGGCTTACACCTTCTAATGGTCATAAAAGTCTCGATTATATCATCTTCATCCACTTTGGAGAACATTTCTGATCGTAGACTACAAAGCAAAGAGCTAAACAATACTCAACGAACCAAAGTATTAGTTATGCCACGATCTAATTGTATCAACTATTGGCTCCGCCCCTACATACAAGATAACAACAACAAGTCCATGGGCGGCAGTCAGGCTCAGGCAGTGGGGACGCATTGGCACGGACGCATGGTGGTCCTCTCCTCGCTCGCTCCTCAGCCTCAAGCTCTCCCCCACTTTGTCCGGGCGTCCTGCGATCCTGGCTTGTGTGGTTTCAGGATCAGAACGGGCCCACGCCGTGCCGGTCGGCGCCACCATGTGGCGGGAACAGCGAGCCGAGCCACTTGTCCCATCCACGGTCCTCCGCGCGCGCTCGTGGCGTCCACCGCCGGCTGGTGCGTGGGGCTCGTAGACATTTTTTTAGATAAAGAAAGTTTTTATAAATAGAACCAAGTACAATACATCAAGTAGATACAAAGTCTTAGCACACTTTCGGTCTCTATTTAGAACATACAGCCATGGAAAAAGAAAATAAAGACAATAAAAGAAAGACACACGCTAGCGATCCGCAATCCGAAGACTAGACCGTCACCCATGTGCCTGGGAGAAAAAAGCCGAGGCCACATGCACCAAAAGATGCGACCCCTCCGTAACCCACTCCTGTAAGTCCTCCCGCTGGAGAACAGCCCAACTAGATAGGCAGTAAGCCGCTGAGTGGATAACCTGCAAAGGAGAGAGCAAAAATTTATTTTTAAAAATTACATCATTTCTGCAGTTGGAATTTGGGATTTGGGAGAAAGGTCGTGGGACAGACTCGAAGGAAGGGACCTCTTCCTAAACGGCTGCTACTGGGGCCCACTTGCATGCGGCCAAATGGCAAAGTTCGGAGGAGAGCGACTGAGCGAGTCGTAGGAAATGATTATCTGAGAGTAGGGTGTAAAAAAAAAAACTTAAGACTCTTGCGGGCCAGTGGCTTGTTTAAGGCTCGGTTTGAACTCTAAATGAGTTGGACTCGAGTTTAATTCTGAACTCATGAGTTTTACCGAGCCGAGTTTGAATAGTTTATGAGCCTGATAAATTTATAAATTACTTGTTAAATGTTACTATATGTTAACTTTTACCGAGCTTATTCGAGTCGAGCTCAAGTTTAAATATTTTTTTATTAAAAATTAGCGTATATTGAATTATTAACTGTTATCGAGTCTACTTGAGTTTAGATCGAGTCGAGCTCGAATCCGAATCTAAGCTCGAACCCAAACTCAAACCCGTTCGAGCTTGCTCGAGCTTTTACCAAGCTCGCTCAAGCTCTTACCAAGCTCGCTCGAGCTCGATTCGTTTACATACCTATCTGAGATTTGTAGGTACTCTCTCTATTCAAGTTTATAGCGTTGAAGAATAAATTGATCATCATAGATCAATCACAATGTCATTAAGGAATATTGAGGATATCCGAAGAATAATCATATAATAGAACACAAGATATAGACGATCTCACTCTTTTTTTTTTCTTTATTGATTGTAAATTGATTCTCTTATATAATGAGATGCTATATTTATACTCAAAACTTCTCAACAATAGTTTTGAAATTCATCCACTAAAACCAAGAGTCCAGTTATATTTGAACATATAAGGCGCATTTTCTTTTGGTATATAGATCAACAAGATATTGAAAATGATTAGACTACCCCTAATTATTATCTTTAAATACTATATTTGATGCATGCATGTAGAGAATATCAAGTAAATCAGAATATTTATTAGAAATATAAAGAGAAAATCACACTAATTTATATTGAAACATGAAATACGCTCTATATTTACGAATAAGACTACTAAAAAATACAACCTACAAGCTTGGAAGAAGTGAGAATGTGGTTCTACATTGTTGCCTCGCCAGCAAGGAATATCAAGGGACTGCTAGGGATTGGTGATTGCTAAATTAGCAAGAATGCCTTCCCATTGTGATATATGGTAGCATCTTCTTCCCTCCTCTACTTCCTTTCCCCTTAAAAACTCTTGCGTCGCAACACTTAGTAGCATCACCTTCATCCGAGTTTCATCCCTCCTCTAAGTTTTAAAATAAGAAGTATTTTTTAATCATTTTTAAAAAAATTTGAATCAAAACTTTTAGAACCAAAAGTTTTTTAACTCAAAACTTTTTGAATAGAAACTTTTCAAATTAACACTTTTCGCACCAAAAGTTTTTTAAAACTAAAAGTTTTCGAACCAAAATTTTTTTAATTGAAAGTGTTTGAACCAAAAGATTTTAAAATTTTCCATTCTAAAATTTCTCCACTTGAAAATTTTCTGGTTTGAAATTTCACGAGTTCAAATTTTTCTAGTTGAAAGTTCTCGATTTGAATTTTCCTGAGTTGAAAGTTACTCAAGTTGAAATTTTACAAGTTAAAAGTTTCTGAATTAAAATCTCCTAAGTTTAAAAATTCTTGATTTGAAATTGTTTGAATGATTCGATTTTTTCTGAGTTGAAAATTTTTATTTGAAATTTTGCCTAGTTGAGACATTTTCGAGTTGAATTGTTCTGATTTGAAAATTTTCCAGAGTTGATACTTCCTTAAGTTAAAATTTCTTATTTGAATTTTTTGTATGATAGAGAAAGAAAGGAGGTGGGAGTCCGGGAGAAGTGAGTAGGGAAGAGTGAAGAGGGAAGAGTGGAGGTGGATGGAGATGATGATATATATCATTCTAAGATGATGTCCTTAAATATATTAGTTTGAAGATAACCTCAAACTAGTATTACCCATTGATTGGAGTTTGCTAAAAAAAAATTTCGGTTCGTCAACCACCTCATTACGATTAGCAGTTCGGCGTAACCTCCGAAGAAAAGCCACAACATATCTTATGCCAAAAAAAAAAAACACCACATATTAAGATGGTTTTTTTGGTTAAACATATTAACAAGTTAGTGTTATGTACAAGGAGAAAAAATATATGCTCAGCTCAGCTCGACTTACCACCCAGAAAATGGCAAATGCAGGCTTGCATGGCCTTCCTATTGGACAAAGAGATGGGCTGACGCAGGTCTAAGATGAACACCAAAAGCTTAGCTAGATACCCAGCCCATGTACAAGCTTTGTTGCCTCCGTTCCTTTTTACTCTGGAATGGTTTCGTTTTTGTCGTCCAACTTCCCAAGCAAAATATGCCCAAATGTGCCCTTGGCAGGATCGAAAGCTCTGTTCTCGGAAGGAACAAAGGAACCACCGCTCGCTCCAGCTTGAGCAACCCCAACAAGGATCCCATATATTTCAGCAATTTTTCCTCTCTGAATTTGGCAGTTAATTAATCAAGCGGGTTCAGAAACCTGTATCGTCTACACAAGTTTGTCGTTTCAACAGAAGCTGCGAATGCGATCCTCAAGTTTATGGATGTACATGACTACTTAAGTTCACCTGAATGACATAATTGTTCAAACTGACAAATATACAGTGTCTCTTGTCCTGTGACAAATGTAATTGGACTCTGCAGTCTGCAACCCTCCATTTCGAGAAATCAACTAATTTCAGGTGGGGATCCCCCCCCCGGGGATCGATTCCTAGAAAACAAAAATTGTTCAAACTGAGGGGGGTCGTTGGAATGAACACTCTTTAATTAAAGAATTGAATTATATTATTTGAATCAATTGGGTGCTGTTGTACTTCTCTTCTTTATTTCTTCCATAAAAATGACACCAGCAGCAGAACGTCGGCCTGTGACCTGTGAGGTCACACACAAATCCATTACTGTTACTCTTCCACCATAACTTGCACGTAGACTATTGGATCAAAAAGTAATAGTCTAGATCTTTTAGAGCTTATCACTATAAACAATCCAGATCACTCGTTGTCTCGATCTAACAGTTCAAACAGATAGGAACCGCCTAAGTTAAAGTCCTCTCGTAAACTGCACAGGCACTACCTTCCCCGTGAGGTCATAGGGGCAGTTTGACTGCAGCTTAATTGATTAATGAAGGAGGGAAATGAAATAAAGTTTGACAGGGGAGTACTTTGCAGCACCGAATATTCCAATTCATGCGACGATTTCCATGTGATGTTTTTTTTTTCAGTCACTCAGTTGGAGATACACACTTAAGTTGCTTTAATTAATCAAGTCCAGATAGTAACCGCTAGTATAAAGGTAGCATTGGAGCTTACAATCTGAATGAGGCAATCAGACAAGGACCTCCGACGCAATTTTAAATCGCAAAGGGAGTAGTAATTACAAATCTAAGCGTAGTGGTCATCTAATGGTTCACATCATATGCATGCTTTCATGTTCTTCTTGGTACTTTGAATATGTTAATTAGTAGGCTTTCTAGCAACTACTAGGAAGCATTCAATCAAGGCATCAATAACTAAGATTGATCTCACACCTCATCTAGGCACTCATTGTAGACGCTCTATATATGGCCATTAGCCGGCTGGCGCACTATGCAAGCTCTCACCTTTTCCCCTCCAAATTAAACTCGTAGTGGCAAATCCAACTAGATCTCCAATATTGCATCAAGAAGTTTCTACTTCCCCCTACGTCTCAATGGAGATTAATCCCACAAAGTCATCTTAATGGAGAAGTATGATGTACCAATACGGCACTGTTTTGCTTGCAGCATTTATGTTTACCTAATACTCCATCTGATCATAAAAAATTGTCATTTTGAACATATATGCAGCCAAATTTTGTAAACTCTGGCTGTTATTATCTTTTTAAATATTTAAATTGGATACATAAAAATTATATGTGTACATTTGTCTCGAAAAGTACTTTCATTGTATTATAATGTTATTGGATTCTATAAATACATTATAATAGAAATTAGTGACCAAAAGCTGTATTTTGAGGCTCGTGCAAATATTCAAAACGACAGCGTGATTGGACACAAACTAGCTAACTAGTCTGCCTATATCAAGTATCAACCAAGGTGGCAAAATTTTAGTGTGGTACTAATACACAAGAAAGAAAGTTCGCTTGTACGTTCGTCGTGTAGATAACTTTTTGACATCGCTATTACGCAGGTTAAATTAACTGTTAGTGGTCCAGAGCTGGTTAAATTGCATATGAAGCAAAAAAAGCAAAAGCTAAGTGTGTACAGTGCAAGCATGCTGTGTTGACTTCCAGCAGCGATTTACTCTATATTTCAAACCATGTTTGCCGTTGATGCACCGCCACCGAGCACAGCAACTTGGCATAAACTTTGACCTAATTTGATACTCCAAACTGATTAAACATGCTTCCGCAGAAGCGCATCAATGTTAACGAGTGCTACATCTGCTGGTACCTTTCTAAGAAATATTACGAATAGCAGTCACATGCATGTTGGCTCGGAGAGTGCCTTATTCCTCCCTTTGTCTAAATTTATAAGACAGGGTCTGTTTAATTCATATAGTAAAGTTGCTATATTTAGCTATAGTTTATTTGTCAAACTTGTCTAAAATTAGGTTATCAAAATTAAAGGCACACTTTGGCTAGGAAAATGAATTTGTCGCACTTTTTTGAGTTAATAACGTGTGGGACTTGGATGGTACGAAGGAATCTTGCTACAAGTGTAGCTATGAACCAAACAAAGGTCTAATTCGATCGAACTTGACTAAATTGAGATGTAGCAAAATATGGTAAAGTTTGGCTATAAACCAAACAATCCTATATTTTCTATTAGCACGTAGACCAAAGATATATAGAACATTACTAGATTATTCTTAATTATTATTATCTCTAAATACTATATTCTGCATATAAAATATAGATATTTATTAGGGGTACAAAGAATACATTACACTAGTTTTATATTAAAAATATAAAATACACTTTATAAATATTTGTGGATAAGATCATTCTATAAATACGCTATATATTTTTAGACGGAGAGCTTGCATGTCAGTGACTGCTAAGGGTAACTATGTAAACCATGCGGTGCTTCGTCTCGATCGGTTGCGTTGAGACTGCAATAAGATACCATCAGAGCACATATGATGACAGCCATGCCTGCATGCACCGACCAGTTTAGCCCAAAACATGAGACAAACCTCGAATCATGAGCAGCAAGTACTGGTCCTGACGAATAATTGGACCTTAATTAAACTACGTTTATCCATCTGACTTGTGATCTGGGGAGGCCACATTAACTTTAAAAAAATTCCATGGATCAGATGTCTTGTAGTATCTTTTACAAAAACTAGGTACTTTCTCTGTTCCTGAATACAGGTCATTGAGAGCATTCCCAATGGAGAGTTTCTTCTACTTGTTTCAAAGACATCCATGTCACTAAGAAACACTAATTTATACAAAAGCTACAATGCATTGTTTCTTAACATGGTTTTATCATTTAATATTTAACTATTACTTTTTCATCACCTTAGGCATGCATAAGAAACCACCATACCCACAATGCAGTTTTTTATGATTTCTTAGCCAAAGCATTTAGTGAAGAAATCATTTCTAGTTTAAGAAACTCTAACCTTCTCTCTCTGCATTAATTCATTGCCACCTAAGCTTTTTATCCTACATGGCATATGTAGAAACCATTAAGAAACTCCTATTGGAATTGCCCTGAGCTTTCAAATTTTGTTATTAAATATATATCATTCTATAATTTTAAGATAACTTTTCACTCTCTTTTCCTTACATATCCTTTCCCTTTGACTATTTCTAAGATTATTTAATGCTATGGACTAAAAGTAATACATATTGTCTTTATTATAAGAGAATGCTATTGATGCTACAATGGACTATAGAATTTTTTCTCCTTGCTAATGCCCAAGCCCAACTGGTGAAGATCCTAATGCAAAGGCTTGGCTGGTGATGAGCGACTTGATTATGTTTCAAACGCTTAAACAAGGGAACGTATCCTATGCACACAAATATTTGGTGAAAACACGGTGCACACCAACTAAGAAAAGTTTCAAAAAATTCTGAAAAAAATCATGGAACTGTTCATGATCAAGTTTGTCTTTTTTATTACTCTTAGCACAGGACGAATTTGATCATGAAATTTTATATGTAGATGGGGTAAGCTGATATGTACATCCATGATTTTTTTTCAGAATTTTTTGAAACTTTTCTTAGTTGGTGTGCACCGTGTGTACACGAAAGGGCCTGTGTGCACAGGATATGTTCCCCTTAAACAATGCAAAATGCATGGCTGGTGATCATGAGCGTCTGCGCCCGCGCGCACTCGATCGGAATCTCGGCGGATGCGAACAAAAGTCCAACCCGACAGCACACAGGGCGAACGGAGAGTTTCCGCTGCAAAATAATGTGCTAGTTGACCCCTAGGTTAGGTGTGAGCACTGTCTCTGCTCCGTGGCCAGCAGATCCTCTGCGTTACCGAAGAAAATGTTCGGATGTGAGTGTAGCATGCAAGGACTCGTGGATGAAAATTTACAGCCAAGTACAAAGTTAAAAAAACCGTCAAAATCTCGACCGGTAAAAAAATTGAAAGTAATTTAAATGGCCATAGTACTAAAAAGTTTCGGAGAGATTTCATCAAATCTTGGGGTTTTTTTGACCGGTTTTTGACTTTTTATGGTCGGATTTTATCGGATTTGATCCAATAACCTTCAAGAAAATCATCTTTCATAAAAAATTGTTATAAAACCTATTTTTTGAGATACTTTAAAATTTCACCAGAAACAATGTCTATAAAAATTGTACAATCTTGATTATGAACTAAAAATTTTATGGTACTACCTTTAGTAGTGTAGGATCATACAGAAAAATTTAAAAAATAATTGAACTTAATTTATTATATTTAAAAAATCTAAAATTGAATTAACATAATTGGGACACTAACATTGTCAGAATTTTATAAATTTCCTCGAGTGTGATCATTGATCTAAAATTTTTATGAAAACTTAAAATTTCCTCAATACCATTCTCTAAAATTTTCAAAAATTTTAGAATTTTTTATTTGCTCAATCAAATCTAGGTAAACATTGAACTTCATTTGTTATATTTTAAAAATAAAAATAGAATGAACATAAATGGTACAGTGCCATTGTAAGAATTTTATAAATTCACTGGAGTGATCATAATTCAAAATTTTTATGAGATCTTAAATATTTCCTTAGCACCCTTTTGTAAAATTTTCAAAAATTCTAAACCTTTTTTGATTGCTAAAGCAAATCTATGTATTAATCATCAGTATTTTATCAGGGCGTAGCACTGTCAAAATTTTTTGAAGCTCTATCATCATCTAAAAATTTTATATAAACATTAATGATACATCTGGACCATCTAAAAAAAATTTCTAACGTAGTTTGAACTATTTTTCATTTGGTTGAAGTTTACCAATAAGACTTTTTATCAAGACAGTAGTACTGTCTGAATTTTCAAAAATTCATGAAGCTAGATCATCTCTGAAAATTTTATGAGAACATTAATTATGCATCATAACCATGCAAAAAAAATCAAAATTTTCTAGCATAGTTTATTCTATTTTTCATTCGGTTCAAACTTGCCGGTCAGCGTTTTAAGGGATAGTAGCAATATTCAAATTTTTTTAAAAAAATTAGGCTTGATAATCATTTGAAATTTTTATGAGAACATCACTGATGTGTCATTACCCTCTACAAAAAAATTCAAATTTTTCGATGTTGTTTAAGTTATTTTTCGCTCGGTGCAAATTCACCAAAATCTTGACAATCTCGCCGAGATTTTAGGAATTCCGGCCGAAATTTTGGTTTTCTCAGTGCAAGAAAAGAACTTGAATTTTTATTTTTATATTTTGTCCAGGTTTTGCTCGAAATTCTGAGATCTCGATGAGATTTTGGATTTCAACTACCTCTAAGATATCATCCGAAAACGAGATTTTAAACATTGGTCAGATGCGGTCAGTTGAAAGTTCAAACTTCAGACACCAACTTCTGGAAAAATAGTTTAGTTCGGATAGCATCAGATGTTTCGGTCGACGGCTCTCGAGCAGCAAAGCAGCTAGGTAGGCAATTTCTTTAACGCAGAGGATCATCGCCGCGGCAGCGGCCAGCACCGCCGACAAGCTAGCTAGGTCGCCCTAGGCTTTCTTTATAAAGCGGTTACTGTGCATAGGTCAAGAGGCCAAGAGAAGCAGCCAAGAGACAACCAAGGCGCAGCAGGTCTCTCTCTCTCTCTCTCTCACACACACACACCGAAAGGAAGGAGCAAGAAGCAGAGGCGGTTCGGTTGCACAGTTGCACTGGGCAATGTGATGGCGCATCCGCGGCAGAAGCAACGGCGCGGCGGCCTCCGCCTCCTCGTCGCGGTGCTCCTGGTGTTGCTTTCCCTCTGCCTTGCTCGCCTCGACGCCGAGGCGGCTTCTGCTGGTACCAGTCGTCCCCGTTCTTCTCGATCTCTCTTCTCTCGGTTCTGTCCCCCGTGTTCTTGATCAAGAAGATCGTTGTTTGGTATGAATACCAGATGCTTGATTCACAGCTGTCTGCCCTAATGCCCTCTATGTTTCTTCATTCTTGTAGCGAGTCCTGAGTGGAGGCTGCTGGGACTGGGAGCAGCGACTGTGCAGGAGAAGGTTGTAGGACAGGTTTGTCCCCATCTCTCTCTGATTGGTTTATGTGAGATCACGTATAGTAAGGACATTAGTAGTTTAGTACTAGACATATTTCTGATGAACCTTTTGTTTCTCCAGCTATGTATATCCTATTGAGTTGTATATGCTTAATCTCTCTTTTGTTTAACGGGAGAGTTACTAAAACGAAGCTTGAAAAATTATAGGGCAAATCCTTTTAAAACTTGGTTAGTTGCATACTTACAATACAATGCAAACGCGCGAACATCCGGAGACAAATAGCACGCTGAGCTCTACAGGCTACAGCCCAAACCAAACAATGGTGTATAACCTTACTCGATAATTGATTCCACATGTTTCATGTCATGTAATTAAGGTACCTTTTTTAGAACAAAGCCAGGTTTTCAGAGGAACCAAGATTAAATCAGTATATATGCACAAGGGCATACATATAACACGCACCAAATTGGAAGAATTGGGTAAGCGCCACCTCATAATTACGAAAGTATCACTGCAAATCGATGAAGAATCATCAAACTGCCACTACAAATGCTAATATTATTCCTTCATTTGTTTAGAGAAGATAGCAACGACGTTTCTCTTTCCGCTTCACTTGTGGTGTTCAGGAGGCGGCGCGCGGGAGGCACACGGCCACGACGACGGAGGCGGAGGAGGAGGAGGGATGGCCGGCGACGGTGCCGGAGAGGGTGGAGATGGAGGTCATCAACGACTACCCCCAGATAGGCGCCAACAACCGTCACAACCCGCACCCATGAGGCCATGACCACCCCCGGCCGGCGTGCCGCGGCCACGTGAGATCAATGAGCGCCGGCTGCTCGTACCGGCGGTACTAGTACATGCAGTACTTACTACTTAGTGCACGCACACGCGACCTCCATCACTTTCTCGCCTGAACGGCCGGCTTAGCTGCTGACGACGTGATTACCATGTCGTCGTAGCTTTCGATATCTCCTTTTTTGCCTGTACTTCACTTTTGCTTCATTGTGTCACTTTGTCACCGCCCACTAACGTGCGTGCGTGCGTGCGTACCATTGTAACGTGATATTTTGTCGACCTGCCGCCTGCGCTGGCATTGTGCTGCATGCGACTGCAGGACGCGTTACCATATCTTATGTTAAAGTTCGCAGGAATCGTGGCCTAGGACTCCACGTGTGGCCGGCTGTTTTTTTTTTATGTGTAGGTTTTTTAAAAAATACGTAATTATATATAGATCTTTCCTACGATTTTTTTACGAAAATGATCTTTTGGTTCGAAAAAAACACAAATCTTTCGTGAAAGGACCCTAAATAAATACCGAAAGAAAAGCGTAATTACATTTGGATCATTCCAGCTATTTTTCACGAAAATGGCCTTTCGGTTTAGCGCATTCGCAGATCTTTCGTGAGAGGATCCCAGATAAATGCAAAAAAGGAGCGTGATTGCGTTTGTATACTTTCAACCGTTTCACGCGTTTTCTCGACGGTTTAAAAAACAACAACGAAAAATGGAATTATTTCTATGAAAAAAATCACGCGCGACGTATCATCGCTGCGAAAACATTTCTATTATCTATATAAACTCTCTGTTTTGGGAGACATACGGCAGCCAGCCACGTGGGGCCGGGTAACTCCAGATTCTACAGCGACCAGTTATAGCGATTTTGCTTTTAAAAAAATTAAAAGAAAATCAGTGCTTTTTGCTTTTAAAGTATTTTTGAAAAATATCTTCTCTCATTGTTAAAATTTCTACTTGTCTCAGCACTTCCTTTAGTCCGCAGCAATGCACGAACCCACGGAGCATCTAGTGTTGCTAGCTTCCCTCTTTTTGGCTGTTTATGCAATGCCAGGTTATACAGTGCTGATCTACACTTGGCTATTGGAGATAAGAGACACTGCCGTCTGCCGATTTGGTTTTTTGTCGAGGAGAAGGATTATGCTTTGTGTTGTGTCTAGAGGTGGGAATTGGATTGTGCTCGTGCCGGCAGCCTAACGGGCTTCGGTCCATGGCGTGTCATGCCTGTTCGGTATGGCCACCTCGTTATATTGTCTCAGGCTACCAGTGCCATGTCGATCTATTGTGTCTGACTGACTGTCCTTGTTTCAACTAGTCACTCAAGGCAAGAATGAACTAGAGTCTTTTTTAGACAGACTAGTTAAAGTGCCCGTACGGTGATACCGAAATCCAAACAAAGGATTTTGAAGCCATTTTGATAACAAATGAAGGAAAGAAACATGACTAATTAAGATTGGCTTGGGTCATTTACATCCTGACAAAAATTCAGCAAGCATTCCATCACCGAATGTAGTCCAAACCATGCATAACAAAATGACATTGAAATGTTGCAAAGAATAAATAAATGCAATCCTTTTTTAACCACATGCTCCTTCCAAGTAGGGGTGCAATCGGATCGGATTCGGTCGGATATCGCTCTTTCCATATCCTAAACCATATTTTTTGTCGGATTCGAATCGGATTCGGATAGCACGGATACGGATCTGGCGCGGATAATATCGGTAGCGGATTCAATCGAATCGGAGCGGAATCGTCTGATATCGAATAATTTTTGTCGGATAACGTGCAAAAACAGATACCGCATAAAGCACACATAGCGACCAGTGGGCGGCGAGGAAGGCGGACTCCACAGAGCGCCATGGCGTGCTCGGCAGGAGGAAGACGAGGTCGACAGCGCCGAGGAGCACATGTTGTGGGCATGGCGAGAGGAAGAGAAACGCGAGCTGGTAATATAAATTGCAAAAAGGGATAAAATGATTGATTGATTTTTGAGATTGGTAATATATATTGCTACGTACAATATATTTGGTTTTAATTCATATCGGAGAAGAAACCATAAAATTTTTTGTAATCGGGAGAAATAGATGTTTGATCTTGTAGCACAATTTTTTTTATTGCTTGACCTTTATGTTTCATTACCAATTTTATTTTTCTTAGCAACACACGGAAATTGATTTAGTGTATATATATAATTTTGTTTAGCTAGACCGGAGATGGAGCATGGGCATGGATGCACAGTGAAACGGCCTGGAACATTTGATCATGGTTACACGCCCGTTCGCACGTCAATTCAACCACGAACGATCCATTTGTCCACGAGGACACGACGCATTCAAACGGATAATCGATGCGTACGTCCCCGTGTCGAGCGAACGAGAACGCGCGCGTGCGAGGCGAGCGAAACACGCCATGCCACGCGTGTGCCCGCGCGGCTGGGAAACGACGACCGGCCAGCTTGCCCACACGACCTTCCCGGGCCGAGCCTGTCGGCCGTCGCACGGGGGCCAACGTGTGTCCCACGGCCACCACTTACCAATTAACTAGGCTGTGGGCTGTGGGCCGGATATCTGAAAAATGAACTCCGGATATATCCGAAAAAATGTTCGGAAAATACCGATCCGACGGATAGTTATCTACCGAATCCGAATCCGAATCCGAAATAAAATATCCGAAACCGAATCCGAATCCGAAAAATATCCGAAAAAAATATCCGAATCCGATCCGAACTCATCCGGTCGGTCGGTCGGACGAAAAATATCCGATCCGATTGCAACCCTACTTCCAAGGTCTGCTCCCGTATAAAAACTTGTGTAGGTCGACGTGGTAAAATAGCATTTGATGGGAGCAGTGGGACCCTGGAGCTTATCAGTATCACCACATGGCACATGCTTATGTAAAAGAGCTGGGTGTAGTTCGGCGTGGTGAGATTCCCGCCATTCGAAAGATACTGCAACTTTAATATTACTATCTCGCGCTACGTCGATTGGTGTGAAATTTGATTCATTGGGTTATTTTTGAAAAAAGAAAGGAAGGAGAATCTTAATGTAATTTCCTTTTTTAGGTGGTTTTGTAAAAAAAAATAGGCTGGCTAGAAGCCGACGGTGAATTTGGGTTACCACGGGGGCCTTTTTTTATTTGAAAAAACAACCGTTGGAGGACCCGTCCGCGAATAGACGAAACCATAGGGTCCTTTCTGCAAAATCACCGATAGAAGGACCTAGATGTAATTTTTTTCAAAATTACCCAGCGGAGGACCCGTCTGCGAATATACAGACTACGGAGTCTTTTTTTTTGCAAAATAACCGGTTAGAGGACCTAAACGTAATTTTAAAATTTATAGAGGGTCTTTTCGCAAAAAAACGGTGACACGTGGTACGCCTGGTTGCTTTCCAATTCCTTCTGCTTTCATAGATAAGTTCTTATCCATCTGTAATACATGTACAATAACTAATCTATTAAAGCCGGGAGATTTCAGCCTCAACCAGGGTGGCCACGTCACCCGAATTTGTGCATCCGTCGATCCTTGTGTCGGTCATGATCCAGCCGTCCACGTCCTCCATGCGTGCCTCCCCTCGGCATCGGTCTTGCGGCCGGCCCTTCCGATCGGACGCGTCCCTGTGTTTCGGTGAGTTTCCTCTCCCGCGTTTTGTTTTCGCGCATACATCCGTCTTCGGGAGCCTTCTTGCCTGTGCCGCCTCGATCGTGGCTCCAGTTCTTCGAGCTCCACTCCGCTGCTCCGTCCCTCGAGTGCTCACGGTGTGTCGCCCTCGCCTACGTGGGCGCACTGCACTCGCTCCACGTGCCTGCCCTCCTCCGCCTCGCCCGGCGTCGCTCACGGCGTCTTTGGATTCTGGGCCTCCCACCACGTCTGCGTCGGTCTGCTGGATTTCGGGCCTCCGTCGTGGAATCGGGACTAGCGGAGCCCTTGAGGTGACAAATAGTTCTCCTCCCGATTCTTCCCAAGTCGATACAATCTAGCCCCTGTCCTCTTCATCTCTCGAGAGGGAAGATCGCCGAACCCTTGCCTAAGGCGGTTCGCCGGCTCCTCTTTCTCCCATGTGATGGAGGCGGCGACGAGGCCATCGCCTATGCCTCGCCCATTCCGTCGTCGTCGCCTCAAACTCGCATCGATTATGCATTCGATTCGATTCAAGGAGCAACCGTCGGCCGAGATGTTTGAGGGCTACGAACGGCGGTCTTGTGAGGTCTCCGCCTCCTCTCCCGCAAGTCGCCACCCTTACGCCTCGATGGAGGTACCTAGTCGACCTCCATCGAGGTACTTATCCGACTTCTTTTCAAATACGGTATGCCTTTGTGATCCATCGGGGTTCTCCTCGCACCCTTTTTTCCCCCTTTGGTTTCGTCTAACAGCAGTGAGATCTTTGCATGCAGAGAAGAAGAACCAGAGGTTGTCCATGCATGCAGAGAAGAACCAAAAGTTGTCCAAGATCCACCGCCGCTGAGAAAGCCGGATCACCGATAAAAGCGACATCACGCTTTTTTTGGGGATTCCTTACCTACATGGCTATATATGGTTACGATGCCTCACATTCTCTTGTGTGGTGAGCGCTTAGAATTGGGGCTGGTGATTTTGTGATGTGCAGGATTGGAGGCGCGGTTTCTATTGTTATAATTTGTAGCTATGTGATTTTGGGGGTGTTCTATACATTGACTCGAGACTTTTCATGTATGTTTGTTTTGTTTGAGAGGCAAGTGCAACATTTGATTTTTTTTTTTGCGTGTGTGTTTGCAGATTCGGAAGATGGCCACGAGGCAAAGAGCTTGCAAATGAGTGTGAAGGCTGGTTTGCTTGCGAAGTTGAGTGCAAATCTAAGCTAGGTGGATAGGATCTCACTTTTGTAGTCTTGAGATGCGCTTTTTTTTGTGTCTTGTATGTCAACTTTGCTCATGCATCGATCGATCCTCTGAAATAACCTATCGGGTGCATGTAAATCTGTTGTATGTTTTATTTTTCTTTCCATTCATGAAATTGTGTTCACATGCGGTATCCATTAATTGTCATGTTTCTAATCATGTTCTTCGTTGTAGCAGAACTATTCACTACTAGCATAATACCCGTGCTAACGCTACGGCAAAGTCATCTGTAAAAATTCCCAGCAAAAGATGTAAAAATTTGAACTTTTCATTTTGTACAAAAGACGAAGTTTCAGAGAATGGATCTGATTGCTCACCACCAAAAACAAAAATGGAGGAAAGGAGAAAATGGGAAATTGAGACAGAGATTACATCTTTGCTTAAAGGCTTTCGACCATGGTCCATACTAATGACTTCCAAATGAAAGAAACAAGGTTATTAACAACAAAGATTTGAGTTCTCAAATCCAACATGTAACATCCTTGAGCAATCGCAGTTTGTCAATCCAACAATCCGATATCGAAAACCTTAATAAACCACATGAGCTTTTCTTCGATGTTTCAATTCGAAGAACTTCAAGAATCTCGGTATCATCAACCTAAGAATGGAAGACAAAGCTTGGAAATGTAGTGGTGATGTCCCTACTCAAAGAAGGCAAGATTAGCTTGTGAAGTGAAATATCTAAAGAACACAGATATTGGAAATATGTTACAAAGTATAAACTGACCATGTCTGGGATAATGACCTTAATGGCCCAAGAGAGACCAGAAAAATATGTGTGGATGTAGAAACTCTCTGTGGAGCCAAAACACTGTGTGGATGTAGAAAAAATTCAACTGGTGAATTATAAAGGGGTATAGATTACCAAGCATTCTAAGTTTGACAACCCTTTCTTTGTCCTTACATCTATCTCTTGATCGGGCGATCAATTTTGCAATCTCGCCCTTAAGTGTCGGTGCCTTCAAAGCCTTCCTAACAATTGTTCAACAAAGACACGTTTGAATGTAATCTCTTTACCACGGGCACCTGGTTCTTACGGAGGAATGATGGGAGCTTGTCATTGAGATCGAGAACAAAGTTGAGCATACATCGGACGGAAGGTGGGCTCAAAAACAGCCTTCTCAAATATGAGAGAAGTAACATCCTGTATCAAAAGCAGAGAATAGATGAATCACAAGAAAATAGTCAGAGAATAGAAAGATATGGAACAGATAGCTGTAGATAATCGAACTTTCAAAATATCAGCAGTGGTAATTCCAGCATCCAATAGTTGGCCCTTGAGTAGATCAAATTTCTCTGGCGTCAATTTGTTTAATATACTGCACAAGCAACAGCAAATAAACAGCATGAAAAAGGCAAGAAAAGAACTGGGACACATTTTCTTTGTAAACAAGAAAACAAACTACCGCTTCAAAAAGAACCAAACCAAAAAATGATAATTATACTACCCTTTCACTATTTTCAGGACTCTATCTTTCTTCGAGAAATTGCCTCTTTGGGCTGACCAAGGTACCTCAGCCTTGATAAGAGCAGGAGTGGGGCCAACCTGAAATTTTGAAAGCAAAATCATGTGAATTAATGATAATATGAAGAGAAAAGTATCGACATACAGAATAGCAGTTATCATATGCATACGGCTAAACACTATGCATCCAAGTTCGAAAATAAAACAATCTGACATTACAACATCTGAAATCGATTGCATCTGACAAATTTGAGGAAACATATGCCTCATTGTTGAATCTTGACAATGTTCTCAGAACGAATAATCTTGTTACCTTTTGGCTTTTAATCCGCAACTTCGCATGTAGCTTACATTTCAACATTCGTTGCGAATGATATGTTTCAGATTGCACAAACATGATATTTAATGAAACAACTTGTATAATAGGACAACTCGGTTTCATCGGTGATACAACAGAAGAACAAGCGAGGAAAATTATCTCGGGGCATGAAAGCAGAATGGTTTCGTGCCATCCCTAAAATCTGAGATGCTCTGAGCCCTTAAAATCTCGAGGCGCAACCATTCCTATTCATGCTTAGTTAGAGAGGAGTAGGATCACGCACCGAGCACACAACATGAACTTGTTGGGTAAATTCAGATAATGAGTAAAATTAAGACACACACTGAGCACACAATGCACTAAACTACTAATGCAATCTGCATAAAGAACAAATTTAGAATCCAAGACTACACAAGTCGAAATTATTAGCGAGAGCACAGCAAGCATCACCATCCCTCCTACTCCATCTCTAAATTCACATTGGAGAGGCTTAAAGGCTGAGTAAAAATTCAGAGGCATAGCGAGCATACTAACAAGATTAAACTTCTAAAGAATTGCTATTTTTTGATCAAACAGGAACATAGCTAATAGATAATTGCTTGCGATTATAAAACAAAGTGAAAATGTACTTGTGGAAATGAGCAACATTAGGTGAAATGAAAAACCTACAATTCCTTCATGCCCCACACTTGATAAGGTCTCGGACAAGATCCCTAACATTACACCTCGCAGAAAAGTTCTTTTGCTTTTAGCGTGAATCTAGATATCACCAAGTACTTGATAAATGATTATTCCCAAAAAGTACTTCAAGAAATAGTAAATTGCAGAAAACAAAGAATACAAATTGCAAAGCCAAGCATTTAGTGCACACGATAATATAAGCATCATTAAAACAACAAATGTAAATATGCTCTCTCACATTTGTTCATAGCAATTCCTTTCACTCAAACCAACGACCTTGTACTCTGTATTTGCTCGACTTGTTTTTATCCTTAAATTCTTCAATGCACGCTTGGCCTACAAAATTAAACAAAGATGTAATTATAGATATCTAAAAGCCTGGTCCAATGGTTTTTGTCCTTCATTCTTGAACTATTGTTTTCATTAGCAACACGAATACGACTTACCTTAGCCCAGTCAATTTTGTTTGGGTGATCAACCTTCTGGTTGGAAAGTAGAAAATCAATAATAGGGCCAGGTTTCACAATCATCATTGTGGACACATTTGCACAAACAAACAGTACATTTGAATATATCTGATCACCTACTGCATACAAGTGAACTCCATCTGTCAAGTCAAAGAAAAGTGAATAACATCAGCATAGGGATCGGAAAAGAACAAATTTTTTTTTTACTATTTGAAATGTTCCTGTTCATTTGTTCAGCCCTTCGATTGCAGTGAAAGGAGCTAAGCAAGATGCGTACATGAGTGAAAGGAGCTAAGAAATTTGGTATGGTGATTTTTCTGTGCAACAATCAGAGTGAACTTCGGAGACCAATTTTCATCAAGAAACTTGCATGCCTGCAACAATTATAAATAAATTAATATGGTTGTGCAGTGGACTAACAACCTAAGCAATTCGAATTAAAAAAACAAGGGACAATAGTTATCTATCAAAATTCATCGGATTATAAGTTTTAAAGGCATTTAATTTCAGGTACAGTAGACAAAATGAGGAAAACAATTAGTTACCGCATGACAATGGAAGGTATATCGACCGTCGGGTGAACCATGGGACACATCCATTCCCAAAATTATAGTTGGGACTTTGGATACAAGAGGAATAGCGAGGATGTTTCAATTTGCAGCAATGAATTTATCCCACCAAGCTGGTTGAAAAAAAGAAAGAACATAAATTAGTACATAAGAGATGTAAATGTTAGCAGTGCTATCAAAGAGATGTAAATGTAAGCAGGGTACCTTTCGGTTCACTGTGTGCATGCTCAAAGAGTATCGAGAAAGCAAGAAAGTTAAGAAGATTGGACAAGCATGAACAATGAACTACATCTATAACAAGCATGGCTTGAACTCTATATCAATCTCTTGGATTGGCAATTCAAATTCAGATCACCTTGTGCGAATTAGAGGGTGTCAAACTACATATCACCTTGTGTGAATTAGATGTATCATGGCCATTTAAATGTTATTACAGTGTAGCTAACCGTAATTTGATTTTATAAATCTAATTCTTCTTTAAGCTCCCATTCAATTTTAGTAGCAATGTAATCTTAATTTCAAGAATGAAGAAAGCGGTAGTGCACTGATTGCTAAACTATGGATGAATTCACCACATCTCCTGGTTCCGGTAGGATCTCCAACATGCCCCCATGAAGTTCTACACACAAATGATTCCAAAAAACAAAGTGCAAGGCTAATTGCCTAATCTAATTAACAAACTTGTCAGTAAAAAAGAAACATAAAAGAACTCATGTTCGTCATCACCATTGACACACTGTGGCAGAGCTTGTCCCTGCACCACCACCGACCGGAATCATATAAACTCAACCATTGACACATCTTAGCGCTTGATTTTGAAGAAGAGGGTTTTTTGGGTGCACATATTAGGGTGGATACAGGAAAAGTACTCTCTGTGGAGGCAAAAGACTGTGTAGATGACTGTGTGGATGTAAAAAAGTTTTAACTGGTGAATTATAAAGGTGTTTAGATAAGTAATTATCATATGGAATGCCTTTTCCATGGTGACATGCAGTTCAAGCAAATAGTCTAAAATTTTGAACATATAAGTATGAATGTTAGTATCTAGGGGAACAAGGAAACATGACACGCTTTAGCATCAGTTTTTTATTTTGAATAAGACATCCAACATATTGATGTCTTGAACGAAGGAAACATATATTTTAGGAATATGAAAACAAGTGTCCTATACATTAATTATGTCATGAATAAAACAAGGGCATGCATGTACACAATATCATCACAGAAATTAACCATTGCATAACATTTGCACTTAAAAATGCATGGAAGAACAACATTTCCATGTCTAAACAACTGACACCTAATGCAAGTTGCGAATTTGCAACAAAGCAGCATAGAAAGTTTCGTAAGATCCACACTGTTTAAACTAATGTAGGATCTTTAGTAAGAACCGCATTATCTTTCATAAGATCCACACTGTTTAAACTCATCGCTCTCGGTGAGGTTTTAATTCAACATCATGAAGCTCATTGGGTTTATCTTGCCCGATGATTCGTAAACCAGTTCTTTTCTTCCATCCTCCTAGAGCAATGTTAATCAAAACAAAAGTTTATATAATGATGATAGCTTAATAATCTTGTTGGTCCACCACGTAAGACTTTGGACAATCCATGCTATGAGCTCAACATGATGTGTGAAGAGCCCGAAAGGGTTACTGTTCAATGTCGAAACAACGGTGTTTATGTATCTCGATGGGCGAGATAACACGGAGAGATTATCGCCACTTGAGCCTTCATCATCCTCACCAATATTCTGATTGTACCAACAGATCGGGGACATTTTAGTGGCTTATCAAGGTCACTTTGAAAGTTATTTCAAATATTTTTGGCGATAGTTTTGTGAACAATCAATCTTGTTGATATTTAGAAACTATACACCTGTGGGATTTAGAAACTATACAATGAATTCTTAAAAAAGGTAATACCTGTTACAAATGATAATTTTATTGTAGTACCTTGAAATTGTAGCAGCTCTTCTTTATTAATACTTGGGGTAGAAGACTTGAAATTTCCACCAGGAATATTGTCCAGCTGCAGATAATTACAAAGAATGAACCATGCATATGTAGGTGTATATAAACATGTGTCGATTTTTCATGTCTTTTAATAAAAAAAAGGTAGGTGTATATAAACATCCACAGATCATGTTCGACCGTGAACGTTCAATTTGATGAAGGAAGGCTTACCAAGGTAATTAGTGGCTCCCCAGTGCTCTTGATTTTAACACTCATTTTCCAATTCTTTTGCTTGATCCGATATGTCTCTCCCACTCACTCGGACTCATTATTCTTTCCTTGCAAAACTTACATTGACATAGTATCCTGCAAGCAACAAAAATAACTCAAATACCAACAATGGTGCGGATGCATATAACAAAATCGATGTAACATAAAGATCGCTAACAAGCGTGGATTGGTTTTCAATGCTTCTTGTCTCTACACAACATACCAATTCCATCACAAGTGACCCACAAAACAATCCTTTAAAGGTGGTTGATACAAGAAGAACCAGCCTAGAAGTCCCATGTTTATGCACCAACCATATATTAAGCGACCAATTGCAAATACACATGAGCCAGTCAAATCCATAGCATATGATGCTACTCCATTTACAGTGTCAATTTTCAAGCCCAATAAATGAACCAAAAGAGAAAGGTACGCTTCAAGAAAAAAATAACCACACACACACACATTCAATAGTTTTTCCCTTTCTTTACGAGCAATTAGCATTATGCAATTTGTAGGTCCGAGTAAAATAAAACACATTAAAATCACACATAGAGTATTGGCAATTAAGCAAACTTAAACATGTAATATGAAGATACAATGGAAGATATGCCAAATGCTTACATGTAGCCAGCAGTAAATCTGAGCCTCCATTCCAAAGCGAACACGTGTACCATTTCAGCAATTTTTCTTTGAAGTGCTAGCACATCTGCAAGAGACACATTAGAAACCGACATGCTTATTTATTCTAGTAGCCAACTTATTCTAGTAGCCAACAAACAGACAACCGCCAACTCAAACACAAACCGACATGCTTATTTGTGCTTTGTTATGCGAGCATAGCAAGCATAGTAGCGCTAACTCAAACACAATCACAAAATTGCCAACTCTACTTAGCATAGCGCAAACCAACACTCACATAACAGACTGGCGCAACTTCGGATATGCCGCTAATGGAAAGTTCTCTACACAATAATACTACAATGGGATAAAGAAAAGAAGCAACCTTGAACAACTCACCGGGGTGCTATCAAGGGTAGCGGCAAGCACGAACTTGCCGTTGGGCGAGAACAGCGAAGGACACGCGGGCTTCGTCGTCGATAAGGGTCTCTGTGATGACAAGTGGCGAGTCGAGACGCGAGAGCCCGTCGTAGCTCCCGACACGATGATGGCGCCGTCGCGATCGAAGTCTCTGGCCGTGGCAGGCTCGAGGGTGGCAAGACGCGGAGGTGAGCGGCCCGACCGACCTCCACACGCGCGCCGTCTCGTCGAAGGAGCCCGAGGCGAGCACGTTGCCGTGGTCAAGGAGACGCAGAACGCTTGAAGTTGGTGTGTCCGGAGAGCGTCTTGAGGAGGTGGGCCGCCGCGCGCTCGGTCCCAGATGCGGTGGTGCGGTCGTCGGAGGCAGAGGCGAGGAGGCGGCCATCCGGGAGAAGGAGAGATCGGAGACGCCCTCATTGTGTCCGCGAGCTCGGCGACAGGGGAGAGGTCGTCGGAGGACCGTGCAAGTGAGGTGAGGCGAGGACACTACTACGTAAGCGACACATCACTATCATCAGATTCAGATCGGTTCTTAAGTTTTTGAAAAAACGATTGTGATAAGTAACCCGAGAGGTGTTAGTAATAATCGATGTCGGTTACGAGATTATAAGTGATTGTGATGTAGCAGGAACATCCGAATCGGTTCTCTACTAAAAGTGATAGTGATGTGCACGATCATCACTATCGGTTCTTTTCATAGAAGTGATAGTGATGTGCGTGATCATCACTATCACTTCTATGAAAAGAACCGATTCGATGACCGCGCACATCAAGATCACTTTTAGTAGAAAACCGATTCGATGTGCACATGGTTATCACTATCATTCTTTTTATAGAAGCGATAGTGATAACGATTGCACATCACTATCACTTGTTGAAAAGAACCGATTACGATGTGCTCGTGCTTATGTCTAAAGTGATGGCGTGCACATCAAGATCGCTTTTGAAAAGAACCGATTCGATGTGCCTCGCTAGGTTATATATACCACTCGACTTGAACTCTTCTCTGTTTTTTGCTCCAGAGGAGATTTCTCCGCCGCCACCCGAGAAAATAGCTCATATTGTGTGGTTGGAAGCAATAGTTGGGTGAGAAAATTTGAAGTCCTCATGGGTGGGTATTAAGAGGACAAAATTGAAACCCTATCTTGAGGAGATTCCCTCTTTTGCTCTCTATTGCGGTTTTCTTCAAAATGTGAGCAGACAATTCTTTCAACCCCTTCAATTTTGCTCTGGTAATTTCAATATGTCGTCAATAAAGTTTAGGTTGCCTTTGGAATTGTGTACGTGCTTTCAGATTTCACACTCTTTATTTGACAAGCGCATATCTATTTAATTTTGTAGTCACGATCTCTGTTTATATATATGGAATTATTATTGCTATCATGTAGTAGCTGTTATTAGAGTTTAGGCGGCGTAACCTCGTCTCCCGTTCGAGGTGCTTATTTATAAATATCTTTGAGCGAAAGGGCATATTTATAAGCGGCGATCTCGAATTGTCCACGTTTTGGACAATTCGAGGATATATATTCGAGCAAGTTCTGGTGTGTTGTACAACTTGAGTAGATTTGGTAGCGTCTCTCGGTGTTCTCCGGATACACACCCTCTTGACTGTTGCCGAGGCGTGTATCCGAAGAACAGGGAGATCTTGCCAAATTTTCTCTCGAGTTGTACAACGGCTTAGAACTTGCCCAACCATATATCCTCGAATGGGATTAGGACCTAACCTATGTAGAGATTAGGAGTCATCGTTGGTACCCTTGATTTGTTTCGTTGTAGTAGAAAGATTTGCAAGCTACTGCACTAGCTATATAATTAGATTATTTGATATCGTTGTTGATGTTAAAAATTTATGTCTCTTATGAAGGGAATTGGCGGAAGCTTTAAACCAGGGAAGAAGCTAGGTATCGATCGTGAGTACATTTATATATCTTGGAACCTGTCCACTATTTTGCAAAGGTAATATTAATTGAAATGATGTCTCAATATTTAAAATAGCTATAGCTAGTTGTCGCTCCAGTTTTTCCTTAATTTATTGTGCGAAATTTAATTGCAGATGGACCGTGAGGAATGGATGTATCAGAAAAGCCGTGTGAGTGCTGAATTTCAGAGGGGTGTTAAGGAGTTCAAAAAAATTGCAGAAGACGACATGGTGAGGAGGGGTGTAAACTTCATATATTGTCCTTGCATTGATTGCACCAATCGAGGAGATTTAACAACTCATCTCAAATTGAGGACCACGATTCGGCGTGGCCGTGAGGAATTACACATGTTGGATCCATCACGGGAGGCGGTAGTACCACTCCGATATGCAACGAAGATACGGTGGAACCGGATGGCGAGTTCTTGATGATATGTTTGAGGAGGATAATTTGGAGCAAATGTTGCGGGATGTGGAGGGTAATTACACGGAAGAGAGTTTGAAAAGTTTAAAAGCTTGATAGAAGGCGATGCCAAACCGCTGTTCGCAGGTTGCAAAGCGGAATACACCGAGTTGGGTTCGGTCCTTGCATTGTTCGAATCGAAGGCAAAACACCGTTGGGCGGATACAAGTTTCAATGCACTACTAGTTCTTCTATCGGATCTGCTTGAGAGAAGCGAGTTGCCAACAAGCATTTATGAAGCGAAGAAGCTACTATGTCCCATGGGAATGGAAATAGAAAGGATACATGCATGTCAGAATGATTGCATCTTGTCGTAACGCACATCAGGGCTGACGTTTGTCCAGTTTGCGGTGTGCCTGGTACAAACAAAAGGAGAAGCGTAACGACAAGAAGCGAAGAGCCGGGAAACGACGGTGAAGAGGTCATCACTAAAGGTGCACCGCCAAGGTATTGTGGTACTTGCCCATCATTCCCGTCTCGAGCGGTTGTTTGCAAATCCGAGAGAGGCAAAATTGTTGCGTTGGCATTACAAGTCTCGAAAGGAAGATGGCAAGGTGAGACACCTGCCGATTCGGCTCAATGAAGAAACATCGATTGGAAACATGAGGAGTTTGGTGTCGAAATGAGGAACATAAGATTTGGGTTGAGTACTGAGCGGAATGAATCCGTTTGGTAACATGAAGCGATCGTCACTGACACTGCCGATTCATGTGTATCTACAACCTCCCTCCTTGGCGTGCATGAAGCGGAAGTATATCATGATGTCATTACTAATCTCGGGACCCAAACAGTAGGAAATGATATTGATGTGTACCTTGCACCATTGATCGGATTTGGTAAAATTGTGGAATGAGGAATTAAATCGTGTGGGATGCGTACAAAGAGAGCATTTCACCCTACGGGCTATGGTATTTTGCACCATAAATGATTTCCGGCCCTTGGTAATTTGGCGAATTCTGATCTGAAAGGAGCCAAAGCGTGTCCTATTTGTGAAGAGGAGACCGAGAGTCTATGGTGCGAATTCCAAAAAGCTCGGTATATGGGTCACCGAGGTTTCTACCTCGAAGTCATCGATCCGTAAGATGGATGACAAATTTGATGGGAAGAGGAAGTCCGTTCGACACCGCAACCTATGAGTGGAAGCCAAGTGTATTCACGTGTAGAGGATATCGATGTTGATGCGGAAAGAGCAGAATCTGTTAGATCCTAGGACCATTTGGAAGAAGAGGTCAATATTGCAGGACTTACCGTCTTTGGAAGGAGTTAGATGTCGGCATTGTATTGATGTCATGCATGTTGAGAAGAATGTCTGCGACAACTTGGTTGGCATCTCGCTGAACATACCTAGGAAGACCAAAGATGGTGTCAATGCTCATCGCGATATGGCCTACATGGAATCGGGCCGGACTTGCGGTGATAGAGGAGGATGGAAAAGGCCGTACATCCTCGCCGCATGCTACACCTGTCCAAGAAGGAGAAAGAAGATCTCTGCAAATGTCTCCAAAGTATTAAAGTTCCATCGGCTACTCCATGAACATTAAGAAGCTTGTGTCTATGGATGATTTGAAGTTGTTGGGCATGAAGTCCCATGACGCCATGTCTTGATGACCCAAATGCTCCCGGTTGCAATCCGAAATATTCTCCCGAGAGGATGTCGGGTTGGCAATCACAAAGTTGTGTTATTTCTTCAATGCGATCTCTGCAAAGTTATTGACCCGATGTACTAGACAACTTACAGAGTGAGGTGGTGCGGACTACATGTCACCTTGAGATGCATTTCCCACCGTCGTTCTTTGGCGTAATGGTCCACCTTGTTGTTCACCTTGTCGAGAGATTAAGATATGTGGACCCGCTTTCCTCGTTACATGTATCCGTTCGAGAGGTACATGGGTATATTAAAGTCGACGTGCGTGAGAATCGGTTGAAGCTCGAGGGTAGTATTGTTGAAGGTTATGGGGTGAAGAGGTTATTGAGTTTTCGTGGACTACGGGTAAAGACAAGCAATCGGTGTTCTGTATCTCGTCATGAGGACTTCTTTTGGTAAAGGAACCGTTGGGTCCAAACTAATGAGTCAGAGGTTTGATATGTATTGCAAGGCGCATTTCACGATCTTGAGAATAGCGCAGGTTCGATCCATACATCGGAAAGCATAAGTTGATATTACGGAAGAGAATCCACAAATGGATGAGCTTTCCATCGCACAAAACACAATGATCGATTCCTCACATGGTTCAAAGAAAAGCGGAGGTCTCCTTCTTCGAGAATGTAAAATGGTTGGTGACGGACCAAGATTTAATGTCTGAGACATGGCGAGTGCGATATTAATGGTTACACCTTTTACCTTCGAGAGTCAAGATGCCAAAATCTTGTCCAAAAGCGTGGTGTGAGTATAAATGCTTTCTCGATGATCATCACTCAGCAGTATCCCCAACCGCAATGAACTCCTACTATGGGATGATCGAAGAAATTTGGGAGCTCGATTACGGAATATACCAAGTTCCATTGTTCCGATGTAAGTGGAGTGCGACTTCCACATGGAGTGAAGGTCGACAAGAGAGGCTTTACTATTGTGGATCTCGGAGACTCGCCTACAAAGATGATCCGTTTGTCCTGCGAAGCAAGCAACTCAAGTCTTTTACGTCGCGATCCGGCCAATCCAAGGTTGCGTCGTTCTTCATGGCAAAGAGCGGATCGTAGGAGTTGAAGATGTTGTAGATGAAGAAGAGTATAACCAATTCGATAAGATACCTTCATTTGCAGATGGGGCTTGTCTTAGCGGGGATGGCGACACACATGGAGCCAATTACATGCGAGTAGATCATCATGAAGGGCAATATTGTAAATAAATGGACTATTATAATGTATGTAAAATAGTATTGTAAATCCAAGGTGATTAATTCTTTGTTTGGAGGCTTGATGGAAATGCATGCCATTTCTCTTTATGCCTGCACTTTGTGCCATAATTTGTGAAAGAAAATTCCATTTGTGAAACTATTGTTGGGAAAGCTTGTAAATAGTCGAAAGTTAATTTACGGAAATTTTCGTACAATTCAGATTAATTTGAAAAAGTTTTGACTTTTCTCGCTTACGCACAAATCATGTCTCTGAAATGAATTTTGGCATATTTCTTGAATGAGGTCGCTTTTTCCAAAAATTATTTTATGAAAAGTTTTGCAAGATCTGAAATATGTTTCTTCAAAATTTCTAATAATTTCAACAATGTATGACAAAGTTATGGCATTTTCTCTCTTTGATGAAATGCTGAAAATTCAGAACTTGCGAGATGTGCGAAAAGGAATAGTGCAATAAACTACATCGATTGTCGGTTTTATTAAAAAAGTGATCTTGACGACTAACATCGTTGTTCTATTAGAAAAGTGATGATCAAGCATCGAGATCGGTTTTATTAAAAGAGTGATACTAATGATGAAGCATCGATGTCGGTTTTCTTAAAAGAGTGATACTAATGATGAAGAATCGATGTCGGTTTTCTTAAAAAGTGATACTAATGATAAAGCATCGATATCGGTTTTATTAAAAAGTGATACTAATGACTAACATCGGGGTTCTATTAGAAAAGTGATGATAAAGCATCGATGTCGGTTTTATTAAAAAGTGATACTAATGGTTAAGCATCGATGTCGGTTTTACGAAAAGAGTGATACTAATGATTAAGCATCGATATCGGTTTTCTTAAAAGGGTGATACTAATGATAAAGCATCGAGATCGATTTTATTAAAAAGTGATACTAATGACTAACATCGGGGTTCTATTAGAAAAGTGATGATAAAGCATCAGTATCGGTTTTATTAAAAAAGTGATACTAATGGTTAAGCATCAGTATCGGTTTTCTTAAAAGAGTGATACTAATGATAAAACTTCAGTATCGGTTTTATTAAAAAAGTGATACTAATGACTAACATCTGGGTTCTATTAGAAAAGTGATGATAAAGCATCAGTATCGGTTTTCTGAAAAGAGTGATACTAATGATTAAGCATCAGTATCGGTTTTCTTAAAAGAGTGATACTAATGATAAAACATCAGTATCGGTTTTATTAAAAAAGTGATACTAATGACTACATCAGGGTTCTATTATAAAAGTGATGATAAAGCATCGATATTGGTTTTACAAAAGAGTGATACTAATGATTAAGCATCGATGTCGGTTTTCTTAAAAGAGTGATACTAATGACTAACATAATTCTTAAAACCGGCCCATAACCATTCGCTACAGCCCTTCTCCTCCAGCGCTAGCGCCTTAGCCGCCTTAGCCTTCTCGCCTCCCTCGCCGCCCGCCTTAACCTTAACCTTAGCCAGTGAAAGTGCGCCATGCCGCCGCCTTCCGCCTCGCTTCCCGCTTGCCGCCGACGCCGAGGACGCCTCCGCCCGTCGCCGTCGCCGAGACGCTTTACGCCACCCACACCGCCTTCGACGCCGACGCCGCCCACTCCCCGGTGCCCTTCGACGCCGTATTTGCCCCGCCCGCTCGCTCGAGGTGGTGCCCCGATGCCGACGCCGACGCCGACCCGCCCGCCCCAATCCTAGCCGTTTGCATTTCGTTACGCCATTGTCCGTAAGTATTTCATATACATGCCTTATTCTTTTAAGTGAATGCAAAGGGCGATCTATGTGTTTGACTTGGGGACCTTGCATGAGGGCTTAAGTGTTACTGTGAGGATATCTGGGATGGAATAGATGATTTGTGACAACAAACTTGTGATCTGGTATATATATATAATTGTGATATACTTGGTTAGTGTAATTGTCATTCACAATTGAAATGCTTCTGGTAATATTCATCGCTATATTGCTCTTGGTAATATTCCTTTGCTTAAGTGTTGCGTTTGGAATGGGTCAAGTTAAGTGACCTCTGCATTTCCTTAACCGATCTAAGATTTTGGTTGGGGAGAGCGACATAGATATACAAATGTATGTTCATGTGATAGGTCTAAAAATAAGCACTGTGGGTGCGAGTTTTGGTCTTTGCTCTGTGATGATATTGGGCGATTGATGATTATGATGATTAATCTTGCGAGTTAGGCCTTGAACTGTTAGTCTTGCATGCTATAAGATTTTGGTGTATATATTACATTTCTCGTAATCGACACCATTTGATAATTGCAAATTGTTGTGCGTGTATGGTTATTCTCTTTGCTAGTCTAAGATCATCGATTAGATTAGTACATTTTCTAGGCGCCACTTAGTATTTCTTCTTTGGTTCGGTCAATCGATCTTGATGCGAACATCATATGCATATTCGGTTAGTCTAACACCGATCTGAACAATATATCTTTGGTTCGGTTAGTCCACCGAGGAATTACTAATCTGAATATGCTCTCTGGTTCGCTAGTTTTAATTCATCTCTTGATCGAACATTGATGCTTGAATCGATTGTTGGCGATTAATAGGTGATCTAAATATTTGATCTTAGAGCTATTAATCGGTAAACCTTGTTCTATAAATACATCATTCGCATGCTTAGGAAGGTAAGGGTTTGAGGCCTAACTTACTAATTAATTATCTTGCCATTTTGTGATTGGATTGAAGATCTAATCTTCAATTTCACCAAAATCTGAGAGCACAAAAATAATCACCACTTTGGTTTTGTAGACATGATTCTTAGAGCAATTGACATCACTATATGAATTGCTTCATTACTATGATTATGTCAATTATGCTTCCATTGAATTATGTAATCTCCTTCATATTGTTAATTGGAATAATTAGTAAAATCTTGCTCTTAATATCGCATAGAAATCAGTATATTGAATTGGGGACCTTGCATGAGGGCTTAAGTGTTACGCCACTATCCGATAAAGTAGTTGAAGTGATTCTGAGCTGTGCATGTTTGGTGACATTTGATTAACTTAAAACACATCAAGTATTGAATTGAAATTGTGGAAAGGTTGTCACAAATCTATCATTTCTCGTCTATTGTGGCGAGGAGGGCCTCTTAAGGCAACGACATCTCGAGAACACTCTAATAATCAACTTGAGCTCTATGTTAGTTGATTTATACTATGAATTGCATACTATGTTCTTTAGCTCTTTGTTACATCTTACATCGTTTATCAACTTGAGCACTCTAATAATCACTTTTCTCTTTGTTACATCTTACATCCTTTGTCATTTTCTTTAGTTCTTGCTTCTTGGTAATATTCACTTTTAGCATATTACTTTTGTTTAGACATGTGTTTACTTTCAACATATTACTTTTGTTTTTATCTCGGCATATGTTAGAGTTTAGGTTGCGTAACCTCGTCTCCCGCTCGAGAGTGCTTATTTATAAATATTTGGAATAGCATATTTATAAGCGGCGATCTCGAATTATCCACGTTTTTGGGCAGTTCGAGGATATGTGGTTCGGGCAAGTTCTGAGCTATGTTGTACAACTTGAGTTGATTTGATGGCGTTTCCTGGTGTTCTCCGGATACACCCTCTTGACTGTTAGCCGAGGCGTGTATCCGGAGAACAATGAGATCTTCTTGAAATTTTCTCTGGTTGTACAACGGCTTAGAACAACCACATATCTATCGAATGGGATTAGGACCAAACCTATTTAGAGATTAGGGGTTATCGTTGAGTGCGTATTTAGTTGGTCAACAGATATTGCATGTTATGTAAACACTAACTTGACCTTCTTGTGTTGCTATTCTTGCATTAGTACTTTAATGCTCATATTCTCTGTTGATGTTGTGAAATCTGAAACTTGTTGGTGTAAGTAAACATCTGCTAGTGCTAAATTCACTTGTCATATGGAATGGGCTTTTGTTTTTTATCCGAGTTGGTCAATAGATAGACTTTTGTTGGAACAATTGCATACTATGAATTATCTGTTGATCCTTTACAAGATTTATTGTCAAGTGCATATAGTAGCTTCAAATTGCTTTCTCTCATGTCACACATATGACCTTATCGATAAGAAAACTCAAAATGTCACAACTAGAGAGCATCGGCTCTGCCGCAGATGAACAGTAGAAAGTCTTCTTTGAGGGCGAGCATGGATCCAATTACTCAAGGGCCAAGTAAGGTGAGGAAGAGCCGAGGACCAAACAAAGGGGCTCTGAGGAGAGCGCCGGAGTTCTCCGCTTCAATGCCAGGGGTGCACGGGCCCTCCTAAGTACAAAGGCGATACCGGTCATTTATTGGCCAATTGGTGAGGGAGAGTGCCCATAACAATTAAGGATTGGAGAAAGGATGTCGTGGCGAAAGCGAAGAATCGGTTGTGGGGCGAGGTTAGAGTAAATGGATTATAGAGCGGAGACGATGAACCCACTGTGGCGAGGCAGTGCGCCTTGAATAGGATGGGTGTGGCCTTGAGGCACTTCAAGACCCTTATGCACTGCAGTGACGTCTTTGAAAGGCCGTACACCATTCGAAAGTATCCATTTGTGACCCACGATGTTTGGGCGGAGTTCACGAGGATGAAAGATGCCGAGGAAAGCGCAGCTTGATTGAGAGAGAACACCGCTGTCCGGAGGCTTAACACGCACCCGCACCACCTCGGTACATGCGGCTATGAGGGAAAAAGAAGGCGAGTGGGCGCGACAAGCCGAGGAGTGCGCTAACTCGGACGGTGATGCCTTACTCCCACATATCGAGGAGGCGCACGCAAGCGGGTATTAGCGAGGACAAAAAACCTGACGGGCAGCATGTAGTTGCAAACCTGCTACCGCTCAAGTCGTCTCTACCATCGTAAGACATCTAACTTAGTACAATACAATTGACCCAACTTGTTGTATTTCAAATCTAATTCGTACTCGCTTATTACGGAAGAGGTAAGCCCGTGAAAAGAACAGGGACCTTCTGAGCCAAGGGTCGCAGGACATCTGTCGTCTGCGATCGGAAGTCCGACCATAAGGCGGGTGCTTGCCGAGGGGCGGGACACACGAAGAAGTCCTACTTTCAAGATGACTCTGCGAGTGCCAACTCAAGGTCATAGCGCAGCACGTCTTGGGCGCCTCAACGCACTAAGGGAGCGGTGAGGAGGAGATTAAGGAGGAGATGAGGGGAGATGCTAGCACGTGAGGAAGAGATAAGAGGGAGATGAGGGGAGATGGCGGCACGTGAGGATCGCTGAGGGCGAGATGATGGCGATGATTTCCCAGTCGAGCGGATGCCCTCGACTCTCGAGAGAAGTCGTGCCCGACCTATCAGTGCGGTTCCAAAATGATCTGACCGGTCCCCGGTGAAGGTAATAATTAATTTTCTGAGTTCAAGCTACGAGTGTAACTCCGCAATGTTTTTCCTCAAGTTGTACACTTCTTGCGAGTGCTGCGAAGTGCCGACTCACCATCTTGACGGAGGATGGATTTCCGTCGAGGCTACCTGAGGTTGCATTTCCATGCAACGAGACCGACCTTGTGCATGGTCGGCTGTGGGGAAGGGCTACATGAGGGTGCGGTGGACTCGTCCACGAAGACTTCTTATCACATGTGCTCGATTTCCCCCAGCGAAGATATCACCACTCTCGGGCAAGCACGCATGTCGTTCATCAAGTGGCCACGACGAGTGTCGTCTTGGTCAAGGTAAAAAGTCCCTCCACGTCTTCTCTACCATTCGATTACTCTGCGATAAGTTAAATATATGCGTGCCAGAGGTTCCTCCTGCGCTGCTCCTGCCTCCTGCTCCTGCGCTGATCTGCTCCTGCTCCTCCGCCTACTCCTGCTCCTGCTTTGATCCTGCTCCTACTACACCTTTGCTCCTGCCTGCCTGCTCCTGCGCTTGCGCCTCCTCCTGCTCTGCTCCCGTAGAACCACAGGAGGCCTTGAGACTCCGTACAACCACAAGAGGCCTCCGAGACTCCTTCCGCCAAGAGGGCAAAGGCGACAGAGGCCCAGGCGCCCCTTAAGGTACTGAAAAGCCCCTTGCCCGACCTCGGACACTCCTTGACCCAAAAGAAGAGTCGGCCACAGCCCACGGGCACCTGTATGATTATAAGGCCTCTGAGCATGGAAAGCCCCCGATTGCATCGCCAGGCTGAATAGCTAGGCAAGTGGACTCGCCTCCTCCATGGATGGTACCTTGATAAGGTGAAGGGGAAGGCGTCGAGTCGACTTCAGCGTGAAGTATAAAATGGTACATTTTCACGAGGAGAATGGAACATTCCCGTCGGTTTGAGGATCTATTCGTGTGTACCAAATGAAAGCCGTCGATATTTCTACTTTACGATCATGGACGCTGTGAGTATCACACCATATAGCTTGCGCTCATGACTTTTATAGGATTTTGCATTATGTTTTCTCACATTCAACACGAGTTGCGAGGATAATGAGACAACGAGCCGTGAGCGAATCTACAAGTTGGGTTTGTCGACCCGAGCTTGTGTCTGCGATCATGGCTAGGCTTCAACGGGGTTCGTTGCTAGCTACATCAAGGGGTATTGCAAGTCGAGTCGAAGAAGGACTTCATTGTATTGCCGTACCACGAGGAGTAAGTAGTACTTTTCGATTCAATTACTTATACGCACTTAAAACCGTCGTGAACTTATTTCCTTGCACTACATTTTATTTAATAAGCAACCATTGGGTTCTACTCGTCCTCGTTCGAGTGAAAACACGATCTACACATTTAACTCGATCGAGAAGAGGCCGATGGCATCTGTGATCAAGCCTCCTTTGCGATAAGCGCATTATTGAAACCTAACACATCGAGGAATTTAACTACGTTTATTTTTTTGACTCAATGGTGCTCTCCAATGTATGTAGGGGTTTCTCGGACTATGTCGATGAAGGAGGGCATACTGACGACAAAAAGGGCAAGACAACTGCAAATATAAGCGATTTAAGGTACAAGTGCCTAGCATATATATGATTAATTTTTTGACATCTAATCTTCGTGGGCTGAATTTCTTTTCTTTCTTGCGATGCCATCAGCAGGCAGCGGTGACCATTCTGGCTTCTATGTCATGCGTTACATGCTCATCGTGATGACAACTCACACCATTTCCCTAAGGTATAATTTTCTATCTGACTAATCAAGTATTAGATTTATGAAATAATACAAAATAATTCTATTGGAACACCGCCATTATCTAAAAGCACTAGTATTAGTTAGCTCTACATGAAACACTAGTGTGGTCCAATCCAAAGCGTGAAGCTTCTAAAAGGCGGTGCTACATGACGAATATTGTTCCATTTGAATTTTAGTAGAAAATTACATCACTATATTTTTGCTTGGCCTTAGGAGTATCTGTTTTAAAATATTTGTTATTTGAGAATCAAAAGATAGAATCAATAAAAAGCGAGAGAATTTCACCTCTTACATTATGTGTCTATTGTTCTTGATCCATAATTGTGTCTATAATTTGTGATTGATCGTGGGCGTTCGACAACGTTTTACAACGCTATAGACAAATATAATGGCATGAAGGAGTAGCTTTTACATTTGTCCTTTCAGCGCATTGAGGCATTACTCAATGTCTTTACTAGAATATTAGCTTCTCACATTTGGAATTTTTTTACATTTTGAATTAATCTTTTATAATCCAAATATTTTCTAAACACCTTTCGTAGTTCTGTCTATTTTTGTGATTGCCCCTAATACTTATCTATGTTTCCCTAATTTTATGTACGTGCATAATAATATACTTAGCCTTTTACATAGAAATTTTGAAACTGAAATTATCTGATCATTTACATTTTCTGAAGATCAATATCCCCGAAGAGTTTAGACAACAAAGCACTCAACAATTTACGAGACCACTTATGCGATTGGTCTTGGTTAGAAGTTATATCGAGGATGGCGAGGTTTAGAGATCTGACGATCGTACTAGTCCATATGTAAACAATATAATATATGTCAATGTGATATGTATCGGAGGAAGTCCATGTCTTGATTGTCATGTTTGTGTTGTCTATTGTGAACGACTATGATATATATGTGTTGTAATTAAAGCGTTTACATTACGTGAATGTGATATATGCATCCCGTCTTACGTGTTGTGAATGTGATGATATATATATTGTGCATATTGTTTTAATCTGTGCTTTTTTGGAGAAATTGCAAAATGGCACACCCAATGGGTCATCGAATCGGTTCTTTAAGGAAGTGATTGTGATGATACCATCATCGAATCGGTTCTTTAAGGGAAGTGATTCGATGACCACCTCATCGAGAATCGGTTCTTTAAGAAAAGTGATTACGATGACACACTCATCGAGAATCGGTTCTTTAAGGAAGTGATTACATGACCTATCATCGAATCGGTTCTTTAAGAAAAGTGATTACGATGACACACTCATCGAATCGGTTCTTTTATGGAACCGATTCGATGAGTATATCATCGTAATCACTTTTCTTAAAAGAACCGATTACGATGATGGGGTCATCGTAATCACTTCCTTAAAGAACCGATTCGATGATGGTATCATCACAATCACTTCCCTTAAAGAACCGATTACGATGGCGTTTTATCACGATCGGGTCAAAACCGATTCGATAGCTCCACCTCATCACTATCTAAGGACATCGTATCGCGACTAGAACCGATTCTAATGATAAAAAGAACCGATTTCGATGTGCCGTTCTGCTGATAGTGGGAGGCGGCCATCGGGGAGAACTTGACGGCGAGACGGCCTTGGCGGTGACCGGTGGCGTCGCCGACGAGGGCGTAGGCGGGAGGGCTGGGGTGTCGTCGGTCGTGGCGCCCGCCATTGCCGCCGACCGGAAAGGTTTGGGGTTTTGGAATAGGCGGGGTGTCTGGGCGCGATTTGTCTTGGCGGGAGAAACAGCTAGGGAGAAGCGATTTGTCTGCGGGGGAGGCGCGATTAGATTAGATGTGTGGGAAGCGATTTGTCTTGCGATTAGATAAGATGTCTTGGGCGGGAGGGAAGCGATTTGTCTTGCGATTAGATAAGATGGATGGATGAACCAAATGTTTTGGGCCATCAGATTTGATGAAGTGGTATGAGAAAACATCTTAGCGCTTGATTTTGAGGAAGGGGTTTTTTTGGGTGCACATATTAGGGTGGATCTGGAAAAGTACTCTCTGTGGAGGCAAAAGGCGTGTAGAGATGGTGTGTGGTGTAAAAAGTTTTAAGCGGTGAATTATAAAGGTGTTTAGATAAATAGACATGTGAATGGACACTTGGTGTTGCAGGATGTTAGCGATAGGAAACATATTCACATTAAAGGATTCCCTAGCATGTCTATTTGAGACTATTGAGAGCGATCCACGAAATGGGCTTTCAAGTATAGAAGAAAAGCCAAGGTTAGTAACTTTGAGGTGTGTATATATGGACTATGATCTATTAACCATCTCGCCTACTCATGCGCAGAAAGCATGAGGTTGAAATTTTGTATTATGATGCCTTACATCTAGAATGAATCCATTGCAAGGACCGATAAATATAAGTAGACATGGATTTTGCCTTGATTTCAAGCCGTTTTGCTTTTCATAATTATGCCTTGAAATGACGACTTTGCCTTGATTTTCCATCGTCATAGATTTTTTTGGGGTTATTCTCATGGATGGTTGTTTAGTCTAGCGACTTTCCTTGATTGCCCTATTATTTTAGCTCATTAATGTGTTTGATGAACCATCTTTGGAATGTGTCGGTTTGTGCAGTTTTTATCCGGTTGTTCGCGAGTATAATTGTGCTCGATCAATGCACAAAGGAAGAATGTAATTGTATCTCTGTTTTGCAATCTGCAGAGTGTCTGACTAAATGATCGTTCTCCTCTCTGAGTCCTTTCACTAGCTTCTGTGAAGGTAATGCAAGATCTGTTGTTATTGGGATGGGATACCATTATAGACTACTGGGGATGATGTCTCTGATATTCTATTGTATATTTTTAGGATACCGGCATTATTCATTTATGTACATGTATGGATTAGTGATTGTTAAACAAAATACATATGCTAAATGCCCTTGCGTAGTATTAATTATAGAGATATTTGATAAAGAATATAATTGATGATAACTTTGGTGCATGCACGCCGTTATGTCTCAATGAGTGTGAAAAAACATGATTTTGCATGCGTAACTACAACCTTTACATGTATTTTAATGTCTTTGTCTAAAGTAATTTGTCGTACTTTCACACGTATTGTATCGCGATTTACATTCTTCATTTTTGAATAATATGATTTCCATGTTTGGCATGTTGCCTACCATTTTCCCTTTTCTGTTGCGGCAAGTTTGCAATAGCGACAAGATGTCAACTATCAACTAAATTTGTTTCTTTTTATTTGGCGGTTTACTCTGAAATTAGTATCGAGTTTACTCTTGAAATAACTTATCTATGAAAGCCGGAAGAATTGCAGCGCATTCAGCCGGGCCACGTCACCCAAATTTTCATAGACGTCCATCGCTTGTGTGCGTATGATCCGACTAGGGATGGCAATGGGGACCCGTTCCCCGATCCCCGGCGGGGAATTCCTCTATTAGGGGATGGGTATGGGAAGAAATCGTCCCCATGAGGATGGAAGCAGAAATTATTCCCCCGTTGGGGATGGCGGGGATGGGGACGGGAAATTTTTTTCCCCGTGGGGACCCGGTTGGGGATCCAAATTTAGTTTAGTCCAATTTAGTTATTAGATTGCAAACATATTCTCTAGCCCATCATATTCACATTTTCATAAATGGGACAACATAAACTTCAATGAATGCATGCATTCTTTTTTTCCTTGTCTATTGATATGATTTTAGAGTTAAAATGGCTATAAGCTCTTCTCTTGTGTGAAATTTTGCGAGGATGGGTCCCGAGCAGGGCCCCGATACCTTTAACGGGATGGGGACGGATTTTCTCCCGTGGCGAGAACGAGGGGCGGGACGGGAAAAATTTTGGATCGTGGGGACGGGACGGGAGGCACTCCCGTGAGGAATAACCCGTTGCCACCCCTAGATCCGGCTGAGTCCACACGCAGGTAAGGCCTTCCCGATAAGGCATCAATTCTTGATAAAATAATTGATTATGTGAAATTTCAGCTCGTGTCAAGGTATGGCAAGACTTTTTTTTTGGTGAGCAAAGCGAACAAGTTAATATATAAGGTAGCATAAGTTGCTTTCTTTGGTTTCCTAATTTTAAGTCTAGAGCATGAGTAGGCTAGGAGCTCTGGGCAGTTCTTCCCTTCTCACGAGAATGTCAAATTGAGGTGCCAAACTTTCTTATTTATTTTTTCCCAATGAATCCTTGAAAGAATATTCTATCTTACCCTCTTTCTTTTTTGTAGTGAGTGCGGTTTTTTGTAGAAATAGCAATAAATATAGGTTACGCTCACTCATTATATATTAAAATGATCTAGCGTTACCTTTTCTCCAAGCTAAGGTTATTTTCCTTCTAATTTGTTTGGGCATATTTAAATACAAAGAAGTCAATGAGTCATATCATTTAAATCTCCGCCTTCCATTTGTTCTACGCTACTAGATTCTATATTGCTGGTATTGAGCAAGACCAGCATAGAAAACTACTAATTTATATATTATCTGCTGCCGGTTCTCATAAACTGTGCATATTGATAACTCTAAATAATACTTGCATATATGCGAGAAAAGAGCTTCTATAAATCACAATACTATGTTTATTGAGTTGTGTTGCGACTCTTTCTTAAACCGATTAGTAACACGGGCACAACTACTAAAGTAGTTTGGCTCGATGTAAACAATTGAGTGGTTTCTTGTGTAATCTCGGCGCTAATCCGAATAGAATCAATTTAGAATGCATGCTCACTTCTTTACGAAGCATAATAGAATGAAATCTCATCTGTTCTATATTTTCGTTGATCCTTTTTTTACAACTCTGTAGGTTGCTTCGACAAAGAGATCTCTACCTTTGTTGCCAACATACGGGTAAGTTGACATTCCTAAGATTTCTTTGTAACCTTTGTTTACCTATATATAGATTTCTGGACTTTTACCCGATAATGAACTTTTTCTTGTTCATCATGACTTGAAAATTTTCAAGTCTTCTTTACAACGATATATAGGATTAGCTAGCATGGTTTTGAATATTTTGGTTGTAACATTAATTACGGATGAAATTTCATCTTTTTTCGATTTTGAACAAGGGAATGTATCTTGTTCATCTGTTGTTCCTTGTGCGGTGGATGTTGACATTGGCTCTTCTCTGATAGCAATGTCGTTTTGGTCCTATTTGTTTGATGTTATCACAACATTAGTAGTTGACATGGCTTCTCTTCATATTATCATTATTTCAAATGATTTTTTTTCAAAATTTTAGGTTGGCCCCTCCTGCTCTTATCAAGGTGAGGTACCTTGGTCACCCAAAGAGGCAATCTCTCGGAGAAAGATAGAGTCTTGAAAACAAAGTGAAAAGGTAGTATAATTATCATTCTTTGGTTTGGTTCTTTTTGAAGCGGTAGATTGTTTTTTTGTTTACAAAGTAAATGTGTCCCGGTTCTTTCTTACAGTGAAAGGGTAGTGGAAGGCCTATTAGACTAATATTTTGTTTGCAATTTTAGTTTTGCACTTATCTATAGTTATAAATAATCAGAATATTCAGAAATGGTATTGAAGAAGGTTCTACTTGGCGGTTGGTTCATTGCCTGTTTGCTTGTCTTTATGAAAGAGAATTGAGAATAATGTAGCATTACTTTGTCTAAAGCGCATGTTGTTCTGGGACCACATAAAGGAAATTAAGTCGAGCATGGAAAGGTCGATCCGGCTTGGAAACATAGTTGTGGATATGGTATGCATTAACAATTTTCTATGGATAGCTCTATTGCTTTTCTAAGATGTTTTTTACTTGTTGGGCCAAAACACGAACAATGTTTCTCGAGGTCCTTGGTGGGATGGGGCGTATGATTGGGATGTTTTGGGAAACATCATTACTTGACACGGAGGAGGTTTCCTTGCATTCATCCACTTCACGATTGCTACTGGTAGTTTAATATAAGGACAAGTTGCATATTTGGTTTATATGTGTTGTACCGTGCGGTGGACTAAAAAACAGATGACTGTGTTATCTTCAGATCGTCTAATAAGTTTCTATACTGCTACTTGAGCATAAATTGTTTCTACTAATAATTGCTTTATTAATTGTATATTTATGTCAAAATGTTAATCGAGATCCGAATTAACTATAGAACGATGATTTAAAAGAGGTGTCATGTACTCATGGACTAAATTTGCTCAAATTGTTGTACAGGCAGTTGCTTGACTACAGAAGCATAATTCTTTTATGAGTTTATCTTTTAGTATGAAGGCGTCATGGCACATTTTATGATAGTATTGGAACTAATTTTGATGATGCCAAATTTAAACATGAATCACTATATCTCTTTGTTGTTGTATGTAATCTATTTCTCCTTTCTATCCAAGGTATTCGTTTTAGGGTTCTCTCTATTCTAGAGTGCTAGAAAGTACCTCCAACAGCGGTTAAAGATGGAGAACCTTTGCCTAAGGGTCTCCTTTGGCTTCTTTTGACCGCCGAGGTTTGTCTTCTTATAAAACACTTACTGCACATTCAGTTTAGTGGTCTGCTAAAAAAGTTCCTTCTAAAAATAGGAAGAATATTTTTTATTGATTCTAAAAGTAAGAAGAATATTTTGTTGGTGATTCAGTAAGGAATAAAAGTTCAGTTTATACAAATTCACATCCCTCTTTTACTGGATTAAGTGGTGAGTATTTTTGTGCTCTTAATGGCGATGGCGAAAATATGGTTCGAATCCAAAGACGGTTGAGGTTGGCCCCACTCCTGCTCTTATCAAGGCTAAGGTACCTTGGTCAGCCCAAAGAGGCAATCTCTCGGAGAAAGATAGAGTCTTGAAAATAGTGAAAAGGTAGTATAATTATCATTCTTTGGTTTGGTTCTTTTCGAAGCGGTAGATTGTTTTCTTGTTTACAAAGTAAATGTGTCCCGGTTATTTCTTACAGTGAAAGGGTAGTGAAAGGCCTATTAGACTAATATTTTGTTTGCAATTTTAGTTTTGCACTTAGCTATAGATATAAATAATCAGAATATTCAGAAATGGTATTGGAGAGGGTTCTACTTGGCAGCTGGTTCATTGCCCTGTTTGCTTGTCTTTATGAAAGAGAATATTCAGAAATGGTATTGGAGAAGGTTCTACTTGGCAGCTGGTTCATTGCCCTGTTTGCTTGTCTTTATGAAAGAGAATTGAGAATAATGTAGCATTACTTTGTCTAAAGCGCATGTTATTCTGAGGACCACATAAAGGAAATTAAGTCGAGCATGGAAAGGTCGATCCGGCTTGGAAACATAGTTGTGGATATGGTATGCATTAACAATTTTCTATGGATAGCTCTATTGCTTTTCTAAGATGTTTTTTTACTTGTTGGACCAAAACACGAACAATGTTTCTCGGGTCCTTGGTGAGATGAGGCGTATGATTGGGATGTTTTGGGAAACATCATTACTTGACTGGAGGAGGTTTCCTTGCATTCATCCACTTCACGGTGCTACGGTGGTTTAATATAAGGACAAGTTGCATATTTGGTTTATATGTGTTGTATGCGTGCGGTGGACTAAAAGCAGATGATGGTGTGTTATCTTGGATCGTCTAATAATTTTCTATATCGCTACTTGAGCATAAATTGTTTCTACTAATAATTGCTTTATTAATTGTATATTTATGTCAAAATGTTAATCGAGATCGAGAATTAACTATAGAACGGTGATTTAAAAGAGGTGTCGTGTACTCATGGACTAAATTTGCTCAAATCGTTATGCAGAGCGGTTGCTTGACTCTGAAGCATAATTCTTTTATGAGTTTATCTTTTAGTATGAAGGCGTCATGGCACATTTTATGATAGTATTGGAACTAATTTTGATGATGCCAAATTTAAACATGTATCACTATATCTCTTTGTTGTTGTATGTAATCTATTTCTCCTTTCTATCCAAGGTATTCGTTTTAGGGTTCTCTCTATTCTAGAGTGCTAGAAAGTACCTCCAACAGCGGTTAAAGATGGAGAACCTTTGCCTAAGGGTCTCCTCTGGCTTCTTTTGACCGCCGAGGTTTGTCTTCTTATCTCTAGACTTTTTCCCCAACTCGATTTTTCATCTCGATCTCTGATATTTTTTTAAACATGTATTATTACTCGGTGAACGCGTAGAGTATTAGGCTCGACAAAAGAAGGTTGTCATCTCTAATAATCTTTCGCCCTTTTTTCTCTAGATTATTTTTCACCGGTGAGTGGTTTTGCGAATATGTATTATTACTCGGTGAACGCGTAGAGTATTAAACTCAATAAAAGAAGGCTGTCATCTCTAATAATTTTACGCCCTTTTTCCTCTAGACTATTTTTGACACGTTTTTTCTAAAAAAATAGAAAAGCCAGGATTACATAGTTTTCCCCATAAATATCAAGCGATCAAAATTTCGTGTGATGCAGCAAACAAATTACATACGCCGCGGCGTAGCGCGGGTCATTATCTAGTTATTGTTATGGTTGCTCCACAAGCCAGGTCATATAGCAAACAATAAAAACAATCTAACTACTTTGTTTCAAAAATAGTTCAGTTGTATACAACCTGCAGACATATATAATACTAGGTTGAGTTTGCGCGATCTTGCATGCATGAAAAAAATCAGCACGAGTTTTTACAAATCAATTTTGGAACCACGGGCCACTTTTTTCAAAATAATCGCGAAGGATCTATTTACGATTCCGTTTTTTAAATATTCGAATTGAAAGAACCGGCGTTTTTGCAAAATAACGGTAGAAGGACCCCGTAGCGAATCTATGGGACCACTATAAACCTTTGGCGAATCGCGTTTTTTTAAAAAAACTGCGTGGAGGAATCTAAATGTAATTTCAAATTTTTTCAGGTCTAGTTTACAAAAAAATCGACGAAACGATCTAAACGCGATTTCCAGTTCAGCTATAAACCGCGTGTAGGGACCTAAACGTAATTTTGATATTTCTCAGGTCTAATCTTACTTAAAAAACAACCGAAAAGACCTAAACGTGATTTTTATTTTTCCGGAAAGGACCTAATCGCGATTTCTAAATTTCTAGGGGGCCTCCCCAAGGGGGCGACACGTGGCCCCCTTGGTTGAGCGGCAATCCTTGGGGCTTTTATATAGAGTGTATATATGCATTGGTTATTCTCTAATAAATCACCTATCAGGACGAATTAAAAGGATATAATTGTCAATAAAACCATGCAAATCTTTTGAATAAGCTAGTTAAACCCAAAATTGGATACAACAATGAGCTCAATGCATCAGTCTGCCGTCCAGATTTTCTATATAATCTCCAGCACTTTAGGGTTGTACTCTGGCTTGAGCTTACTGAACAGGCGGGTAGCTTTAGGGTATGTTTGTTTAGGTTTGAGCTTGAGTTTATTTGACTTCTAGACCTCTATAAGCTATAAGCCAAAACAAGCATATTTTTTGACCAGACGAGAGAAGAAGCTCCAACCCAATTTACACTGAGAGAAGCAAGGAAAACGATGCTTCTCGGTGCATTGGAACTTCAAAATCCCACTTCACTGGTACCCTTACAACTTAAGCATTATTATATGAAAAATTGCCATCCTCATCCAGACTCAATGACTTCTCCTCTAGCACCGGCCTAAACAAACACAACCTTAGAGTTAGCAAGCGAATTTGGGTTTGGTTCACACAGCAACGACTGCAAATGGCACACGCTTAGTTGCAAACAATGACCGTCAAGTTTGCATGGGTTTGAAAATAGCAAAAAATACCTAGGAAAATCTGAAAAACAGAAAGTAGGATGAACAATAAGTAGCACAGTATTTTTCCTTGACTGTTGGTGAAAAAAACAAACAATAAGGCATTTCTTTTTGGCAGTTGCAAAATATTAAAGTATAAATGAATGGTAGATAATGATTACTTATCTTTTTGCTTATTTAAAAATTTATGCAACTTGTATTGAAGGAAAAACATTAAAATCACTGTTTAAAAAGATATTGAGTAGGAACCCTTTGGGGTAATAATACCTAAGAAAATCTGAAAAAACGGAAAGTAGGATGGACAATAAAAAAACAGGGGGCAATAGGTAGTAATATGGATGACAAAGAGAAACTTAACCAATAAAAGAAGTACTGTTTTATTTCTTACATTGAATTATTGTTGAAGTGGGTCTCCGAAAAATTTTATTGATCAAGAAGATCAGCTTAACCCCTGTGCCTGCAGTTGGCCAGCAGTATTACTTCTCACTATCTCTGCAAGAAGAACAATTGTCTAAGTTAATTGGTTAGGATTGATAGGATTAACACGACTGTTGTGGTAATATAAACGCAAGCACTGAACCTCCTCTATTAAACTTAACGCAAGATAAAACTAATACAGAAGACTGCTAAGATGATTCCATTGCGCTCTAACTACATGGATTATATTTGGCAGTGTTTAATTTTTATTTGAGATGCTTGTGCAGTATAGATCTTAACCTTTTCCTAAAAAGTTATACATCTTAACCTTGAGCCCACTGCATCAATGCAACCTAGGAGCAGCCAAGCTCCAAAACGATGCTACCAAAAGTATGTCAACTCTTCACCAAATAGGTCCATTCCGTCAATGGCGACCAAGGAGCAGCCAAGCTCCAGAAAGATGCTGGCAAGAGTTGGTCAATTGTCAATCGGTTTACTCGCTTTCCGGCTTATGTAGCATGTCATTGCTCGCGTGGTTTCAGATGAGATATCTTTGTTACAATAACAAACAAGCACACTGAAAAATAGCTTCGGTTATGAAGTCACAATAGACCCACGTGAGAGGGTAGAAACCCGGGAATTACTAGTTTACGGTCAACCGCACCATTGCTAGCTTGCGGCCGGGGCTGGAAGAGCGACATGTTGACATAGACCTCCACCCGTGTCTTGACACGTGGAAGCGCCTGCAGAGCCCCTTGGAATTTTTTTAAATAATATGTTTTTTAAATAAAATTACAGAAATAATATGCCGAAAAAAAATTTACAGAATTACTCATCTGTCGCAATTTGGAATTGACATACGTCTTTATCGCAATTTGAATTTGCGACAGAGACTTAGTCGCAATTTGAATTTGCGACAGAGACTTAATTGCAATTTCAAATTGCGACAGAAACTCCGTCGCACGTCCTCTGTCGCAAATTCAAATTGCGACGGAATATTAATTCAGTTAGATAATTTGTTTACTAATTCATTGATTTAGAATTTGCAAAAAAATATGTCTAATCGTTGACAAATATTATAAGATATTAGACGAGGGCAATTAAATGGAATTTTTTTTAAATAATATATTTTTGTAAAAAATTTACAGAAATATTATGTCGAAAAAAAATTACAGAAATACCCTATAGTCGTAATTCCAAATTGACATACATTTTTGTCTCAATAGTCGCAGTTCTGTCGCGGATTGGAATTGCAACTCAAATCACTCATGGGACCTGAAAAAGTGAAAATCGTGGCCACTTAAGGGTTTTCGCACCCATGGATAGGCGAGATCGATTCAAAAATACGAGAAAAATCAAGAGCGACCTCATAGCGCGTGCTACTACTACGTATGGGCGAGATAGCGAGGCGTTGCCCCGCAGAAGTTCTGAAATCGAAAAAGGCACTCGCGGCTATGAAACCACAGATATCGTGGCCACTTAGGGGTTTTCGTAGGCCCGCGGGAGAAGCCGGATATGGCCCAAAAAATACAGGAAAAATCAAGTGCGACCTACGCAACGCGGGCTACCACTTACGTATGGGCAAGATAACCAGACGTTGCCCCAGTAGGAAGTTACGAAAATCGAAAAAGGCACTCGCGGCCCCCATACCCGGAATACCAAAATCCGTTTAAGACGTCGAAAAATTTTGAAATTTTTTATGGAGGTTCCTGATGTATCATTGATATTACCATGAAAATTTCAAATGATTTTAAGATGTGAGGAATTTTTTAAAATTCAAACAATACAACTGTCCTGATAAAACGCTCGCCGACAAGTTTGAACCGAATGAAAATGAAACAAACCACGTTAGAAAATTTTAAAATTTTTTGTCCATGGTTATGATGCATCACTAATGTTCCCATAAAATTTTCATAAAATGATCAAGCTCTATGAATTTTTAAAAATTAAGATAGTGCTAGTGTCCGATATGGCAAAATTCTGCGGTAGCAGCATGCGAATTTTTAAAAATTTATAAAGCTTGATAAAAATTTTATGGGAACATTAGTGATGCATCATAACCGTGGACAAAAAGTTTCAAAATTTTATAGTCGACAACAACTCATGTTATGAAAACTTAAATTATTTGTTGAACATATATAAGGGCACATACACCGAAAGTTCAGATGATAAAATAAGCAATAAATTAGATTATATTACAAGGGCATTACAACAGTGACGAAATTGCTTGACGAACTAACTAACGAAAGCATGTTTGTCATGGTGGAACAAATGAACGTTCCGCCTATCTGGGTACAGCCAGAATGATGTCCCACATTTTCTGCATATTACCTGACCCGTGTTAAATTTGCGATTTGTCATCGGACACCGCTCAATCCCTACTATGAAAGAACTCCATGGGGATCCGAAGTTCACCCAGCTGTCGCCGAATGGGTGGCCTATGTCGTACGTCTCGGGTGTATAAGACATAATTTGTTGGTCTTTTTTATGTGGATTTCTGCCCTCCCATATGGGCTTGTCATCCCGATTCCCGGCGTCCCCTATGTTAATACCACCCGGGTTCTCGGTTGGTCTGCGCAACGCGTCAAGGATTTGTTGCGTGGTGCGGACCTCGGCCGGCTGCTTCCCCTTGTCCCTTCTTCTTCGAGAGGAGGAACCCTCTTGCACCTCTAGTGTGTTGGCTGTTGGCGGAGACATGCGGAGACGCCTGCTCTGTTTCGGCTCGCACTCCACTATATGGTGCAGGAGGTGTGTGTTGGGCTTATCCTTGGACAACCGAAAGCGTGCCTGCGATCAATGCAGATATGCCGCTTTGGTCGTTGAATAATCCGTAGGCGTGCTAAAGTGCGGCTTTTACGGGCGGTAGTGGCACCACGGAGGGTTGCTCCCCAATTATCCCATCTGAGAACTTTGAGATGTGGGTGAGTGCGTCTCGGGTCCACCAGTTGAAGTAGCCGCACCATTCATCCTCGGCCAAGGGCACCGGTAGAATCTCCGGTCCGCTAGATCATCGTGGCGGTATCAACCATTGCTGCGAGCCATGTTCGCAAAAAGTCGGGGCTTTGGGTGTACGGAGGAAGTTTCTCCTTTGACTTGGCGAATTCGCAAGTTTCCTTTTGAACTCCTGTGTGCGATGAACTGGTTTAGAACTACTACTTTGTGAGTTTAACATGAGTATGTCGCATGAAACTCACCGATTGGTTGGCCCCTTGCCCACCGGCCCTAAGCTCTGGTCGATCTAGAAAAGGGACATATCCTGGCGGCCTCTCCCACCGGGTGAAGTTCTCGGGCGAAGCGGGGTAGGCGTCGTGGCAGTTGGAGAGAAATTCGTAGTCACGTCGTTCCGGCTCGTCGATCCATTGGAAGAAGCAACACCGGTCCTTGTCTTTGAAAAGAAAAAACGATGCATGAAATGGTAGTGTTACCTGTATTGTGTGGACACGGAAGGTTTACCTCGTAGGTGCGGAACAACTTGATGAGTGGTGGTGGCCGTCTCTCCATGGGTAGATTGCATCATCTTCGCTTTGTAGGTTGCAATCGCATTTGGGTCGGGCAACTCCGTGAGAACTAGAGGCGTCGGCGCTCTTGGCATCCGGATATTCGGGCGGAATGACTTCGCTTCTTTGAAGAGGCGTGAGAAACGACATTGTGCCCTAATTTGTGTAGATTCGGTGGCGTTTATTCTTTGGTTTGTTTGTGTTGGATGTCTACCCTCGACCTGTTTTATAGTGGTGGTGAGGGGTTACTCCACACAATTACAGCACTTGTCCATTTTGATGGCCTGGCATCCTCTGTGAAAGCTGCACGACGTGTCACCCATCATCAAAGCTGCACGATCTGAAACCTTATAAGAAAAGCTGCACGACCTGTCACCCTCTGTCAAAGGCTGCACGATGTATCACCCTCTGCCGAAAGCTACACGACCTGTCACTCTCTGTCGGCTTGAGATGGGTAGTGCTGTGTCGCTTGGTGGTATGCAGAGTATTGTCGAATCACTTTGAGAAAGCTAAAAGTAGCCTGCTGTCACATTGCATTGCGAAATTTGTGGTGTCGTCGTCTATTAAATCCACTCGAGAAAGCGTCTTGAGCGAACAAGAGATGGGTGATTTGACATTACTGCGAGCTACAATTAAAAATCTCGACAGCTTAAGAGAAGCTGGCATCACCGTATTACGAAGATGACAACACATGAGTGATTTGACAAGACTAGTACGTGATAATGTTGACGGGGTGCGAAAGGGAGTTTGCAGAAATGGGGAATTTGAGCTCAGAATAATAGAATATAATGTAAGGAAATAAAGTACCATGCATAAGTTTGCTACATAATGTGACAAAGAAATTATGTACAGCACATCTAGTACGGAAAAAACACCTAACTACGACGCGGTGCTACTCCTCGGGTGGTCCCGGGCTTCCTCTGTTGTTGCACATGCCCGAGAGGGTCGTCGGTGGTCGGGGCTCGTCCACAGGTACTCCTAGCAGGCGTCTTTGAAATTTGGAGGAGTAGCGAAGACGTCGGGCGATGGGTGGCTCGGACCGAGCGCCTCGGCGAGCTGCGAGGGGCCAAGGACCGCACCGTCAATTTCTTTGGGGCGGATCTCTGAAGAAGTCCAAGTCGGCGTCGCCGAGTAGAGAGTAGTCAGCAGAGGTGCTCGCGCTCTGCTCTGGTGCTGCATAGGCCCCTGTTGATAGAGTTGTCTTGTTAGTACATTACATAACATTAAGATCATAAAAGATGAAAAGAGACAACGCGGTATACCTGCAGTCATAGGTGCGTACGGTGCGGACTGCTGCCAACCAGATCCCCCTGGGATGTGAGGAGGGGGGCCGCCTGCGTGTGTGGTGTGGCTGCGGGCGTGTCGACCCGTCTGCATGGTGGAGGCACGCCGTGAACTCAGACGACATCGTCGTCCCTAGGCCTCTGCCACGACGTAAAAGCCGGACGATGCGGACGGCCCTCCGCATACCTGCCTGCAATGACCCTCTGAGCTCCGCCGTCGCGACCTCGACCCTGTCCCCCAGGCCTAGCCGTGCTAACAGTGCGTCCACGTCGTGTATGGTCTCCCTAGCAAGGTCGCTCTGCACACGAATTGAAATGCCACTTAGTTCGTACAATTACAGTAACGATACATTGCAAGTTTTGTGGAAGAAGTACTGACCGTTCGGTGAAATGCCGAGTCATTTGGGTGGGGTAGGTGTCCGCGAGCGGAGGGCTCGTGCCTCGAGGCGAGTCAGCAGCGCGCACAACCCGAGCAGCGTGTGCGTGGTGCGTACCACCGGATGTACTCATCGTACGTGCCGGGGTCGTACGGGCATCCTCTTGGTGAACGTCAACCAACGCCTGCGCCCACTGCTGAACGTGAGGGATCATTCGTGCCGCCCAGCTAGCGGCACCAATGAACCCCTTACATGTGACCTGCATGAGAACATGAGCAATGGCGTTAGTTCGCAAACATGAAAAAATGTGGCGAAATAGACATGGAAGAGCACTTACATGTGCGTGAGGTGGGACCACCTCACCGGTGGGAACGAGGAAGACTGGCGGAGGCGAAGCGCCTCATCACGCGATGCGGCGTGCGTCTCGGCGTACACGTCGTAAACAAGGTGGCGCCGTGTGAACCAAAAGCGGCGTCACGGGTGCCTTTGCAAGGAGAGGCCGTGAGGTGCTCGCTCATGCTACCGACTCGGGTGGTAAGGGCGCCGATGACGCGATCATCTGTCAGCTGGTCGAACATCGCTACGTACTCGGGGTACTAAGCGTGTGTCGTCACAGGCGCGTACATCGGCTACAAAAAAAAGTAATGGTAAAGTTAGAGAAAATAATTTGAAAATAATCGCATAGCTCATGGTAAAGATCATTTTACTAACCCGTCTGCAGCACCACAACGTCCCCATGGTAGGACGGTCGACGTCGTCCCCGGGGGCGTGGTAGAAGTCAGGTCCGTAGGGTGCTAGATCGATGTGCGGTCGGCCGATCTGGAACCTCTCAAAAGACCTGGCCCAAGCGAGGAGAGGGCGATCCGTGAGAAGGACCGGTCCCCACGCGACGACAACCGTCGCAAAGGCCCCGGTACATCGTAGCCAGCACAGCCGATCCCCACGCTAGCTGCGGGATCTCCTCCATCTCGGCGTCTGCGATCGTCCTCGCGTACTGGATCAAGTGCTTTTCGACGGTGTCTCCGTGGGTGGAGGTGAACAGAACCCCCAACGACCTAGCAGTGCGCCTCGAAGTGGCGACTGACAACGTAGTCCCCTGCTCCGGGTGCCATTCGCTCGGGCTACAAAAAAAATAATGGTCAGTTTCACAACTTTAAGACATAGTGAAATAAAATGTACATAAAGTTAATGTCACTTACGTAAAACTGTATCAGCCACTTCTGCGTTGGACCGTGCTTATTAGCGAAAGGTGTGTACTCCTTTGTCGGTGGCGGCACGTCCATGAAGCGGGCTAAAGCTCGCTTTGCCACTCGGGTGGACGTCCTCAGGCACTACCACGTGCCCAGTGCAAGGTAGGCCAAGCAGGTAGGTCACATCCTCTAGTGTGGGCGCCATCTCACCGCACGGGAGGTGAAAGGTGTGCGTCTCCGGGCGCCAGCGATCTACCAAAGCGGTAAGCAGGCTCCTGTCGTACAGGAACCTCCTAGAGGCACTACGCCCGTCCTCTGCATCTGTTGCGGTCGCCTCCACCATCAGTGCTATGGGCAGTAGCCCTGCAGCTCTCAACCTGTAGGAAGACATTTTCACAACTATTAGTTCAAATGAACAAGATTTAGTAAGGGAAGTCTGCGAAAAGTGGACGAACCTGGGAACCCATTGGGGGTCGACCCGCCATGCCCTCATCGGGGTGCGCAAGTGAAGGGCACTCAGCTCGAGCGGTGCCTCCCCCTCTGGAGGCAGCGCGGTGGCCAAGCGACTCCGATGAGTCGCGTCGACCACTGGGTCCAATAACTCTCCCTCCATCGCCATACCTGCAATTGAATAAAGTAATATTAGTACAAAATTAAATGAACAATTAAACTGATGCTGTAATTACAAATATAATTTGAATAATAATACCACACTCTACAGTCCAAAAACGCTAACAACTGGAATGCGATAATGACACATCCAACGAACATACAAATTCGAACCAAATAGAATTCGGTAATAATACACCCAGCAAATAGAATTTGGTAGTAGTACACCCTACAAATAGAATTAGGGAATATCTGGGCATTACACATCATATGACCATACATGCATTACAAATAGAATTCAACATATCACATTGACATGCGACCTAACAATTACATACATACGGAGACCGTACAACAATTTCACGGCCTCTGAACTGTTGGGCAATACTTGAAAGAGTGTCCCATCTCTTTACAAATGGAGCATTTCTTTGTGCGATGCCCGCTTTCTGCAGCGTCCATGTCATTCCTTATACGTCTTGTTTGTCGTCGCCCTACGCCCTTCAGCCTGCTAATATCAGAAACCCACCGTGTATCCTCCCATCTTTGATGCTCCGTGAACAAACCCACCACTCGAAAGCCATATATTTCTCCACTCCAAGTTGCCGCCACCGCTTCTTTACTGAAAAATTGCGATAAGAATATACACAGGTCCATCGAATTATCGAGCACGCAGCCATTACGTGCGAGCATGAAAGCATGGCTTGACGCCTTGAGCTTATTGCAGTGCATACACATGTTTGCCAATGTAGAATGCATTCGTGAGCAACTTTACGCCGGTTCGTCCCACGTCCTCCTTTCTCTTTGCATAGTACCTCGAAACGAAGCTCCCTCGTACCCATTTTCAATGATCTATGCATCTCCCCTTCTTCCCTTTGTCCTCTCAGACGTCTGAGATCACCTCAAAGTATTTCACATCAGGATTACTCATGGCAATCGCATACGGCATGATGATCCACAAAGTACCATAACACGAAGAACACCCTCCACTATAGCAACAAGAGGAAGGGGTCTCAGTCCTCGCATGACCCAGTTGTAAACCTCAGCCAAGTTAGTCGTCATAACCCCATACCGGGAACCATCGGTGTCATAAAGCAGTGCCCATTTCTGCCTAGGCTCATGCTCTATCCATTCAGATAAGCATTTCGTCGATCTTCCATTCCTCCGGACCAAGTGCGGAGGGTGCGTGAAGTAATACTTCCGATTACTCTTGGGGCTTCCTCCGTGCTAGGAATTGGCCTCTTCGTTGCTTCTGCGGTATGCCTCGATGTCAGCTCGTCCAACTTTTTTCACAGTGCATCAAACTTTCTCTGTTGGGTCTGGTCGCACAACCTCTTAAAAAGCTTCGTAAGATCCTTGTTCCTAAACTGCTTGTAGAAGTTAGCACCCATGTGCCGTTTGCACCACCTACTTCGCATATCAGGCCATGGATGTGTTTCTTCTGCACCTTTCTGCAACTGCACGACCGCCTTCAACAGCCCGGGGTGCCGATCGTGTATAACACAAACTCCAGGGCGCCGATCCACAACCCCAGCTTTCACGTTCCTCAGAAACCAGAGCCAGCTTTCTGTGTTCTCACCCTCCACGAATGCAAGCGCTACTGGAAGAACCTGATTGTTGCCATCAACTCCTATGGCAGTCAATATCTGACCTTTATACTTCCCAGTCAAGAATGTGCCATCAACACATAACAACGGACGGCAATGCCTGAACGCGTTGACACATGCACCAAAAGCAAAGAATGCCCGCTGAAGTACCATCTTCCCAGCGAAGCGCTGCGAGGGCCGCTCACAAATATCGACATAAGTTCCAGGATTTCTTTCCTTGATCACCTGAAGCATACCTGGTAGGTTCTGATACGCGTCTTCGAATGTACCAAATCTAGTTTCCAAAGCCTTCTGCTTCGCCCTCCAAGCTTTGGCATAGCTTATGGTGTACTGAAACCTCTGCTCTATTGCAAGTATGATGGCACGTGGCTCTAAATTCAAGTTGCCCACAATCTTCCCATACATTGCATTTGCAACAAAACACGAAGATATGTTTCTATGTGATTGGGCAGACTCAGTAGCACGCACGCGTGTGTGGGACAACTATAGAACACTTTCAAGCGGTATCCCATTTAGGCGATGCATGCACACGCCATTGGCAGCCCTCCATCGGCATCGACATCGTCGTCCGTGGTCCGACCAGAACCTTAAAGGTTCTCTGAGCGACACCGCCTATCATCCATCGCTTCTGAACCTCACTCTTATTCTTGTAAATGGCACCTTGCCTCACCTCATTCCTATCTGACCGCCACGGGAAGTGTTCACCCTCGTTGACCACCAATCTATCGGCCGACATGCATCCCCTCCGTGAAATGCTCTTCGTCGTCTATGTCGTTACTCAAATTGTCATACTCACGGCTTTACGCCTCCATTGCATCAACCAACGATTCAATGTTTTCTCCTCGTCGCCACGCATACTGTGATTCTGAACATCTGGATTTGGAGCATAAGCTTCCTCATCTCGCACACCTTCGGTTCGGCTACTCTCCCCAACTTCCTCGCTTCATCACCACCGGCCTCCTCACGCATCGTATGGTGATCTTGGTTTTCGAAATGCTTGCACCAACAACACTAATGGCCAACCATTTTGGTTGCCAATCTTATGTCTGAGCTCCAAGACTTGACCCTTCAGTTCTACTAACTCCCGAAGACGTGTAATCCGTCTCCGAGACCCCCTCCGTGCGACTTCAGATCATGCAATTCCCTATCCAAGGAGAACATGTTGTACAACCATCATTAACCGTGCCCCCCTAACGCTCACCAAAGACGTGACAAGCCCACCATAACACTTGGGAAATGACTAAGTTCCACCCCTTGTGCACCCATCTGCGGAACCCCTTCTCCGTAGTGTATTTTAAATTCTACTCGTTCGTCCATACCTGTCAAACATGCCATTGATTGTTTATGATGGCACGACAAAACGCTACCACATTTCAACTCTTAATCTACTCATACGACGACATACTCGGTATTACAACAGGTAATATCGTTTTATTCTATGATGAAAATATTTTTGCTATTGCGCAGGTTGGCTGACGTCGCACCGATACTGTTAACCTACCACGTGCCGAGAGAGCTTGTGCGGCGGATCCCCGTATACTACCTACTAAATAATTAAAACTCTACACAATCCGATCGCTAAATCGTGAATTTAAATAAACTACTGCTAACCCTGCAAAATTCAAAATCACTAAATCTTTTTCCTAAAAAACTAGTAATACAATCAAAATCCCGTATACTACCTACTAAATAATTAAAATTCTACACAATCCGATCGCTAAATCGTGAATTTAAATAAACTACTGCGAACCCTGTTAAATTCAAAATCACTAAATCGTTTTTCTATAAAACTACTAATACTACCGAAATCCCGTATACTAGCTACTAAATAATTAAAACTCTACACAATCCGATCGCTAAATCGTGAATTTAAATAAACTACTGCCAGGCTAAATTCAAAATCACTAAATTGTTTCCTGCTAACCCTAATTCTTAATACAATCTTTTTTTCTAATTTCTAATACAATTCAACGCTATATTTCAATCCTAATAAACTCTATTGCTAATCCTAATTTGATCACTACAATGAACATTAAAAAAGATGACAAAAATTTTTTTACCTCAACCCGCGACGAAATTCTCCTCTCCTCCTCCTCCTCTCTTCTCTTCCTCCTCCTCTCCCTTCTCTTCCTCTCCTCCTCCTCCTCCTCTCCTCCTCTCCCTTCTCTTCCTCTCCCCTCTTTTCTCTGGCGGCGGCAGAAATGAATGGCTTCGGGCTATTGGAGAAATGAGGCCGAAGGCTTCGGGTGTGTTGGGTTAAGGCTCTCTGTCGCAATTCCAAATTGCGACAGAGAGCCTGCGACAGGCCTCTGTCGCAATTTGGAATCTGACGCAGAAGTCTGATCTGATCTGTCATAATTCCAAATTGCGACTATACCGTTAGTCACAATTTGAAATTGCGACAGACTCTTTGTATCTATTCCAAATTGCGACAGACGGGTACTTCTGTAATTGTTTTCTTTCGGCACATTATTTCTGTAATTTTCTTTAAAAAATATATTATTTTAAAAAAATTCGAGCCCCTTGTCTCTTCTTTCCATCGATAACACTCACTGGAGACTGGCAATCTCTGCGTCCGTGCAGCGTGTGGTTTATACAATTTTTTTTTGTTTTTAGATTTGAATTTTTTAAGGTGAATTTTTTAATTTGAATTTTTTGTTTTTGAATTTAAACTTTTCAGAGTCGAAACTTCTTTATTTTAATTTTTTCGAGTTGAAACTTTTTAATTTAATTTTTTGAGTTGGAACTTTTCAATTTGAAAATTTTTCAACTCAAATTTTAAATCAGAACTTTTCGAACTAAAAGTTTTTGAATAAAAAAATTTTGAATTGAAAGCTTTTGAATAGAAGGTTTTATGAGTTGAAACTTTTCGATTTAAAATTTTTCAAGTTGAAACTTTTTATTTGAAATTTTTCGAGTTAAAACTTTTTATTTGAAATCTTTTTGATTTAAAATTTTTCGTGTTGAAACTTTCCGAGTTGGAACTTTTTCGATATAAAATTTTTCGAGTTGAAACTTTCTAATTTAAAACTTCCTAATTTTTAATTTTTTATTTAAATTTTTGAGTTGAAATTTCCTATTTATACTTTTTAAAGTTTAAATGTTCTAATTTTAAATTTTTGTGTTATAGAGGGAAGAAGGGTGTGGGAAGTGAGTAGGAAAAAGGAAAGGGGAGATAGATGGAGAAGATAGGCACATGACATTATAGGAAGGTGACATTAAATTTATTAGTTTGCGGGTAGCCTCAAAATAGTTGTACTCTTGAACCCTCTCTCTTCCGAGCAGGGTTAGAATTTTCGTTTGATGAAAAAATTCGGAACCAGGCGAAATCCAAAATTTCGCCCGAAATTTCGGAATTTCGGTCGGAGGAGATTCAAAATTCAAATCCGGTTTGATTTCCACCAAAATTTCGAAATTTCGCCGAAAATACCCGAAATTTCGCCGAAATTACCCGAAATTTTGGTCAAAATGAACTGACTGAAAATTGATTCAAACGATGTCAAAAAATTTTGAAATTTTTTTATAGATTACACACACATTAGACATGTTCTCATAAAATTTTCCGGTTATTATCAGTTCTGTGTATTTTTAAAAAATTCAAATATTGATACTATCCCGATGAAACGTTGATCGGCAAGTTTGAACCGGATAAAAAATAGTACAAAGGACGTTAGAACATTTTTAAATTTTTTATGGAGATTCCTAACATATTTATGATATTTTTGTAAACATTTCAGATGATGATCAATTGTGAGGGATTTATAAAAATTCAAACATTGGTACTGTCTTGGTAAAGCGCTGAGCAGCAAGGTTCATCCGAATGAAAATTAGAACAAACGAGCTTGTAAAATTTTGAAAATTTTTCTGGATGGTCCTGACACATACATAATATTATCATAAAATTTTCATATGATGATCAAGTGTCATGAATTTTAAAAAACGTGAAAAGTGCTACTATCCTGTTAAAAGACCGATGATCAAGACATAGATTTAATTTAGCAATAAAAAAGGTTTAAATTTTTAAAAAAATTTACATAAGGGTGGCAAGGAAATGGTTAATATCTCATAAAAATTTAGAATCATGGTCATGGTCCAGCGAATTTATAAAATTCGTAGAAGGCACAGTGCCATTTATGTTCTTTCTCTGTTTGATTTTTGAAATATAATAAAACAAATTAAGTTCAGTGCTTACTGCATTCATAGATTTTATTAAGCAAACCAAGAAAGTTAATTTTTTTGAAAATTTTATATTATCTTCCCCAGAAATAAATGCATCAACAGTAAAAATATCAGAAATTAATAAATTAATTTAAGATATTTAAAAATTCAAAAACAGAGAGAGTTGAAAACTAGTACTTTGAATGTCAGAATTTTTATAAATTCCTGGAGAAATATTTTGAGCTTAAAATTTTACATAAGAATACTTAGCTCAAATAAATTTGAAAAACAAAATTTCAAAAAGTTATAAAAATATTTGAATTGGCTGATAAGTCCAAAATAGAAAACAGAAATATGTACACAGTACATTGTCAGAATTATTGTAAATTCTGTGAGTAATATTTGCCTCTGAAATTTATACAGTACTAAGATAACTCCCTATCCATAACACATTAAATTCATTAATAAATTTAAGACATGATTACTAACTGATTCAATGAATCCATCATAGCTCTGTTCGCTGAATTGATTTTTGAAATATAATACAACAAATTAAGTTCAGTGCTTACTGCATTCATAGATTTGATTGAGCAAACCAAGAAAGTTGAATTTTTTTGAAACTTTTATAGAATGGTACTGAGGAAATTATTAATCTGTCATGCAAATTTTAGATGATGATCACACTCGAGAAAATTTAGAAAAATCTAACAAGTTTACTGTCCCAATTATGTCCATTCTGTTTTTGATTTTTTAAAGATAACAAATGATGTTAAATTATTTTGAAATTTTTTTTGTATGATCCTAAAGTTATAAGGATGGTACCATAAATTTTTCTGATCATTATCAAGCTTGTAAAATGTTTTGAAAATCTGACAGTGTTTCTGTCCAAATCATAAAAAATCTCAAAAAATTAGTTTTTCATCATATTTTCATGTAAGATCACTTTATTAGGTGTTATTGGACTAATTCCGGTCATATCAGGCCCAAAAAAGTCAAAAACTAATTCAATGCTCTGTGATTTGTGAAACTTCCGAAAGAATGAAGTCCAGTGCTTAGTGATTTGTAACATCCTGAAAATTAAAATAAAGTAAGAAATTAAAATTCAGAATTAAATTATAATTATTGTTGCTTTTTCTGCATTTTCTGATTTTTTTGCATTTTTCTTGATTTTTGCTTCATTGGAAAAGTGTAATCAAGAAATAAAAGAATAACAAAAATGAAATCTAAAGCAAATAAAATTCCAAAATCATGGATAATCTTGAGAATAACTTGGAATCCCAATTTTAAATGATAAAATGTCATATCCAATATTTATGCATAAAATCCAAACTCATTTATTGCACCAAGACTAGAAACAGTTGCATTGTCAGAATTAAATGAAAATAATGATGACTTATCTCCAGCTAAAAATTTTATATTATCTTCTGAAGCCATTAATTCACCTACATTAAAACTTTTAGAAATTAATAAATTATTTTAGAATATTTAAAAATTTAAAACAGAGAGAATTGAAAATTAGTACTCTGAATGTCAGAATTTTTATAAATTCCTGGAACAATATTTGGAGCTGAAAATTTTACATAAGGATCTCTAGCTCAAATAAACTTGAAAAACAAATTTTAAAAAAATTTACAAAATATTTGAATTGTCTGATAAATTAAAATCCGAAATCAGAAAACTGTGCAGAGCAGATTGTCAGATAAGTTCAGTGCTTACTGCATTCATAGATTTTATTGAGCAAACAAAGAAAGTTGAAATTTTTTGAAAATTTTATAGCATAGTACTAAGGAAATTATTAATCTGTCATAAAATTTTTAGATGATGATCACACTCGAGAAAAGTTAGAAAAATCTAACAACTTTACTGTCCCAATTATGTCCATTTTATTTTTGATTTTTTACAGATAACAAATGATGTTAAATTATTTTGAATTTTTTTTGTGTGATCCCAAACTACTAAGTATGGTTCCATAAATTTTTCATATCATTATCAAGCATTTAAATTTTTTTAAAAATCTGAGAGTGTTTCCGCCCAAATTTTAAAAAATCTAAAAAAATTAGTTTTTCATCAAATTTTTATGGAAGATCACTTTCTAGTAGGTTATTGGACCAAATCCGGTCAAATCCGGTGCTCAAAATTCAAAATCCGGACTCCAAACCCGAAATTTCGGCGAAATTTCTGAAATTACTGTGGTATTTCCAAATTTTTTTTAAATTTGCCCGGCTCCTACAATCTCGGAGGGTCCGAAATCCGAATTTTCGCCGGAGGCGAAATTTCGTCGAAAATTTGAACCTTGCTTCCGAGCATACAGCTTGCTAGTTTGGTCGACGCCCGCTGACGGACGCATTGGTCCAGCTCGCCATCGAAGCTTGACCAGGGCCACAGGATTTGCGATCGAAGTAGGCATTTTTCGAACATCTATAGGGCATCGTCATACAACACTGAGGGGATCGGTCGCGCCTGGGAATACATCGGCGGTGGGACAGGGATCGAGCGGACGTGGACGACAGCGAACGCAGCACTGAGCGCAAAGCTGCCTGTGCCTCGCCATGTGCGCAGTCGATGCCATCGACCACGTCTACTTTGCCTCCGGCCCCAAGCCGCTGCTCCTTCCCACCCTCCGCTGCATGCCAGCTTCTCGCCCTAGTTACACGCCCACACCGAGCGACAGGGGCGGAGCCAACCCAGGCTGCCGGACCATATCTTCTTAGGCTAAACTGCAATTTTATTTATTTTTTAACATATTTTTATAGACACTTGTCATGGCAGACGTCAGACCCAGATTTAGGTGGCCCGAGGCCTGCCTCTGCCTCTGTCGAGCGAGAAACATCGGGAGTTCCCCCACTGGAGGAGCCGTGAGGGATGCCACCTTGTTGCGCTCTCTATCTTGCATGGATGGGGTAGGAGAGAGATCTGTGGGAGGGTGGTGAAGTCAGCTAGGAGGATGTTATATACAAATTGGGAGGCGATCCATCGCAAATTTGAGGTGGTCCATCTGTCGGCCTTAATCTAAGGATGTGTTTAATTGGTGAGATGAGATTGAATGGTATAGAACGATTCTGTACCATTTAGTTCTATTATTTTATGTGAATGGAATAATTCATCATCTATAGGAAACATTTCTTAAATTTGTATCCCGCTGTCTAGAATGAGAAAGTTCTATTCAAGCAACCAAATAACTTTTTTTGAACCATCTCATACATATGCCATTTATAGAGGTGTAAAAAAAACTCGAGGCTCGCGAACTACTCGAGCTCGGCTCGCGAGAGGCTCAGTTCGAGCTTGACTCGAGCTCCAAATGAGCTGAACTCGAGTTCGAGCTCCGAACGAGCTGAACTCGAGTTCGAACTTGCGAGCTTAACCGAGCCGAGCTTTCTCAAACTTGTTACCTAGTTTACTTGAGCTGAGTTTACTCGAGTTTGTTACCGAGCGTACCGAGCTTATCAGAATTACCGAGCTTATCAAGCTTACCGAGCTTACTTGTGTTTGGACCAAGCCGAGCTCGAGCTTGAGTCGCGGCTCGGACCCTAACTCAAGCTTGGCTAGCTCGAGCCTGGAGGATCAGGCTCGCTCGAGCACAGCTCGTTTACAACTCTAGCCATTTAGTACAAGCAACCAAACATACACTAAACCATGAGAGGAGGCTGAGAGGTTGACCGACGGATCATCACTAATAGGTTCTTTTAGTAGTAGAGATCATTTCTATGGTTTTCAGAAGTGACCCAACGCTACAACTCATCACTGAAAAGACCCCGTTGTAGAAAGTGAACCGTCTCCTAAAAAGTTCCCTGCTACAAGATTCTCGTAAGATTCCTGCGTTTCAAATGGATCCTGAAAGAAGCCCGACGGGAGTTTTCCACAGAGAAAATAATGCTGAAGCAACTAAACCTTAAAGAAAACATGTGATAATTAAAGGAATCCAAAACCACATCTGCGAATCAAGAGCTACTCCCACCGCTTAGCGACGATGCCGTTAAAGAGGGTGAAAGGGCGACCACGGCGGACCGTTGATCACCCCTAGTGTCCAGGGTTCCTAATTACTTAGACCGCTTGGGATGCTGGAGTTTTTTTCTCAATTTCTATAGTAATTGAGCTGTTTTTATGAAAAAAAATTCCCATAAAATCGCTACATTCCGAAGGAAGCCTTGTCAGTGAAGGGTGTAACAACGTAAAGAGTTCGTGCGAGTACCGAACTGGGATCGTCTGTACCGAACTGTACAGAGTTTTACTTCTCAGGTGGCACCGTCTGTACCGAACTGTACCGAGTTTTCACCACACACGGCCATTGCAATCCACGGATCATCCCGAAAAAGCTTCAACGTGGCCCGTTAATTTCATGGGCCGCCCATACTGCTTAATTGGGCCCGCCCTATCCACTTCCGTCTTGTGCTTCCAGACCAAAGAAAGGCCCTACGCATAACGGCTTAAGCCCAACCCGCGATCGACCATCCAATCGGACGGCTTCGGTTGGCGGGCGTCTCGAGCGGTGGCCGAATCGCGGCCGCCGCAGGTTCCCGCGACGGACAAGGGCGAGGGTTTTAACGCAGGGTTTGCTGTGGTTTTCCTTTCCTGCGGCGGCGGGCGGCGACAGGTCAGACCCGGCCGGACGCTTGGCTCCCCTCCCCTCCGCTCGCGATCCATCTCGATAGAGGCGAGAGACGAGGGCGGGCATGGCTGGACACGCCGCCCCGGAGGTCCCCAGGAGGTGCCATCACTGCGCCGGCCCCCTCTCCAAGGACATGGTACAACGATGATCCCGGATTCGTCTTCTCCTCCTCCTCGGACGGTCGCGGGTGCCGCCGCCTTCGTGTCTTGCTGCGTCGATCTGCTGTGCTGCTCCTTATCTCTTCCGGGGGTTGGTCCCTGCGTCGTCGTGAGGATTCGTCGTGTTCGTGCTCCCGTGTTAGTAGTGGGTCGTTGCGGGGGCGTCGGATTGGATAATGGATCGTGGTGGTGTTCAGTTCTTGGCTGGTTTCTCTTTTCCCCTCTTTGTCTATGTGGCCTGTATCAGGCTGTGGTTCTAGCTGTATAGATGGTTCAGGTTTTGCCAGTACTTGGTGTTAGATATGCTTGTGTAATTGAATTTTATGCCATGTTTGGTGCAACGCAGTTTATGCGATTAATTGTACTGATGCGTGATTTGGGATTGTTTGAAGGAAACAAGAAGCTGGACGGTGCCTCCGTTGGTTCGAGACAGCTTCTCTATGGTAATGTTCCCTCCACTTCTACTGCGCTCTACCGCAAGATTTTCCAAACTTTGGCTTTTGTTTGTCTAAAGTTTTACTTTTCTCCCATGTTTAGTAACTTTGTAAATTTTCACTAATATGTAGGTAAAATTGGTTAGCTTTGTGTTACAACTTATTTCTGATGTTCCATAGATACGGACGTTTATGTAAACACTGACCTTATACTGCAAGATCTTTTATAGTGTGTTGTGCCTGTACTAACGATATCTGTATGATCACATTGTAACAGATTGGTTCTGCTATTGGGGGTACTGCAGGCGCATTTTATGGTTTTAACCACAGTATGTCGCTACCTTTTTTGTCTGTTGATTAATTGAGTTGCCTGTGCACAAGTTGGGGTATTTGTGGGGCGAATAATTTATTATGTTTGCAGCAATAGTTTTTTTCCACCTTGTCGTTAGTGAATATAATTAACTGGGAGTCCATATGCAGCAGTCATATCACCTCGGTTGTGTGGTTGTGAAAAGTGCTACTAGTGGCATGGTAATACCTGTCATTCATCTTACAGTGAACCTCGTAACATTTTCAAATCTCAGTTCAGACATGCATGTAGTTTCTTGCCGCGTTAGTAAAGCTTTGTCTATGTTGCCATTATCCTTGTATGTGAAAATAACACTTTCTACATAGTAGAATGTATGTTATTGTTGAGCTCCTTCTTGTACATGCCTATGCACATGGAAGTTTCTTTTCCCATTTAATACACGTGATATTTTCTCACCTTCATTTACATCCAGTAGATGTTCTTGCTTGGTATTTGTGTTGACAAATGGATCTGGATTGAAAATTGGTTATCTATTTTATGCTATTATACAACTGATATTATCTTTCCATCAGCATTGATTTTTGAATTTTTTGATGTAGCTATGCCTGTTGTTCGACGTTACATAAAAGGGCCAATGTGGATACATTTTCTTGTTGGTGTAAGTACAATGTTCTTTTTTTTTCAAATGTTGACATTATCTTGTTGACCCGTTTGAGGTTAACATTGTTTAGTGTAGGGAGAAGTCCATCCAGCATCCCAAACTATGAATCCATACATTTGACCTATTAAACCTTGTAATCCGGTTTAAATAACATCCTAATCCAGTTTCAAATAGTAGTATTGCCCGTGTGGCATAATGAGTGGGTGGTTTTGCCATGTAGGATGACACGTTGGTCAAGTTCACTTCTCCCTTGTTGAGTTCCCAATCATGCTTCTATGGCTGCCGACCCTATAGCTTCCCCTCTCTATTTCGATTTGGAAGTGAAACTCTTGTGAGCCCCATATGTCATTCACCTAAATTTGCCCAGTGTGTCATTCAACATGGCAAAACCGCTCACTCATCATGCCACGAGGGCAATACCACTATGTGAAACCGGGTCAGGGTGCTATTTGAACTAGATTGCAATCTTCGGGGAGGTCAAATATCTAGTTTCATAGTTTGGGGTGTTGGACGGACGTTGAGCAAAGTTTGGAAGTGTTATATGGACCTTTTCCTTTAGTGTATAGCCATAGTTGCACCCCAAGAGAAGTTTTGAGACAAATTTTGTATACGAATGCTTTCTCTTTTTTCTTTCGAGAATAATAATGAAAAGATGTTCTCACGGTGATTTGGTACAAAGATTGCATAATGATCTTATTGTTTTAGTACAATATGAGGATTCTTAAGTCTGATCTGCTTTTCTCCTGCAGGCCCCTCCAGTTATTGTATTCTCTTCTGCGTGTGCTGGATTAGCAGGTCAAGCACTATTCTTCTATATTTCACTCTCTTTTTTTTGTTGCTATTTAGCTATTTTCTGCTTATAATTCTGTTGTTGAAAAAGTCAATTTTGTAAAAAAAAACTTTCTTGATATCATGGTCATTAGATTAAGTTTCCATTTTATGCATTTTGCTCGACATAGTTACATTCAATTTATAGTGATGCTATGTACTGAAAATGTTTCGTTCCTTGGCTCCACTTCAGTGTATCTAGATACATTTCTTTTACCTCTCAGGATTCTGAAATTAGTGTCCATGATGTTACCCCCATAGAACTTCCATCTCATTGCTGCTTTGTGCTTTTCATAAAGCTCCGATAACCATCACTGCAATATACCCCGTGACAAGTTGCATCCACTGCTGTACATACCCTGTCGCAAGTTGCATCTACTGCTGTACCATTAGATCAGCAGTGGTTTTTGCTCAGACAATTCTTGTGCAATTCTTCGACTTGACCTTATATAGTTTCATGATGTCCCCTTCTAAGTAGTTAGATTTTTTTTGCAATAAATCTGGAACCAATAGGAGGGCACCACAAATGCATAGTAGTAGCATAGGTGTTGTACATCTATCTGGCATGCGCATAACTCGTCATGCTTGGCTTTGCTTAGCCAGCAGTGGGAAGGTGTGCATGCATTGTTGCAAGTTGCAACATGTGCTAGCGAGAGTGTTCCTTCTACCATGTGAACAAGCCATTATGTGATTTGGGCTGCTGGGTTGGTAGAACCTTGTGGAAGCATTGAGAAAGCATGAATAGAATAGAAAACAGGTATACTGTTTTCAATTTTTTGGAAGTAAATAAGAAGTATGATAGGGGAAGAATATTTCCTGCATGATGGTGCAAATGCCTCACAATGTTTAAGTCATGTATCTTGCTTGTAAATAGTATACTAATAAAGCAAGAGAGAAAAACCTGGTCCTATCCAGTCCGGAGTACCCTTCTATAAACCAAAAGTTAAAACTTGGCATCTGCATTATGGCGTTTGGTTTATAAAAAGTGTGGTACACTGACTAGATTGCATTGGTTTTCTCTTTTGCTTTTGGGCAGAGCCTTTTTTTTAGGAAGTGTGGCGTTTTGGCATTCTCAGGCATTAGTATTATCGTGCAATAAATATCTTACTATGTTGTATTTACTTCCAAAAAATTATTTGAATAGTAGCACTCCTGTTTTGGTCTTTCTTTTAGACGAAAGACATTCCTATTTTCTCTGTTGATGTGAGCCAGAACTTAATATCCGTTTGCCATCTCTTAAAATTCTCCCCACAAAATTGCTTATATTCCATTGCTTTAGGCACTTGGCATTCCGGGACAGGCTTGTATAGTCATATGTCTATTGGATAATATTTTTGTTGGAATTTGAATTACTGGTTTGATTTGAGGATTAATGGGTTCTAATCGGAGCAATTACAATAACTACTAGAGTTGTAAGACATTAGAGTAATAGCATGTATTGTCCAGTGGTACCGTTCACGTGAACAGCACCACGTGGCACTGTAGCACTCTTCAACAGATAGGATTAAGGGCATGTTTGGTTCCTGGTCCCAGACCCCATGTTTACCTTACCAAAATTTGGTGATGCCCACAAGATTAGGCTAATGTTGGGTTCAGTTCCAAATTTTAGCATTGCCTTGAAAATTTTGGTAGCCAGCTATGCTAAACTGTTTTTCAGGCAACTTCAGAGCGGTAGAATCGTCCACCAAAATTTTAGTAGCGCAACTGCAACTTGGTTTATTGATGCGGCGGGTAGTAGTTGGTTGTAGTACATGCTTTAATTTTTTATTAACAAGCTTCAAATGATCATATTTTCTAAACCGTGTATCCGATTTGTGATCCATCTGAACCGTTGTATTCCTTGTGATTTAGTCAACAAACATGACTCATATTAGCTACATTTTGGTGTAAAAAAATTAGATGCCATGTGGGGCCCATGTGGCATACTAGTCATTTGAACCAAAATATTTTGTATTCCTTCTGATTTTATCAAAAAAAAAGACCCATAATTTGGGTCTTGTTTTGTTGATTAAATCACTAAGGAATATACCGATTCAAAGCGAATCACAAATCGGATATACAAGTTTAGAAAATTTGGTCATTTGAAGCTTGTTAATAAAAAAATGAAAGCATTTAATGCAATCAACAACCACCCACCACATCAGCAAACCAAGCTGCAGCTGTGCTTCCAAAATTTTCACGAACAATTCTGCGGCCCTCAAGTAAATGTCCAGCTTGGCACAACTGGGTTTTACCAAATATTTTCAAGGCAATACTCAAATTTAAAACTGAACCAAACACTAGCCAAATCTTGAGGGTATTATCAAATTTTGCTAAGGTAAAGTGCGGCCATGAACCAAACATGCCCTTAGTTTTTTTTTTGCAGCTGCTCTTTAGAGATAATCGTTTTGGGATAAGTTGCTTTGAGTGTTTGGTCAATATATGTTTTGATCTTTAGATTAATTGTTAGGGGCTCTGATGCATATGATTCTGGCCCTCCTCTGTATAGCAATTCATATATTATGGCATGTAAATGTTTGATTTGTGCCATGTCATTGCTATCAATTGTTCTTTTATACGTTTGATGAAGTAAGCTTTTAATTTTATCTCTAGGTGGTACAATACCAGCCCTTGCACAACTGGCTTTGTCATCCTATCATGCAGCCATGCCATCGCCATCATTTGCCCGCTCTGCTTCTCATGACGACATACACAAGACCAGAAGCTCCTCGCTATTGTAACTTGCTGGCACAGCATATCCTTCACAGAATTGTCTGCCTTAACAAACTATCCTGATTATGCAAGACCACCGCTCTACAAAATATGAATGTGGTCTAGCTTTCCACCTGATTACGATGGATGCTTTTGTAAATGGTAAAAATTTTCCTGTGGAATGATGTCATATATGTTTTATTCTCGGTTTTGATATTTATCTCTATTCATAGGTTGTGCCTGCCACCGAGTCATGTATCTATCCTCGGTTATGTTTGTGATACAATAAGTCCTGGAGTGTTGTGACCAACTTAAAATCACCTGATGTTCTTTTCATCTTTTCCAATAAGCATACATACTTTTGCTCTACACATGTGTGGCTTCATTCAACTTTGACAGGACAACAGATTTTTAAGCTATGCTGTTTATAGGTCGTGATTTGGCCGCATCCCTTGGATTCATTTACCCATGTTCCTATTTTTAGATCGTGATTTGACAGTGCAAAAAATTTCTCAGAATGTAGTTGGACTATCTGATGTGATTGTCCTCAAATTGGAATTACTGTAAACACGCCTCTGTTTACTTCAAACAAACTATGCAGTGAGCTATGTCTTGAGGGATGCCTTGGTGGATAACATGTGAGCTGTGACAAAGCTTTGGTTTGTCATTGTGTCGGGACCATTTCAAGTTCCAGAAGATGCTGGAAAGGAGGAAGGTAGCACTGTTACCGCTGTGCCTTCATCATTCTGTTCTGTAGCACTGGCTTGTTCAGTCGCTATGTGTGATCTGATGCCCGATCCTGGCATCCCAGCCGTTTCTGGAGTGCACATTGTATGCTGCTACGTGCTTGAATCGTACATTGAACCACGGCGCTTCGTTTCTGGATGGCTTGGCAGTTGGGAGCCATCATTCATGTGAAACATATATGTATGTGTATATATATACATATATGTATGTATATATATATGTATATGTATATATGTATAATATTATAAAAAGATATAAAAAAAAGTCCATACTATAAGGGAAATCTTATAGACTATTTTCTCTCGTGAAGTATAAGAAGTGCACATAAAAGAAGAGGCTGCCATAGCATCAATAATTGAAGCGGAGCGGCCAGAAGACACATAATTGAAGAGCAGTGATCAGAAAACCAATTATTGATCCTCTACATGAGGGAATATAGGATTAGGGTAATAATTCTGCAAAGTCTCGTCACTACTGGGTTTGGCTATAAAAAAGAGGTCTCTCCACTGCGAAGACACATAAGCAAAAACATCCGAAATAGTAGAACAGAAAACTCTGCTACTCTCCACCTTCTCCACCCATAACACCTCTAGAATAAGTTTAGGAGTAAGGTAGAAGTAAGAAACCCGTTGCTGCCTTGCTACTACAAATTCTCCTAAGTAGTATAGTAGTCCTTAATATTAAGCTTTTTCGATATGTTGTGCGAATGTTTGTAAGCAATAAGGTATTGTAAAGTAATTCCTCTTTGTGTTAAAACATTTGGGTCTTCCGAAAAGGAAAACCATATGTAAATTATTTTGTGGAATGAAGTTATTTTTCTATAATGCTCGGACTTTCAATCTTGATTATTCTAGTTTTATAGTATAACTTTTATGCTATAAACCTTAAAGAAGAAAAACTCTCACGTAGTTCTTGTTTGGTTGAAGTGCTATACTAAAAGAACCTAAAGTTTGAGATAATTGTTCCTTCGAGTGGAACTGCCTGAGGAGGCGATAAAAGTTCTACCATAAGATTCTAATAAAAATGATTTAAAGGTTGACAGGACGGATTAGCAACTTCACAAACAAAGTAATGAGAAATATGGTGAGTACCGTGTAGGATTTTACAAAATCATTGGTATCTAGTAAGGCAGATTGTCGGTCTTGCCAACCGCTAAAGATCCTGGTCATAACTAAAATTATTCTTCAATTCTTCAAATATCTTTCCTACATCCTTCTTTAGCTCTTCCATAATCTCATTCTTTAGTTCTGATTTTAATTGAGGTGTTATTGTGTCAAATTTCTCTCTAAGAGTTCGATCTCACCAATACATGAGATTTGATCTCATGTCGTCACCGATTTATCGATTCTACGCCTTCAAATCGTATGGCTTATTTTGCATTCTCATAACGTTGAATTAGATGTCAGACAAGTCGGCCGCTCGTACACCCGTTTAGAACGCAGGAACCTCAAATGAAAAAGTTTAATTCCTACAGGAATTAATCGAGGAAAATTTCCGTATTCCAGGCAGGGCCTAACAGCAAACTACCGTGAAGCCAAATCCCCCCGTGGTACAGCAACACTGGGCGAGAAGAGGCCTAGCTTTGGCACTGTAGCAATCAATGCATTTGGCTACAGGAAAAGGTTCTCATACAGTTTATGTAGAGACTACAACTTAAATAGTCTATACAGATATGGTTCGGATCAATCTAAAATCAGATAAATAGTATTTTACTAAGGAAGCATGAATAATATTTCAGCATAGTAAAGAGATATATACAGTATTTTTAGCCGATCCAGTCGTTTATTTTCGATGGAACGTACTACGGGACACTGGATCGAGTGCGTTTGGCCACTACGATCGATGGAGCTATCATTGGCGTCAGCCCGCGGCTCACACGTCACATGCCGTCGCGCTCCTATGCCGCGCAACGCGAACCACGCAACAATTTTAAACGGGAGAACGCGCGCGACGCGACACGGACGCTTCCACTCGCCGACGCCGATCGAACCGATACCCACTTAGCCTCTCCCTCGCGCGCCATCACCGTCCAACAGCCTGTCCCTTGGCTCTACCGCGCTCCTGCTCCTACAAATCCTCCTCTCTAATCCATCCTCTCTCTCACACGCACGCAAACTCACGCCAGAGAGAGAGAGAGGGAGAGGGAGGGATCTTATCTTTCATACATGGACGATAGATACAGAGTTGCGCCGGCGTCGCACGCTCCGCGGCCGGTCCTCCTCTCGGGCGCCAGCAGTGGCAGCCGACACCACATTCAGCCGCTGCCGCCGTGCGGGGCAGCGGCCGGGCGGCTATCGGGCGGCGCCGAGCTCGACATCTTCACGGCCGAGCGCTACTTCAACGCGGCGGACATCGTTGTCAAGTGCAGCGACGCCGCTGCCCCCGCGGCGCTACCTGCGGTGGAGCCGCCGCAGCTGGCCGTGGACGCGGCCAGCCGGAGCGGCAGCACCGCGGTTTCGTCGGAGGCGAGCTGGAACAGCCGCTCCGGGCTGCTCTCCAGCAGCGGCCAGTCGGCAGCGGCGGGTAAGCTCAAGGGAAATGTTGGCAATGGCGTCGCCGCGGTGAGCAATCAGTATCGCCGCGGCGGCAAGAAGCCTGGCTCCGGCCAGCGGTGGAGGCTGTTCGGCAGGGACTGCCCCTGCGCCGGCAGGAAGGCGGTCACCGTTGACGTCGCCTCCGAGCCTCCGAGCCCGACGACCCCGAGGGTCCACGCGAGGTTCGACGCCAGCTCCGCCATCGAGGAGAGCACGATCTTTAAGACGAAAGAACTGCCCCCTGCTCCGGCTCCAAGCGACGAGCCCGCCAAGATGAAGATCACACCGGGAAGCTGCGCGTTTCCTCTTCCAGCCAACAACAACATCTTCGCGGCTGCGCCAAACAAGGGCGGCAGCTCATCGTTCGCCGCTTTCCCGCCGGACATCGGCCGCCGCGTAGTGAGCTCAGGCGGGCTCACGTTCCCGGTGCTCGGCCCAGCGAAGATCGTGATTAGCTCCGTGGTCGACGAGCCGCCGCGCGAGTCGCTGGAGGTGTTCCGCCCCATCGACGAGGACTCGGTGGTGCTCGCGGACCCGCCGCCCGCCAAGTCGGTTGTGGCCCGCGGCGGCTTCACTCGCGCGCCTGCAGCGGCGGCGGCGATGGACGAGGACGCGATGAGCGACACGAGCTCGGAGCTGTTCGACCTCGAGAGCTTCGCTGCGTCGTCGTCGTACCCGACCACGTACCGCGGGCGCAACAGCCGGCGCAACTCGGGCGATGACGAGAAGGCTTACGCCGCCGCCGAGCCGGCGCTGAGCGAGTGCATGTACGCGCCGAGCGAGGCGAGCGTGGTGTGGAGCGTGACAACGGCCGAGGGCGGCGCATTCGACGCGGCCAGTCTGGCCAACTTCTCCAGCGCGGCGTCCGCGTGCTGCGTCGACGAGTTCCGCTTCCTCCCGCCTGAGGCGGCCGCGGGCGGCCAGCAGGACGGCTTCACCGCCGCGATGTCCCGCAGCGCGGGCCGCAAGAAAGGCGGCGGCGGGTTCTTGAACAGCTGCCGGTGCGAGAAGGCGGTCAGCGTCGGGCCAACCCCGGTCCGGGTGGTCCGGCCGCCGGCTGACCCTAACGTGTCTGCCGTCAAGTCGGGCGGCCATGCGATGGGGCTCGGAAGCGGCGGCGAGGCACGGTACCACACCGGCCGCGTCCACATGCCGGTGCGGACGTGATGACTCGCTGGCCAGAGGCGGCTTCACGCAAGTACACTACACAAGTCCTTTTTTCACGTACAAAATGTTTAATTCGGCACGATTTGCATGCGTTCATGAGGTGTTGTATGTAACTTTGTAAGCTTTTCGTGTACGGTTGTGACTAAAACGTGCTGCTGTAATAAGTTGAAGCTTTTCTTGCCCATGCTGTACACTACACTATTATGTGTTCCTAGTGGCGGAGCCAAAAAGTTATAAAGAGGGGGCTTAAAAAAGAGACATCCAAAATCAACTACTATGATTATCGACATATTGTAAAATAGAGAAAGACGCCAAGACGCGGAAGACGAATTGACGCCATGAGCCCGTGACGCAACGTCGCGATTTGGTTTGAAGACGAATCGACCTGCTTGCCTCTGTGCTACGTAGAAGAACTGACCTGTGTGACTATCTCTGTGCTACGCGCATAGGCTATGAGCCAATACCATCGCGGAGGGTCTTTTACTGAGCGCCTGGCTGCCCTATGGGCAGCTCCGCCTTTGTGTGTTCCAACGGATACTGGAAATTGAACTGCAATAGTGCAATCTATGAAATTCCTGTGTTCCAGTCTCCAGATGGAACGCCTAAACTTTGTTGATACACATGATAGCTTGAGTGACACAGCTGAATGTGATGGGATTAGGGATGAAAACGGATAGTAATTCGGATATCAATTTTTTTGTCTTTGTTCTTCAATGAGAAACAAATAGGATATAGAATTTTCTATCCGAATTCATATTCTTGTTTGTGATGTTGAGCTTATTCAAATTCATAAAAAATGAACCTCAAATTCATTATATATTTATTTAAATGATAGAAACAAAATTAGGATATCAATCATTAGGATATTTTTCACCTTTTTATTTATGGGAAGCAAATAATGCGTAATTTTTTTATCTAATTTTATAATCTTATTTTTATAATGAGCTTGCGAAAACCAAAATGTCATATATCTATTTAAAAATGTGAATTTGTTGAAATTCAGATATCCGTTTTCATCCCTAGATGGGATGCCTCCATGCTCATGTTGAGTATGGAGGCGTGCTTGCTATAGCACCAGCCAACCGTCTACTGTTGAGACAACTGTCCAGTCCAGCTTACTGCTGCTGCTAACTCATGGAATATTCGGGTTTGAACTTTTTCCTCACAAGTCCATGTCCGGTTACACATCCTACTGTACACTTTTGAGTTGTGTAATTGTGTTTGTCTCCTAGGTTGGGAGTTGGGACCAGCGCTCTTTGCGTCTCCAATACTTTTTTTGGCTTGCATTATCAGAAGGGGAGATGAGCACCGACGGAGTGTGAGAGGTTGTTTAGTTTGAAGCCAATTTAATCGTAACTAATTTTAGATAAATGTAGTTTACTATACTTTTTATGGAATAAAATTCAATGACATAAGTATGGCAAAGTTTGACAAAAAAAAAATCCGAATCTATAACACGTAGAACATGGAGCTAAGAAAATATGGCAAACCACTGTTGCAGCAATGAATCAAATACCTATCTAAGGGCATGTTTGGCAAGAATTCAGCTTCTCCAGATTCGTGAATCTGGTAAAGTTAAAATTCTAGCTTCACCAGATTCATAAAGTTGGAGCTGTGAGTACATTAAGAGTGTTTGGATAGATCATCTTGTTTACATTTTAGACTAAAAATATTCACTTTATTTTAGCCTACAAGTTTCAGATTTCAAGTGAAATCGGAATCTAAAGTTCTACCAAAAGGTCCTAAAACTTTATAGCATATCTAAGCTTAAGTGTGGTAAAGTTAGCATCAAATGAACAAGCCCCGAGTCCTAACAATGGCAGGATAGAATGTCACCCATACACCTAGCCAACTGACCGGTCAATTCTCCTAACAAAATGAGCTATGTGAAGATCAAGGAATTAATCCTGCCTGCTTAAATTCCTATAGACGTTTATGTTAGGCTTAATCCATCTACCAGGTTTTTTTTGGCCTGTCTGTCAACTCTAGCTGTAGTCTTTAGACTGAAGCTAGAGCTAGATGAGATTGCAAGAGACCGATGATCATGGTGCCCCAAGTGTGTGTATATAATATAATTATCTGGGGTACTATGATCCAAAATAGATATATTCTACTGTGTAAGAGAGGAAGAAATGGATTTAATTAATCAGGGTAGAGTACTCACACTTGTCCTTCCACATCATCCGTATGAGCAACATTTTGGGGCCCGAAGGATGAGTTTGTGTCAATGGCACCACCAACCAAGTAACCAATTTTAGAGGACATTTGGTTCGAAACTAGCGGTTATCAAATTTTGGTTGCCACTTATTGTCTGGACAATGGGCGAGATCGGTTGATATATATTCTTCTCCTTTTCTAGTGCTGCATTTCTTCTTACATAAATGCAAAAGGTACAATTTGAGGACCATTCTCTCTTGTTACAAATTGATCTCATCATTCACAAAATAACAATGTCTCTTAAGTATCTATATTGGTAACAAAATTAATATTATTAGAAGATTTATCACAAAAAGGTACATTGATCGATCTTGTGAATTGTGCTATTGTGCAAGAGCTATCGGATTCATGTTATTGCAATTGCCTAAACTTCTAAAAAAAATGCCATTGCAAACATATTTCTCCCAAAAATTCGGCGCAATCGTAACTTCTTTGAAATATATCTCTCCAATTGCGATCGGGGCTTCGGCCCAATGGTGTGACCGAGCGGCGCTCAGGCTCGATGCGGGTGCGCGTGAAGGAGGCGAGTGCTGCGCGGCGTGCATGCGTGCGTGTGCATATGTAGCTCGTCTGTTATTTTGTTTTTCTATAATGCATGCCAGTGCTCCTGGCCAATTTTTTAAAAAAGAAATATATCTCTCCAATTCGTATTTTGCTCGTATTGTATCAAACTGCCCTAGCTTTGGATGCCTCCTTGACTTTCTCCTCACATCCTGCTCCAACAGCCACCACAAGCTCTAGCACTCCATCAAGCTCTCTCCCAAGTCCCAACTCCCCTCGGTCGACCATCGTCACAGCCACCAAGCCATTCATCCACCTTCCTACTCGGATTCCTTCGACAAAGCAATGGCGGAGTTCCCACCGCGAAGAATCATTGCCACAAATTGATCTTTGCGTGATAGCTGCTGGTAGGCATCCAAATATATGTAGAATGTCCTTCCCGGCGCTGCCAAATTGCCCCGGTTTTGAAACATGCCGCCGCCATCCAAGCTTCATGTACAACTGATCTCTCTCTCTCTCTGACATAATTTACAACTGATATCTTGAGGTAGGGGGTATGAGCAGTAAGACGACCGGGGAATGGCATTTTATACTCCATAAATCATGTTTCCAGTGATATTGTTAGGACAAGTGTGTTTCGCAATGGCATTTTTTTAAAAAGTTAGACATACACAATGGCATTTATCCAATTAACCTAATACAAGGAAAAAAATAATTCAAGAATCACATCATAGGCTTCTTCCTTCATGTACATCGAGATCAAGGACACCAAACAAGGAAGCTAGTGAGATATACTCCCTCCATTTGCGAATATACGTACTATTCTAGCTTTTTAATTTTGTTTCTAAATACATATCGTTCTATAATTCTGAGGTGACTTTTTACTATTTTTTTCTCCTATACCCTTCTCCTTCAGCTATTTTCAATATTATTTATTATCATGAACTAAAGTAAGACACACCATCTATATATATAGTAATGATAGTGTTTGCACCAAATTTCAGAAGATACGAAGCAAATCAACAAATCTGCGGGAGTTTAGATAATGTACGGTAGGTATTTGGAAAAACATGAGGCCGTTTAGGAAACCTTAGCCGACTCGGACTTTGTTGTCGTAATGTAACGGGACTCGGATCGGCTGACGGGTATATAAGATGAACCCAGGCCGCTTGAAGAGAGCATCCACAGCAAAAACCACATCTGCCAGTTTTATTTTCCCTTTAGTTTTCGGTCTTGTAATACTCTCATTTGTAAGTCGATCCCGATCAATAAAGTTGCGTATCGCCGATTGTTGGTCGTCTTCGATTTCATCTCAGGTTTAATTTGTTCTATTTTGTTGCGCATCGCCTTCTCAGGACTAATCTGCCTTTACCCTTTGATTAGCCTTGGTCGGCTAATCCGTTTATGTTTTGATCGGCCTTTGGCTGATCCGAATTTGGCCGATTGTTCTCTGATATCGACTTTGACTAAAATTCATGGCTTTTTCCTTATCGATTGCAGGGTCAAATCGATTAACACGTTTGAACCCGGTGTTCGTCTGGTGTATTGCAATCAGAAACTCTACTTCAAGTTTTTTGCGTCAACAGATAGGTAATACGGTATTTTGTAGATATATCTAGCTGAAAGTAAGTGAACTTAGAATGCCATCTATTTAAGAATAGAGGGAGTATTAAACACCCTAGGCCCTATCAAGTGCCAGTGGCAATTAGGGCATGGGGATTCCCATATAGGATAAGGTGATGACCAAGTGTCGGGAGGTGTAGGTATCAGGTATAGACACCTTAACAGCAATCCGTCCTCCCTACGGAAGACACCAAGATGCAAGTATACACGGCCCCTTCTCCGAGGCTTGCACACAGTACCAACCCTACGTGGTCGAGCGGCAGCCACAGAGCCAGCCTGACATGGCCAAATCTGAATCCTCGACGCAAACCAATTCGATCACTTCTTGTTTGTTCTGAAGCGATCCAATCCGTTGCTGTTCCTTGAAAGGCAGCACAGGATGGGTCAGCCATGTGCAGCGTGTGTGCGTGTGCGTCTCATTGAAATTGATTGTATGGTCTCTGTAGAAGCTGTCCTTCATCTACCTGGAGCTGAAGTTATGGGGGCTAGCTGCATGAAATGAAGAGATGAAATATGAGAATTTATTTTTTAAATAATATATATTTAATAAAAAATTATAAAAATAATATGCCGAAAATAAAAATGACAGATCTGCACACCTGTCGCAATTCCAAATTGCGACAGGCTGCGACAGAGAGCCTGTCGCAATTTGGAAACGCATTGTATCTCGTCCAATGATTAGCGACAGGCTCTCTGAGACCTGTCGCAATTTCAAATTGCGACAGGTGTGTAGAACTGCTATTTTTATTTTCGGCATATTATTTCTGTAATTTTGCATTAAATATATATTATTTTAAACAAAAATTCTGAAATATGATGCTGAGCGAGATGTCTCTCAAGGGAATGATAGTTATTCAGAGAGGAATTAGACGCCCCTTTGGAAAATCCGATGTTACAGTTAAGTCGTGGAGAAGAATGTGGGTGAGGCTGACGGAAGTAGGGTCTTGTCGGTCATAGATCCTCCTGAATTCATTCAAGAATCCCGCGGTCCAAACGGGACTATGTAGTTGTGTTTTACGAGCCACGTAAGGTAAGGTTAGCTCGAATATTTCTGGGCTCGGGCTCAAATTTGGCTTGATCTTGAGACTGAACCCAAAATTCAAAACTTTGTCTAGAAAACAGTAGACAAAAGAGGCAAATTTAAGAATAACCCAAGGAGTTGGAAATGGTGAAGAACTAAATTACATGAAAGTGACCTTCCAGAATCCACTTTACAAGAAAGTGCATCTGAATTACCTACAAGAGTGAAATAACCAGGATTTGATTTTGTTGAGGCAATATGATCTGTCAGAGAGCAAATGCTAGTGCCAAGTGGCTAACTAGCCAAGTTTCTCTAGACAGCTTGGTACATATAGATACAACGTCTGTGCTTGAGCATTCACATAGATAATTATTATTACTTGTCAGAGAATCACACAGTAACTAAACTCCATCCGTATAACCATCAAACATAAAGAAAACCAATACTAAAATGCAACCAATAGTTGAGCTCATCTGACTACAGCACATCAATCGCGCATCAAATTATTTTGTATGAAAGGATTACTCAGGAGATGTCAATGCATCACAAGTAACGGTCCAAACTTACCTTCTAGATGTTCTATAATACCACGAACAGAAATTATCCCTTCTCCTAGACCCAAAAACGTGATCAACAAACAGATCTTAACCAGCTTGTAAACTGTTGCAATGGGTCTAGTTAATTAGAAAATTGTGTATTCTGGACCTATCCCGTCTCTCAGATGGAGCAACCAAGCAGTTAAGCGCAGCCGTTCTTCGGTACACTATGTTCTCCGTCTTCATGCTTTGGGGACTCGGTTCCACTATAGAAGGAAGCCTCACTTGAGGCGTCTGAGTCTGCATCGTTAGCCTCCTTGTTAGTCGATGCAAGTGCTTGGCCCTGAGCAAGTGAGCTACCATTTGAGCTGCACAAAGAACCCATCTTATTGTCGTCCTCTCTCATTTGCTCCGCATAACTGTTGTATTCAAAGGTAGCTGGATTCTTTCCCCCGAATGCTGAGTCAAGCTTTTCCATGTCAAAGACATCAGCCATTATCTTCTGGCTCTCCTTATCGTTGGAGTAAACAAACTTAACCTTCTTGTAGGTCTCATGGTCCAAGAATGGCTTCACAATCTGTCATCGATAACTCTTGTTAGGCCGTTGGATCATAGTAGCTCAATTAAGAATAAGAAACAATAACAAAAAAAAGGAATGTCCCCGAGGGGAAATAACAGAACAGATACAGCCCCTTATCCACAAATTCGACTCAATAATAATATTTCCAATGTGCACGTGTTTTGGTGTATAGTGTTTCAACGGTTTGGGTTATGCCTCAGGGAACATAGTACACATGACAGAATAATATAGATGAATTAACATTTGAATTTTCAATGGTTGAATTACGTTGAAAAAAAATAATATCAGAGGAGACCACAAAATAGTTCAAATATTGATAAACAAATCAACAATAAGGCAATCGTAATTTAGAAAAGACAAACTGGCTGAGTGGCTAAAGAGCTGGGATCTGAATTGGAGAAATAGGCACAACAAGGAGTGGCACAACAGACTGGAACACATTATTCAAGATTATCAGCCTAGAAAAGATATTGCCACTCAAACAACATCGTGGTTGCAATTCTATATTTTCTGATGATTAACCTACTCAAATATGGCAAACACAAGGAAATAATGTTGTTTCATAGTGTAATGAAGATATTTTATGGTTGAACCGCTCACCTTCCAGAAGGACTCAAATATCCTAGGAGGATTGTAAAGGATCGCTAGCCCCAGCCTCTCAGGATAACAGTCTTGCAAGACGTTCACAGTCTCTCGGGTCACCTTCAGCGGTGTGCTTCCCAACGTCCAGCACTGGAAGTCTGTCAGCCACACCATCTTCTCTTGATCTTCCGTCAGATTCATAATTGCTTTCTCCAGACAGTAAACTAGATATTTGATCTGTCCCTTTCCTGAGGAAGTATTCTGTCACATTTCGACATTAAGCGCACAAATTAGAAAGAAAGAAGTTACTATGCTTCACATTTGAACTACAAGGTACAAATTTTAGTAGTCCAGACTCCACTATGATGTTGGTTCATAATCAACACAAAAATTACAAAAAAGAACATATAGGGTTATCCTTCAAAATAAATTACCACCATATAAAGTCTAGTTCAAAGTCAATTGGTGTTATGGGAAATTTCTGAAAAGTCATAAATTATAAGGGGAAAATGGGAAAAGGAGTCAATTTGCACCAAAGCGTGAAGTTATCCTTTTGTCCCTCCTGACATAGATTGAGTTCCTTTTAACTGGACTATTTAATTCCAACGTGATTTCAAAGCATGTTAGATGACGAGCATATGTATATCTAATACAAAACTATACAAAATGCTTCTTTATGGAAGCACCATATATGCATCTTAAGCAATGTATGATGTCAATTCAATTCTTTCCAGAAATTTACTCTTCAATGAGTGAGCTAACCTCCAAGCCTGGCCTCAGTACAAGAACAGTTCTTCCATGTTTGTCCTTGTAGTCAGCCCTGTATATCTTTCCAGTCTCTGCTTCATGTGCAATGTCTTCCTGAAGGTTGAAAGGATGAAAAGGTTACGTTATGTTGTAAAGCTGGAAATGTGAGATACTTCTAAGTATCAAGTACACTCTGCTGGTGCCTAAACTGACACTGACAATGCTTATCCCTCCTGTACTAATCTTACTTTACACCCTTCTTGAATAATACCTGCAGTTCTCACCAATTCTCTAATTACATTGTTCTTTGTATTGCCCATAAACACATGTATCTTTAACTAAACATAAATATAAGGATTAGTTGAACCAGGCATACCCAGCGAATCATTTCTGGCTTGTATGCAATCCTCGCCAAAGTGGCGCCTAGTACTAAGCCCGAGTTGTGAACCGCCAAAGCAATAATGCCCATATGAACTTCACTTCGTGTCGGAGGTGGAATACCTAGCAAGCTTTGGGGTAATACACGCTATGAAGGGATTTATCTCCGGAGGTTATCCACCATTCCGCAAAGATACTTGGGTTAGTAAACTAATGGGCTATGACTTCTCTGTTGAGTTCCGGCCGGGGAAACAGAATGCAGCTGCCGATGCTCTCTCTAGGCGGCAGGAGGATCAGCTTCCTCACCAGCATTTGCGGTCTTTGATCAGCTTCGCCAGGAACTCCAGTCTTCACCTGCAGCGTGCACCTTAAAGGATCAGATCGCTGCGGGTACAGCCGCTCCGGGTTGGTCTTGGATCGACAACCTTCTCCTCTTTAATGGCAAGGTCTTTGTTCCAGCCGATTCTTTTCTTTTGCCACAATTGCTGGCCGAGGCACATGGCAGTGGGCATGAGGGTATCCAGAAGACTCTTCATCGCTTCCGTGCCTCCTTTTTTCATCCACATGCATCCAAGTTGGTGCGAGAGTGTGTCAACGCAATAAGACGGAACATTTGCATCCCGCGGGTCTTTTGCAGCCGTTAGCAATACCCACCGGGGTTTGGCAAGATATCAGTATGGATTTTGTGGAGGGTCTTCCTAAAGTGGGAGGAAAATCCGTGATATTGTCCGTGGTGGATCGGTTTTCCAAGTATGCTCATTTCATTGCATTGGGGCATCCATATCTTGCCAGATTCGATGGCACGCTTTCTTCAATGACATTGTTCGCCTCCATGGGATTCCGCTGGCCCATCGCCGATGACCGTGATCCGTTTTTACCGTGCTTTTTGGTCCGATTTATTCCGTCTCTCTGGTGTCAAGTTACATCTCAAAGACTTTTCATCGTGAGTGATGGCGACAGAGGTGGTTAACGCATTATTGTCATGTATTTGCGCCTCTCTTGTGACCGTCCCAGCAAGTGGCTTCAATGGCTTCCATGGTGGAATTCTGCTATAATTCTTCATTCCGCACTTCCTTGAAAACGACTCCCTCGTGTCGTTTATGGCGAGACCCCCACTCTTATGTCCTATGAGCCTCGGACGGCTAGGGTGGCTGCAGTTGACCGCCAACTCCAAGACCGCGACGAGTTTTTGGCGGAAATCCGCGAGCGTCTTCAGCAAGCCCAAGATCACATGAAGCACTACCAAGATCAGTCACGGCGTGATGTCAGTTTTGCCGTGGGGGATTGGGTTTGGTCATGATTGCACCATCGCACGGCTTCAGGCATCAAGGATACTACTTCATCTAAGCTGGCTCCTCGTTTCTATGGTCCATTTCTCATTCTAGAGAGGATTGGTACCATCCCATATCGCCTGCGTCTTCCGGCCAAGGCTCGCATCCATAATGTCTTCCATGTGGCCTTATTGAAGAAGTATGAAGGTTCACCACCATCCTCGGACGTGCCGCTTCCCGATTTCGTGCATGGTCGCGTGATTCCTTCTCCCAGCAGCATTGTTCGTGCACGTCTCAACCGCGGCATTTGGGAGCTTTTGGTTCAGTGGACGGGTTGTCCTGCGGAAGACGCCACATGGCTGCGTTTAGATGTTTTCAAGGAGCAGTACCCGCAGTTCCAACTCGAGGACGAGTTGTTTCGCCAGGCGGGTGGAAATGTTGTGGACGCTTTTGTGGGCAAAGTTTATGAACGTCGACACAAGAAGGCCCAGGTGGACTCCAATGCGCCTAGCGCCAAGAAGGCAGCAGACAGAGTTTGAGTCTAGCCAAAAGTAGCAAGATATCTTATCTATTTGAATTAGTTAAGTATTGAGATATGTTTGGATATGCTTATCCTTATTTCCTTATTTAGTTGTAACTGGAAGGAATAACCAATGTAAGGCTCCCTAGTATATAAAGGATGGCCCCTTGTATGCTACACGCCACTTTACAGCTGCTTTCAGCATTTTACTTGCTTTCTGCACATTCCAGTTTCTTGCTCGAAGAAATCTCGATATTGAGGCATCTGAAAGGAACTCTTGTATTGCTACTGAAGAGTGTCCTCCAAGCTCCTTGCGTAATTCATTTATCTGCTCAGTAAATAGCACAGCAAAGGGCCTTAGGATTAAGTACTTCAATAGAATCAAGTGAAAATCTACAGTCAAAGGCTCTTTTTTTTTACTTTTTCTTGCTGTTCTTCTAGGGTCAAGTTTTTTTCCGTTGCACCACCATTGTTTGACTTGAATAGATAGGCCATTTTAGTAACTTGAGGGGACGGCTCTACCAGATATGCAAGTGAAACACCTGCATAAATAATATCAGAAGACTAAACATGCATAAATTACTGTGTGATCAGCTTCTTTATATGAAAGGAACCAATGTGAGAAAAGAACAGTATCATAACTTATTAAGCGGGTGTGAGGAGAAGTGTGTGACTAACAAAAATTCAGGTAAAGACTAAAGAGATACAAAAGTAACAACAAATGCTACTCTCACTTTTATGTGTAGCAGTTGATTATTAAAACTGCATATGCTATGCTGGTATCACAGTGATATCCTGCATGAGAAGTATTACATGCATTTCAGAAGGCAGTGGGAAAGGCTGCCTTTGTATTGGAGCTTCTGAATTACTCGGTTCAATTTCGCAGAACACACATCACGGCCACCGTATAAAACAAAACAACCTAGGAAACTCGTAATTAAACACGCAGAGCTCCAAAAGCAGGATGAAAAATAGGATAGATAATTTACAGCCAATGATTGAGCTACATCATCATTGAAAACACCGAAATGGTGGGAACCTAACAGGGCAAGCCCCTAAATTCCACAGGTGTCGGTAATACTGATGCCTGGTAGAATATTTAACCATCAAGATGCGATAACACGATGGAAGTTAAGGTAGTATTTACTGGTAATAGTCAAGCTTCAAAACTGTTACTTCCTTCCAGTAGAATTGGATCTGATAATGTTACATTCAGCTTTATGTGGGATGAAGAACGGGTTCTGCAAAGAGTAACAGGTCGAGATAAACTCAGCCCAAACCAACTACCGGCCCTAGTTCATGGCTTCCAGGAGCATGATCAGCCAACAAGATAACTGAAATTCGATGAGGAACGGATCGGGATCTGCTAAATTTCCTCACGACAAAGAAGAGTCAGTTAACCCAAAAAAAAAAGCGCCAAAGAACAGAGCGAAATCAACTGAATTGCAAGTCTAAAATCAAGAATCTAATCTAAGCAGCCTCCAGAACCAAACAAGGCAGAATTGGGAATCAATCCCCAGCAAGAACAGGGAGTCTGGGAGGGCAGCAGCAGCCACGCACCTCACGAATCAAGATCCCGTCTCTCGGCGCCGACGTGGCCAAACAAGATCAGTCACGCCATGTACAGCCACCGCACCGCCCGTTCTTGGAAGGAGCCCTTCAGGAGTAGGAGCTGCACTGGAGAGCGGCAGTGGGAGGAGGCCGAGCTATAAAAAGCGTGGAAAAAGACCAGCGGGGAGTGTGGTCCGTCCGTCCGTCCTTCCCGGGGCGTGACTGAGCGCGTGCGACGGTGCGAGACCGGGTGGGAGCTGGGAAGTCGCCGGTCGTCACCGTGCAGAGCCAGGCCAGCCAACAGTGTGCCGTGCGCCGGTGGCAAGTGCCAACTGTCCATGGTCTACCGCAAATATAGATCAAAAGAAATACTAAATTAAAAAAATTAATGTTATTTGATCACGTACTCCTCTATTAAATGACATAATTAACTATTCATCTACTTGTTTAGTATATTTGTATTACTAATATAAATACGAATCGGTAGTAGTTATCCGTACTCCTTCTCTTTAAGAAAAGCAACGAGCCAGCATATAGGATGTGGGCAGCGAGACGCTCTCCCTGTCTCTCACAAATACAAAAGAAACCAATAGCATCTCTCTTAAAGCCAATAACCACGCCCCTGATGAGAACATTCCCACTTCTCCTTCCCAGTGGCAACTCAAAAGTGTAATTTCATTTTTGTAAACATGTAGAATGACTTGAATATTTAGTTAAAAATGTTTTTCTGTTGCAACACACACGTGATTAGTTAAAAGGCTAAATAGTGAAAATATTGTAATGATTACATCTTTGACCTTCGCAATTGACTTATATTGTGGGACAACACTTCTCAAGAGGACAAATTAGTACTTCCTCGGTTCTCGAATAGATGATGTTTTAGGATCTTGTACTTCAATCATGTCACATGTAGAAAATAAGCTAATTGTTCTTCTTTATTAGCTCACTTATTGATCTTGAATGGTGTGTATTACTCTAATCCACAATAATAAATAATATTAAGAATAATAAATGATAGGCGTGTGCAAAGGAAAATTAGTTAAAAGCTATTTCAAAATTGTAGAACGCCGTGTATTTAGGGGGTGTTTGGCATAGAGCTCCACCAAAATCTATGAAATTGGTGGAGCAGGTATTCCTAGCTCCAGAAATTTATAGAGTTAAAGCTGTGGATACATTAAGAGTGTTTAAGTAGGTCATCTTATTTACATTTTAGACTAAAAATATAAAATTAAATCACTTTATTTTAGCCTATAAGCTCTATATTTGTGGTGGAGCTGAGATCTAAAGTTCTGCCAAACAGAACCTTATGAACAAAATTTGAAAGCTAGACCGACATATATTCAGGAATGAATAGAAAAGTTACTACCCCTTCCAGTTATAAATATATATCGATTAGAAAACAACACAGGTCTCATATAGTTAAGACATTAAGAGCTTAACAAAATTTGGAACTTTGGAACTGTCAGGGATGACTTTTTTATAACGGTTGGCAAACCGTCTATGATAATCTATAGTCATCACTGTCAATTTGATACGGACGGTTTACAAAACGGTTTGTGATGTGGTTTGTAAACCGTCTGTGATAGACAAATACTACTATAGAAATGATAGACCTGTGTGCAGTAGTGAGAAAAGGTATACCTACTATAGAAATGATTGACAAACAGAATTCATTTGACAATATAGACTAGTTGCTACTTGGTAAATAAGTAGAGCCAAATACTATCCTCTTCACTTTACATAGTGAGATCCATGCATTATAACTAGAAAAAAAAATAAAAGAACTAGACTAGAATATTTACCTATTAAGCGTGGAAGGCTGGCCGATCGATCGGAGACGCCACGTCATTGCTTCCAGGCCTCCGTTTCTTTTGTGTTGCCGTTCCGAAGCATTGTTTAATTGCTTTTGCCTTGCCGTTCTGAGGCGTCATTTATTTAGCCTGTTGCATCGTTCCCAGGCGTCGTACCGGTCATTTATTTAGCCTGCTGTGTCATTTCCAGAGACGTGGTTTCTTTCTTGTGCCTCTTGCGCCGTTTTGGTTCCGTCCAGCTCTCTCGCCTTCGCGTCTTTTGGGTTAGCTTGCTTCGCCATTAGTATCGATGGCGTCTTCGGTTTTTCCTCCGTGAGCTGTGGGCCGAGAGCTGGTTAAATCCCGTTCATGTTCTTTTCGATTTGGTTCCGATGGTCCGTCGCCGTTGTGGCTTGTTCTTGCCCCCTCCGCTACTTCGGGTGCCGCACCTGCTGTGCTCGACTCTCGATTGTACTTTGGCTCAGGGCTTCACGCCTGGCTGGTCTTTTACTAGCATTACCCTTCTTCATGCTTCTGAGTCTTCGAGTGCTTTCGTCTCGGTATTTTTCGCTGGAGCTCGAGTTCTACGCCGGACCTCACGCCAGCCGCTGTCCACGTTGATTTTTCGTATATGTTCATGCTTTTGCGCTTGTGATTTGTTCTAGATGGTAGCTGTTTCGTTTCTCCTATAGTTCCTTCGTTTTCTTTCTACTGTTCTTTGATCGATTTCTCTTGCTTCGATCGATTCCGTTGCAGTGCGCCATCTAGCCGTCCCCATTTCCCATTATGTTTCGGCTCGCAGATCGTGACTTCGTCTTATTCTTTGCTGTTCTTTGTTTTGTTGCTCTTGGTTCAGATCGATTTGGTTCCGGTATGCCGTTTCGGCGTCGTTGTCTCTCACTGTGTTTCGATTCCTGGATCGTATCCCATAGAGTCGATTCGTGATTCCTCCGGTTTTTGTTGCTGCCCCTAGACTCTTTACTCCACGATTCCTCTTGTTGCTGCCCCTGGAGTATCTTCTTTGTTCCTAATTCTTGTCGATGTAGCACGTTCTGATAGTCGCCTAGATAGTATTGGTTTGTATCGATTCCGTCATTGTCGTAAGGAACAGATACCTAGAAAAAATTCTATAGTAATGATTTTACCTTTCTTATTTTTGTATTTGGAAGATCAGCGTAGCCTAATCCAGTACCTGTAAAAGCTTCCTTCTTGGAACCTTTGCCTGTAGAAACTCCAATAAGGACACATATAACATTGTTAGATAATTGAATCCCCTCCCCTTCTCTTCTACTTGAATAACTATAGTTTTTTCCGTTTATGACTAATTATGCTTTGATCTTGGCCTTTTACAGCAGTATCGTCGGCACACCATCAGGAGTGATATTGTTTTTTGGATAGCAAAGATGAAAAAAAAACATGCTATTTGCGCTCGGCTTTTCCATTTGCGTTTCCGTACTTTGTTAGACTTGCTATTGTTCTTACCTTGTCTGTTCTTGTGTGTTCTACACAGGGCTGGATTGTTCCATCGTTTGGTCCTGATTATGCCTTCTGCGCCTGTCTTGTTACTCTGCTAAGCAACGGTTCTGCCAAGGTAGGCCTTTATATTATACAGGTTACTAATCTGTTCATTCATTGTTTGTGTTACTTATTTCTTGTGCCTGTCTGTTATGTATAGAGTTTAGTATTGTCGGCTTTGTCGTTAGATTCTATAGTGTGCTTTCTTGGTTCTTTGTTAGGAGACCAGAATGTGTATAATGATATATATGTGTGTGTGTGTGTGTGTGTGTCTATGATGATGCTGTATTTTGTTACATATATGTGTGCTGTGCAAGAGGTGGCCACAAGGGCAAAAGCATGAACATATAAACAACAGTAGAATGGCGTAAGCAACAGTTACCTAGAAAGAATTCTATGGCAATGATTTTACCTTTCTTATTTGTCTATTTGGAAGATCAACGTAGCCTATTCCTTATTTGTCTATTCGGGAGATCGGCGTAGCCTAATCCAGTAGCTCCAAAGACTTCCTTCTTGGAACCATTGGCTGCAGAAACTCCGATAAGCACATGTATAACATTGTTACATGATTGAATCCCCCCGTCTCTTCTACTTCGATAGTTGAAATTTTTAGCGCTAATGGCTAATTATGCTTTGAACTTGGCCTTTTACAGCAGTATCGTAAGTCTACCATCAAGGGTGATATTAGTTTTTCGATAGCAAAAATAAAAAAATAAAAAAAAGAACATACACAAGTATCTTAAGCCTACTATCAGGAATGATATTGTTTTTTCGGTAGCAAAAATGAAAATAAAAAAAAAAGAACATACACAGGTAATCTTCAATGTCTACCTTCAAAATACGGCCATCTGGAGCAGTACCTTTTATGCTCGACAGTGGTACCTGTACTTGAATAATTAAAATTTTTATTGTTTATGGCTAATTATGCTTTGATCTTGGCCTTTTACAGCAGTAGCGTAAGCCTACCATCAGGAATTGATATTGCTTTTTCAATAGCAAAAATGAAAATAAAAAAAAAACATACACAGGTATCATAAGCCTACCATCGGGAGTGATATTGGTTTTTCAATAGCAAAAATGAAAATAAAAAAAAGAACATACACAGGTAATCTTCAATGCCTAACTTCAAAATACAACCATCTGGACCAGTACGTTTTATGCTCGACAGTAGTACCTGTTTGGGGAAAACAGTTTCGAAGTTCAAAAACTGCATTGCTTATTAGCTGTTTGGATACCTGAAATGTTATAGAGTTACGTTATTGTCTTCTGCCAATTCCCTACCGAGAGGGTTGGAAAATATACGATCCTCTGAGTGAAAGCGTTCTTCGCTCTCTGTAGTCTTTAGTGCAAGATCCTTGGGAAGTTTCTCCTCCTCTTTTGGCTGGGAGTCCTTATATATGTACAGTCCAGTATAGTGATGGTTTTTGTAGCTGTTTCCTTTCTACTGTGCTCGCGCCCTTGGAGGTTCTCTTTTCTGTTTTTTGTTTCCCTGTATTTCTTGTTTCTTTGTCTTGTCAGTGTTTAGTCTTTTGCCTATGCATACCATCGGATTATAGCGTCTCATTGCTTGCTACTCTGCCTGGATGTACTTCCGTACTACCATACAGATTTCCTATGCGTTCCAATCGATTTATTCGAAAAAGTGTTGTGTACTACAGGTCCTTTGCATTGTTCTGATGATATTGATGCGAAATGTATATGCTTTCCGGTACTCCGATCCTAAATAACGATTTTGTTTGAGCTTGACGTATTTTGTGTTTAAGCGTACTCACCTTTCTCCAGACGGATGATCTGCCGTAGTTCGTTAGATGCCTCTTTTATAGTCGCCATGTAGGTAATCTGTATGGACGCTATGCCTGTGTCGGAACCGCAATGCGGCTGTCCTACTCATGGTACGTGTCCTTCGTCATCCTTGGTTGGTTCAGGGTCCTAGCGTATATTTAATAAGAATATGCTTACTTTGTTCCGTACTGCATACTCCTCTTGCAAAGGCATGGCATCTACTTACTTTTCCCTGTACTGAATGCTCCTCTTGACGTGGCGCCATTCCCACAGTTTATTCTATTTCCTCTCCTGATGCCCCCATCTTTACGGTTTGTAGATTGCCTACACCGTACTTCGTGTAGCGCCTCTCCAGTGGTCCTGCGTAATCTTTCTACGTTTATTGAGGGTATACCTTATACAACGTTTTTCTTATGTATGTTCTGTGTCCTCTGCAAGCCTTGGCTGCTGTGTGCTCTTTGTTTACTCCCGGTATTCACTTGCAACGTATGCTCTGTTCGTGTCCCAGAGTTTCTCTGTTAGCCTCTGTCGTCATTTGTTGTCCTTATCTTTCCTATCAATGTATTTGGCATCGCTTTGTTTCCTATGCTCATTTCCGATATATTGATTCTATTATACCATGTCTTTGTGCCAGCATCATCTACTTATGATCTGGATCGTGCAGATTTCTTGAACACAAAATGGATTACGTATCGTCCTTGGCGTCAAACTGTATTAAGTCAGTGCTTTATTTTCCCTTTATCTGTGTACGGACTCATATCGGCTAATACGTTTTAACTGTGCCCTATCTTTGTTTAGGGGACCATTTCTGCCCGATTGTGTCGCCGTCTGTTGCACGTGAGAATCGAGCTAAGAGGTGTCAGGTTGCTTCTTCAAGACAGCTTGCGAGTCAAGGTTATTCAGATATTATATTATTTATCACTACCTTTCTATTCTCTTTTCCTTGATTAGTATTTTCTCTGGCATCGATTTCTTTATCAATGACATAGATCCTTATGTTGTTGTCTATCTTCTTCACCATCTGATATAGTGATCATTCCATCTGCTCCATCTGCTGCTCTTATTTGTTCTTTGCCTAAGGAATACGTTGACGCTTTGAAAGGTATACTTGTGATTCATCTTGTCTCGATTCTTGTTCGTAACCTTCCATTTACTATTTCATCATACTGATAGTGCTCGAACATCTTTCTTCATTGTATTACCTTGTGTTCTGTAGTTGCGTATGGAGATCGTTCGTATTATGGTGGTCCTGAATACGTCTGCAATAGGTGCTGTGCTTTGTTCTGGTACCAAGAAAGAATACAAAACAAGAGTTCCTATGAACAGCACCGTATTGTTTATAACCTTTGTTGTCGTAGAGGAAAGGTCTCTTTGCCTCCGCATAGGCAGTTCCCTGCCCTATTATAGGATCTTTTACGCTTTGATGGAGGTCCCCGATATACCAACTTCATGCGGATGACAAGACAGTATAATTCGCTCTTTGCTTTCGCCTCTCTTGGAGTCAACATTGATAACAGTATCAATACCGGCAATGGTCCTTATGTTTTCCATATTAACGGAGTCGTCCATCATCGGATTGGCTCTCTTTTACCTAAATCTGGCCACCGTCCTGAATTTGCGCAGCTCTATATCTATGACACACCGAATGAGCTTCGGAATCGTTTAGATATTTTTAGAGTTTCTGACCCTAACCGAGAATAGCTTGACCCATCTGTGGTCGCGGACCTTCTTTTTATGCTAGACAATTGTAACCCTATCATTCAGCAATTCAGGCTTGCTCGTGACAGACTGCTATCACCTAATGCTCCTGAGATTGCTATTAGATTGCTTGGTCCACGTAAGCAAGACGATGGTCGTTATGCTCTTCCAACGGGCTCGGAGCTGGCAGCTTTGGTAGTTGATGGAATTTCTCCGGATATTTGTACATTGGATGTGATTGTCCAATCGCACTCTGGTGAATTTAAGCGTATCCCCCTTGTACATCCATCTTTGATGGCCTTACAGTATCCGCTGCTTTTCCCTTATGGTGATAAGGGTTTCCATCTGGGTATAAAGTTGAGAGAGGTCGATGCCAACCGCCTGGTAGTCGTGAGGATGCCTCCATGTTGGAGTACTATTGTTATGAATTCCATTATCGTAGAGATGAGCCTAATCCATTCACTTGTTGCGGCAGACTTTCAGATCAGATTAGTGTAAATGCTTATTCATGTATTGAATCTAGTCGTTTGTCCTTCCATTTTTTCAACCAGGATAAACTTAGATCTGAGACTTATCAAGGTATAAGTGATGCTGTCAATCATGGAAATAGTCTTGGAAAGGATGTTGGCATAAAAACTATGTTACCAGCCAGTTTTACTGGAGGAAAACGATATATGATTCAGAATTACCATGATTCCATGGCAATCTGCAGAGCGTATGGTCCGCCCCAATTATTTATTACTTTTACGTGTAATCCTAAATGGCTAGAGATAATTGAGGCAATCCGCTTTGTCCCAGGACAGAAACCACATGATAGATCTGACATGATTACACATGTCTTTCATATGAAATTGGATGAATTTATTTCTGATATTAAAGATGGCACTGCATTTAGTCCTACTCGTGCTGGTTCGTCTCATTCCTTTTTCGTCTACCTTTTAGGGCCTCATTCGTTATTTTGCCATTATCTTTACTCTAAACAAAATATTCGTTTTCCAATCCATTTTTTTGTTCCAGTTGTATATTCCGTTGAGTTCCAGAAAAGAGGCCTGCCTCATGTTCATATACTTATATGGTTATCTGTACAAGACAGGGATCCATCGCCAACCTTCATAGATAGTCTTATTTCTGCTGAGTTACCTAACATATTGGCTGATCCATTAGGTTATGCTCTTGTTGAGGAATTCATGATTCATGGCCCCTGTGGTGCTCTTAACCCTAGATGTCCGTGCATGAAAGAAGGCCGTTGTTCAAAAAAATATCCCAAGTCATTTAATTCTGAAACATCACTGGATCATGATGGATTCCCTATCTATCTGTTAGACTTAATCTTGATTTGTTTAGTGTTTTGGAGTTAAGTGTGTGTGATCAAGGAAAGCATGGTGTGCATGCTTGTGTTAGTGGTGTGTGTGCGTGCAAATAAGTGAGATTTGCATGTATGAGTTAGTGGACTTGCATGCGAGGATCGTGTGGGTGCATCTTTGCAGTCTTGATTGTTGCGGCAGTGGAGGCGTGCGTGCGGAGAGCTGCGCCGCGCGCATGCATGCGATTTCAAAGTGATGGATCGTGGGGATGCATGCATGCATGGAGTGCCTCCAAAGTGACCAGGTCTTCTGGCTAAAAATGCCAAGTCTTTGTCGCGTGTGTGCTTGTGTTAAATATGAGTGTGAGTGGTGTTATTTAGTGTCAAGTAGTCTTTGTGGTGATAATCAAGTGAGAGAAGGAGCGCTGGTGTGCGATCTTGCGAAAAAAAATTTCTCTGTGTGTGTTCCTTCCTATGTGACTAAGTGTGAGTTCTCTCCGGTAAGCAAATTACATCCGAGTGTTTTACGTGTTTGTGTGTGCGCAATTTTAGAGCTAGAGCCAACAATTGGTATCGAGATCCTCTCGATCTTGCGGTGATGCCTCGAACTCGAAGTCGGGATCGCAATCACCACCACCGCTAGAGTTCGTGGCGACGACGTCGGCGTCAACCGTGGTGGCCATGGTGGTGGTGCGACAAGTGAAGGAGGCGGGGTGACAACTGCGTTACCCCATGCTCGTGGAGGACAACTACGGCGTGTGGGCGGTGAAGATGAAAATCTTCATGCGTGCACAAAGCGTGTGGGCTGCCGTGGAGGGCAAGGCGGCCGACGAGAAGATGGACCAAATGGCTCTCGCCGCCATTGTCCAAGCTGTGCCGAAGGCCGTGGTGATGGCCATATCTGAGAAGGAGACGGCGAAGGAGGCGTGGGATGCTCTCAAGGAGATGAATATGGGTGAAGAACGCGTCAAGAAGGCCCGAGTACAAACCCTCAAGAGGGAGCTGGCATGTACATGGGTGAGTCTGAAAAGTTTAATGAGTTTGTTTTGAAGGTGACCATTGTCGTGAACGAGATACGCACTCTTGGCACGAAAGTAGAGGAGGCAACCGTCGTCGAGAAGCTCCTGCGTTCTGTCCCCGACAAGTTCCTACCTATTGTGAGCACCATTGAGCAATGGGGGGATGTGTCGACGATGTCGGTGGCGGAAGTTGTCGGGCGCCTGCGGGCGTTCGAGGAGTCTACAAAGGGACGACGGCGTGACAAGGAAGAGGAGAAGCTGCGGTGGCGACGCCGAAGCGCATGGCTCACGCAGCGTCTTGAGTGGGAGGCCATAGTTCTTGAAGAAAGCAAGCAGACGATGCCTCCGAGAACGGCGTCAACAACAAGTGGTGACAAAAGTACCGTGGCAGGTTCGACAAGTCCAAGATCATTGCCGCAAGCGTGGTGAGTTTGGTCATTTCGCAGATGAGTCGAGAAGCCAAAGAAGGTGAGGAAGGCAATGGCGCAGCTTGCCATTGCGGATGCGGACGACGAGCCTGTTGATGTGAAGTCGATATGGGCGCAAAATAAAGGCAATCAAGATTAGGGGTGATTGTTAGACTTAATCTTGATTTATTTAGTGTTTTGGAGTTAAGTGTGTGTGATCAAGGAAAGCATGTTGTGCATGCTTGTGTTAGTGGTTGTGTGTGCGTGCAAATAAGTGAGATTTGCATGTATGAGTTAGTGGACTTGCATGCGAGGATCGTGTGGAGTGCATCTTTGCGAGTCTTGATTGTTGCGGAGTGGAGGCCGGGTCGTGCGGAGATGCGCGCGCATGCATGATTTCAAAGTGATGGATCGTGGGGATGCATGCATGCATGGAGTGCCTCCAAAGTGACCGGTCTTGCGGCTAAAAATGCCAAGTCTTTGTGCATGTGTGCTTGTGTTAAATCTGAGTGTGAGTGGTGTTATTTAGTGTCAAGTAGTCTTTGTGGTGATAATCAAGTGAGAGAAGGAGCTGGTGTGCGATCTTTTAGAAGAAAAAAAATTTCTCTGTGTGTTCCTTCCTATGTGACTAAGTGTGAGTTCTCTCCAGTAAGCAAATTACATCCGAGTGTTTTCTGTGTTTGTGTGTGCGCAATTTTAGAGCTAGAGCCAACACTATCGACGTCGTGATAACGGCAGGTTCGTTATCAAACATGGAGTAAGACTTGACAACAGATGGGTAGTGCCTCATAACCTGCGATTGCTAAAGAAATATCAGGCTCATATAAATGTTGAATGGTGTAATAAAACATATCTTATTAAATACCTTTTCAAATATATCACAAAGGGATATGATTGTGCGACAATGGCTCTTCATGCAGTTAGTGATTCGGTTCATGATCAGTTATCTTCACAACAGAGACCCGATAACCATGTTAAAGATTCTACCCATATTAGGGTCAATGAGGATATATCTACTTTTAATGGAAATGATAACAATAGAAACAAAGATGAGGGTATTGATGAAATCACTGAATACATTAAGTCTAGATATCTATCTTCATGCGAGGCCTATTGGCGGATGTTCAGCTTTGAGATACATGGTAGAACACCATCTGTAGAACGTTTATATGTACATATGCCAGGGATGCATATAGTTACGTACCATGAGAATACTGAACTTGGTACCATTATAGAAGATCCTGATTCAAGTAAGTCAATGCTAACGGAATGGTTCGTCGCTAATCAGAGGTCATCATATCCGTCAGGCCTGACATATTGTGAATTCCCAACAAAATGGACATGGCACGCTGATAAAAAAAAAGGTCCAAGAGGAAGCGAGGAACTAAGATTGGTAGGTTACGCCATATCCATCCCAGTACCGGTGAAAGTTTTTACTTAAGGATGTTATTAATGGTTGTCCGTGATGCTAAATGTTATGAAGATGTTCGAACATATGAGGGTGTTCTATATAACAGCTTTCGTGAGGCATGCAAGGCACGTGGCTTGATTGGTGATGACACTGAGTGGGCTGCTCTATTCGACGAAGGGATTGTATGGGCAACGTCGTATCAGTTAAGGAATCTATTTATGACAGTTTTAGTGTACTGTGATATTGGCGATGTTCGTGCTCTGTTCGATAAATACTGGAAATATATGGCAGATGATATTAGTTATAGAATTAATACCTCTATTACAGCTAGGAATTACATCGTTCCTGATATTCTCTTACAAGATATGTTGTTGCGCGAGCTCGACGTCATGTTTTTAAGTAATAATTTGTCAATGTCATCATATAACCTTCCAATACCATCTACTGCCTCCGATCATGGATCTGCCAATCGATTAATTCTTCAAGAACTGTCTTATGGTGGAGCACAGCTTTCTATCGAAGCTGATTCCATGTATGCCAGCCTCAACCATGATCAGCGTACTATATATGATACGATAATGTCCAAGATAGCATGCCATGAAAAATGTATTTTTTTCATCTCTGGCCATGGTGGAACAAGAAAAACATTTCTATGGAATGCTATCATTGCAAGACTTAGATCTCAATCACAGATTGTGCTAGCTGTTGCATCATCTGGGGTAGCTGCTTTACTATTGCCGGGTGGGAGAACTGCTCATTCTATATTTCGTATACCGCTTGATATTCACGAAAGAAGCTTTTGCAATATACGAAGAGGCACTGTTCTTGGAGACCTACTCAAGAAAGCAGCACTGCTTCTATGGGACGAGGCACCTATGACACATCGTTTGTGCTTTGAGGCCCTTGATCGTACTCTACGCGATATACTCTCTCTTGAAGATCCGGTTAACGCTGACAGGCCATTCGGTGGCAAACCAATCCTATTAGGTGGCGATTTTAGGCAAGTGCTTCCCGTTATCGAAGGTGGTGGCCGAGCCGATATAATAGCGGCTTCTCTTATCAAGTCCCCATTATGGAAATTTGTTGATGTCATGCGCTTGACCGTAAACATGCGACTTATGAGTACTGCTTTACCTCTGGAAGAAAAACTCAAGATGGAAGAGTTCGCGCAATGGGTTCTTGATGTTGGAGAAGGCCGTATAGCCACACATACACAGCCAGGAAGTTCAGACCAATCATGGATAGATATACCTTCGACTTTTTTATTGAATCCAGAAGGGGACAAAATAGCTGCTATAACACAGGCTGTCTATGATGATTTCAACAATAATTATGCTGATCCTGTGTATTTAGCACATCGTGCTATTATATGCCCTGTCAATTCAGTTGTTGATGAGGTGAATAGCTGCATGCTTGCTAGAGTCCCGGGAGATGTAAGAGATTATTTAAGTTATGACACAATCGCCAATACACATGAACAACCTGCTGATATTGATCTTTTATACCCACCAGAATTCCTCCACTCAATTGTCATCAACAACTTTACTCAACATAGGCTCTCTTTAAAGATCGGTGCTCCGGTTGTACTTCTTAGAAATATCAATCAATCTCTAGGGCTATGTAATGGCACACGCCTTATATTACTTAGGCTCGGTGCTCATATTCTAGAAGCTAGAATCATGACTGGAACACATATTGGCCAAACAGTATGTATACCTCGGATTATACTTAATGGTACAAGTTCAAGATGGCCTTTTACTCTGCAACGAAGACAGTTCCCTATTAGACTTTGCTATGCAATGACAATCAACAAGTGCCAGGGACAAACATTGAGCAAAGTTGGAGTCTACCTAAGAAACCCTGTTTTTACACATGGACAATTTTATGTTGCTGTTTCTAGAGTTACATCAAGAGAAGGGCTTGTCATGCTTATCGAGAATGAAGACGGAACAACTGGCTCAACAACTCGAAATATAGTCTATGATGAGATCCTTCCTTTTGTTTAATTATTATTGTATCTCCTTCAATCATTGTATATAATGTTCTACTACTCTCTTTAATAACTTTCCTTTGTATTCTCCTTCCTGTTGCTGTAATATTTGTTTGGTAATAAAAATTGTCCTTTTGTATATCGTTGTTCCTGTTACTGTTTCTAGAATTACTTCAAGACAAGAACTTGTCATAGTTACCAAGAAAAGACCTGAAACAACTAACTCAACAACTCGAAATACAATCTATAATAAGATCCTTGCTTTTGTTTAATTATTATTGTATTTTTCCCAATCGTTGTATATAGTGTTCTACTACTCTCTTTAGTAACTTTTCTTTATTTTCGCCTTCCTGTTACTGTAATATTGATTTGCTAATGAAAATAGCACTTTTGTATATCGTTATTCCTCCTGTCTAATTATACAGAACATGTTTTACCCTAATCTTCATATTGTAGAGGTTCTTATCCCTGCTCTACAAATACCTACTCAGTATATCCAATTATTATGTGTACCTTACTATTCTATACAGTCCTTCACATATTGCTATACCTGTATTGCTCTATACAACATTAATACTCCTGTTTTTGTACTGTTATACCTCATATCTCGCTACTTTCTGTTTGTCCTGCAGATACGTTTTTGCCATAGCCGCGATCAACCAAGATTTATTCATATTTTCATACTTTCTTTACACATCCTAGTTTATATAGGCTTTTGTACACCTTTCCTACCTGTTTTTTTCTATATCCTACTAATTTGTTATGTTCATTGACAACTGTACTGTCCGTACTGAAATTACTATTGTTTCTATATGTTTTGATCTATTAAGTGTTTTACTTTTTATACACAGATGAACTATACTTTACTCAAGGACATCACTCAGGAATCGCATCGTTGGCGCGTACGTGTCAGAGTAACACGGTTCTCAGAGTATGTAGATGAAAACAAGCCTGAAAAAATCCTGCGCCTTGACCTGGTTTTTCTTGATGAACAGGTTAGCACTATACTATAGTTTCCTTGAGTACTTTGATTCTTGCTGTCGTATACCTTCCTCTAATAACATTATGTTTCTGTTTTAAGGCTACTATGCTGGATGCACAAATCCCAGAACGTCATGTACCACGCTTCGCTCCTTTACTAAACGAAGACTCAATATACTATATTGAATACTTGATTCTGACGCCGCGTGCCACTTATAGACACATTAACAATACTATCATGGCACGCTTCCTTTGCTCATACAAAGATTACAGAACTTCCTATTGCTCCAGAAACATTCCCTATATATGCATGTTGCCCTGTTTCATTCGACGTCCTTAGGACCAGGCTTAACGACATATTTCTTTTATCTGGTACTATCTATTACCGAAAAAATGCAATCTTCCTATTCATCTATCACATAACCTCTACTGACACTTATCTGAACATAGATACTTTGGGAATTATTACATCTATCTCGCATATAAAGACCGTCACTGTCAGAGGTGCTCAAAAGCCTATTCGGAACATAGAAATCACAGATGGCAGGTTCACATCTTATGAAATCTCAGTACTTGTTCTCTTTTTTTCCCATATGTGGTATCTGTTCATACACTAACACTTCATCATCAAAGAGAAAATGCGGAGATTACATTATGGGGACCGCACGCAGTTCGTTTTGAAGTCGACGATATTCAACATGAATCACAAAAGCCTAATAGTTCTTCCGATAGTTGGTTTGACAATAAAAGCGCATAACGGTAAATGTTTTCTTCTATCTGCCCTTATTCATCTTTCTATATTGATTTAGAATATATATCGAATCATAATGATAGGCGTATTATCTGATTCATATTCCAGCCATTATTATTACTGAAATCTGCAGTGTAAGGTTAGATTATATACATCGCTAATATAGATATTCAAGTATAAACAAACAATGCTCGGTTGCATAGCTAATCGAAGAGATATAGAGAAAATTTGTTTCAGAACATCATAAACCACGCAGTTCTACTCATTCTGATATTTAATGTAGATACAGAAAACAGCATAGCCCAATCCTGTTTGGTCATTCTCATGATTACATAACCCATGACTGTGGATCCAAATGTGTCATTATCCTTTCACTGCATAGGTCACAAATTTATTGATAGTAGATGACATACTGTTTTCACTCACTATAACAAATAACTTTTCCTTCTTTTTCAGGACAACTCTCGCTCCAAGGTAGTACTATCTGCCGCTGGTACACAAACCCTTTGATTCCGGCGGCAGCAACTCTGTTGGATAGGTAAAAAATCTGGTACTTACAAGCTATTCTTTCTATGCATATTGATCCTTGCTTGTGTCCTATTCTTTCATTTCTGAACATATCAGTCTGCTCTTTCATTTCCCTCTGTCCGATTGGTTATGATAAGAACCATACAGGTTTTAGCCATGTATCATAGATTATTTATGATTTTCTTCAAGAATAAAACTTCACCTCTTTTCCAAAGTGACGTCCAAAAAAAATCCTGACACTAAAAAAGTATTAAATCAGGAAAATCGAATATATCTGCAAAACAAACATAATGCATACTACAAAGAACTATAATATACATTCTTACTTTCTTTTCGTCTAGACAAATCAGATATCACTTAGATGCTCATCAGACACTTTCCAACAGTTCCTTATCCTAGATTTCTCATACAGAAATAGTTCCAGAAATAGCTTGACCTGCAGTAATACCCATAATTCATTGAAAACAATACAATATGATGCTCACAATGACGTTACTTGAGACAAAAAAGCTAGAGAATTGGACAGATATAACAAGTAATAAACTGAAGACACCTAATTTAGATCATAGTAATGATTACCATTAGTACTTTGATACAAACATTCCTCCTTTGCTATGGATTTCAATTGATCAGTAGCAACAAATAACTCATATTTAAGCGATTAGTGTGTTATTCTGTAGTATGTACTGTAACATTAAGAATCCAATAACCAACTGTAGTGCTTTGTGTTTTCATATATATTATTATCCTTATCATTGTCATAGCATCAATCATTCCATTTATACTGATTCTCGACTATCTACATATTAGTGTCGCAAATATAACGCATGAGATAAAATGGACACCACAGGCAGCCCTACAGAGACAACCTACTCCTATCACAGTCCAACAGATCTCCAATCTTAACCCACATGATGTTGTCGTAAGTACACGTTGCCTTTACCGTACAATGCTCTTTTTACTTTATACTTTCCAGATCTAAGAACCTAGATATATTACTGAGTTTATATTTATATAACTAGGGGAATAGCTACGCTGTGCGCATTGCTATCTTAGAACTTGCTCCAAGGCAACCATGGTGGTACCTAGCATGTAGTATTTGCAAAAGAACGGTTAACTCTGAGGCAGAGAACTACAAATGCTCGAAGTGTGGCTCCACAACAGCTGAACCCCGGTATATTATTATTTTTTTATATGTTTGATTCTTTTCGTACACTGATGTCACTTTGTATTAATAATTACTCTGTATTTTAATTACTACAGATACCGGGTTACTATCCATGGTGCCGATCCTAACAAGATGTTCAAACCAGAAGCCTCCATAGCAGAATTTATCTTCTTTGCAGAAATAGCCGAACGACTAATTGGATGCTCAGTGCTTCACCTTCTGAAATCCGGTAAAAATCCTGAAGGCTTCATTCCGCCTTAGATCTCACGCATATATGGAAGACAGTACGATCTGCAGGTCTCAGTAACACGAAGAGCCTTACAACGGATGAAAATATCTTACCAAGTTGATTCTGTCTCACCGGTCCTCTGTCTACCAGAAAGCACCTCTACCAGTCAACAACAACATTCTGGTTCCCTTGTTACCCTGCGTACTGATACTATTGCACAACATACCTTAACGTCTGATCAATCTGTAACTGCCACAGAAACAGTATAGGCTACCACAACCGAAGTTCATCTTCAGACATCAGCAATTCCCTTGGCTGAATCTACGCATTGTGCAACTTTGAGTTCATCTCAGACCCATATTGATCCAATTACCTCTGAGAAAAGTAAGCTTTTTCCTACCCATGAACCTATAGCACCAGCTCCGACTCCCTTGACTAATATAGCCCAAGACGTTCCTGAATCTCTCAAGGTTTATGCTTATTCCTTCGTGTTATTACTTGATCTGCATCTTGTTCTCTGTGTGTGTGTGTGTGTGTGTGTGTATATAACCAAAAAAAACTATTGTATTATTTATTCACAGCCAAACAATCATCACGTGTTAGATTTTCATTGATCATATTATCTATGATAGAATCTATGCATCATACAGAACAACCTTCGCTTATATCTATGACTTTTTCTTATCTGAACATATATACGACCTATGATGTCAGAAAAATGTTGAAGCTGCTACTGATTCATCTCAAGGAACACCGCCATCGCCCCAGGTAAGTCACTACAATCGTTACAGACCTGCACATCTTATTAACCACCCTACAGTGTTAGTGTTATTTCAGAACTGAATTCTATTGCTTACAGATATTATCTGCCACACAAACTTTGCTCAAGAGATCGTTCAGTACAACCGATCCAGATCTCACCACTACCCAACACCATACAGAGTTATGTTCCTCTTCATATTCATCTGTGCATGGTTTCTATACTCATCTCTGATAAAGTATTGAAACAGTCTTCTTATTTGCATATATGATCTCAGTGTTATCATAGGAAAAACCAGCGTTAAGAGAAAACTATTTCAAGACAAAACACCTGACTCACACTGAAACAGGTAGACTCATAGACAGCTTTTTCCCATATTAGTTCCATTCTTATTTATTATCTTCATTGCAGGACATCCAAGTGTTCTCTACCCATCACAGACCTGGGTTTCTGAAGCTCGCCGACCCATTTTGTCTTCATCGGCAATAAATTCTATGCTATGTGTGTTTCTCACTATGGTTATAGAAGTTAAGTATCGAGTTACCTGAGAACTTAAATGATGTATACACCTATACCTATCATCTTTTGCCAGATTTCAGTCTTTATAATATCAGTCTGCACTACCTGTATTATCCTTTTAGCTAATCGTACCAGTAATCACCGCCCTTTTGCTATCAGTTTACTTTTGTTGTATCATATTGCACCAATATAGTACCTACCGAATACTTAATGACACTCTTACTTATCCATGTCCTTGGTTACACTTTACCATGTGTTTGATTATACTTATTGATTATCTCATGACTTGCCTGAACTAAGGAATTATATTACATCTCATGCTATACTTCTTATTTCAAAGTCATGTTTTCAGATTTTCTGCCACAAAAACATTTACTCAGCACACTTTTGAAACTCTACTTCGCTTCATTTTCCTTAACATAGACCCACAATTTCACTAAACTCTTTATTTCTTTCTTGATCTATTTACTCTATAAAAATAGTTAACACTATTTCGTCCATACGTTTTGTTCTATCCTTGTGCATCAACAAATCATATATCTGATCTGACCGAATCCTAGCATTACATTCTTATGCACTGTATTCTGGGATAGTAAGAAATACGTTCCTTTCAGATAATATGTTACATTGTCCTGTGCATAGCGTAAATAATAGTTCCCTGTGACAGAACTAGAACTCTCCTTCGTTTGCTTTTCCTTAACCTGGACCAAGAATTTAATAGAGCTTTTTATTTGTTTCCCAATGTATTGATTCTGCACAGATAATCAGTACTGTTTCACCTACATCTTTTGTTCTATTCTTCTACATTGACAAATCATCAATTTCATCTAACCAAATCTGACTATTTTATTCTTATACAGAGTATTCTTCAATAATCAGAAAGCACGTTCCTTCTGAATCATTTCTTTTTTACTACACATTCCATGAGTGACCATTTCTTGAGATTTAAAGTAGCTCGTTCTCATAACATCACTCAATATCGCGTTGAACCGCCATATACATAAAGAACTAGACTAGAATAAAAATAAAGAACTAGCACCTCGGGCTTCTCCAGACCCAACGCCGTTAAAAGGCTACGAAAATGATCCTTTAATCTTCAATTTGAACCTTTAAGGCTTGTTTGGATTTTAGGGAGAAAAATCCTATGGAAATCTCAAAGGGATTTTGAAGGGCACATGAAATCTCTCTCAAAAAATATTCCTTGTCACCATTTAAAAGACACGATAAAAATCTCAAACATTAAAAAGTCTCCAAAAACCAAAATAATATAGAAAAATTCAGGGAAAATCATTTAACCAGATCCTTACATCAACACATTCAAATTAGATTCGTACAAGCATTCATAGGTCAAAATATTGCATTTAAAAAATAAAGAGAAGAAGATAGAGATCTGGGCAATTTATTTTGAGAGGTGCTGAGGTTTCAGCATAGTCAATTAGTTGTTGCAAATCATAAAAGAGGACAGATCCACACTATCAATTCCGAATCACAAGCATATTTTGGCTAGCACTTGCTACTTGAAACCAAGCATAAGAACTACATACAGTAGATTTTATGAGCTGGAAGCCTGGAACTAAGCAAATGTGCTTCTCGCTATTTGAAACCAAGCATATGAACTACATACAGTAGATGTTAGGAGCTGGAACTAATCAGAGAGGGAAGCCAAAGCTAAAGCCCTCGCGCTAAAACTGAGTGCCTTTCCGTTTTTTCCTACTTGTGTCGCAAGCATGAGGGGAAAAGCGATGTGGCGTTCGTGGGCTGGAAAATGCACAATGCTTGGAAGGCCATACAAAGGAAAGGAGCAGCCGTTAGATGCACTACATAACTGCATGTTGTGATTTAGGCTCTGTTTGACATGGCTATATCTTTTCTAAAAAGTAGCTTTCATCCGAGCTATATAGTTGAAGGACTGCATGGAAGTTTAGCTTTTAGATGTGAGTGGTGTGGGTCGGAAATGAGGGTGAGAGGAATGAGGTTTGGAATTTTATACTTAGTAGGAGGGGTGAGTTTCTTCAACTCTAGTATCAAGTCAGAAATCCAACCCATTGAAGTCGTGAGAATCTATCCCAGATCAGCTTTTGACTTTTAGCTTCTCATAGTACAAATGGGTTGCTGGCTTTTAGCTTTCAATTGCTGAGAAGATAATTATTTAGAACAACTTCTAGCTTCTAGAGAGAAAACATGAAGCTGAAGCCATTTCAAATAGGTCCTTAGATGACCCCAATCCGTTGGGCTAATATGGGCTAGCCCATCTAGTACTAATAGCCCGAATTGTGCTCACGTCTTGCTCAGCTTAACCAACACCTAACCCAAAGGTGAAAGTTCACTCACCCTACACTTTCTTCTAATTGTCTTCCACAAGCTCCACCTCAGTTCCTCCAAGCTCAGGATTCAAGTGAGATGCTTTGTGGCCTGCTTGCATTTGCCCGCATCGACCATAGAATGCTATTTGGGCTAATGCAGCAAACATTTAAGTGGGATATGCTACACCTATGGTTGCACCCATTATACCGGAAGAAATTGGTGATCAACCAGCCTATACACGTGTCCCCTCAAGCCATTTTGCAAAAACCCCTCCATTCCTTCGAATTACGGATAGGTCCTTACGAATTACAAATAGGTCCTTCACGATTTTTTGTGAGGGGAAGATTTTTTCACTTTCATCGCGTTTGGGTCCCTGGCGCGGTATTTTACGGAAAAAACCTTCCGTTAAGTTCAAATCGGGAACAAGCCCTTTTCTAATTTTTCAGGATAGCGAACATGTTCAAAAAAATAACAAACAGACCCCTGCTTCTTACGTCTAGGTCCTTTCTCCGTTTTTCCCGGAAAAAATGTTTTCGTCACCAAAAAAGCCCGGAAAAAATGTTTTCGTCACCAGAAAAACACATATTCGTCGAAGGTTTATATCAACTTATGGATTTGCCAACGGGTCATAACCGTGTTTTTTTAAAAAACGTATATTCGTCTAAAGATTTATAGCGACCCATAGATTCGCCGGCGGGTCCTAACGACCCATTTTTTTTTAACAAACACAAAAAACCAAAAAACCAGATTCGTCGAAGGTTTATAGCGGTTCATGGATTCACCCACGGGTCCGAGCAGTATTTTAAAAAAGGAAATACATAAAAGAAACGGCCGCACTTTTCTTTTAAAAAAACAAAAAAACACAGATTCAACCGCAATTTTCTAAATAAAACACGCATCGACAAAAAAAACACGGATTCGTCGAAGGTTTATAACAACTTGTGTATTTGCCAACGGATCATAACCGCGGTTTTTTAAAAAAGTAGATTCGTCCAAAGATTTATAGCGACCCGTAGATTCGCCGGCGGATCCTAACGACCCATTTTTTTTAACAAACACAAAAAATAAAAAAATAAAAAACACAGATTCAACCGTAATTTTCTAAATAAAATACGCATTGACAAAAAAAAACACGGATTCGTCGAAGGTTTATAACAACTTATGGATTTGCCAACGGGTCATAACCGCGATTTTTTTTTAAAAAAAAACGTAGATTCGTCTAAAGATTTATAGCGACACATAGATTCGACGGCAGGTCCTAACGACCCATTTTTTTTACAAACACAAAAAACAAAAAAACCGATCAAATATCCCAAAATGCGTAAAAAAACAACCACGGTTTTCTAAAAAAAACACAGATTCGTCGAAGGTTTATAGTAACCCGTAGATTAAACGCGGATTCATCGAAGGTTTGTAATAGCCCGTGGATTCGCCAGCGGGTCCTACCGACCCATTTTATTTAAAAATTACGGAAATCGAAAATTCGACAAAATTTATCAGATTTTTTCTTAAAAAACGGACTAGAATTTGCGCGGCGCGGCGTAGCGCGCTATACAGGCTGGTTAGTATGAAGTGTGTTGCTACATGTGGAAATTCAGTTGGACACGTGGGAGGCGCTCCTAGCCAGGGAGAGCCTAGAGCTTGTTGGAGACCATCACACCGTCCTTGACCCATGTCATTTCGTCCATCTTCAAACCTCATGGTCCATGTAGTGATGGTGATGTAGTCCTCAAACCACACCGGAAGGATGCGATGCTTGCGCGTCGAGTGGCCACGCCGCCGGCCGAGTGGAAATGCCGGGAGGAAGCTGCGCCATCGTCGTGCCCTTGGGCTGCGTCACCACCGAGCGGAGAGAGGGCACGGCATCGGGGCGCCGGGCCGCCGCGCTGTGAGGCCGCGCCGTTGCTGAGATAAGGGACTACTCTCTGTGACTACTCTTCGTTTCAGCGTCTTTATCTCTTACTAGCGTTGTTCATACATTTCTTTTGACCTATGTCATCTTAGCATCGATTCGCGGATTCGCTTTCTTAGGCGACACAACTCATTTTTTAGATGCACTCTATGGACTTGATGATCGTGTGCCTATTGGCTAGCTCGCGAATCTGTCATCGTAGAGTCGAACATCTAAAAATTGTTTGTCTGGCCTTGAGAAGGTGGCCGTTACGATTGGCTAAGATTAAGTGGTATGGCGGCACTAGCTCGGAATGAGGGTGGTTGCATCACTGAGATCTCCGGTACTTCGACTTCAGGGAGAAATCTCTAGGTCTGACCTTTGTTGGTTGTGCCTGGCAATGGCCTTGTTGTAGGCATTGTTTTGTAGTTTGAGGATTTACTCTCGAGGTGAAAACCTTTGATGCGGCATTCCTTGGTTGGATCATGGCAATGGCGGTGCGCAGCGTGTCGAGTCCTTCTTGGAGGCGTTGTCATTGGAGAGCTTTTATCACGGTCTAAGTGTTGCTATGATGGTGGATAGCCTTGAAGACAATATTACGTGATGTAGTTTGTCGAGACGGTTCCTTTGTCTTTTCTTGTGTGTGTGTGTTTGGCTGTGTACACCCTAGCTGTTTAGAGGCAAGGAGTTTTTTTAGTATAATTGTATCACCTTGATGTAATTTACTAAGATTAATAAAAGCTTCCTTTATCGAAAAAAAATGTAGTGACGGTGAAAACACGACGAGAACGTTTGCAGAAGGTAGCGCTAGAGCGCCGCAGCAGCAACGAGAAAAGATGTTGAGAAACTTCACCGCCGCGCCGCTATCCGTGACACTCTCTCTGAGACAACTAGGGCATCCATGGCCATAACTGGATCCATAGCATATACTCAGGCCTATATCTAGGGCATATGCTAGGTGAGCAATCGCACTGTGCCCCTAAATCTCCTTAATTAGTGAAGCTTAATCATGGTATCAGTAGTAAATTAGTAAGTGAGTAGCACTTTTTATTCACTTATCCATAGAAACCTCCACCAAGTCACATCGACTTCCCCACTTCTCTCTCTTCATTTTCTCGCGCTAAACTTTTACTTAAAAAATATTGTTAAGAAAAATATAGGCCTAATTGATATTTTACAAATTGTGAAACAACAATATTATTTCTGTAACTCAATTGTTGCACATAGAATTTTGTTGAGTATTTACGTAGTTTTTGTATTTGCAAAAGGGAATTTTTATAAGTTGAATTTTTTGAAGCCCTACTAGGATTCTAGAATAACTAGAGAAAGATGTAATTGACCGAAAAAACTCACAATAGCACTAAAATAACTAGATGTATGATGATTACAAAGTCGTACACTAGTTTGGAGAGTGAAACATGGTCATTTGTTTTGGTAATAAACCCTTTCAAGAAGGTTTAATTTTACATCTAGCTCAGGACCCCTAAAATGCTAGGTATGGCCCTGCATATACTATTTTTTTAGAAAAAGGAGTTGTCTCTGGCCTTTACCAAAGCACACAGCCTGGTCTTATTACAAAATTTACAGCCGCTCTTCAGCACAATTGCGAAAGAGTCATTACGAAATGCATCAAAACTTAAAGGTAGCAAAGTCTATAATTATGCCTTGACCATTATTAGCAAGAAGCTTCATTGCAACAACTTCGAGGCGCAAACACACGAAGCGAAAATCCTCTCGAGCCTCTTCACGCACGCAAAAGCGCCCAAAACCTCAACCAATATGTTGCCTGAAAATGGCCTGCAAAAAGAAGTATAACGTTAGATTCAAACATAATATCATTACGATAACATCAAATTGCCCAACAAATAGCCGTCGCACCAACAAAGATCTGATGTTTATGATGATTCCCTATACCATTAAGCCATTCCCTCATCATATGAGACAATGAAATAGGAGGTCTTAGCCCAGTAGCGAAATGAATTATTCGCCAAATAGATCTAGCATGATGGCAATCGAAAAAAAGATGATTTATTGTTTCTTTACAATCACAAAAACAACACTTTTGATTGCCCACCCAATTGCGCTTAGCCAAATTATCTTTTGTTAATATAACTCCACACTGAAGATACCAAAGGAAAATCTTAATTTTTAGAGGAACCTTCAGCTTCCAAATGAAATAATGGACAAAAGGAGTACCCTGATTCATCTTAAAAAGATACATAGATCGATCTGAGAATTGACTATTTTTACATAACTGCCAAAGAAAAATATCCTTCTCACGAGATAATTGAATATGAACAATTTTAGCAACTAGGCGAAGCCAACTGTTTAATCTGTCCCCCACTAATACTCGACGGAAAGAAATATGAAATGACACCTGATCAAAAACCTTTGCCACTGTAATATGAGGATGAATAGCAATATTATATAGTTCAGAAAATTGCTCCTTTAGGGGACAAATACCCACCCAAACATCTTCCCTGCATATACTATTGGAATGGGTTCACGACAAGGGGCTAGGGGCACATATCGGAGCTCAGGGCTCAAGTCGGAGAAGATGGGTCATGAGAGTAATCAACCAAGCATAGTAGATCATCACGAGGACATCTTCTTCGCTTTGTCCCGTCATGGTAGATCATCACCTGCTTCAACTCCCACTTGTCGAAGTGAAGCAAGCAAAGCTCGGTCTTCTCTAGTGCACCATACAAAATCTCCAACTCCACACCTCCACCACCTCCAGCGCCTCGTCGCTGTGGCGCAGAAGGCCGGTAGCATGTGTGTCCATAAAACGCGACCTATGCCATAGAGGAGGCATCGATACATGGTTCATCGTCTCATGGATTTGAGCGGAGTAGCCTCTTAGTTCTTTAGCAGGTTACGCGGGTAAGTAGTGGGTAACGCGAACGAATCGCAAGTAGCCACATAATTTTCTAATGGGCATGCAGACACCCACTTAGCGTATTTTTTATGGTTGCAGACGGCCCCTGTCCTCTTGCGCCCCTTCCGCGCGCGGCACGAAGGTTTGAAATCTCATTTTTCTTGATATCTCAGAGGTGGTTGAATTCCGAAATTTCACTAAGATATTAGATTTTGGATAAATCCCAGATGAAATGCAAAAGCAAAAATTCAAATCCAATTTTTTTTGCACCGAGAAATCCAAAATTTCTGCTGAAATTTCCGAAATCTCGCTCGAGATTTGTCAATGTTTTGGTAAATTTGCACTGAGCAAAAAATAGCTCAAACGATGTTGAAAAATTTTGCAATTTTTATGGAGGGTCTTGACACATCAGTTATATTCTCAAAAAAAATTCAAATGATTATCAATTCTAAGGAAATTTTAAAAATTCTAATGTCGTTACTGTCCTGATAAAACACTGATCAGCAAGTTTGAACCGAAAAAATAGAACAAACCATGTTAGAAAATTTTGAAATTTTTTTGCATGATTTTGACATATCACTTATATTATCATAAAATTTTCAAATAATGGTCAAGCTTGAAGATTTTTTTAAAATTCAAATAGTGGTGATGTCTGAATGACAAATGCTTGAAACCACATTAGAAAATTTTGAAATTTTGTTTGAATGGTCCTAATGCATCATTAATATTTTCATAAAATTTTTAGATGATTATCAATCCATAAAGTTAGAAATTTCGGTAGCATTTCAACTAATATTCGGATTTTAAGTGTTACAATTGGAAACAATCAATATATATTGGCATCACAAATAATAGGTATGAAATAAAATTGATACGTATGACAATTCATCACATATACACCACAAATATGATCATACAGGAGCATGTGAGATCTACCTGTGAAAGCACAGATGATGCCAGAATGCAACGCTTAGCTCGAACCACCTGCAAGAGCCATAATTGAAGAATGAGTATACAGTATAAACAAATATTGCAAGAAGAAGCATATTTAAAGGAGTAGGATCATGCAATGCATAGACAATAATGCGTTTATGTACCTACGAGTAGTAGTACGCGTGTGGTGTAAACTCCACCTTCTCGTTATTGACAATGACCTTGTGATACCTCCTCTCATGTTATTGCTTGTATTCTTCCCAGGTCATGTCCCGTAGTAGCCATGCAGCCTTTCAATGTTCATAATGAGCCATTCAGTTAGTATAACTCTCTGACTAGTAAAGGTACTTGACATATATGTCTCGTGCGTACGGATTGGCATAGGGATCAGTGTAGTCAAACAATCAAGAGATGCTCGATCTATCATAACTCTGTCTAAGATCATACCCACCCTGATCCCATTTGCATGGCATCGAACCGTACGCAAGATGCTCATTCAGGAACCCCAAATAGCTGGAAGACTAGCTACTACATCATGAACCTACGTCATCCTGGGGTTGTGCTGCCTGTCGCCCACCCTCACCACTCGTCACACCCTTCCCCGTACTGCCGGGCTACTTCTATGAGCCCCTCCTCGAGGCGCTTCCCCCTGTTGCAATCCTCCTAACGATTGTAGCTGTGAACGGGGCTGGAGGGAGTAGCGGGCAGCATCTGTCCCATCGTTGCCTATAGAGTCTGTCGTTGAGCTACTATCAGCGGTCTCCTCGTACTGCACATTCTGAGGAGGTGTATCCGTATCGTCGTCATTGCTGACATCAAGTTCATCATCACTTTAGGCCTTTCCTTTTCCCTCGACACACTAGCTGCTCGATAACTTCGCCAACCTGCCTAAAGCTCCTGCTAGCATGTCATCGCTAGCATGCCTCCCCTTTCCTGTGTGTGTCACCGACTATGAACTCGACCCAATCTGGGAGGCTCTTCCCATCTATGACCAATTGGAAGTAATGTTAACACTGTTGTGAGATTTTGATATACATGGTTACCAAGTAGAATAGACCATAATTCCACAATAGAAATTAATATATTAATTTCACTGACCTGGTTGCACAAATGTGGTATCCCTTATTTTGGCAAACCTCTTTTCCAGGACTTGCAGGAATATCCTATACTGTTCTCCGTCCTCCCGCAAGCGTTTGTGATACTCAGTCCGCACAATTGCATACTGCATCATGACACCACTTATCATTGGCAACTTGTCTTGATCTACGAACCTCAACATCTTGTACAAGGGTTATACTGTCAAGACGGTCTACTCCACCCAGTCCCAAAACCCCTGTCCACAAGGTGGTCATATGCAAACTTGTCCTCCTCCATCCCAGCCCACCTACTACCTGTCTAGTCTGGATGTGTCATCCACTGCTAAAACTTCTCTTTTTTGAAGAAGCTATCCAGGAAAATAAAGATCGTGCCAAACCTAGTAGCATTTGACCTCATCAACTCTCTAACTATATGTTGCCTCATCTGTGCATGAAAATTCTTGTGGTTATACAAGAATATGCAAATTCTCTTGGCCTCTCTCACAACCTGTTTGATATGTGGGACGTCACACATGTCTTTCAGCAAGATTCACAGTGTGTGCCAAGCACAGCTGCTATATAATCGGTGGGTACTCCACTCGTAATAACTGGTATGATTTCTTGAAGTTGGCCACGTTGTTGGTAACCACTTGTAGAACATGCTCTGCTCTAATTTCCTCAGCACGACCTTTGTTATCTTTCATAGTAGGTACGTGTGGTCCTAGATTTTACTTGTGAATGAATAAGCCAGAAGTTAGTACGTACATTTCTAGTATGCAAGAGTAAAAACTAAACCAAATATTGTACCTATGGCATTGATGGTCTTATAGAAGAACATGACCCTATTGTAGTACACCATGATGTTGATAATGATGATGCTCTACTAAGTAGGTCCAATCCAGACGTCACACATAAGTGTCACACCAAATATACTAGACAATCTTCTACCTGTTCTCGTCGAGGTACTTTCTATCTATCTCATGGCCCATGGTGAACAAACCCTTAGGCTTAGCTCCTACGTCATCTTGAGTGCACATATCCATTGCAGGTAAAAGAGGTTAGTACAATCATCACAAGAGTTGTAACTTACAACTATATGATCATTTCATACCTGTAAAATACAGACACTCGGCCTTCCTTCTTGAAATTGCATTAGCATGGAACCACTTGGACCATACCCTCCCTAGCTTCTGTCTCGCTCTCTGCTTGAATGCAGTGTGAATACGGGGTTGCTGTGAAGCACCACTCCGTACAAGGTCAATATCGATGGAAGCATATCTTTCCTATATCTATTTGGACTTGCCAAACATTTTGCTGATAGTGGATTGGACCAAGGACCTCGCTACACCACTCCCAGACCCCGGTCCTAGGGTCAAACTTTGGCTCCTAAAGTAGGCCTTTTCTTTCGAGGCCCTTATGGTCATCTTGAGCTACTCCTACTCGATACGGTAGTCTAGTCATCTTGAGCTACTCCTATTCGATACGATAGTCTGTAGCCAAGCTGGCCTAGTCGTTGCAAGCCTCCTCTTTACACAGGCGCATCGCCTCCTCCTTCTCTTGACTAACATGGAGGTCTGCGAGCCTGGCCTGCCTAACCAATTTAGACACATCGAGGCGCGGGGCGGACCCAACGGTGGGGCAGCTTGGGCTGCCCTACCTACAATTTACAAGGTCAAGGTATGTTGTATATCTGCATATGTATAGACCCAACATATTTGGAAGTTGGAGCGTTGCACTAAGCAAGCGTTAGGCACTTGACTTCTTGTCTTGCATTGCCGCAGCCAATACTCCTTTACCACGCCCACAGCCGATTCATCTCTTGCGCTTCCGCCTTCCGGTGGAGTGGACGGTGGTGCCATCGCCCGACGGCGATGTCGAGGCCGACGAGGCGAGCCCATCTGCTTGAGGCGAGGTGCGACATGTTGTATTCGACTAGTTGAGCGGTTTGGTAAGTTGGTAAGTCCTATCGTCCTTAACTCTGATGAAAGCATTTGTTGGATGTGGATTAGCATTTGAAGTTAGAAGTTACGTGCTTTTTGCTTAGAACTGAATCTAACTTAGAACTGAATTGTTTCTTTATGTATGTTTCTTTAATAGTACTATTGTTATTACGTACATTGCATTCTTTTGACGTTTTAATACTATTTTAAACCTGCCCCACCTATAATTTCTTCACAGGTCCATACGAGGCAGACCTTCACATCATCAGTGCAGCTAGCCAGATGTTCCTTCAGACGGTCGCCCCTTCGCCCTTCATAACATGTCTACAGTAGTTGCACTTTGACCCTTAGCCAATGCGCTCCCCATACTCCCATATGGTACCCGCACGATCTGTCATCACGAGAACTTGCAACAGAACACAAAAGATACCAATGAGGCAATGAATCAATAATGAAAATATTATTTGTGATAACTAAATACAAAGTATCTAAGTAGCTAGAGTTAATTACATGCATGCACAATACTTGACAATATACACAATTCCATAGTACATACTTGATAGCATACACTCCTACTAGCTAAGTAGCTAGAGTTAATTACATACATGCATGCTAAACTAACTAGCGAGTGTTCTATGTTACAAACTTGACAGTATACACTCCTACTTGCTTTTTCTTTGAAATTTCTTGCGAGTGTTCTACTTTTGCTATAGTACATGCATCCATGACAGCATCCATATGTTCTTCACAAATCACAATTAACAAGTCATTGCAAATATACCAATATATAGCATGCATATGTTGTATACAGTGTGTCAGTGTATCTATTTTGTTGTAAAGTACACTACTGCTGCTATTCTTGAACAACACTATGTATAAGATAATTCTCACCACATTGTGCAGGCTAAAACCTCAAAAATCTAGCCAGATCTGCCAGCTAAACACCGCATTTCGGCCAAAAATGATGAAATCTCATACTTAAACACTTAGATGTCACTCTGGAAAAACAAGATTTCTCTCTACTATTAATCGAGATTTCGGTTAACCCTAGCCAAGATTTCACTAAAATTGACCGACATCTCGGGGTGGAGAAGCAAGAATACCTATTTTGTCACCCAGGATGGCCGGACGGGTGCCGAAGCTAGCCGAATTCGGTCAGTCGCCGAGGGGAAAGAAGCAATGCGCTGAGTGAACAGACCGAAGAGTGGAGTGAGTGGGTTGTGAGCCCGTGAGGAAATGAGGAAAGCTCATTTTGTTTGCTCTGGGGATTGACGCTAATTTTTTTTTGAATGTGCAGAACAACAAGTAATATGGCTTGGTTCAGTTGGTTCTCACGGGAGAGATAAGGCTCTGCGCCCTTTCTAGGGCATGGGTTTGAATCCCACGCCTAACAAAAAATAAATCAACTTTTTCACTTTTTTCAAATGTATTCCTCGTAGATGGTCTAACAATGCTCTAAAAAATTTTGAATCATTGCAATCCGATAAAAAAATGTGTGAAAACCGGCCCAAAACACCGAGATCTGTTCGAAATTATAAGGTAAGGCTGGTTAGTGTCTTTGAGGAATCAAGGGTTGTCTGACATTTCTATGATAGAGATACACATTGACAGCTCTAAATGGGCACTAAGGTAGCGTCTTTAATAGTTCAAATGGAATATGACTATTGTGTATTTATGAAGTTACTAGTTCAATGCCCGTGCGTTGCTACGAAAAATAAAATTAATAATGGAACATAAAGGTCAAGCAATAAAAGAAAATTGTACTACAAGATCAAACATCTATTTCTCCCGATTACAGAGAAACGGGGATGCACCAGGGAAGGCATCTGGACTCGCAGATGGGGCAGCTGTCATGTTCATGGAGAAGTCAGGAGGTGAGCACATCGTGAGGAATGGAACGAAAAATGGCTTAGGTTTTTTTCCGTCGGTCGGTCCGGTTTTTTTTCGTCAGCGGTTTTTTTTCGTCAGCGGTTTTTTTCACAGTTTAGACATGGGTTGGTGTTGGAGAATGGACGTATCACCACCAACTCTTAATTAGAAGTAGTAGAGATATGCAAGCAAAGAAGCTGCCATAGTCATTATTGATGCGCTGCGGTCAGGATATTCACTGAACTTCTAAAAAATGCATAAGGGAATACACTAAAACCACATTGTACTTGTCGAATATCCAAATATGGGATATGAACGTACACCATAAACTTAAAATCATACCACATATACCTCTACCAACATTTGGAAACTCCGGATATCTCTGGCCCAGTCCGACGGGATAAGATATGCGCGAGAAAGGATATCTCCACGCAAGGTAGGATTCGATCATGTTGCCGATACGAGGAAACCCACTCAAACACGCCCGACAGTTATGGAAGTTTGGATACGATACGGAGATCATAACGGCAATAGACTCCTCATCGACCACGATTCGGCACCCCAACCCACTATATAAGGGCAAGGGTAGACATTGTCGAGGATAAGCGATTCGAGGCAACTCTCCAGCTACAGCCATTCGGAGCTAGACGCACGGAAAGATCTCCTAGCAGAGCATCCATTAGTCATAACCTAGCCACCCCCAGATTTTTTTAGGACTAGTCCTCTCGACATGTAAGCTGTTCATCGATCTCATACATCATACACACAAGAGTAGGGTGTTACTTAATCAAGAGGCCCGAACCTGTCTATATCGTGTGTCCTCGATTGTGTGTTTGACTCTGCACATCTTGAAAGTACCCAAATACAAGTTTGTTGTTGATCACTAACCTTCGACATCACTGAGCTAATGGAATTTACCATCAAAGTTCAAGCAGTAGAATGCACTTTGTTGCGTTTGGTTATGAAAGTATCTCAGGGACCAGTGTCTTGTTGTGTCATGCCCTGCTGGTCGTTTTTTAGTAATTAATGTTGCCATAAATCATAATAGCTTGTAAGATTTCCCTTTTGTGAAAACATATGTTTCGAAATAAAATCTCAAATAAAAAGGGATGAACTTGTTAACGAAGAGTCTTGCAGTCTGTTTGAGCACAATATCATTGTGATACGGGAGCAGGCAGTGTTCTAAATCAAGGCTGTTAAGGCCTTGTAAACGCCCGTTAAAACGTTAAAGGTGGCCTGCCGTTACGTTTATTTAGATTTCAAGGTTGGTCTGTTATATTGGACAGTTTATACGGATTAATGGCCGTTAACGATTACTAGGCCCGTATTATTGTTGGTACTAAGCCTGATTACATTCACATCATGGGTAAGAAGATGACTAATGGCACGACATGAGCATCTCATATGAAGTATTTAGCAAATAGAAGTGTAGAACATTGTCAAATCTCTTTTCTTTATGTCACCACGGTGGAAAATTGTTGAGAGCTTGGTAATTCCATTCTATATTCAGGTAAGAAGATGAATAGATCGGTGATCGTTTGGATCGGCGGCGCTCGCTTGGATCGTTGCGGATTCCATCTTGATTAGCTGAGATTGCCAATTTCTTCAGTGAATTTGAGCGAAGAGTGAAGGGTGATTCGTCTCTGGTTGAGGCGACGCTATGGTGGTCGTGCTCGTTCCTTTCGGATGGCCTTCCTTGCGCAATCTATTTCGGATGAAAGGATGTGCAATTCGCAGGGTGAGTTGGATTGTGCAAGGTATCGTCTTTCTTCTTCAAATTTGAAGAAGATGCATTTGTCGCGGAGATTTTTAGCTCCTTTTGCCGGAGGTAAATTCCAGTCCTCTTGCAGCAATGCTGGCTTTGTTCTTGAGTCCAATCTCGGCGATGTGCAACCGGATGTGCAGGATATTGGGCGACGATGCTTTAAGAATCAATTTAAAGCAGTCATGGCGGGCGGAACGGCAATTTCTTTGGTGGCGATCGATTTAATGGTCGCAGCTATGGTGGTCCACTTTGTCCCTTTCGTGGTGGTCTTCGCCCCTAAGATTTCAAGTTGGTGGTCATGGACGGTATGGAGTCCGTGATCGCGTTCAAGATTTTGGGGGCAATGATTCAAATAGCGCGATGTTCTTGGTGGTGGCACCTGAATGTTGGAAATCAGAGGTTGCGGATTGTGGCGCCTGAATGTTGGAAATCAGGTGTCGGATTGCTTACTGAAGAAGATTTACGATGATGTTTTCGCTAAGCAATACAATGAAAAGGGGAGAGCTCTGCGATCTAAATGGTAGCAATCAAGGCTACTCTTTTTCCTTTTTGTTTTGTTTAAGGGTGTGTGCTTCTTGTTAGCGGTAGGAGAAATTTTAAGAATTTGTATCATCTTGATGTAATGTTCTTGAAATTAATAAAATCTTCCTTCATCTAAAAAAAAGAAAAAAGAAGATGAATAGATACTTATTTTCTTACTGCAAACATATGTATATATTTCTCTAAATTATAAACATTAAAACCGTTTACAAGACTGCTTAATGCTTAGCATATAAACGCTAAAAGGTGGGGTGATTGTTCGTTAACCATTTACCATTCTTAGAACATTGGGAGCAGGCTTTTTTCTACATGCTATAATAACCTGTGGAATAGAAGGTAGCACTATACCTACTCAAAGATTTCATGCAAATCATGTAAATACCAGCTTCAACCATAATGAATGCTCCCAGTTCAGTCGTATGTTTTTTAGTGACATATGTAAGTCTTCGAATATTTTAGCTTCAGATGTAGTATACATTTCATTTAGGAGGTCCTGCCTTTGTTTTGCCCCATGGTTCTTATTATCTGTGGTCCTCTATTGATGTTACACATACTTCTGTCATTTCTTTCAGGATAGAGAATCTGGAGCTTATGCTGAAGTATGGTGTTGAGGTTTGGAAGCTCCAGGACAGACAAATGAAAGCAGTTTTGTCTAGGTTAGTTGTTCTATGCCCACGTGTCTTTGACAGTGTTGTATCACTTTGAATTTGGAGCATCTTGTGCTATTTTCCTTGCATTTTGAAACTCAGTTCGGTTTGTGGACCGTGTCGTCAGTACTGTCCTATGTGGAAGGTGACAAAAACCAATGTGTCTGTAGCTGGTCACGTGTGTGTGAAGTAGCAGTGTTTGTGCAGCTTAGGCCTTCACTGAATGAAGTACTTGCTTGCAGACGCTTTATGTTTAAACTTTACTGGTCACTGAAATAGGTGAAATACTGGTGTGCATGCCATTTATGTTCCAGCAATATGTGATAACTTGATAATACTTGTTAGGATGCAAAAGACAGCTCTGGAATACAATGAAAAGATAGAAACTGTCAATCGTGAGAGAAAATTCCACCAGGTAACAAATCGTTATACTCTGCTTAATTTGAACCATGACCATACTTCACAGGAAGCTGATAATATATTTTTTTATCAGCAAAACACTGGTGGGCAACTCCATGCCTTGACCACAGAATGGCAGGAGCTGTGTCAAAAAAAAAATCTATTCAAGCTGCCTTTGCTGGTCTGCAGAATCAGATTGATCAGCTTAAACTTGAAGCTAAAGAACTGTATGATCTTTCTCTCTCTCTCTCTCTCTCTCTCTCTCTCTCTCTCTCTCTCTCTCTCCATGAATCATGACAAATTCCTTAACAGGGGAATGCCCATGGATGGCAACATTTAAACTTCACTCCCCGCTGCGGTCTTGGCCGGGGAGACGTCAACTTCGGAGACCGCAGTGTCATCGGCCTCCTCTCCGTCGGTGGCGAGCGAGGTTGCGCCCTCGTTCGAATTGGCAAGCCCGTGTTCAGGCTCGCCGGCCACAACCCAACTGTGGGGGCCTCCGGCAGCGCGACCCTATCTCGCGGGGAAGCGGTGTACCAACTCGTACGAGACCTCCTCCTCGAACTCAGACTCGCCCTGGATGATAGCCATGGTCAGGACGGGTTGGGGGTGAGTTCGGGCACTCAAGGTCTGCAGCAAGGAAAGATTGCTAAGCTAAAGCGAAAAGGAATTTTGCGACCAAAGGAGAAATGAAATACCTGAGTCACGAGCCTCCGCCTCATAGGGGCCTATTGATGGTCTCGACATCCCGAGGGTGAAGAGGCGGCCCTCTTCGAGCACCTGCGCCGAGGAACTTGGTGCGCGTGGTGGCTCCCGGTTCCCCGTGGCGGCTGGCCTAGGGCCCTCCGATCGAGCCCCTAGAGCCGCTTGGGGGCTAGAAGTTCTGGCGGGCCGCCGCCCTCTACTGCTGCAAGAAAAAGAAAGAAGAAAGAGTCAAAGTCTATTGCAGCCCATTACTGAGCACGGACTCGAGCTCGGTCACGGGAGAGCTTACTGTGTGGTTGCCCCACTCGACGTGCTGCTTCTTTGGAGCTTTGCCACTCGGGGCATCCGAGCGGCCTCTTGCTCGCCTTCTTGCCTTTACTTGCTCCAGGCAGCGGTAGCATGCGCTTCGTCGTCTGGAACAGCTCTTGGTTCTCCTGCAAACACACCTCAAGGTCAGGGCGAGCTCCAAATATTCCCGAGATGGGACCTGACCCAAGGCAACTTACCTCAGCGCTCCGCCTTAACACGTTCCTCGGGACGGGCTCATCCGTGGAGTAATCGAACGCCGCCTTCCCGAACATCTCCGTCATCCTAGCTGCCAGCCAGGACTCCTTCGGCGCTACTGGAGGGGCAAGCTCGTTAGGAAATGCCGAATCTAAATTCAAGTAAACTTCAGCTCGAGGGAACTTACCGGACGGGCCCTCACGAGTGAGCAGTGTTCAAGAGTTCGCTTGGCGGATTCGTGGCGGTTAGGCACCACCAAGCGCCAAGGCCGTATTTGCGGCGCAATTGCGGATCTCGGCGTTTTGGCCCTCGGCGACCGAGAATCAATATAATTCATATATATTATTGATTTTATTATGAATAAAAATTTTTAGTTTTCTTTTCTAGTTATTTGCAAATTGTAAGACATCAAATATTAAAGTAGAATATTAAACTAAAATACTTGAACACATACTACTCAATTAATCAAGTAATAAAGTAAGTAGTAAGTACTATGTTAGTGACTTAATGTACCTTATTTTGAGGGCGACGATGTGAATTTTTCAATCATGGTCATTAGGTCATGTAAATAGTAGATCAAAATAGTCTCTCTCATAGTTTTGTGCTAGACGCCATGCCCGCCAAGGACCGCCAAGGCCCGCAATTTCGGCTCAACCGCCAAACAGGCTGCCAAGGGCTGAATTCATTGCGTTTGTAACTGCCAACCACAATATCGCCGCCAAGTACCAAATTTTTTAACACTGCGAGTGAGGTTGTCACGTCCCTTGAACTCGTAGAACGGGTGCAACCTCTTTCGCAGAAGGAACACCCAGTTCCGCAGGAAGTCATTGGTGATGGCTTGCCCGGTGAGGCCCCGTGTGGCACAGATGTGGATGGCGGCGATGGCTTCTTGATCGACCGCTAGGTCGTCCGCCTCAGGGGTCTGGCGCTTGCTGGCGATGGGCGCTCCGTCATACGCGAGCGCGCCGTCTTCCCCCCTCTTCAAGTAGAACCACCTCTCGGTCCATGGACCAAGAGAGTCCCGAGCGTGGAGTTGTGGGAAGGCTCAGGGAAGTCCCATCCGTAGCCGGAAGTAAAGGAACCCGTCCACGGGGTCCTTCCCAATGCAGAACAAAGAAAAGAAATGGAAAAAAGAGATGGGGTGGGAAGAATCCCGAGGAACCCCTCACATAGATGGGAGAAGATGGAAAGGGGGAGGATGGAGTTCGGCACTAGATTGATGAGCTCAATCTCACATTGCGCGAGAACCGATGCCACGAAGTCGCTCTCCGATGTCCGCAGTCAAGAGCATGTAGTGCTAGGTGCGGACGAGCTCGTCTTCTCGGGTCTGCGGCTCGGTCTCCCCTGCCCGGCAACCACCATGTCGTCGGATCCAGCAGCCCCAAGCTTTCGAGCTCCTTCATCCTGGCCATCAACAAGGAGCTCTTTCCAAACTTGGCCATGAGGGATGATTGGTGCTTGGTCGAGGGAAAAAGGCAGGTTGAGCATAAGGCCAGAAAGGGCAAGATCGAAGAAAGTTCAAGGGAGTCCGGAATTCTTCAGGAGAGCCGATGGTCCGGGATTTATAGGCCTCGATCGTTGCCTGTTAGAAGATATGGCGTCTCAAAAGGCGCGCCGGTTATGATTCGACAGGCGCATTCAAAGATTTGGTGGCGGAATCGATGCGTCGCGAGTGGTTCCGCTGCTCTTTCGTGTCCGTACCGGGATTTCGAAGGCCAAGGGTCGCCAGGTGTCCTTGTGCCAAGTCTCGTGGTCGGTCTCCGTCCGACCTCGACCTTGGGATGCGGGTATGACTTGAGTCTCGGGGCTAGTTGTCGACGGGAAATTTTTGCCCGGTCAAGATCGCCCCTTTTCTAGATCATGAGGCTCGAGGTCATCCCTAGTGCCTGGGTATGACTTGAGCCTCGGGGCTAGATACAAGTCGTGGGATCGGGAAATCTTTGCTGGTCAATGGATGGTCAACAAAGCCCCTAGCTCGAGCTCGAGCGAGAGGGGCATATAACCCCCGACGAAGTCTTTGACCACGACATGGTATCCCGATCGTCGACAGAAAGCATTTATTCTATAATATGTATACTCTGTAGAGCCGCTTGATTAATAAAAAAACAATCTCAGTACATCTTTTTCCTCCTCATGTTTAATAGAAGCCCACAATCATATTTTCACAAATTCGATTAAGGGATCCTAGGTTTTGAATATCGACAATGTTAATATATACTAGCAAAGGATACCATTTGTCAAAAAAATTCCTATTTATCAAATGAAAAAGGGGACTGTCTAGTTATTATTCGACTGAAATTATTTGTGCAAATTAGCCACATTTTGTACCGAAGTGTCTATTCGTCGTTCCAACAGCGTGGTGCTCATTGGGACCAACGGCGAGATGGGTCTGCTTCGCCACCAACAGCACGAGCTAGAACGCTAGAGCTGCACGAATGCATATGCACTGCTAGTTCAATACTTATACTCCTTGTTATTTTGATCTCTTGTTAATTACTTGCATTTGTTGTTTCTGCATTAACTTGTTATAAGCTGTAAATTAATTTATTTGTAGTTTCATTTATGGGATTGTCTACTTAAACTTCATGATCGCAAATTAAAACAAGAGAATGTCTATTTAAACCCGTGCAGAGAAAAATGAAAAATAATTTTTCTAAGCAAGACAAAGAAAAATGGGATTGATGAACCCTAATAGAAAATAAATGAGAAAAAGAAAAAAATACTCCAGCTCAATCACCTATCTAAATCCAATAATCTAAAGATACACAAATATTATGGGATTTGTGAACCCCGTGCAGAGAAAAATGGAAAATAATTTTTCTAAGTTAGACAAAGAAAAAAAAGAGATTGGTGAATCCTAATAGAACATAAATGAGAAAAGAAAAAATATCCCAGCTTAATCACCTGACTAAATGCAGATTCGATGGATAGAAAAGTGACATAAATCAAAGAAACAAATAGACGATAGATTTTTATTACTTTCTGATAAAAAACTATTTGTCTCTGCGGTACTTGGTCGCTGCTATCCATATTAGCCCAAAAAGTCCAAGACAAGTCGCATCTCGCCGTCAGGACGCATAACTTTATATAACGGGTCCTGGGCTCCTGGCCTTCCTAATCCTACCCACGTTGAGCGAAAATTTTCCTGCAGAAGGGAATAGCCTAGCTCTTCCTGCACACCACGTTGCTGCGAAAGATCTCGATATTTAGCTAAAATTTCCTCGAGAGTGCTTCGGTGAAACGACAGATCTCTTGGAGAGCTTCAAGTAGAGGTGTGCTACGGCCTTTTATTGAGTTCATCTTTGGTAATTCCATTTCCTTTTGGGGTCAACTCCAACATGTGAACCTTTTGGCTGTAGGGTGAACTTGAGAACTAGCGACCGATCGAGCCATGGAGCTGGTTACGGCGGCGATGGGCAGCTTGCTCTCCAATCTAGGCGAGCTGCTCAAACAGGCGTGCAACCTGCAGAAGGGCGTCGAAAAAGACGTCCGGCTCCTCGAGAGCGAGCTGGAGAGCATGCACGCCGCCCTCCTCAAGGTAGCGGAGGTGCCGCTTGACCAGCTCGACGAACAGGTCAAGCTCTGGGCACGAGATGTCAGGGAGCTGTCGTACGACATGGAGGACACACTACTACAAAACAACATATAGGTGACGCCTTATTTGTGGCGGTTCTTTTGGAACCGTCACAAATACATGTATCGATGGCGGTTCTATATGGAAATTGGCGGGAGGACCATTTGTGGCGGTTGCATCAAAAACCGCCACAGATAATATTTAATCTGTGGCGGTTTTAAATAAAACCGCCATCGATAACTGCCGACTATTTGTGGCGGTTGGTAGATGGCACCGCCACAGATAATACATTTTCGTGGCGGGTTGGTTTAGAACCGCCACTAATAATGATTTCTATAAATATCCCTCGTTGCCTGTCATTTGGTCATCTTCCTCCCGAGAACAAAACTCAGCTTTTTGATTTCAGATTTTGTTTGGCCAAGATCTTGTGCTTCCACTTCCTAGAATTGTTCCAAGGTGTGTAAATATGTCTCCTCTCTTCATTTCTAGTGTAAAATTGCCATTAAAAGGTTTATTCCTAGCTTAATTAAGGTTTAGGTGCAAGGTCTACATTTAGTTTGTTTTTTATTTAGCTAGCAATTTGTAGATGATGAATTTATTACCTTCTTTGTATTAGATTAAGTTCTCTACCTTATTTAGATGATGAATTTTTTGTCAAGCATATGTCAAATATATGTATTTACGATTATTGGATATTAATGATAAATAAATTATAGTTAATATGATAGATGGGTGATCATGAAGTATAAAAATTATAGTTAATATTCAAGGATATGTATAAAATTACGTTGCTCTTCCGAAGGATATGTATAAAAATTTATGTATTTACGATTATTGGATATTAATGAAAATAAATTATAGTTAATATGATAGATGGGTGATCATGATGTTAATTGCCTTGCATTTTGAGATGAGGAAATTTATTATATTGCTCTTCGAAGGATATGTATAAAAATTACGTAGTTAATATTTTTCTTAGTTACCATTAATTTTTTTAGTTAGCGTGCATATACATCTTGCTTCATTAGTGGGTATTGTTAGTGAATTTTTATGAAGCATATAAACCCAATTTATGTAATTAAGATTGTTGGATGTGAATGATAAATAAATTTTAGTTAATATGGTAGTCGGGTGATCATGAAATTTTGAGGTGAGGAATTTATTATGTTGATCTTAGGAGGATATATATAATTTTTGGTTACGTATGAGTATATATTAAAATTAATTAATTAAGTGTGCAACATTTACTTAGTATTAATGTTGTCCTGTTAGTGCATATTGTTGAATATTCAATAACAATTTATTTAATTAAGATTTTTGGATATTAATAAATTGCTTAAATTAATGAACTGTAGATGGACCGGAGATGGATGTACGATGCGAACCGCTGCACCAAGAATATATCGACGGTGTATCTGTTTTTCTAAGGGCGTACCGAGGAGAACGACTTGCAAAAGAAGACGGAGTACATACATCGTCCATGCATTGATTGCAAGAATGAGAAGATGTTTTGAACAAAAACCATATCCATTTGCACTTGATCCGAGGGGTTTTGTACCTGGCTATACAAGTTGGACAAGGCACGGTGAAGAGGAGATCATACTTGAACGTGATAACGCCGGCGACAGCGGAGCCGCAATGTGGCGGTGACATCGATTATGGATCCGATGAGGATAGGTTGGTCGTCGATGACGACATTAACTGCTCAAATGTTGCGCGATGCGTAAGAGAACTACACTAGTCGAGAGAGTTTAATCAATTCACGGGTTTGATGGAGGATTCGGAGAAACCTTTGTTCGGGTTGTAAGGAGGAATACACAAAGTTGCACACGGTGCTCTCGCCATCAAATTGAAGGCAGCCAATGGTTGGTCCGACAAGAGTTTCACGGCGTTGTTACATCTCTTAGCGGACATCTTCGCTCAAGGAAACGTGTTGCCTAAAACCACGTATCTAGCTAAGAAGGTTGTATGTCCCTTGGGATTGGAAGTAGAAAGAATACATGCTTGTCCAAACGATCAGATACTCTATCGCAAAGACTATGCGTACATTCATGTATGTCCGTGTGCAAAGCGCCGCGATACAAGCGTAAGGGCGATGGCAATGAAGCTATCGAGGTGAAGAAAAGAGCTCCCGCAAAAGTGGTGTGGTATTTGCAAGTAATACCTCATTTGAAGCGCTTATTTGGAAACAAAAAGCACGCCAAATTGATGCGATGGCACTTCGGAAGACCGTAAGAGGGATGGAAAATCGAGACACCCTACCGATTACTCGCCAAAGGAGAACCATCGATAGACTCTTCAGGAGAACCGGAAATGAACCGAGGAATGTAAGGTTTGGCTTGAGTACGGATGGAATGAATCCTTTCGGTAACATGAGCGACATTCATAGCACTTGGCCCGTGACTCGTGTATATACAACCTTCCACCCGGTTGTGTATGAAGCGAAAGTACATTATGATGTCCTTGCTTATCCAAGGGCCGAGACAACTCGGCAACGATATTGATGTATACCTACAACCATTGGTGGAAGATCTTGTCATATTGTGGAACGAAGGGTATGCGGTATGGGACGAGTACAAACGAGAGTACTTCACTCTACGCGCATTGTTGTTACGCACCATCAATGATTTTCTGCGCTTGGTAACCTGTCCTACCGCATTATAAAAGGAGTAAAGCATGCCCCAAAGGCATAGATGAAACCGCTAGTGTGTGGCTCAACAACTCGAGGAAAATAGTGTACATGCGTCACCGGAGGTTCCTTCGCAGAATCATCCGCACCGCAATATGAAGAAACAATTGACGGGACAAAGGAGGACGGTTTAGCTCCAAGGCGTCTTCGTGGGGAAGAGGTGTATGATATGGTTAGGGATCTTAATGTTGTACTTCGGTAAGAATATTGGTAATACATCGCGGTCCCATATCGAGAAGACCACGTGGAAGAAGAGATCCATCTTTTGGGACTTACCCTCTTGGAAGGACTTGGAAGTTCGACTTCGCATCGACGTCATGCATGTAGAGAAGAATGTATGTGACACGTGGTTGGTCTTTCTTGAATATTCCTAGCAAAACAAAGGATGGATGAAGGCACGAAGGGATCTGGAAGACATGAAGATCGAGCCGAGCTACATCCTCAAGACACTGGAAAGGCGCTTTACCTTCCCCGACTTGCTACACTTTGAGTAAGAAAGAGAAAATGAACTCGCAAGTGCACGCATGGTGTGAAAGTTCCGTCCGGTTACTCGCAAACATCAAGAAACCGTATCGATGAAAGATTTGAAGTTAATTGGCATGAAGTCTCATGATTGTCATGTGATGATGACACAAATGCTCCCTGTTGCAATTAGAGGTTTTTTGCCTGACAAGGTCCGAGAGGCAATCACGAGGTGTGGTCCTTCTTCAACACGATTTCACCAGAAGGTCATCGATCCCGTTGGGCTTTATGAACTTCAGGCTGATGTGGTAAAGACTCTGTGCCAGCTAGAGATGTATTTTCCCCCATCATTTTTTGATATCATGGTTCATCTCATTGTTCACCTTGTCAATGAGATAAATATTTCTTGCCCGTATTCTCGCATCGGATGTACCCATTTGAAAGGTATATGGGTGTTACAAGAAATATGTACGTGAATCGATCTCGTAGGAAGGCTCAATTGTAGAAGGTTATGCAACCGAGGAGGTTATTGAGTTACGTGTCGATTACATGGAGGAGGTCGAACGGTAGGAGTGCGAGATCTCGCCATGAGGGTAGGCTAGGTGGGAAAGGTGTAATAGGAAAGAAATCTACAAATTCTTACGATAATATTTTGTTCGAACAAGCCCATTTCACAAGATTACAACAATACTTGAGGTGTGCCCATATATGGACATACACAAGGGTAAGCTAAGGAGGGAAAACCGAGGAAAGTCGAGATTTGGATAACAAAAGAGCACAATCGTTTGTTCACCATTGGTTGAGTGAGCACATGTCGGTGAAGAAACGAGTGTTACATTGAGGTGATTGGCAAAAGGGCCTTGTGTACAATCACAACATGGCAAGGATATGACATCAATGGATATACATTTTACACGAGAGCTCGGGATAGCAAGAGCACTTACCAAAATAATGGTGTCCGTATAGATGCCTCACGACAACACAAAAAGACGTAAGAGCATCTACTACGGGTTCATAGAGGAGATTTGGGAGCCGGACTCTGATATTCAAGATCCGGTGTTTCGATGTCATTGGGTACGACTCGAATGGTGTCAAGGTGGACAAGTACGGCTTTACTCATCGTGGACATCGAACATGTCGGATACAGAGACGAACCATTCGATTTATGCGAATCAAGTAGCACAAGTATTCTACATAATCGACCTAAGAGATAAGAAGCGCCACGTAGTTCTGCAAGGAAAAAGAAGGATCGTTGGAGTTGAGAATGTCGTGGATGAGGAAGAGTACAACCAGTTTGATGAGTTGCCTCCTTTCGCAGGCGACAGCATCAGGCCCGAGGAAGAAACCACTCAAGAAGTTACCTATCATCGCGATGATCACAACGAAGGCCAAATTGTGAAAGAAAATAATTAGCTAGGAGTAATGGCAACATGTCGCCATTTATATGGAGTAATGGAAATGTGATGTAAGAAATGTACATTTCTGTGGAATTCAGGTTCAATTGAATTCAGGTTTCTATGGCTTCTTATGAAATGTAGTAGCTTGAATAATTCTATTTACTCATTTTTTATGTGCTCTAGGATATAAACATTTAAATGCTTGTAGGACTTATGTTATACATGCTTCATATGTATTAATGTATGGAAGAAAAAAATCATGTATTGTGATATGCATGCTTCCTGGAGTTTAATATGATTGTCATCTGTATCTATGGTGTGGGAGGGAGTATCATGGCGGTTAAGAACAATAGCAAATCACAGATAAACGATATCTGTGGCGGTTAAGAAAAATAACCGTCACAGATAACGCGTTATCTCGTGACGGTTATTTTTCTTAACCGCCACAGATAACGCTTATCTGTGATTTGTTATTGTTCTTAACCGCCACGTATACTCCCTATATATATACCCGCCCAGGCATATACATGCACACTACGCAAATTTCGCTTCCTCCACTCCTGTGCCTAGCTCCCGCACGCTTGCCGCCGCACGAAGGCTCATCCCGCACCGCAGCGCCATGACGAGCTCCTCTCCCGCGCTCCCCACCGGCGCCGCCCTCCGGCGGACGCCGTCGCGCCCTCCCCACGGCCGCTTTCTCGGCCGACGCGTCTCCGCGCCTCCCCACCGTCACCGCCCCTCCAACGCCCTCCCCACCTGGCGCCCCCTCCAACCCTACCTGTAAGCAACTTGATGATCTTGGACGGCGCCGCCGTAAGGGTTCCATGGCTTCATGACACGAATGCGATTGTTGGATTGAATGTTGTGGTTTATCCATGTTGAAGGAGAATATAAATGGGTGGTGGCGAGGCATTAAAACTTAAGCATTTTAGTCTTCGCACTTGCTTGAAGTTGTTACATTTAGGTGCAATCTAGGTTTATCTTGGTATGCTTTCCTTACGGCATGATGGTTCACTTTGGATTTTATAATATGGTATTTTAGGTTCTAGCCTCGAGATATGCTTAATATCCGGAAATTGATGATCTCGAAATTGGTCTGTCACTCATTGTGCGTTAGAAATTCTTTCATCACCTGCGAGTGCTTGAAATACCTTTTATTTTTACCAATTTTCTTTGGATCTTGATATTGGAATGTGGTAGGCTGTTGTCCTGATTTGATCATGTGTAATTGCCACTGGTTTTAATATGAGAATGATCATCTTTTGGTAAGTGCGTGTATGTTGGTTAAGTTGGCAAATCTCACATTCAGAAAGCCACTGGTTGGTTAAGTTGGCAAATCCTTTATAGCCTAAAAATTAAAGGCCATCCAGTTTATATATGTAATTGCCATTAGTAAGTGCGTGTATGCTCTTCACAGAATTGATGTGAACTCATTACATTGCCACCATGTGCTATCATGAATTTTCTCGATTTTAATGGTGTGAATTTTTATTGGTATTTGATGGGTACATTGTGTCTCACCGTAATTTGTTACCTTGCATTACATGAATCATTTCTATTTGTTGCTTTTATGCAAATTTTCACAGTGGTTATGTCTGCAAATAGAAATTGTAAAATGATCGAGATGGACTTGTTCTTGTTGGTGATGTTAGTTGAGCTCATCTTCCGGTGGTTCTGCACTTGTTCTTGTTGGTCAAGGTTTGGGTGTTGCTCTATGATGATATTGGGTTAAGAATGATAAGAACAATTATTATGTGTCTTGGGCCTTGAACTGGTAGAACAACATGCTTCAAATTGTTTTCTCATATCCATATGGCATCTAAGTAGTTAATTTTCTTTCGCATATCAAAGGATGATACTTTCCTACCCTCCTTGGAAAATCAAGGCATTTTATAGTGCAGAATCGCACATTTTCTCACCGTGGTAGAATAACATGCTTGAGAGTGTTGTTTACATCAACGCTTGATATTCTAATAAGTATACTCTCTTGTGGTTAGTCGACTTGTCATTAATTCAGAATCTGTTCATATTTAGTATCTGCTTTGAACTATGCTGTTATCAATCTGATCGTAGATATTTAACAGTGAAATTCTGAACAACTCTTTAATTGTGCATGCTAAGGTGGTAAGGGTTCAAGGCCCTAGTCACTAAATAATTTGTTAGCCCATTTGTGATTGTGGTGAAAATTCTTATTTTCATCCAAACCCTAAATCTGAGAGCAAATCATTCATATCTCCTCTCTATGTTGCTAAGCATTATTTTGTCTATTTTGCTTGAGTTGTTTTGATGGAAGCAAAGGAATACACTCATAATCAACCTGCTTAGCTTGTACTATTTCAATTCTAGGCGTGGGGCAACCCGACATCCGAATTTTTATCTTGCTTGTGTTTTATCAACTTCACATGAAAGTTGATTACATTAGGAGAGTTTTTACATATAAAACAAATGTTGAAGCTTTCAACTGTATCTTTTGACTTCTTTGGTAGTCAATTCATTACCTTTAAAGCATAGCAAACTAATGCAATTTGAGTGTTGGTGCGAAAGAAATCAACTCGACATTATGTTTCTAATAGCCGACCTTTTCGCAATCTGCATTTCCATGGTCCAAATGAAAAGTGCATGTAAAGATGTAATTTTGTATTTACTTAGAGTTAGTTTGGTATTACATTGACATTGAACTTATGCAACCGCAACGAAATATACAGATCTCTACACTTAGAGTTAGTTTGGTATTGACATTGAACTTCTACCTGCTTAGCTTGTAGTATTTCAATTGTAAGCCAGTCAGTTCTTTTGGCTTGGGGACCTTGCTTGTGGGGTAACCCGACATCTGAATTTTTCATGAATGCATTATACTACTGCTCTTCACTGTTGAGTATATGAAAATATGACATCTCTTCACTGTAATTAATTGTCTTGTAATTGTACTTGTCTTTTCTTGTCGTTTGGTTACTTGATATTGGCCACATTTCTGTGAATGCAAAGGGGCCAGTCAGTTCTTTTGGCTTGGGGACCTTGCTTGTGGGGCTTAGTGTTCAATGATGATTTAGGGACTGAAATAGACTATTTGTGACAACAAAACTTGACGATTTATTACTGCTTGATTGATTAGTTCAATTGTCATCTTTTCAGTATATGCTAGTTTAGACACCTTGTGCTTCTCGTTGTTTATCATCTCCTTCATACATTAATATATCTTGGTTTACATCCGATAAGCTTATTAGATATTTTATGTCCTGTGCATACCAAATATACAATTGATTTGCTTTAAACCGCCAAGTAGTAAATTTGCAATAGAGGTAAGGTTGTCACAAATCAGTCTATTGCTCGTTCCCCGTGGCGAGGAGGGCCTTTAGGCAACCCGACATCTGAGAACACTCTAAATTTAAAACAACTTGAGCTAGATGCTACTTGATTTGTTAATGATCATGCCATTGTTGATATCTCTAATTGTGCGCTATTTTGATCATTACGCTTTATGGTTAATTTTGATCATTCTCGCTTCATATCTCCTCTCTTGAGCTCACCAAGAAAGGGCCCAAGCCCAAGCCTTAGACTCGCCACACCTTCTTGAGCTAATCTATAACTCCGCCTTAGTCTTTTATCGAGATAGTTGATATCATTCTCAGAACAATTCACTTAGTCTTGTAAAACCAAGTATGACAAACTCATAAAGCAAGCATGCAAGAATAGTTTAACAAATAACTCTAAGGACTTTAAGGATCTAATATAGTCCTCGCTTGTTATTAGTGGATTATTCCATTTGTGACTCGAAATGAGCCATGGACGAGCACTTTAAGGATCTAATATAGTCCTCGTTAGTACATCTTCTATCTTAGCACATCTTCTATCTTATTCCATTTGTGACTAAATGAGCCATGGGCGTGCACTTTAAGGATCTAATATAGTCCTCGGCTAGTACATCTTCTATCTTACTCCTCGGTTAGTACATATTTTCCTCGATGTGCTAATTCAATATGATACACTTAGTTATTCTATCGGTTAGTACATATTTTCTTTCCCTCTCAAATATCTCCTTTCTATTGAGTAGTTCTAATGGAGCCCAAATCGAGCCTATAATGGAGGAGAGCCCGAGCAGTACCTTACCCTCCACCCAACCACCGAAGTTCCCGAGGCCTCCACCACTGTTCCCGGGCCTCCGCTGTTCCCGAGGCCTCCACTTCTGCAACACGCCGAGGACGAGGGAAGAATAAGAAGCTCAAGGCGGTACACCATCACGGAGGTCTCAGATATCGGGTCCCCTGTTGCAATCAAAAAGCAAAGCAGAAATACATGTCAACATGCGGGTACATCGTAAGGAGAAAGTGCTAATCACCTATTTGGATTGGCATAAAGTGCCCCAAGCCACCAAAGAGGATCTGTGAACTGAGCTCAAAGGAACCTTCGCATTCCCCGAAGGAGTCGAAGAACTCGTGCGTCGCGATGCATTGATGACCATGGATGCGGCGTGGAGAAACTTCAAGGCGAGGCTGAACGTAAATTATGTGAAGCAAAAGCGGTCACCGTCGGAGACTACCCAAGATTACAACCATTGGGATGAGTTCGTGGCGATGAAGCAATCTGAAGCGAAGGAAGTCTAGTGAGGACCATATTAGCATCGAAGAAGGAATACTCACCCCACAGACTTGGCACGAGTGGGTACAGGTAAAATTGCTCAATGGGACAGCAGGAATTACAAGTGATCCAACAGATGGCACAAGTCCCTTGGTCGGACTACAGACGAGTGAAGCACTACGTGCTAGCGAGGGCATCTCTTTGTCTCATCGGGAGTTTATCATTCAAGAGCGGCGAAGACGAAGCAGTGGCGCAAAGAGTTCATCAGTTGTACGCCCAGTCCACCCAAGGATCCTTCCACCCAAACAGGGAGAAAGACGAGCTATCAGCGGCCCTCGGAAACAAAGAGCACCCCGGTCGAACACGAGGCGTCGGGGTCAAGGTTCCATGGAAGATGGGATTCCCTGAGCACGAAGACTCTTATAGGAGTCGGAAAAGAGCTAAAGAAGAGCAGGCTGCGCAGGAAATGGAAAGTATGAAGGAAAGGGTTCTGCGAGAATTACAACCCACCATTCACGAACAAGTTCAACGACAAGTACAAGAAGCCTTGAGCCAGACGCAGGCCGAAAACGCTCTCTCCAGCCCTACAGGTCGTCGCAGCAGTTGCGGGTCCACGCCAGCACAAGCGGACCTAAACCATTATCCTGTGGACGACATACATGACCCCACACCCTGTCAGCTCAACGTGCCCGTGATGAACATCTTTCTACAGGCTGCTACAGGGGTAGCTTATCCGTGCCAACAAGGGGGTGTCCTGCACAATGCCCCGATAGCGCCAGGTTATGCAAAGGTCCAGGTGGACACGGAAGTTGCACGCTTTGTCGATATCAAAGCTAGAAAACCCGCCAATGACGAGATAACAACTCGGGAGGTGCCGCCCACTCATTCATCCAAAGGCGCAAGCGTGACATCATCTTAGACCATGCAAGGGCACCTCTCCGACATCGTTTGGATCATGCATCGCCACCTCTCTGAAGTGTAATCCGGCAGATCACCACCAAAGACCGAGAGTGAAATGGTGAAGAAGCAACATGAGGTAGAAAGAATCCATTGAGGGCCCCATAAATATGGCCCTGTTAGTACTCCAACGCGAAACTCAGAACACCTGGTACTTCAAAGGACAAACCTACAACCCCGATCCCAAAAATGGCACATTAGACAAGCCAGACGGCTAGATCGTGGGAAGCCAGACCGAGTATGATGTCGTCCGTGAAAAAGTAAGGGCAAGGGAAGTCGATGAACAAGAAAATCAACCAAGATTGAAATTCGAGGTTGGGAAGCCCTTAGTCACCGATTCGGTTAAATAGTCTAACACCCATGATGCAAATGACTACATGCATGGTACATGGAGCGATCCAACCAAGACGCACTCTCGAAGGTGATCACCGCAGTTGTTCCGTGAGGAACATTTTCACCACGAGGGCTATGGCTACTTCTTAATAGAATTCGATAACATGCACAACTTGTTCTATCATGACGCCCTCGACATATGTTTTTTGAGATGCTGGACACTGTAAGTGTCTAATATATCAATCTTGGTCTATATTCACGTAATACCGATAAATGTCATGTCTAACTATTTCGTTATATAGATACGAGATTCAGGAACTACGAAGAACCAAGGGGCCAGTGGGATTCCTCGACCCGGGAACGGTTTGCCAAACCGAAATCGTGAGAGTACCAAAGGAGGTCGAGGAGTACGTATATAAAGCTTTGCTTAAACTACAAGACAAGGAGTTTATACTTGTACCATACAATTTTAAGTAAGTTCCTCACTAGCGAGTTAAATTACTCGTTGGTTTCGTTATTTACTCTGACGTAACGACTAATGGCTATGGCATCCAGATTCCACTGGATTCTCGTAGTAATTCATCCGCATAAGAGCAAGATGTCGATCATGGATCCAATGGATAAACCTAAAGCGCACTATGAAGTGATGACAAGTTTAATCAACGCGCGCTCAAAAGATATTGTCGAAGAGCACGAGACACCGCCCATACCGTAAAAACCCTTACAATCCGTACTAAATTTCCGAGACGCACGCAAGGAATATTCTTATATCGTATTTCATAGTAAATAGCTCCTTGGACGACATCTTAGTTCATTCAATTTTTGCAAAGGTCACAAGCGTATAAGGAACAAATCTATGTGGGTACTTCAGGTGCCAAGACATGCGGAAATCTTAAGTTGCACAATAAAAGACAATGACGTGGAGGTCGGTCATGCCGACATGACACATCGATTCGCCACTCGATTTCTATATGCTCTCTTAATTTGTTTTTCATACCTACACGCCTCAAAGTCGCTTACTAGAGGACCTGCTTGCTCAAATCCAAGCCGCTCAGTACATTCGCCTACTTCATCATGAAGGAAATACTCAACAAAAAGGCGAGTTTTATGACGAAGATAACAACGATCCACTCCTCCATACTCATGTCTCACATCGCGTGTCTCCAAGCTCCGAAGACCCATAGGCTTCTAGTTTAGAAAACTAGTTTAGGCTTTTGTTACTTCAATTCTATTTCATTACAAAGTGTAAATAACTCTTTGTACCTTTGAAATGGGAGCCCCTTCTTTCCTCAATGCCACTTCTCTTGTCAGTGGTTCTGCCATCAGAGCATGTATGTTTGTCTTCTTGAGGAACACATGTACACACATGCGAGTGGCACTTCTAAATATTTCATGTGTTTGCCTTACATGGTTATTTTTTCATATGAAGTTATTTCATGTGTTTGTAATAGTTTGATAAACTAACCAAGTGAAAAAATTACTTGGTTACTTTGATAAACTAACCAAGTGAAAAATTACTTGGTTAGTTTGATAAACTTTCCTTGTATGCTCGAGAATCTTGCATCGATGTTTGTTGTGAATGGTGGTAGTGGTTTCAAGCTACTCCGAATTGAGTGAAAGGCTTTCTTGATCCCTAAAACCGCCTCAAAAATACATGTGAGTTTAAATCATCTATGGAGTTCTTTTCTTGTTCCTGTCCAAATAAATACTATAGATTTTGATGGAGCCTCAATTGTAGGTCTTGGGAACAAAATTCCAAAGCAAACTTCTTCAACTAATAGCAAGGTACACATTTCCATTTGGAACTGTTTATTATAGTTTCTTAATCGTAAGGACTTTTTGTCCTATTGCCGTAATGATTAATTTTTAAGGCTTTGCTTATCGTTAATTTTGTATCTTGGATAACTTTTGTGATTGTTCTTGTAGTGGGTCATTGAAATATCGGACAAGCTCAAGCAAAGAAGTGAACCAAAGATTCAAGGTTTGTGTTTATCCTTAAGACTCTTAAGCGGGTTGTTTATTTTTTCTTCCAAATTTTGGTAATACAATAAACTTTAATGAGGAAGTGTTCTATAATTTGAGCCCGATGACCATTTTGTTTTATTATTTGGTTTGTTTGTCTATCATGTATATGCAGCTGCATTTGTGCATCCACAATTGCTCAGTGCGACATTTCTGCTTTTGATTTAGTCCTTGATCTTCCTAATTTATATAATGTCAGAGTTGAACATTGTTTTGTCTATACTATTGTCTGTACTATTCTTTCTTTCAGATGTTTTTTGTCCACATGATTTCGGTCTTGATCTTGAATCGCTCGCCGATGATGTGCATATTCTAGGGACTTGAATTATTTCTTGAGAGCACTAAGGAACAAAAAGTGATGGACTCAAGCCAAATGCCATCGCACGTAATCCACGCCAAGAAGCCCACGAAAATGGTTGATGTTCTGTAAAGAGTGCCGATGTACAGGTTAGCCATGAATCTTAGTGACACATCCTTAAGTGCTTTAGCCATGAATTGCTTTCATTTCATCTTAAGATGCCATACTCAAGCTCCCAAGTTGGATTTTACATCGCAGTTCCAGGTATGTTTTTGTATTTTAGCTCATGTATTCATATAACAGAACTAGCAATCGCTTTGTGTCTTGTGGAAAACCGAGACCTTAACATATTGTCATTCATTCATTTGGTCTTGTTCTATCCTGATGTTACTTCACCTTTTGACCAAAACGTTAGCTATGTATGTATTACTTAATGCTTTGTTGAATGCAACTTCTTTTTATTTCAACGGATCAATATCGAATCAGAAATCGACTATGTTCAGTTGTCCACTCTTAAGAGACCCGTTTGGATGTGCGGGGTCTTTGCTAGTAATGCCGAAAATGCGGCCGGATAATGCTTTCAGATCCGGATCAAGTGCTTGATCAAAAGATGATGTTTTTTTTTTTCTCATAGGATTGGTCGTGCTAGCAAATGTCCTTGTAAATCTAGTCCTTGGGGAAATTTAATCGAATCGCCTTACAATAGCTTATGTTAACATAAGGCATTCGATAAAAACTTTTTGTGCTTCTTGAAGAGTGGCTATGGATTTGACTTATCGTTGCCTTTTGGGGTTGATTTTTTTTCATGTGCTTTTATATAGAACTCTAGAAGGCCACCTATTTTGTGAATTATGCTTCAATCATATGATATCTCATTTGCCCTCGCTTTTGTTGCTTGCTAAGGTCAAGGCTTTGCCATTCACGATGAATATTGCGGACTCAAAGATCATCTTCTAATAAACTGGCAACCATTTGTTAACTTAATTTCATTGTCTAGTTCTATCGCTACCTTGGTTAGTTGAGAAATGGCCTACCACACCTCCACAACATACTCCTTTCTATGCCCACCACAAAGGTATGCATACACCTTCCAAAATTATATCTTTGTGAGAAGTGTTTTCAGATGATAGAATGGTAAGTATTTCTTTGCTCAAAAACACCTTGGATGTATTTACGCTCTCATCTTTTCCAACAATAAAGTACACATATATCCGTGATTATTTTCAGACAGAGGGCATGGCTAGCATCGCTCGAGGCTAGCCACAAATGCCGCTTTTTTATTTTCTGTGTCGGACTATTAGTGACGGTTCGAGCCAAAACCGCCATCGACATCGGTACTATCGATGGACGGTTTTGGCTAAAACCGTCATCGATACCCGTGATATCGATGACGGTTCGAGCCAAAACCGCCATCGATAGTACCGAGATCGCGACGGTTTTTGGTTCGAACCGTCATCGATATCACGCTGTGACGATGACGGTTCGGCAAAAAACCGTCACAAATAATGTTATGTCGCGATTCTAGAACCGCCACCGATAATCTGGATTATCAGTGGCACTAAATCGGTGGCGGTTCGAAAACCGTCACAGATGGCAGTTTCGAACCGCCACTGATTACCTTTTTCAAGGTAGTGACATCGTCGACACATTCCTCGTGCGCGTGGGCGACAGCCGTGTGGCCACGGCCAAGGCCAACCCGGACAGCCTCAGACGGCTAATGGAGAAGATGGGAAACTTGTTCCTCCAAGGCATGGCTCATCATCAGATCGCGAACGCGATCAAAGGCATCAGCGAGCGAATCCAGGAGGTGGCTGATCGGCGTAAAAGGCTCAAAGTCGACCATGTTGTTGCAGCCATGACACCTATCGATCCTCGCCTCCGTGCTCTGTACACAGAAGCGACGGAGCTCATTGGCATCTATGGGAAAAAAGATGAAGAGCTCATTAAGATGCTGTCCGAGGGGGACGACGTGTCCGAGCTCAACATGAATAGTAGTTTTTACTGTTTTGACACTATTTATTTTGCTATTTGTCTTTTTCATATCTTTCAAACGCGATTGAGTTTCATCTTCAAATTTTGCAGGATTGTAGAACCTCACCTCCCCTACATATGGTAATTTTTTGAGAATTTTTCAAAACTTTTACGGGTGATTTTCACCAGTGGCGGTCCTAAGATTTCAGGGGCCCGGAACTAGATTTAAAATAGGGGCCCTTCTAAATAATAATAATAATAATAATAATAATAATAATAATAATGGACGTCTGAATTTTTCGGACGCACTGCAACATTTTTTTCTACGTATGTAATATTTTTTGCCATGCGTGCAACATTTTTCTTCGACAAACAATGAATTGCGGCACAGTAAACGGATGTTGCAAACGTTGAAAAAATGTTGCACACGTTGGAAAAAAATGTTTTAAGTGTTGAAAAAAAATATTGCAAGAGACGTCCGATGAAATGAACAGTGTCGGATGTCCGAGCGCTAGTTCTTCCCCCATATATATATAAGTGTTACCAATAAACACTTAAGGTGTATCTAAAAATTTTATTTATATCAAGCAACTGTAAAGCAAGAAGTACATATTACAATATTACAATATATCTGTTATATATGCAATATACTAATACTAGTACATGCATACAGGGTGGGGCCCCATGGTTTGAGGGTCCCTGAGCGTGAGCCCCTCTCGCCCCCCTCGAGGTTCAAGACTTGGTTTTCACGGAGTTTTCACCGTAAGGGTGGTTTGCACCGCATATTCAGCCATATATATATATATATATATATATATATATATATATATAAGTATTACTAATAAACACTCAAAATGCATCCAAAAAATTATTCATATCAAGCAACAAATAAAGTAAAAAGTACATATTACAGTATTACCTTAAAAGTTTCTTCTAACATGTCTAGATGCGAAGTCATTGATGATGGTGTCAATATCAATCTCATCCAATAATATCTTCTCGATGCATAAAATAGCCAAACCATTTAGCCTTTCTTGAGACATTTTGGTTCTCAAAAAATTCTTCAACAACTTCAATTTTGAAAAACTTCTTTCAGCTGATGCTACAGTGACAGGCACAGTAAATAAGATCTGATAAGCAATAGAAATATTGGGATAACAATCCACTTCTCTGACATACTCAAAAATCTCCATGGCAGACATTGGTTCATCTGATAAAGTCAACTACATAATACTAAGCTCTGAAATATTAGGATAACAATCCACTTCTCTGACATACTCAAAAATCTCCATGTTGGACCGGCCTCTCAGCCTGAATTTCAGTAAGTTTGCCCCAACGGCTAGTTTTCTTTGGTGGGGTATAAATAGACCCCATGGGGGGCTTGGGCAGGGCGTTGCTGGCTTGTTTGAGTGTTTTGGTGAGGTGTTGCATGTGTTGCACACTCACAATTGATTCTTGAGCTAAGAGTGAGCTCTAATTGCATGTGTTGCAATTAGGAGTGGATTGAGGGCCTTCTTGTGCATGTGTTGCACTTGAGGGAGCCATTGTGCATATGTTGCACTTGGTGATAACCTAGTGCATGTGTTGCACTAGGTGAAGTTCAAGCGGGAAGGCTTGGCTTGTTACTCTTGGTGTTTGCCGACACCTGGACGGCGTGGAGGCGTCGTACGCGGTGAGCTTCTCGACGAAGGTTGTGAGAAGCCCCGGCAAGTTGTGAAGGTCGGTGCTCGCCTACCCGAAATGGGAAAGAGCAACCACTAGTGGAATCGAGGTGGGTGCTCAATTCGTGGAGCCGGTCCAAAGTGGTTTGGGCTAGCCTCAACGTGGATTAGGGGAGACCGGCAAGTCTCTGAAAACCACAGTAAAACATCGGTGTGTCTTTTTGTGTTTACTTCAATTCTCTATTTACATTGTTGTAATTTACATTCCTAGAATTATATTGCATGATTGTCTTTAGGATTGTATATTCTTGAGTAGAGACATAATTAGCCAAGTGCACTTAGTGAGCCTAGTTGATTTAGGCCTTAATTGTCAAAACCTAGTTTATCACTTCCGCATTATTTTTGATTAGGTTTTGACATAGGGGTTGATTAAAGCGTGTTATTTTAGAGAGCGGTAATTCTTGTAAAACGCCTATTCACCCCCTCTAGGCGCATCCTCGATCTTACAAGTGGTATTAGAGCTTGGTCTCTCATTTTATTAGACTTAACCGTCTAGAGAGTAAAAAGGATGACGTCTAGTGGATTAGTGCACTACACCGGTTCACAAATATTTGATGACTCTAATTATGCTCAATGGAAATTATTTATGATTGATCATTTTAAATCCATGAGCCCCTAAATATGGTGGATCGTAGATGTCGGTTTTTCTTCTCCACTAGATGATATTGCTCTAACTAAAGGAGAGGAGAAATGCCTACATCTCGACGCTCAAGCTACTAACGTTTTATTTAGTGTTGTGAGCGTAGATATATTTAATAAAATATGCAATCTCAAGAGCGCTCATGAAATGTGGATTAAACTTCAAGATGAATTTGAACCATCCGTATCAATTGAGAATTGCATTGAGGATGAGATGTCGGTTGATGATTCCTCAACTTCTATATCAAGTGATGAAGAACCGACATCTCCATCGACCTCAACTTCCACCTCAAGCGACGATGAAGATTCACTTCCATCGTGAATTCGTTGCATCATGGCTAAAGATAAAATTGAGGTAAATGATGATAACGATGATGAGCCCTCTTACGATGATTTGATGAATTTATTAGAGGAGCTCAATGAGTATTTTGGGAAGGAGAAAGTAAAATATAAAATTTTGAAGTTTGAGAATGACTCACTTCAAAATGATTATAATGTGCTCAAAGAAAATCATGAATCCCTCCTTCTCAAGGAACTCATTAAGCTAAGAGTGGATATAGGAATTCAATGTGATTTAATTGATGATTTGCCATGCTCAAATGTTAATTCTTGCATTTCATCTAAAGTCAATATGTCCACTTCTTGTGAAGATTTAATTGATATACCTTGTTGCTCTAATGAAATTGTTTCAAGTTCCTCTATGTGTTTAGAGACTAATCTTGTAGAGGAGAATAAAGAGTTCAAAGAACAAGTCACTCAATTGAGAAGTGACTTAGAAAAGTGCTACAAAGGAAAGGCCACCCTTGACGATATCCTAAGCAAACAACGAGTCTTGCAAGATAAGAGAGGGATCGACTACATCTCCAAGAAGAAGGAGAATAGCAAGACAAGGCACAATGCAAGACACTCGAAGATCATCAAGTGCTTTGCTTGCAACAAGAAGGGACATCTCGCCTCCGTGTGCCCAAACAAAATGGAGATCAAGCCACAATCATCAACAAAGAGGCAAACCGACAATGAGCAAGTCAAGAAGATCAAGAGAGGTCCAAATTGCCAAACTTGCTTTAATTGCCGAGAAAAAGGACACATTGGTAAAAATTGTCCTAAGGGTAAAACTCCTAAGCCTATTATATATAATGATCATTACTTGCTTAGGAAGGACAAAAATGGCAATGTGTTTGCTAAGGTTGTCAATTCTCCTAAGGCTATACAAAATAGTGATAATCATTTGCTTGGGAGATATAAATCTAGAAATGTGTTTGCTCAAAATGCTAGATTTCCTAAAACCAAGAAAAATCATGTTGATCATGTGCTTAGGAAAAATAACATTAGCAAACCAATGGCTAGATTTGCTAGATTCACTAAGCGTCCTAATTATAATGATTATCATGTGCTTAGAAAGGATAAAACTAGAAATAGATTTGCTAAAATTATTAAAACTTCTAAGCCTTCTCATTTTAATGCCAATAATTCGCTTAGGAGTTATAACAATAGAAAATCTTTTGCTAGTCATGTTAGTTCACCTAAGATCAATAATGTTAGGACCATTTGGGTCCCTAAATCTCTTGTGACTAACATTCTTGGACCCAACAAAAATTGGATACCAACAAATGCCTAAAAGATTTCTAGGTACTTGGAGAGGCATTGGAAGCATTGACTCAATCAAGAGGATGATATCATCATGTGCAAAAGGAAGCCAAGTTTGAAGACATTCACTTCAATCATGAACCAATGCCATCTCGGGTAACAAGTATTTAAATTGATAATTTTAGCTTATAGCCTTGTGTAGGTTATATTGCATTATCATGAAAATCAATTTAAATTGCTTGTTGATGTTCTTGCTCATGCTTCTTAATTGAATTTATTGTAATCTTGAGCAAGTTGGGATATGGCACATTAAGGGGGAGTGCTAAATCATAATCATGTATACCACGTCCCTACGTGCCCATATTTATATAAGTGCTAATATATTATTTCAAAATCAAGCCTTTTAGCCAAAAGTGAAAAATCCTTGTAACTATTAGTAATCTTGTGAAAAACTAGTTGCAAAATGTATATAAATACTTTCAAAAGGTTTTCCAATGCTTTTGTCTTTACAAAAACTAATTTCAAAAGAAAATAAGTTTTTAGCCCAAAAACTAGTTACTAGTATCTTGTTTTGCCTTTAAATTTATAATTTTTATAGAACTAATTATAAAATGATTTTGAAAATAGCTCCAAAACAAAAAACATAGAGTTGGTCATTCTTAACAATTCTCTTATTCAAAAGATTTTCAAAAGACCAATCTATCAAAAGTTATTTGATTTTGAAACTCACCCAAAAACTATGTTTGACCTATATTGGTCACATTCTAGCACTTTGTGAAGTTTCACCTTTTGGACCGGATTCTTAGATATATTTTGGTTCCAAATGGTATTTCAAACTCATACATACTAACTCCAATCAAATATCTTCTCGTTTGTTTCATTTGATACTTTTTGAAATAATGTTGAAAATTATATGCATGAATATCCTTCATATGAGTCTCTTTGAGCCAAAGTCAATTTTTTTGTTTTAAAGGTCAATATTTGTGAAAATCTTTATAAAAGTTCTCAAATATGTATTTCAAATATTTTGCAATGCTTTCGGAGTAAAAATCCCTATTTTAGAAATAAAATAGCAAAATTGGCCTCAAATGGATCTTATAGGATCTTGATTTTGGATTAAATGAAATATTTTCATAAGTTAAAATTTATTGAGTTTTTGAAAAAGTGGTCAATACAAAACTCATAGGGTTGGTCATTTCAAGTATTTATTTAGTTCAAAGTTTTTCCAAACGACCAACCGTTCAAAAGTTATAGCCATTTGAATTTGGCTAAAATCTTTCATTTGACCCAAAATGATCTATTCTTGCATATTGTGAGTTTTACTATTTTGATTGTATTTCTTTGTGTATGCTTGCTTGAAATAGTATTTTCAACTCATTCAAAGCTATTAAAGTTCAAATCTCCATAAATTTTAAATCAGATTGCATTTTGAGCATTCGATGCAAATTCGACTTCTTTTCATACCTACAAAGCGCAATCTGCCATATCTTTTGAACGAAATGTGTTTCTAAGGAAATTCTTTTTATAAACCTTCTAAATAGTCTAAAGTTAATTTCTGGAAACTTTCAAATTATTTGGACATTATTTGAGAAAGTTTTGACTTTTCTCCTCTTTGATTAAAAATCATGCCTACAAAGCAAAATTTGACATATCTTTTGATTGGAGACTCCTTTTTGGAAAATTATTTTTGGAAAAGTTTCTTAGGAGTATAAAATATGTTTCTGCACAATTTCAAATAATTTTAACTTCATTTGAAAAAGTTATGGCTTTTTTTCTCTTTGATCAAATGCTGAAAATTCAGACTTTTGCATATTTTTGAACTGATTTGTGATTTTTGTATCTATAAATCAGATCATAATTTGAAGGACTACCTTTGTAAAAATTGATCCTCAATAGTTCATATATTATGATAAATTTTATCATATTTTTTAGACCTCATTTGGGCAGCTTTTCAGCTCTCTTTTGAAGCCTAAATGAAATGCCAAAAACTGAAAATCTGAAATTCTAGTTCTTTGAAATCTTTGTGGTTTTCATGTCTTAAAATTGGCTTCAAGTTGGTAGAACCTCTCAAAACAAAACTTGAATATATTTAAATGTATTAGCTCCATGATATACCTTATGATCCTTTTGGAGCTTATTTAATCGAGTTTTGTGTGTTTGAAAGAGAGACTCTTTTTGGTTATGTCATAATATCAAGTTGATCCTAAATTGACATATAGTGCTTATCTTTAAGAAAATGAGCTTTTTTTAAACAAATGATAATGTTTTTCTCAAAAATGGTATCCCCATGCAAAATGATGTTTTCAAATGGTATTTCTTACAAATAGTATCATTTGAAAAACACTCTTTACTTGTGGTATCAATTGAAAAAATGAGCATTACAAGTAGTATCACTTTAAAATTGAAATTTACATGCTTTATGTTTTCCTCAAATGGTATTATAAGTAATGGTTCTTCAAAACTTTCTACAAGTGGTTTCATGAAAATTTGAAACTCATTTGGATGTTTTCCTTGCTTAAGCACTATTAGGCTTTCAAGAACTCCTTTTGTGAGTCATTTGCAAATTGAAAAGCTTAATAAAATGAGGAGAGTATTTGAATGTGTTTCAAATATCTTGCTCATGCTTAATTCAAAATATGGCCATGTTTCCATTTGTTTTCTTCTTTTGGGCCATATAAAGAAGAAGTTTATGAAATTCTTGAATCTTATTGAAAATTATTAATATTTACAAGTGATATTTTATTTAAGAATTCTTGTGAACTTAAATAGGTCATATATATTCATTTCAATCTCGTTATGACCTTATTTCAAAGAATTTCTTGCCAAGCTCTCTCTTCTTCAAAGTGGTATCTCCTTACCAAGCTCTTCACTTTAAAAGTCTTCTTTTTCGAATCGTTTTCCATTTTTTGGTGTTTAATGCCAAAAGGGGGAGCATTTGTGGGAGCTTAATACCTCATTTGGTTAAAGCTTGTTTGTGGGAGCTTAATTTGGTTAAGGGGGAGAATTTTTGTCTAAAAATCTCTAAATTATCTCATTATTATGATTTTCATCCAAATGTGGTCATTAAGCTTAGATTTGTCATTAATCACCAAAAAGGGGGAGATTGAAAGTTCAAACTCCATTAATTTGGTTTTGGTGTTAATGACAAATCTAATATTAAGACTAACTCTTTTGATAATCATAATATTGATTAGTCTCAATTGTTAATTAATGACAAATCTTTTTTTGAGACTAACTCTTTTGTTGAGCTTATCTCTTATTAGTATCTTTTGGATGAACAAGTTGAAAATATCAAAGTCTCATTGAAAAATGGAAAACCCAAGGTATGCACTCGTATTCATTTTATAATATCTTAATGCATATTTTGGATTCAAGTTAAAGGATGAACTTTACCATTATTTAGACCCCAAGATGTGCATAATATTTTCAATTCTATATATACATGAATGCACACATTTAGGGGGAGTTCATACTTTACATTGATGTTTCAATAGTATTGATCTAATTCATCTTTCTTTATTAAGGATCATTACTTTGAAACCATCCTTTGAGTATATTTAACTTGTGTAGTTGTAGTATACTCATAGCGATATAGGATAAACTCCAAAGCAATCTCAAAAATTGAATATGTGTATATTGATTCAAGTTCAATTATTTATATACACATATTTAATAGAGTTTATTCCATTGTTAATGGTATTAAGAGTATTGATCCCTTTTTCACCACTCCATATAAATTGGATCATTATTTCTAGATTCCATCGAATTGAGTATATGAAACTTGTGTAGTTAATTTATACTCATGACAATTTAAATTCAATTTAAATTGTGTTCGGTTGCCATTCAATCAACAAAGAACTAATCATGTGTTGATGGTTCATTTTGTTAATCCTAGGGCAATCGAAAGTTCTTGAGTATATGAAGCATTAGTTGCATTAGTATACTCAAGACATAATTAATCTTTCAATCAATTGTTTTTGGTTTTGGTCAATCATCAAAGGAAAAGATCAAAGGATCTTGAAAGCATCCATTATGTGTTAATGGAGTGCATTGATGATTGAGACAACCATGTATTTTGGACTAACACTTTCAATGAGTTTGAAGTAGGTTGAGTCCAAGAAAATGAAGAATCGGGAGCGAGAAGTCATCATGTGTTGATGAGCTTCAAGAAGTGATCCCGATGTGAAGAGAAGGGCTAGAGAAGGTTCATCATGTGTTGATGAACAAGAAGAAGAAGATTTGATCATGGAGAGAAGATGATTGGAAATCATAAAAACTTCAAATGGATCGCTAGAAGCAAAAGTATAACTAGTTAGGGCTAAAGATGTTTTCCTAGTCTTTTACCGGTCTCACTGTTTGGATGGGAGACCGGATTGCTAGTTAGGTGCCGTACTATTAAGAGGGGTTGAGTCTTTTAGCTTGAGCTTCATCATGTGTTGATGAACTCAATCCGATTCACTCTAGCTCACTCTCTTGTTTGGATTTTGCATAAGCTAAGTATTTGCATATGTTGCAAATAAGGGTTCTCATGCTTGCATCTTATTTGAATCTTAATCGATTTGGTCTTACATGGAGCTATGGATTTACATGTGTTGCAAAAGGGAGATAGCTCATATAATTTGGTTTATGTGGTTTTGCATGGAGTTAAGTTTTGCATATGTTGCAAAAGGTGAGAGCTCATGCATTGGTGTTTTAGCTTGTGACTTGATCATGCGTTGATCATCACAAAGGTTAAGTAAAGTTTATGCTTTGTGTTTGCAAAATGTGTTTTTGCAAAATGTTGATTTGTTATTTGCAAATGTGATTTGCAAATAAGCTAGAGATTATGAGTTTCAATCCTAAAGCATGTGTTGGCATTTGTAAATGTGTTTTACAAAGTGTCGGGATCATGTGTTGATCCTTACATGGCTAGAGGATTGATCTTATAGCTTTTCGAATTATTTGCAAATGTGTTTTGTAAAATATTGGTGTTCATTTGATTTTTGAAGCATGTGATTAGAATTTGCAAATGTGTTTTGTAAAATAGCTTTGATCATGAGTTGATCATCACATGGCTCAAGATTTGATCTTATTGACTCTTTCTAGCTTGTAGTCATGCCCTTCATTAAGTCTATGTGAGGGATTTCGAAAATTCAGTTTTTAGACTTGAATGACTACATTAGAGTTTGGTTTTGGTGATATTTAAAAATATCTATGGTTGCTTAAATCTTGAAAATGGGTGGAGATTGTAGCCCTCGTGATAAGCTTCGCATATAGGGGTGAAAACGGGTCGGGTAATTCCCTAATTCGTATCCGTATTTGAAGGAAAAACTATCCAAAATGCATGTAGTACCCGCATCAAAATAAACAGGTAGTATCCGTACTCGTATCCGGTCAGATGCATACGGGTACGGGTAGGATACGGGATAAGCAATATCCGATACTACCCGAGATAAAACGGTCGATACGGCACCGATCTTTTTGCATTTCAGTGCAGATTATCAAGAACAGAACTCAGAAAGAGGCCCAGCAAGACGGCAACCGCCAACCAGGCCGGCGCCCAGGCCCAATAGCTAACCCTAACCGAAATGGCTAACCCTAAGTCCTAACGCTATGCATCTCGTTGATCTCTATGTTGGATTATGTTTTACTTGGACTACTATATGTTAAATTACGTAATTATTAAACTATATGTTTCATCACATGTTCTCATTCTACCTATTTCGCATACTATCCGACAAAATATCCGATACTCATTTTTTACCCGCTTGTTAATACCCGATACCCGTTGTTTACCCATTAGTAAATATCCGATCCGTGATCCGCCTCAGATTTTCATTACCGCACTGGTCCGTATCCGAGAAAAAAATATTAGGGTAGGATATGAGATAACCTACTACCCATCTGTATCCGACCGGTTTTCACACCTATTCGCATAGAATCAAAGATCACCTAAATCGGAGTTCGGAGTAAAAAGTTATGAGTGTTTTAGTGGCTGGTCCAGTGGTATAACCGGACCACCTGCGGTCATACCGATTTCCGGTGCGACCGGGCTCCCTCCGGTGCGCTTTTTCCAGAATAAGTGTTTTCTTGCACCAATGAGGGCGGTGCGACCAGAGGTCCTTCGATCATACCGATGAGCGGTGTGAACGGACCCTATCCAGTCACACCGGCCATGTAACGGTCACTTTTTCGACCATTGCTCTGTGAGGGCCGGTCGGACCGGCCTCTCAGCCCGAATTTCAGTAAGTTTGCCCCAACGGCTAGTTTTCTTTGGTGGGGTATAAATAGACCCCATGGGGGGCTTGGGCAGGGTGTTGCTGGCTTATTTGAGTGTTTTAGTGAGATGTTGCATGTATTGCACACTCACAATTGATTCTTGAGCTAAGGGTGAGCTCTAATTGCATGTGTTGCAATTAGGAGTGGATTGAGGGCCTTCTTGTGCATGTGTTGCATTTGAGGGAGCCATTGTGCATGTGTTGCACTTGGTGATCATCAGAGTGCATGTGTTGCACTAGGTGAAGTTCAAGCAGGAAGGCTTGGCTTGTTACTCTTCGTATTTGCCGACACCTAGACGGCGTGGAGGCGTCGTGCACGGTGAGATTCTCGACGAAGGTTGTGAGAAGCCTTGGCAAGTTGTGAAGGTCGGTGCTCACCTACCCGGAGCGGGAAAGAGCAACCACTAGTGGAATCGAGGCGGGTGCTCAATTTGTGGAGCCAGTCCAAAGTGGTTTGGACTAGCCTCAACGTGGATTAGGGGAGACCGGCAAGTCTCCGAACACCACGGTAAAACATCGGTGTGTCTTTTTGTGTTTACTTCAATTCTCTATTTACATTGTTGCAATTTACATTCCTAGAATTATATTGCTTGATTGTCTTTAGGATTGTATATTCTTGAGTAGAGACATAATTAGCCAAGTGCACTTAGTGAGCCTAGTTGATTTAGGCCTTAATTGTCAAAACCTAGTTTATCACTTCCGCATTATCTTTGATTAGGTTTTGACATAGGGGTTGATTAAAGCGTGTTATTTTAGAGAGCGGTAATTCTTGTAAAACGCCTATTCACCCCCCTCTAGGCACATCCTCAATCTTACAACGTTTCGCTTGATATTTCCCAGCCCAGCCTGCCCAGGACTCCTTATGCATGTACGCTAGGACTCCTCAATCCTCATGCATGTACGCTAGGGTGGGGCCCATGGCGAGGGCAGGCGGCTGCCCCTTCGCCCCCAGGCCGGCAGGCCGATCATCCACACAGTACTCCTTTCGTTCTTTTATTTTTTAAGTGAAGTCTTAAAATCTGTACCGTTAAGCTTTAGAAAGTTTGTTCACTAATATGTTTAAAATTATATAGGTTGATTAAGTGAAAACTATGTCATTAGATTTAATTTGTTGTTAGAAATTACTTTATAATATTATAATTTAATTGGTATATAATTATATAAAGTTAAAAAATATTATAATTTAATTGGTATATAATATTATAATTTAATTGCTATATAATTATATAATTTAATTGGTATATAATTATATAAAGTTAAAAAATAGTGGTCAAAGTCATATCTCAAGGACAGTAAAAAATCAAAAACGCCTCTCGGTACAGCAATGTATATCTTGCTAGGGGGGAAGTGGGGTCGCGACAGGGTGTATAATTGTTGTTGGTACAACATGAACAAATATCTTCCGCCACCATACTAAAATCCAAACATCATCGGTCTGGTGCAAAGTTTGGTCTCGGTGATGTAATGATTTATGTCATAACCTCTTGGCCACACGTCTAAGGAAGCGTGAAAATAGAGGCAAAAGAGTTGGTCATGTCTTATAGGTAAAGATGTATGTCTCTACATAGTGTAAAACTTTTCGAAAAACTGTGCTCGTGGTTATGAGAGACTTGGTGCACTGACACTAGTTTAAATTTTATGTTTTAAATAAAAATGGTTGAATTGAAAATTTTTGTGGGAGGTTTAATTTATGAATTTATGCCCAAAGATGGCAGGGAATGGATCGATGAACACAATCATGGAGGAATGTGAGTTGTTTACATTTCATACTATTTATACTTGTTATTTATATATCTGTCAACTGCTCTTTACAAATTCCGTTTGTAACCTACTATTGTTATTCATGATTCAATATGAATGCTTCGAGCTTGTTTTTGTATATACGTTAGATAATATCTTTCCTAGGTGTTTCATTAATGCTTTTCACAAACTGATATAGGTACCTGATCATAATTGATGATGTATGGGATGAAGAAACGTGGAAACGTATTAGGTGTGCCTTTTCTAATGGTAACAGTCTCGGCAGTCGACTAATCACAATAACCCGCATAGTCAGCGTCTCCAAAGTATGTTGCTCTTCTAGTGATGATTTTGTCTATGAAATGAATCCTCTTTCTGATGATGACTCCCAACTCCTCTTCTATCAAAGAATATTTTCGGATAGGAATAATTGTCCTCCTGAATTGGAACAAGTATCTAGAGATATCTTGAAGAAATGCGGTCGGGTACCATTAGCCATCATTACTATAGCTAGTCTTCTGGCTAATAATAAGCAGATAAAAGCAGAGGATCAATGGTCTGCTGTGCTTAATTCTATTGGTCGTGGACTTGCAAAAGATAATAGTGTGGAGATGCAAAGGATATTATCCTTTTGCTATTACGATCTACCTTCTCATCTAAAGACTTGTTTATTATATCTAAGTATATTTCCCAAAGATTATACTATTGGTAGAGATGATATGATATGGAGGTGGATAGCCGAAGGTTTTGTTCATTGTGAAAAACCACAAACTAGCCTATTTGAGCTCGGGGAGAGTTACTTCAATGAACTCATAAATAGAAGCATGATCCAGCAAGAATATGATGCTGACTATTTAGCGCATGGCAGGGTAAGTTCTTTTTGTATACATGATATGGTGCTTGATCTCATCCGTTCCTTGTCAAGTGATGAAAACTTTGTTACTGTATTGGATGGCATCGAGCAAAGCACAACTAATTCGCAAAGCAAGGTTCATAGGCTATCCCTCCAAAATACTTCTAGCAAGGTGGATCAATCCACAGCTCTTGTTTCCATATCACATCTAAGGTCCATTATTGTGTATCCACCTGCTATTAATCTAATGCGGCCTCTTTCAAGCTTTGATGTTTTACGTGTATTAGAGCTGCGTCGCTGTGATCATGAGAAAGTTAGCCATATTAATTTCAGGGATGTTGAGGATTTATTTCACCTGAGGTACCTAGAGCTAAGAGATGTAGGTATTCATGAACTCCCAAAAGAGATAGGAAATCTGCAGTTTTTGCTAGTACTGGATGTAAGAGAAAATCCTCATCTAGAAGAAATGCCATCCACTATTGTTAAGTTGAGAAGATTGATGTGTCTACTTTGTGATGAGGACTTGGAAGGGCTTCCGGATGGGATGGGGAATCTGACATCCATGGAAGAGCTAGGGTTAATCTCTACCAACAAGTCCACAAACATTGTGAAAGAGCTGCGCAACCTGACAAGATTGAGGGAGCTTAGAATTAAATTGCATGGTGGTAGCTTGGAGTTAGAGGAATTTTTTGTGAAGTCTGTATGCACAACTTGCACAATATCCAAAGCCTAGAATTGAGTGGTTCTTTTGAATCCCTGGATCTCCTAGGGGAACGCTGGGTGCCCCCTCGACATCTCTGTAGATTTTACTCATGGGAGGTTGGCAAATTCTCCACACTGCCAGCGTGGGTAAAGAGAAATAATCCCTCACTTCTCTTGGACCTCTCTGTGTTGTTCATCAATGTCAAGGAGTTGCGGCAGGAGGACTTGCAGATCCTTGGGAGGTTGCCGCTCTTCGTTCTCTTGCTATATCGAGCACCCGCCAAACACAAATGTTGCTACTCGTCAATGCTAATGGGTTCCACTGTGTGATGTTCTTCGAATTATATTGCGGGCCATTCGGGCAAATAATGTTTCAACAAGGAGCTTTGCCGAGGGCTGAAATTGTTCAATTCAGTTTTGGTGTGCGGATGGCGAAAGATTATGGCAGCGGTGATTTTGACTTTGGCCTCGGGAACTTGCGCTCCCTTCAGGAGGTCCAAGTGACAGTTTATCGTGATGGAGCCATGGTTGGGGAGGCCAAGCAAGCGGAGGCTATGCTGAGGCACGCAATCCGCGTCCATGCCAACCATCCCACCATTGACATTGAATTCAAGCCGGATTTACCAGGTACGGACACTCACCATGCATCCTCCTAATGCTTCCGTCTCCCCAAATTTACGTATCTGTTAGTAGTGCTTCTATTATTATTTTTATTTAGTGGTGATTTTATACATCGATCCCTCCTAATAAAAGTTGTACAAATTTTGAATAAAGCGAGGGATAAGTAATCACCATTCACCTTTATTCATGCTTTAATATTTGTGCAACTTTCAAATAGTGATGTATAGAAGCACATCCCTTATTATTATTCATCTGTTCTTCCTTTCTTTCTAATTTCCATTTCTAAATTTTAGAACACGAGGAACAATATGGTGTTGGTTCATATGACGAAGATGAATATCCAGGTGTGTAGCCATTCGCCTGATTATTATTATTATTACGGAAATGATAGCATCAAGACATTTGATTCCACCTCATCGCGTTGAACACCCTCATCCACTGTCCGTTCTAATACAAATGGCAACAATCGGTTGATGCTGCATATACCTATACGCACTTGATGCATTCCCAGTACCCACTTAGTGATATGACAGAGAGGCCAAGTTTCTCGAGTTCTCGGTAAAATATTGTCTACGGAGAAGTTTTGGTGCGAGGACGATGTGATACAGTGATTCAGGTAAGTTTCCAAATCGCACATTCATAGCGGTGGTAGGAACGGTCGACGATTGAGGATAAATTTCGCATTTAGGGTTCGAAACCCTAAATGTGATTATGCCTTTGATCATTTATCCGGTTATGTCGAGTAGATGTGAGTACTCACATCGCACATTCGTAGTAGGAACGGTCAGAGATTTGTGCTAAATTTTGCATTTAGAGTTTGGAATTTCGTATTTAAGGTTCGTACATTCATAATAGGATGCCTTTGCTCATTCATCCGATTTTATGGAAGTTGATATGGTGTGGTGCGGATTGTAGTGGATGGTTCTATTAGGCATCTATTTGTTCATTCAATTACGTCGATGGTCTAGGGTTCTATAGAAAAGTTTGTTCAATATTGGGTGGATGGTTAAGGGGATTCGGTAAAGTGATTTCAAGTTCTTGTTGCAGTGATTTCAAGTTCTTGTTGTATGTAGTATATCTTGTTGATACGCTCAAGGATATTTTGTTGCAATGATTTCATGTTCTTGTTGTATGTAGTACATTTGAAATATTGCAGAGGCCTCCATGATTTCATTTGCAATGTTCTTTTTTTTCATTTATGCATAGTGAGTTATGTTTCAGTATATTGACACATATGTTATTGCAATTATAGGATATCTTTCCAATATGGGTGATGAAGGTAGTAAATCGTTCTTCATGCATCGATTCAGTAGCTTAAGGTTGCAAAAGGTTGTTAGTGGTCTTACACCAAGGCAGAGAGAATATGTTATCAGTAATGGATTTGAAGGTTTGTTATCAATTGCAAAGTTCAAAGTACCAAGCAATTTAGTGCAGTGGATAATGGGTAACATGAGCCTTGTGTTTTGTGAGTTCCGTTATTGTGGCAAGGTTATTGTTTTCACCAAAGCAATGGTACAGAAAGTTCTTGGGATACCCTCGGGGGAGAAACCTTTGAAACTATCGGGCAAGGTGAAAGACATCATAGAGCTCCGTGACATGTATAGGATTGGGGATAGGTCACCAATAGTAAAGGCTATTGAGGTGTTGAAAGGCAGTGAAGATGAGGACACATTCATGAGGTCTTTCATGCTTGTTTCATTAGCATCTATGTTGTGTCCTAACACTGGAAACATGGTTTGTTTAGATTATTTGTTTTCCCTATTTGATATATCAGAGAGATCAAAGAGTATGATTGGGTAGGGGAGGTGCTAAATGTTTTGATGAGGGAGGTTGATAGGTACCAGAAGTTGACATCTGAGCAGCAATCTAGTGTTTTCCAGATTGGGGGATGTCTGCCTCTTCTTGTTGTATGTATATTGCTCTATTGTTTGATAGAAGATTTTATTTCATGATCTTTTTTTTGTTTTGATTCAGTTTTATTCTGATTTTGCTTTCCTATTTTTTTGTAGATTGCATACATGGATCATCTGGAACTTCCTAGAAGAGATCTTCATAACCATGCAATTAACTACGCATTGCCTAGGATTTGCCACATCAGTGATGAAGATTTTGAATATGTGGAGAAGGTTGACAGGAACAGATTGAATTTGAACAACATAACTTTTGCATATTGTCCTGTATGTAATTATTGAGTTTCTTTTCCTTCTACATGTTTTTCCTTTTTTGGGATACAAATGGTAGACCTTAATTATTGCTTTTTTATATGCGGATAGTTTCGCGATTTATCATGCACTCCATACAACGAAGCTACAATTCAAGAAAATGTTGTAGTAGCTGACTCGGTGTCTCTTGAGGAGTGGTTGTGTCAGTCTCAATCTAATAGTCAAAGTTCACAGGTAATAGCTTTTATTTTGTATTCAAGGTTGTCTGTTTCTAATGTATGTTCATCCTTTTTATCATAGTATGCATTTTTCTTTTTGTAAGTCCTGCAAAACATTCAAGAAATCATTGATAAACATGACAATTTGTGGGCTGAAGACCTTGAGTCGGTTGTTGCAACATTGAGAGCAACGCATGCCAATCGAACGATGGCCATGATTGCAGAAGTTAGAGCTGCAATAGCTCCAAACACAGTGGGTCAGTCTAGTGGCACACATGTCCAAGCCAATGGGTCTGTAATTGTCAAAGATAAAAATAGGTTTGATTCAACTGTGCAACTGGGCAGGCAAGCAACTGAAGATAGAGAAGGCAGTGGTGATAAGAGCCCTACAGATGCTGATGTGACTATAGAAGCTGATATAAGCAGTCTGAATAGCTCAAATGTTGCAACCATTGTTGAGTAGGCAGTAGGGGGTGCCCAACTATTGCTGAGGATGCAAACATTGATCACATTGTGGATAAATTATTTAAAACTAAAATTTGTTTTTTATTTATATATATAAATTACTTTTAATTTCTAAAAATAGGAAAAGACTTTAAAAAATTCAAAAATTTCACAAAAACCCTAAAAATCAAGATAAATATTATAAAATTTCAAAGAATTGAATTATTGCCTAAAAATTCACATAAACCAATAAAATAATATTTTAAAATTTTAATAATAAATATTTTATTTCTATAAGAAAAATCTGGGATGTTACATTGGTCCATTGACCGAATACATCATAAAGTGTTCCCTGTTTGATCCAATTGGGATTTCATCTAAAAGAGAAATTAGAACAACCAAGTGATAAGATTGTAGGATCGGATGGCGACAATCAGAGGGGGGGGTGAATGATTGAGCGGAAGATAAAATCAAAATTTTCTTGATTCACAAAACCCCCTAAATTAATTATGAAATATTGCTCTCGGTTTCAACAAAAACAGATTAACAGAGGTTCACTAAAACTGTAATTCCCAAAGATCCAACCGTCGGATTGACGTAAAATTTTAACTGTATAAACTAGATTCAAATCCGAAACTAACGCAACAAGAATCACCTCAATCGGATATATGAATCTAGAGTTATAACCTTCGCAAGTTGACTATATCAAATAATAACGAGAATAGATCAAACCCTAATTATGAGATTAAACAAAATCTACAAGGAATTAACCAATCAAACTTTTAAAAACAATTACTAGATGTCCTAGCAATATTTTGGATGGATCAAATCAAAATTATCATGGTGAAAACATGAATCAATCTGAAATAAAAAAAAAACATGCAAAGCGAAGAACAGAAAAATAAACGAAAATACCGTAGCAATTGAGATTACTGTAGCGCCGAATACTGTAGCACGCGAATACTGTAGCGCGCGGGTACTGTAGCACCGAAGTTGCGCGCTGCGCCCGGGCGTCTCCTTTTCGCCGCCAGGAAGTAAACAAAAACGGCCAACGCAATGCAATCTTCTAGTCGGCCGCTTCTAGTCACCACATGCCGACAATTTACTCGTTCGCAGAGCCTCGCGCGCAAGTCACAAGGAGTCACCAGCGACTAGAAAACTTCGCGCGATCCACTAGTCGCCGCAAGGAGTTCTAGCCACCGCCGCATGAAGCAGCCTGTCGGCCGTGGGAGGATCTCGCCACGACGACCGCCGCTAGTCACTTTTTTCTTCTGCAATTGTTGCTTTTTCGTTGCCGCAGCCAAGCGAAGACACGAATAAAAACGGCCGAGCTCACCAGCCGCCGCAAAAGCCACGCTTTATTGATCAGGTTTTGAAGTCCTTTTATACACCTCAAAACCCTAACACATGTATGCATATCCACCTGGCCCAATACACATGGCCTAATATATGCATACAACCTAAAATTCACACATGCACGCGTACGGCCCGCCTGCCGCAATCACGTGACTAACCAGCCTTCGTGTGCACCTTCTCTAGCCCGAACGTCCCGCATGACATCCTCGACCACCAGGACCTCGATTCCTCCCTGAACCTAGTCCCGAACCTCAGTTCCTCCACGAACCTAGTTCCGGTCCCGTCATCGACCACGTTAAGCCCTCGAGCAACACGCATTACGAATAAACAAACAACGCATCCGAGCACAAGTCCACGACTTGACTCAAAGTCAATCCATGCAACCACTCACATGAGTGCATTGCATCAAACAAAATCAATAATCAATCATAATTATTCTCAATGGTCCCGTGCTACTGCCCCTAGACCGGTAGCACTAGGAAAAGCAACCTACACTCAAATTGCTTCAATTTGAAGATCCAATTCAAATCAAACTCAATTTCAAATCAATCCAATCCCAAATCTTGTCAATTACTCATCACACACAAGGATAGACCTACACATGGTCTTTCAATCTCCCCCTTGATGAGTATATTGACAAACACGTGAAAAGGCATAAGTATTGAGTTTGAAGAAAGAGAAGAAAGCAATTTGAATGCAAAGCCAAACTTGATCAATGAAATAGAAATGAAGAACATGACCAAATTGGCAGCTTATGATCTATGAACGATAGCAAAGATTAACAAAGATCATAAGAAAGAAGAATCAAGTGCAAAATGATGCCTTTTCTACGATTTCTCCCCCTTTTGGCAATATAGGCATCAAGGTGACATTTTCTTTTCTCCCCTTTTTTGTTGTTTTTATGCAAGTAATGCAGCCTAAGGGAGCTTTGAAGATTATCCATGTGATCAACAAGACAAGTTATGACACCAAGCTAAGTTATGGCAAAAAAATAGACTAAGCTAAGGCATGTCCAAGTGCAAATAATCATTTTGCTAGCAAGATTTAATTAAAACCATGTCATTTTTAGCATGATTGAACATGAGCAACACTTGTCATTAGTTTCAAAACTAGAAGCAAAGCCATTCAAAGGATCAAATGGAAAACCTAGAGTTCAACCTACTCAACACTTTGGGGAATCTAGAAGTGCACACAAGGTCCTTCGAGCCTTTTTTTTCATTGTATGTAAATTTTTTCTTTGAATCTTTGAAAGACATAGCGGGGTGCAAATGTTTGACATTATTTGCATTCTTTACCCACATATGTTTTTGTTTTTGCATTTTTAAAGCAATTGACTTAAGCTATAATCGATCATCTCAAGAGGGACTCTTAAGAGAATGATCTTGGTCATACACAACACATTCCAAGTTCATCTCAAGTGCAATGAGAAGCCGTCTTGTGAATGTGAGGTGTTGAGTCTAATCTTACAAAAAGAGTCAATTTTGCTTCACTTTCATTTTAGCATTTTCATGTTAAGCTAGTGAAGGACTCAAGTATGGATCAAACAAGATTCACCCAAGTTGCTATAGGGACTCTAAAGAATTCTAGAATTTCACAAATCATGGCAAATACACCTAGAGAAGAAACTTAGCAAGTAAACACAACATGTTTTATCAAGTTTTTCTTTTAACGCTCATTTTCAATTTTTGTAAGCTTAGCAAGATAAATGAACTTGGACATATCTAAGCAAGTAATTTTCTTCATAATATAGCATGGTGTATAAAATGAAACATGGATCATGTGCATAATAGACAAAGCTCATAAAATGAAAAATCAAGTCTATATGCAATGCATGAGATGATTTTAAACTCCCCTCAACATGTAATTTCATTTTAAGCACAAATCTGGTTCAAATTGAGTTATTAGCAAGATTAAGATCAAGAAAGATCGAAAAGAACTCAATTAAAGCCGAAACACGAATGGAGGAAGAAGTCAAGAAACCGCGAACGGGTGGCTATAGAGTATAGAAAAGATGGTAGAGAACACTATGGCTCAGGACTCGCTCTCATCTTCCCCAATGACTAACATAGGAAAGTCGCCTCTAGATCCCAAACTAAGGAGTGCACAGACCCTATCTACCAGGGGCCCAACACCTGCTAGACTTATAAGACCGTGAGGAACTCAACCTAGAGAAAAGAGAGAACAGCTAATTAAGCATGATAGCAACCTAAAGCACAAGATGAGAGGTCCATGCAAAGCATGCCAAAAGTCTAAGTGATGTGAACTCATAACTCTAAGGAATAAAACCCATAAGCACCCAGAGCAATACAAAAGGAAAAACTGAAATAAAATATAATACATAATATACAGATCATCTCCCCCTCACAGAAGGCCGTAAGGGCACACAACTCCAAGCTCACTCCTCAAGGCAACAAACCTAGAACTATCCAAAGGCTTGGTAAAGATATCGGCCAACTGGTGGTCACTCTCACTGGCGAAGCACTATGTCTCCTTTCTCCACATGGTCTCTAAGGAAGTGATATCTAATATCAATGTGCTTGGTCCGGAGTGCTGACCGGGTTCTTAGTAATGCAAATAGCGAAGTGTTATCACGAAAAGTGGAACACTCTATCTTTAACCCAAAGTCCCGCAAGGTCGATCTCATCAGAGCACTGCTACAAAGAATCTGGGTCTGACAACATACTCGGCCTCAAGAGTGGATCATGCGACTCGGATCGCTTCTTAGATGACCAAAAACAAGAGAAGTGCCAATGAATTGGCAAGTGCCGAAGTGCTCTTCCTATCTATCCTCTGACCCGACAAAGTCAAGATCGGAAAAGGCTCTAAGGGATAGACAAGAGGAAGAAGAGTACCAAATACCGTAATCAATGGTAGCTCAAAGGTACCTAAAGATGCGCTTCACCGCCTGGCGATGAGAGACGCGAGGAGAAGCCTGAAAGCGAGCACACATACACACAAAGAAAGTGTATGTCCCACATGAGGCGATAAGATACAAGAGAGAGCCAATCATGCTCCGAAACTCCTTTTGATCAGCAGGCTCACCATCCTCATCGGGCTCAAGAACAAAGATGGTGGCCATAGGAGTCATCAAAGGCTTTCCATCAGACATATCAAACCGCCTCAGGAGGTCCCGAGTATACTTACCTTGGTGCAGAAAGTACCCTCCCGAGTCTTGCTTGATTTGGAAGCCGAGAAAGTAGCTCAACTCGCCCATCATACTCATCTCAAATTCGTGCTCATCACTTCGAGAAAAATGAGACACAAGAGACCGAGATGAGCCATTAAAGATAATATCGTCCACATAAATCGACGAGAAGAAAATGAGAATCACGGTGTCCGATGAAAAGAGTTTTGTCTACTATACCCATTTTGAAACCATGGTGAGAAGATAGGACTTAAGCCTCTCATACCAAGCTCTAGGGCTCTGTTTAAGTCCATACAAGGCTTTGGAAAGCTTGTAGACATGGTTCGGTATTTGGGGTTCTCAAATCACGGAGGTTGCTTGACAAACACCTCTTCCTCAATGAAGCCATTGAGAAATGCACTCTTGACATCCATTTGATAGAGCTTGAAGCCCCGGGATGCAGAGAATGCAAGCGAGGATTCTAATAGCCTCTAGTCTAGCTCTGAGGGCAAAGGTCTCCTCAAAGTCAAGACCTCAACTTTGAGTAAAGCCTGTGCAACTAGCCTAGCCTTGTTGCGTAACGACAACCCCATCCTCACTCTGCTTGTTTTGAACACCCACTTGGTCCCAATGACATTATGACCGGATGGGGGCTCTACAAGCCGCCAAACTTTATTCCTCTCAAAGTTTTCCAGTTCCTCATGCATAGCATTAATCCATGATTCATCGGATAATGCATGAGTAACATCCTTTGGCTCAAAAGAGGCAACAAAGGCAAGAGTGAAGGAGAAAGAAGATAAGCTGATTTTGAGCGCGAACACGCTCAAATAGATCACCAATGATCCGCTCGGTGGATGAGAACGCTGAATGTGTCGTGGAGGACCGAAGCGAAGTGGCCTCTACCTCTTGAGGAGAAGATGTAGGAACAGAGCCACTCATTTGAAGAGTCCGAAGGCAAGGGTTGGTCTCCACGAGGTGCGAAATGGAAACAGAGGCACCTCGGTGTAGAGGAACTGGATCGGTGGAACACCATCATCTCCATCATCCTCATCCTCTACAAAGATGGTTTCGGAGGGATAAGAAGAGCTCGAAATATCAGGTCTAGCTCTGGCTAGCCTCATCAAAGGTCACGTCCACGGTCTCTATGATCCTATTCGCATCACAACTCCTGCACCCTATAGCTACGAGAAGAAGTCGAGTAACCCAGAAAAATACCATCAGAAGAACGAGACTCAAACTTATCTAGGTTACCAGACTTCAAGATGAAACACTTGCAACCAAAAACGCGAAAATGAGAAACACTGGGCTTTCGCCCATACCTCAACTCATAAGAAGTGCGATGCAAATGTGCTCTCAAGAAAACGCGATTGGAAACATGACAAGCAGTAGCTATAGCCTCAGCCCAAAATTTCCTAGGAGTATTATACTCATCTAGCATCGTCCTGGCCATCTCAACCAGGGTCCTATTCTTTCTTTCCACTACGCCATTTTGCTGAGGGACGTATGGAGAGGAGAACTGATGCTCTAACCCAGACTCCACACAAAAACTCTCAAAGTAGGAATTCTTGAACTCGGTGCCATTATCACTGCGTATAGCTCGTAATGCACCTGGGAGCTCAATAGACAACCTACTAACCAATCCCCTAAAGTGAGAAAAAGTCTCATCCTTCGAGGCCATGAAAAATACCCAAGAATACCTCGAAAAATCATCAACAATGACAAGGACATACCACTTCCCTCCCGCCGTTCAAGACTTAGCCGACCAACAGTGTCCATGTGTAAAAGCTGTCCGGTGCATCATCATCACTACGGTGACTAGAGGATGAGAAGCAAGAACCATCTTGCCATGTCGGCGAGGAGAGCAAACTAAGTCTTTGACCATCTTGAGTTTGGGCAAACCACGAATAAGATCGCGGTTGCTAATTCCGTCGATGATCAAAACCAATGTGACCAAGTCTCCTATGCCGAAGGAGAGATCACGGACTCGAAGCAATCAAACATCAAGAGAGTCTCCGAAGAAACAGAAAAATCAAGACGAAAGACTCTCCCAAATCTAGAAATCCGCAAACTAATCCTCCCGATGAATCGAGGATTCTACAAGCATTGCTTTTAAAGCTTACCTCGAAAGAGTCATCGATAAGCCGAGAAACAAAGCAAATTATATTGCAGCTTACTCACTAAGGCAACGCCCTTAAGAATAAAATTTTCATTAATGCGAGCGGTACCTTTAGCAATGAGTCTACTCAAGAAGCATCCCTAAAAGTGATCAACTCATCACCGGGGCTCGGACTAGGAAGAGAACCAACGAGAATCTCCAAATATATGGCGAGAACAACCGAGTCAACAATCCAAACATCTCCTTCCCCATCCGATTTAACCCGATCAAGTCGAAGAGAAGACTCAAGATCGATAAAGTGAAGACTTGGGAACCCAATCTTGAATTACACGACGCCTCAAAGTACCAAACCACAAAAGAAGAAGATCGACTCTAGTGTCTCTCGACGCTCAACTCTAACAAGATCGAAGAAGCGGCTCTAGTGGAAGATCTAGGAGGCATCCATCGGTTTGGCTGCTTAGTGGTGCAAAGGCAGGACCATCCCAACGAGGTTGCCTAAATCTCCTACCCGAAAACACCTCACGCCGATATCTACCTCGATGGGAAAAACGAGGAATATCAAGAGGACGGCGGAAAGATCGACCACGAGCAACTCGGGACTAAAACTCGATTGAACAAAGATGAAAACCGAGTCTCGACGCCGCTCAAAAACAAAGCGACTCTCTAACTCGTCTAGTAGCGATTAGGCGCCTTTAGGAGCACTCGAGTCTGGGATGACCCTGAATACTCCTAAGAGCATCAACACGCTCACGCCAAGTGATCTTGGCGCGCTGAAGGTAAATCTACTAGGTGACCATCCTTCTACTGAAGGTGCATGTGTACTTTGCCTTGTTAGAGGCGAAGCAACAAGAGAAGCATCCTTCAGTCAAGTTCCGTGGACCACACCAAAGAGACCTAAACACAGTGGTGCTCAACCCAGGAGCAACCACTATCTCTCCACTCTTGGAACTACGCACAATGGTAGAAGGATGAGTCCTAGCGTGCTCCAAGTAATCAAATCCTAGACCTTGATTGAATCGCTAATCTTGGTGGTCTAGAATGAGATTGAGCTTCTTCTTGCCTCCAACAAATTTCTCAAGAGTGCTCATAAGATACTGACACTCTCGGAAAAATGAAGCGCAAGAAGAACAGGGGTGAGAGGAAGAAGAAGAACCAGAAAGAGAAGAAGAGATACCAGCACGTCTATTTTTCTCCCTTAGCATGGCTGCCTCAAGCTTGAGGGACTTACAAGAAACGCACGATGCTTCTCTAATCCTATGGACTTGTTCTTCTAATTTCTTCCTAAACTCTGCGTGGACCTTATCCACGTCATCATTAACCCCAACACATAGCAAGCAACCAGTTTGTGATTTAACTAGTAAATCCTTAGCAAGTTGATCACACTTGACATTCAAAGCATCATTGTCAAGTTTTAGTTGCTTCTGACCCTCACATGAGTTGTTGGGTCCTTAGAAGCATGCAATTCTAGTTCATCATTTCTAGCGAAATCTTCCTAAGGTGACAACCCATGGCATCAATTTCAGCAAGTAGCTTAGGGCAATTATTACAGAAGCATTTGTGTGAGCATGCGAAAAACTAGCATCGGCAGGAATATCAATAACAACAGACTAGCATTCTTTGACTTGATTCTCAAGATCAACAAGCACACTATCATGCAAAGTCCTTAGGTTCTCCACTCCACAAGCAAAGCATCACAGAGTGTACAAATTGTCGAGTCTCGGGAGGAACATGATTTAAGTGAAGCTAACTCCCGAGACAAACGGTCTACCTCCTTCTCTAACTTTCGAACACCTCGACCTAGCCTTAGCATGAAACTTGCCTAATTTCTGAAGGCATCATTTAACTCGTCATAGGTGGGTACCTCATCCGTGTCGCTGTACAGCTCGGAGTCGCTCACTTCAATGGCGCCTGCCATGAAGCACATGCCGGAGAAGTCGTCGCCGCCTTTCTTCTCTTGCGGATCATCCTCGCCTTCGTCGCTCCATGTCTCCGTGTCGGAGAGGTTGATGTCGTCGAGGGCGGCGAGGACGCGGTGGAAGAGCTTCTTGTTCTTGGAGAAGTTGCGGTACTTCTTCTCGTGCGCCGGTTCACGAACTGGAGGCTTCTTGTTGCGGTTCTTGTCGATGTAGTCGTTCTTGCCCAAACCGCTGACATCGTTCTTGCCCTTCTCCGGCTTAAGGCGATTAAGCTCGAATGTGGTTGGGGCCACCACACTCAAGCAGTGATCATGCCACCTCTCTTCCTCTCTCTCACTCTCTTGTAAATATTGGAAAATTTTGAGCGACAAGAGCAAGCTCATTTTCTGAAATTGTTCCGAATTTCATCGCTACGCCGCAAAGAGCGAGAGAGAAAAACCGAAGCAAAGTCAAGAGAAAATCGAGAAGAGGACCCAATGGGATCGGTGACCAAAGCCATCGATCGAGATTTCGTCTTCCGAGAGACGACATCAATCTCATGAGTCTTGAGGCGGAATAAAGCCCGTCAAGAGTCGAGTCGACAAATCGATGGTGTCCTTGATGGTGGTCACCTTCATCTCCCAAACCCGAAGGTCGAGTGCGGTCAAGAAATGCCGAGCATTGTCCGAGTCGAGGTATATACAACCGATCGCCGGAGGTCGCTCAAAATCTTGGTAAACCGACCAAAGCACTCATCGAGACTCTCACCGGTAGCGTTGTTCAAATTTGTTGTACTCGCTTGAATCTGCCTCGGCCACGGTCTTGATTTGAGTAGTGCCCTCATGGTAAGCATCGAGGGTTACCCAAATCTCGTATGGGCGAAGGCGAGGTGAAACCGATCATACTCATCTTGGTCGAGTCCTCAGTATGAGAATGTTCTCGCCTTAGCATTTGCCTCAACGTCGACCATATTGCCGGCGTGACGTTCTCATCGTGAGGAACCTCATATGGGAGCTTCACCTTCGCCATATCAGGAAGCCCAGGCGTGATGTATGACTCCATCCGGATTTCCAAAAAGGAAAATCAACACCAGAAAAAATTGGAGGCTTGGTGGAATACTTGTCTGTCGCCATGGCTCTCGAGACCGGTCAAGATCTATGGAAGAGCAAAACCGGCTCTGATACCACTTGAAGGATCGGATGGCGACAATCAGAGGGGGGGTGAATGATTGAGCGGAAGATAAAATCAAAATTTTCTTGATTCACAAAACCCCCTAAATTAATTATGAAATATTGCTCTCGGTTTCAACAAAAACAGATTAATAGAGGTTCACTAAAACCGTAATTTCTAAAGATCCAACCGTCGGATTGATGTAAAATTTTAACTGTATAAACTAGATTCAAATCCAAAACTAACGCAATAAGAATCACCTCAATCGGATATACGAATCTAGAGTTATAACCTTCGCAAGTTGACTATATCAAATAATAACGAGAATAGATCAAACCCTAATTATGATATTAAACAAAATCTACAAGGAATTAACCAATCAAACTTTTAAAAACAATTACTAGATGTCTTAGCAATATTTTGGATGGATCAAATCAAAATTATCATGGTGAAAACATGAATCAATCTGAAATAAAAAAAAACATGCAAAGCGAAGAACGGAAAAATAAACGAAAGTACCGTAGCAATTGAGATTACTGTAGCGCCGAATACTGTAGCACGCGAATACTGTAGCGCTCGGGTACTGTAGCACCAAAGTTGCGTGCTGCGCTCGAGCGTCTCCTTTTCGCCGCCAGGAAGTAAACAAAAACGGCCAACGCAATGCAATCTTCTAGTCGGCTGCTTCTAGTCACCACATGCCAGCAATTTACTCGTTGCAGGAGCCTCTGGCCGCAAGTCACAAGGAGTCACCAAGCGACTAGAAAACTTCTGGCCGCGATCCACTAGTCGCCGCAAGGAGTTCTAGCCACCGGCCGCAGAGCAGCTGTCCAGTCGTGGGAGGATCTCGGCCACGACGACCGCCGCTAGTCACTTTTTTTCTTCCTGCGCCGTTGCTTTTTCGTTGCCAGCAGCCAAACGAAGACACGAATAAAAAACGGCCGAGCTCACCAGCCGCCGCAAAAGCCACGCTTTATTGATCAGGTTTTGAAGTCCTTTTATACACCTCAAAACCCTAACACATGTATGCATATCCACCTGGCCCAATACACATGGCCCAATATATGCATACAACCTAAAATTCACACATGCACGCGTACGGCCCGCCTGCCGCAATCACGTGACTAACCACCTTCGTGTGCACCTTCTCTAGCCCTTAACGTCCGCATGACATCCTCGACCACCGGGACCTCGATTCCTCCTCGAACCTAGTCCCGAACCTCGGTTCCTCCACGAACCTAGTTCGGTCCGTCATCGACCACGTTAAGCCTCGAGCAACACCGCACACCGAATAAACAAACAACGATCCGAGCACAAATCCACGACTTGACTCAAAGTCAATCCATACAACCACTCACATGAGTGCATTGCATCAAACAAAATCAATAATCAATCATAATTATGCTCAATGGTCCCGTGCTACTGCCCCTAGGCCGGTAGCACTAGGAAAAGCAACCTACACTCAAATTGCTTCAATTTGAAGATCCAATTCAAATCAAACTCAATTTCAAATCAATCCAATCCCAAATCTTGTCAATTACTCATCACACACAAGGATAGACCTACACATGGTCTTTCAAAGATACAAAGTGAGTCTTATAGCACAAAGGTTTATGTAGAGATCTGGTATTGATTACGATGAAACTTGCTCTTTTGTATGAGTGGAATAACGTTTTGCTATTTGATATCAATGGTGGCCATCATAAATTTATCAATGCAATTGATGGATGTAGTGACCACATATTTTATATGGGTAACTAAATACGGATATTTATAAAAAAAGTCCTTGAAGGAGTCAAAATTTTGGATTCTAATAAAACCAATCATAACATGTATAACGTCAAATTACAGAGGTCGCTATACGGGTTAAAACAATCAAGGAGAATGTGGTATGACTAACTTAGTAAGTTCCTCCTGAAGAAGAGTTATTCTAATAATGATGATTGCCCCTATGTGTTTATAAAGAAGTCCCAGAATGGATCTTACAAACTAAGTCATGTGAAAATCTAGCTGATTTATTTACTAAGTCTTTGCCAATATCCAGTTTTCAAAAATATGTTCGTGGCATTAAAATGGGACAACTTAGATAAATGCAGAGTTTAGTAGTAAATCCCTAAACAATACCCATTAGTATGATCTTGAAGACACTACCATAACCTAGAAGATTACAAGTTGCACTCTTTTTTCTTTGGTGAGTTTTCCTTAAGTTTTCTCACATGAAGATTTCTAATGAGGCAACAAGTGTGATGTAATATACGGATGCAATGTACTCTTTTCTCCATCTTTTTTTACACTAGGTTTTTTGGAGGAGTTTTTGATGAGGCATATGCATGATGGGTATGTGCTCAAGGGGGATTATCGAGATATAATCGAATTTTAGGGTTTGGTGGGTGAATTCTAAAACTACCTTTAAAAAATTTTGGCTACAAATGTTGCACCATATTATACAAGAGAATCAACCTACAATCTATAAAAAGAAAAGAGTTAAAATGCATGTATCTAGTGTTCATCTTTGTATTTGTTCTTGGTATTCATGATCGCTACTAGAATTGATCTACGGCTCTATGTTATCGATGACTATTTATTATTCAACACTCTTCACAGTTCACATGCAACTGAAAGGCGAAAGCGAGTGTAGGCACCGGCTGTCAATAAGAGACTAAACGAGTTCACTCTATCTAGGGGTGAAAACGGGTAGGATAATATCCGTCTGATCTAGATCCGGACGGGACTGGATTTGGAAAGAAATTGAACTATTCGGTTGGATATGGGAACAGATCCGGATACGGGATCGGATCCAGAGCAGTCGATATTCGGATAATCTAGAATGGGAACTGGATATCGGATAGTTACCCTATTCGGATATCCGGATGGCTGGGTTTCTTGCTACAAGCTCTCTGTTGCATTCACGCGTCTTCCCCAATCCAGCAATCTCCCACTTTGCCCCGGCCGAGTGCCTCCCCTCCCTCGATGTCCCTCTGTGGCCACCCCCCAGCCAATCGCCTCCCTCCGCCGGTCCGCCCCTGGCTACGGCGTTGCGCCAATCTCCTCCCTCTGTAGGTCTGCCCAGTTGCGATGTTGCGCCAAGAGAAAGCTTATAGCCATTTTAACTCTCCGACCCCCTGCTGTGGCGCTGCGTAATCTAATAACTAAATTGAACTAGCCTCTCGGCCAAGTCTCCCGTCCCCGCCATCCCGACGGGGAATAATTTTCCCCAGAGTGCCTCCTCCTGATCGAGCACCTCTACCCTGCGGCCGTGTCTCCGCCCAAGGGTCTCCCTCCGCCTAAGTGCCTCCCCTCGACCGAGCTACTTCGCCGGAGTGCCTTCCCCCTGCCGAGCGTCTCTCCCCTTTTGTCCATCCGAACCTGATAGAGAAGCAGGGAAGTATGCAAATTCGTTTCCCTCTTTTGCTACAATGTTACATCATGGATTGCATTAGTGATACTGCTTTGCTAGAGTAGAGATTTGGGTTTGTTTGAGCTTTGAAGTGTGTCGTGGATTACTCAGTAAAACGTACTAGTTGTTAAGTTGTGATTATCATATGTGCTACATTTGAAGAGTAAGTTTGATGTCTATCCCACCATTTCCAGACAACAGGATTTAACATGGGATCGACCGTAGTCATCGTGTTTAAAGCACCTATATCCAAGGCAAGGCAGGATGGCATGTTCTCTGCCAATTTCCATTTCTATATCAGGGCTGCGATAAGATTAGGGTCGGAGAAGCCATTGGTCGATGGAGCGAGTTGTAGCATGGGTTCTAGTTGCGTCCATGGTCCATCATATGAATTATAGCCTCTTTCCAGTTTTTGCATTTGCATAATTGCCTTCAAGTGACCGCTCTTTGCATACAAGACTTCAAAAAAGACCAAAGATTGTTAGTTTTGCTAGTAGAACAGAATGAAGATCCATATTAAATGAGACTTTTACCTTGATCATTGAACTGATAGGTTATTATAGAGATTAAAATAATCAAAAGATTGCATTTTTAGTGTTGTGTGTGAGTTTTTCACATGTTGCATATAGACTTTATAAGCATTGTCGGTTAAGCTGGGTCATAATTTGGTCCTAGATGTTCTAGAATTCTATTGAAAAACTAGTTCCACTAATACATATGGGAAACAAGAGTAGGATAAGGTAATCAGTAATGAAGCAATTTTCCCTAGCGTACAGTGGTCATGTAGCGTTAGCTGATTTTCTTGTTGTTGAGGGGGCAATTTAAAGCTAATATATGTATGCGTGCACTATCCGTATATCTTTATCTATTTCTGACCCAAATATGTAACATATCCGTATCCCGAATAATCCAGATTCGTAACCATATTTGGCTAGCCCGTATTTGGTTCTGAATCCGAAAAAAAATATGGGTTAAGATACGGAAAGAACAATATCCGACCCGTTTTTTACCCCTAACTCCATCCATCCATCCTTAGTAAAATGTCACTGTAAGTAATCCAGCCCTCTTAAACTAAATTTGATGCGGAGTGAATTTCACGGTAAAGAAAATGATGTTACTATGCAGCACGAATAGGTGTAGTAGTAATGGAGGCACATGAATTTACTCTACAGTCCACGTCCACGCTTTATGGCAGTGCACGCTGTCTGAGAGAGAATTTTGACGCTCGATTAGCAAAAGACATTGCTGTTCACAGATCAGTTTTTTTTTTGCTGTAGTAGCTTTCTGCATATGTTTTTTTTTTAAAAAAAATAACCGGTGCCCTAAAGAAATTGCAAAAATAGCTCCTAGCAGGCAATTTCAGTGCACGGGTACCATTGGAATATATTTTTTATTTATTTTCAGCGCTGCGGAACCGTTAAATATTTGTTTAATTTTTTCCGATGTGAAATATTTTTTAATATCAGCGGATGGGGAGGGCTGATTTCATCTGATTTTCAGTGGCCGGTCTGGAATCGTTCGAAAAAAAATTTCCAGCGGTTTGACGCCGCTAGAAATAGATGAAATCAGCCCTCCATGTTCCCTAGATATTACAAGAACATTTTGTGCACCAAAAAATTAAATAAATATTCAACAGTTTCGTAATGCTGAAAATAAATAAATAAAATATTCGTGCAGTACCTGTGCGTAGGGGTGCAAACGGATCGGATACGGACGGATTTCGCTCATTCCGTATCCTATTCCAAATTTTTTTCGGATATAGAATCGGATACGGACGGTGCGGATTCGAATCTGAATCTGGATTACTTGATTGCGAATACGGAGCGAATACAGATCGTTCCGGATATGGTTAGCCTCGGTTACGAATAGTTAGTCGGATAATACGTGAAAGTAAAAATCATATATGTCGTGCATATTAAGATCAATCAACCATACACAAAACTTTACTAGAACCTTAGAGATATATAAGTGTTTCAAATTCAATAATAGTTGCCTTCCCTATATAAAAATAATATGCAGCTAAGTATAATTTCAATCAACATATGAACTTATATGATGTAGAATGTTTATGTTTATCGGATCTGTTATCGGATATCTATTTCACTCATTTACACTGATATTTTTCGGATATCTCAGATATGCGGGTATGGATCGGATACGGATCGGATACTTCTCTTCCCATATCTTACCCCATATTTTTTTCGGATAGGCAGATTCGAATCCGGATCGAATCCGGATATAACCGGATATCATTTTTTCGGATTCGAATCGGATTTTAAACGAATTCGGTCTCGGATCGGTCGGGAATTATCCGCTCCGTTTGCACCTCTACCTGTGCGCCGGAATTGCAAGGACTCCGGTTATTTAAAAAAAAAACTAGTAAAAAAAAAATCCTCCGAGTCATGTCTTTTCACGAGGGACGCGCATAGTACAGGCAGAGGATCTCCAAGCTTTCACGAGATATTGAATGATGCAGCTTGCTTCGGTTACGTTCATTGCATGTGGAAACAACAGGCATTCGTACGCAACTGACAGCCGAGCCGAAAGCGAGCGTGGAAAAATCAAGCCAAGAATCTCTTAGCTTTAGTAACTAAAATGTTACTGTATGTAATCCAGTCCTTTTAAACTAATTCTGATGTGGTGTGAATTTCACGGTAAAGAAAATGGTGTTACTAGATAGCGCACTCATCCTTTTCCAGCTCATTTTTTTAATAAACTTAGTCCCTTATAAATGTATTTGTAGAATTGATCATGTTTCTAACCACGGAAGAGCCGGAAGACAACACGTACCTTAGGTCCTATGCTCTCTGGCCATAGCAACTCGGCTGTCGTGCTTCCCACTCGTGGCACTTGCCCTCCTTTCGCGCTATATGGCCGCCGAAGCTGCTAGTCCTATGCTAGCCGGCCTGCTTCATAACTCACTGGCTGCCACGTTCCTTGAGTATGGGACCACATTCTGAGGAGAAAATGAGGCTAAATCTATAAATGATTCCACGGAGATGTTAAATTTGACAAAAAAAAAAGCTAAAAAATGATTTCCTGGATAGCACGAGTAAGTGTAGTAGCAATAGGGTTAGGTGAAAGGACTCCATAGTCCAAGTCCACGTCCACGCTAAAGTGGTAGCAGTGCACGCTATCCAGTGAGGCAGTGAGTAGAAACCATGCCATTTACTACACGACCAGAAAAGATCGTGGCAGTATTTGCTCGTTTCATCGAGCACAACGCAGTGTAGTGGTGCATAAATTGCTGGATGTGGGAGATAACAAGGCATGCCGTACCAGCTTACCTGCACAGTTGCACACCATGTTGCTGCGAAAGATCTCGATATTGAGCGAGAATTTTTCCTGATCAAGATGCTGCGGTGAACGACAGATCTCTCGGAGAGCTTCAAGTAGAGGTGTGCTATGCTATGCTATAGCCTTTTATTTTTGTTCATCTTTGGTAATTCCATTATTTCCTTTTAGGGTCAATTTCATCCCTTGAATCTTTTGGCTATATATATATAGGGTGAACTTAGAGAACTATCAACTAGCTACCTGATGTCCTGATCATTCCGTTCAAATGACAACATAATCAGTCAGAAGACAGCAGTATCAATTGGAAGAGTATGCATGCATGTTAAGCTAGCCAGCTATAGCACCTCTCGATCCACCGCATCCACCTGAGCACATTTAAGCAACCTGCAGCTGAGAGATGGAGCGATTAAGAGCGACCGATCGTGCCATGGATCTGGTGACGGGGGCGATAGGCAGCCTGTTCGCCAAGCTGGGCGAGCTGCTCAAAGAGGAGTACAACCTGCACAAGGGAGTGAGGGCGAAAGTCAAGTCTCTCCAGAGAGAGCTCGAGGGCATGCACGCGGCTCTCCGCAAGGTGGCGGAGGTGCCCCGCGAGCAGCTTGACGAGCAGGTCAGGCTCTGGGCACGCGATGTCAGGGAGCTGTCGTACGACATGGAGGACGTCGTCGACACCTTCCTGGTGGGCGTGGACGACGACCGTGAGGCCACACCCAACCCGCAGTGGCACGAATGGCTCATGGAGAAGATGGGAAGCTTGGGAAACTTGTTACGCAAAGGCAAGGCTCGCCGTCGGATCGCCAACGCGATCGAAGGCATCGACAAGCAAATCCAGGAGGTGGCTGACCGGCGTAAAAGGCACAAAGTCGACGATGTTGTTGCAGCCGCGACGCCTATCGACCCTCGCCTCCCGGCTCTGTATAGGGACGCGTCGGAGCTCGTTGGCATCCATGGAAAACGGGTTGAAGAGCTCATTAAGATGCTGTCCGAGGGGGACGACGTCTCCGAGAAGAAACTGAAGACAGTCTCCGTCGTCGGATTTGGAGGATTGGGCAAGACCACTCTTGTGAGAGCCGTGAAAGACAAGATTAAAGGGGGTTTCACTGCTCGGCTTTTGTTCCGTCGGTCGCAACCACGGCGTGAAGAAAGTTCTCGGGACATCCTCCGTGATCTCGACAAGCAAAAGTACGAAAGAGGTCGATCTTCTTGTATTGGATGAAAGGCGGTGATCGACGAAGTTCGGAATTCCTTGAGAAAAGAGGTACGCACCCACCCAACCATAGTCACGAGCTTACGCAAGTTATAACTAGATCGTGGCGTGGCGCGCGCCACAACATGACGACCATAATATGAAATTCGGTTTTTTCATCAAGCGATCTAGATGTAATTTAAAATCTCTAGGATGGAGCATATAATTCTCGATATCGTCTGTAATTTTGTGAAGCTTCGGACTCTATGATAAATCCACGTTATCCTAAAAAGTTTCCCAATCCTGGAACAATTTTTTGGCGTGATTTAGGAAAATAAGGCCTTACCGTGAAGGAAGGGACATAGAACCAATACGTAAAATCTCGGGATAAAAATAGCTAACAAGCAATTTTAGAAAGCACTGCGAATTACGTATAGAAAAACATGCTAAAATCGTATTTTAGAAAGGCGCACTACTGTTCATGAAAGCAAAATTAAGGGTCTTTTCATAAAAAGGCCTAAAATAGATAAAACAGACTAATATGTAATTCCTAAAAGCACAGGAATTGTTCGACTAAATCGAAGTTTCAAAGCCCTTCTTGTAGAAAAAGGAGGTCTTTCATAAAATCCGGACTAAAAAGGACTTCTCGTAATTTGGAAACTTTCGGGCTCTTTTCGCAAAAAAAAAAAACACGCCTTAAAAGCCCAAAACCATCGCCAGTCTGTGACTAAATGCAAGCGACACGTGTCGATTGGGAAAATCGGACTGTGAGCTTGAGGCGGTTCGACGCAGACCTCGCGCTATGTGCTGGAACCAACTAGCGCCCAGCGCCCGTCGCATGGTTTCCTTGCTTAGTTACTTAAGCTAATGTCGCGTGAGAAAAGTAGGCGCGTGGCTCAACGAGGCTCGAGCCGTCTGAGCAGGCGTCGTTTTCTGTGTCTTGTGGCGTGGCCATCAAATCGCCGCACGTCACCAAAATGGCGAGGTGGCACGCCGTGGGCAGAATCCTCCCAAGTTTATATACGGTAGTATGTGCCACCTATGCGGACTTAAATGTTGTGCCAATTAATATTCAAGCCTATCTCAACTAGCTAAAAAGTGGGGTGCTGTATGTCCACAAAATTAGCAAAACCATCCCAACTATATGTATTTGGAATGGTGGGTAATTTTGAAAGTTTGCATCAATCTTGAGAGACATATTTGACGGGTGGTGATAGTACATGTATCCGTATATACATTGGAAGAAAAACATTTCTGTGTTGTGAGTAGGTCCAACTGAATGAGTTCCGAACAAGCAATTAATAGATATTTAAAAGTAAGTAACATTAAGGTCCTGTTTGAAAATGTGAGTATTTTGTAAGAAGCATGCGGGAACTATATTGTTACATGTAAACTTCATGTAAAATTCCTATGTTCCAAACAAGCAATAAGTTCAAAATCATTATATTACAACATAAAATCAGGTCTAGGGTTATTTTGGACTATAAATGCGTATTCAGAAATATTAAATTCTGATTTAAGTTGGCCAGAGTACATACAGATTCAAACCCATAATTCATAACAACATTTGGGATTAAATCCATGATATATGCAAAACCAACCGTTGAATTTAAGCGATATTGGAACCGTTCAATATTAATTAATTACAATAAAATACTCCCAATTAAATATCTTTAGTATATAATAATATAAAGTTAAAAAGGTAACGATTAAAGCCACATCTCAAAGATCATGAAAAGTCAAAAACGTTATTTAGAAAAGAACGGAGGGAGTACTCAACAGCGTCAATATTTTGAGAGAGTACATGGAGGGGTACACCCCCAGCTCACGCCATGGACACATGCGTATGGATATATACCTTCCTAGTGAATGCACACACACATGTGTATATTCCAGACAAACAAGGAACACCACATTGATCCTAGTGATCACATCCGAGTGGGTGGTGACAAGTACCTTAGCTCCCACGTCCAGGCCAATGACATATATATCCGATGAGTGTCTTTCTAGCTGTGGTAACGTATAAATTATAATATTACATTGAGGGCTAGCTTTAGAATAAACGCTTCCTTCATGTTGCCTACACCGACTTAATTACTTTGTACTTTTTTTGTGAATTACTTTGTAAAAATTCTAGAAATTCTCACATTAACCAAAAGAAAAAGAGAAAGGTCTCCACCACTTATTTTAATAGGGTCAGATTATAACAGTGTAGATTAATCATAAATAAATACAAGAGTTATATAACAAATACAATTGCATTTCAATCATTAGAAGTAGACTTGTGTATCAAAGACAATTATATCACAATATTTAGACACGTAGTTGCACATGTATGTCTACTAGTTAATCGAAAGAAAAGGAGAAGGATCCTCACCACTTATATTGGTGAGACTAGATTATAACGGTGTAGATTAATCGTATATAGATATTAGAGTTATATAACAAATACAATTGTATTTCAATTATAGGAAATAGAGTAGTATATCAAAGACAACATGATCATAATATCTAGCTGTGTAGTTGCACGAGTAAATCTGCTAGTTTAGATATCAAAGACAATAGGATCATAATATCTAGCCGTGAAGTTGCACGAGTAAATCTGCTAGTTTAAAAAAGAACGTTGGGAGTACTCATCGGCATCACTTTTTGAGAGTACATGGAGGGTGTACTGTAACACCTTGGATTAAATTTCGCTCAATGTCCTAGCCCACCGTAGGGTGGATTCGCACATGCATAGCACCCCGTTTACATTTTCGTTCTCGTTTTGTGTAAAAGGGTTAACCTGAAGGTGTTACATTTGGACACATCAGACATTATATGCAACTACAACTCAATTTAGACGTACAATATAGTATTAATCCCACCACCACACCATATTGGTCACATGGGCCTCACTAACAGGCTAGGATATTACATTCACCCTGCCTTAAGTCTGATGTTCTTGGTAACACATCAAACACATGGCAAATGCCCAGAATTAATTACCCCTCGGTACATGTATGTGTGTCCAGTGCCGGCACATATGCCATATTGTGTGTCACTCCGGGCCCACACACGCTAAGTGTATAGCCTGTGTACAACTATCCCACAAGGGCCTATGCAGCGAAGGTTGATGCCACATGGGTACTTGTACTATCTTGACCCTCAAAAATACCACAAATCTCATGCAAGGGCTATGAAATGATTAGAAGATGGGATGGTGGTTAATTTTGAAAGTTTGCATCAATCTTGATACACATCTGACGGTGGTGATAGTACATGTATCCATATATACATTGGGAAAAAAAATTCTTTGTTGTGAGTGGGTCCTGATGAATGAGTCCTGAACAAACAATAGATCTTTAAAAGTCACATTAAGGTCTTGTTTGAAATGTGAATATTTTGTAAGACTCTCATGGGTACTATATTGTTACGTGTAAACTTCATGTGACATTCCTATGTTCCAGACAAGCCCTGCTTAGGCTAAGTTTAGGATTTCTGATTGTATTCGATTGGGGGTATTTCTAAGCCATTAGTTTGTTGAACTCTAGTATTGGTTTCTAACATGGAGGGTCCCCATTTGGAACAGGAAAACCTATGGGAATTGTATTGTTTTCTACAAAATTCATAAAATTCCTACATTCCAGAAAGGCAATCAATTGTTTTATTTAATTGAAAATCATTGTAAATAATAAATCTAAATTTGAAATTATTACATTCGAAATAATAAGTTCAAAATCATTATATTACATCCTAAAATCAGGTCTAGGGTTATTTTGGGTTATAAGTTCGTGTTCAGAAATATTAAATTCTGATTTATGTTATTCAGAGTAAATCTAGATCCAAATCTATAATTCATAACAACATCTGGGATTAATCCATGATATACGCAAAACCAACTATTGAATTTAAGTAATGTTGAAGCTGTTTAGTATTAATTAATTAGAATAAAATACTAAATTCCCAATTAATTTTTGAAAAGAATTAGACTATAAAATTACTAAAATAAATGGTTTAGAAAATATATAAAGGCGGTATATATAGTGCAAAGCACAATTTAGTGCACAAGTCCAAAAACTTTTTGTTTGGACACCGAATCAACATAAAAATCTTGTGAAACTACTGTACTTGCATGAAAATTTTAAGTTCAAAATTCTTTCATATTGAAGGTAACAAAATGATAAAATCTATATTAATATAAACAGTAGGTGAGATTAAGACACCACCTTCGCTTGAGAGCTAGACATACCTACGTTAATCCCAGCAGGTTGCTTCATCCTAGTACTTAATGCACTCACAAAGGGCAGCCGACGCTGTGAAGCTGAAGCCTTGCATCCACCACGTACAATGAATGTATTATTAACAACATGGCACACAACACCTAGAGTTGGGGAACTGGGGTTTATCAACGATCTCAATGTTGTGATATTAAAAATTGTGAACTAGACGTATATCTACATGATCGTCGATCCCGCAATTCACACGTCTGTTTTTTTTTTCGCCATTAGCCTCCTAAACCTTTAATTGTTTCATTCAACACATTATTTCTGAATGCACCTACATGAATGCTTCTAGCTTGTTTTCGTACATTCGTTAGAAAGTCCTTTTTTATAGGTGTTTCATTAATGCTTTTCACAAGTTGATATAGGTACCTCATCATAATTGATGATGTATGGGATGAAAAACAGTGGGAACTTATCAGGTGTGCCTTTTCTAATGGGAACAATCTCGGCAGTCGACTAATCACAACAACCCGTAAAGTCAGCGTCTCCAAAGCATGTTGCTCTTCTAGTGATGATTTAGTATATGAAATGAAACCCCTCTCAGATGAAGATTCCCAAAGGCTCTTCTATCAAAGAGTATTTTTGCACACTAATGGATGTCCTCCTGAATTGGAACAAGTATCCAGAGATATCTTGAAGAAATGCGGTGGGGTACCATTAGCCATCATTACTATAGCTAGTCTTCTGGCTAGTAATAAGCAGATAAAAACAAAGGATCAATGGTCTGTTGTGCTCAACTCTATTGGTCGTGGACTTACAGAAGATAATAGTGTGGAGGAGATGGAAAGGATATTATCCTTTAGCTATTACGATCTAACTTCTCATCTGAAGACTTGCTTGTTATATCTAAGTATATTTCCAGAAGATTATGAGATCAAGAGAGATGATCTGATATGGAGGTGGATAGCTGAAGGTTTTGTTGAAAATCCACAAACTAGCCTATTTGAGCTCGGGGAGAGTTACTTCGATGAGCTCATAAATAGAAGCATGGTCCAGCCAGTATATGGTTCAATACCTGGCAGGGTAATAGCTTGTTGTGTACATGATATGGTGCTTGATCTCATCTGTTCCTTGTCAAGTGATGAAAACTTTGTTACTGTATTGGATGGCATTGAGCGAAGCACAACTAATTCATAAAAGCAAGGTTCATGAGCTATCCCTCCAAAATACTTCTAGCAAGGTAGATCAATCCACAGCTCCTGATTCCGTATCACAAGTGAGGTCCATTACTGTCCTTGCTCCTGCTACAAATCTAGTGTTGCCTCTTTCGAGCTTTAATGTTTTACGTGTATTGGATCTGAGTGGATTTGATATTGAGGAAAGTAGCCATCTCAACCTCAGAGATGTCGGGGATTTATTTCAACTTAGGTACCTAGGTTTAAGAGGTACAGGTATTCGTGAACTCCCAGCAGAGATAGGAAATCTGCAATTTTTGCTGGTGCTGGATGTAAGAGACAATCATCTAAAAAAATTGCCGCCAACTGTTGTTAAGCTCAGAAGATTGAAGTGTCTACTTTTTGAGGACTACTACTTGGAAAGGCTTCCAGATGGGATGGGGAATCTAACTTCCATGGAAGTGCTGCGGTGGTTCTCTACCAGCAAGTCCCCAAACATTGTGAAAGAGTTGCGCAACCTGACAAGACTGAGGGAGCTCAGAATTGAATTGCATGGTGGTTGCTTGGAGTTGGAGGAAGCTTTTGTGGAGTCTTTATGCAACTTGCATTGTATCCAAATGCTACTTTTGAGGGGTTCTTTTGAATCCCTGGATCTCTTGGGGGAACGCTGGGTGCCCTCTCAACATCTCCGCAGATTCGAGTCGCGCTTGGCTGGCGAATTCTCCACATTGCCAGCGTGGATAAAGAGAAACCCCTTGCTTCTGTCGGACCTCTCTGTGTTGATCATCAAAATCAAGGAGCTGCGGCAGGAGGACCTGCAGATCCTTGGGAGGTTGCCGGCTCTTCGTTCTCTTGTCATAAGGAGCACCCGCCAAACACAAAGTTTGCTATTTATCGGTGCTGATGGGTTCCATTGTGCGATGTTCTTCGACTTATATCTCGAGTCATCCGGGCTAATAACGTTTCAACAAGGAGCTTTGCCGAGTGTTGAATGGGTTTGGTTCAATTTCAGTGTGCGGATGGCGAAAGATGAGGGCAACGGTGATTTTGACTTTGGCCTAGGGAATCTGCTCTCCCTTCAGGAGGTCGATGTTAGAATTCATCGTGATGGAGCCACGGTTGGGGAGGCCAAGCAAGCGGAAGCTGCGCTTAGGCATGCAATTCACATCCATCCCAACCATCCCACCATCCAAATTAATTTCGAGCCAGATTTATAAGGTACGGAAACCCATCAGGCATCTCCTCACACATGTTGCTTAGCAGCAGTTATTATTTGTAATATTCATCTCTTCTTCGTTTCTTTCTCAATTCCATTTCTAAATTTTGGAAAGCAAGGAATTGTGACATGCCTCATACGACGACGATGAATCTCCAGGTGCATAGACATCCACCTGATTAATATTATGTTTCTCGAATAAGAATGCCCATTGTTGTTATCTTTGTTGCTGGAGTAGTGTTTAATTTTCTGTAATGAACACTTTGAATTGGTTTCTAATAATATAAGCTGGAGGGGTTTTTTTTTGGCTACATATGCAATGTATGGACACGAGTAATATAAAAAAGTAGAGAATAGTGTGTTGTACAGCGGGGCATGGGTCGCTGAACTCATCGAACTCTAGTACTGGAGAAATCCAGCCCATGAGGAGCCTTGGCCCAATAAAACAAAGAAGAAGAAGGAAATTTTTTTATTTAATATTTATTTTAAATCTTTTTTTCAAATCTAATCGGCCGGGCAAAAAAATTGCAAAAGTAGCGCTGTCGCCCTAATCTGAGGCGATCGCCGGTATTAGGCGATAGGTGCCACTGACTGACTTCATAGCAATGAAATTCAAATTTTAACTGACAAAGAAAAAAAAAATTTGAAAATAGGGTGATCGCCATGACCAGGCGATTAGTCTTGCTAGCACTATTCTTGTAGCAAAATTTTTTTTTTAGTTTTGTTGTATTAATAGGAAAAAATTATCAGAAAAAACTTCTTATGATGTAATGGCTGGAAAAATTATTTTACTTTGTTGGTGATCGCATCCCTTAGGGATTTTCGTAGCCTCGTGAGGCCCGCTAGATAATGCCTAAAAATCTGAGAAAAATAACGGGCAACCTCATAGCAGGACACCACTTATGTCTGGCGAGATGGCGGATCTTTTGACGAAAGTGCGAAATCGGAAAAGGCACTCATGACCTGAAACCATGAAATCGTGGCCCTTAGGGTTTCGTAGCCCATGGTGGGCGGATCTGACCCAAAAATCTGAAAAAAATCAAGGCGACCTACCTTGCGGGCTACCACTTATGTGCAGGCGGTAGGCGGGCATTAGCCCTGCGAAGTTACAAAAATCGGAAATGGCTTTTCGCGGTCGGAACGCGGAATCGGGAGTTCCGCGATTTCAGCGGTTTAAATGTCGCGAGTGCCTTTTCCGATTTTCTTAACCGTGTTAATGCAATCTTGCTTTTCGATCGATTACAATAATGTGCGAACCTGCGTACGATGTAATATCGATTTCGCAAGTCTGTGCAGTACCGCTTCACCGTATTTTTCGTATTTTTGCTCAATTAAAAATTTGGAATCGCCGCGTCGAGCCGTTAGGCATCATCTATGCAGGCGATCGCATGGAATCGGCGCATACTTTTGCAATTGAAATTTTTTGAAAAAAGATTTAAAATAAAATTAAATAAAAAAAAAAGAAAAAAAACAGCAGCATAAATAGCTTTTAGAAATGCTTCTATGCGCATTTTCTGATAGAGATAACCATAACCATTAAAAATAAGAGGCTTATTTGTTGAAAAAGATGCAACTTACGCCATTGCTTCTAATTGTTAAATTAAATCTAGAATAATCTTGCTCTGATATCAATTGAAGAAACGAGGCGCACAAAGAGGATTATGAATTGATGCAAACTAACAGCTAAACTAATATTTTTTCGTTCTTATTAATTATAAAAATTAATAAAAATAATGACTAACTTAAAAGAAACAATCTATAATAATTAATCTAAGACATGAACAAAAACTGGATTAAATAAGCAAACATAATTAACATCTAATCTGCCGCAACGGATTCATTCACTTCGGTCCGCTAATTGCAAAGACAGACAGTACTCGTACCAACTAGGTATATACATCATATAATGTCGCCTGGGAATGCCGGATGGAGACCGAAGCCACCTGTCCCCTAGGTACATTCGCGAAAAAGTCCATCCGTTTCTTCAAATTACGGATAGATCCCTATAGATTATGAATAGATCCTTCGCGATTTTTTGTGAGGGGAAGATATTTTTTTCTAAATCGCGTTTGGGTCCCTCGTGCGCTGTTTTACGGAAAAAGGCTCCCGTTAGATTCAAATCACGAGCAAGCCCTTTTCTAATTTTTCAGGATAGCGGACAGGTCCAAAAACGTAACAAACATGCCCTTACTCCTTACGTCTAGATCCTTTCTCCGTTTTTCCCGGAAAAATTGTTTTCATCACTAGAAATATGTGTGCAGCTCTATCTCTATACTCTTTCCCGGCTCGATTTTCCATCTCGATCTCTGATATTTTTTTAAACATGTATTATTACTCGATGAACGCGTAGAGTGTTAGGCTCGACAAAAGAAGGTTGTCATCTCTAATAATTTTTCATCATTTTTCCTCTAGACTATTTTCCCACATCGGTTTTTCAGCTCAGTCTCCAATATTTTCCAAATAATTAAATGAAAGAGATATTTCTGAGATCACGAACAAGTCCTTTCGCTTGATTATTTTGCAAAAATACCCGTAATTCATAAATTCAACCTGGCGCCGGTTTTTCGACACAATAGATGGAATTACGTATTTTTTGCGAGAAAAATTTGGGTTAGATTTTTCATGACCCGGCATCGCGCATAACTTCGGCCTAGTATAATTAATTTGCGCAAAATATCGGCAGGAATAATTGCGAAAAGAAAATGGAGCCTCCATTGCATTGTCACAACCAGAGGTGGGCATTGTGTTGTGTCGAACTGGACCATCATAAGTTTATTGTGTTTTTTGTTTGAATTGTGCCAGACCGTGATGGCCTGCTGTGCCATGCCGTACCGGCCCGGCTCATCTTAGGTGAGCTCAGGCGTAGCCCATTTGCGCTTCGTACCTACTTTGTGCCATGTCGATCCAAATCCGACCTATTTGCATTATTGCGATGAGAGAAAAAGAGCTGAAGACGCATGGAGTTGAGGTAGTTAACATATATATTGTGAGAAAAAAACTAAAATTTATTTATTCTTGAACAGTTATAGAGAGCGAGGGGGAGGTGCTGAATACGGACAAGAAAGGGGTCAATGGGTGAGAAAGATAGTGAGGGAGACAGACGAGAGAGATTGAGAGAGACGAGCGAGAGAGGGAGAGATTGAGAGAGACGGGTGAGAGAAAAAGCTGAGAGAGACAAGCGAGAGAGAGTAGTTTTTTGCACCGTCTCTTTATCTCTCTCAGCTCTCTCTCCCTCTTGCCTGTCTCTCTCAAGTATCAGCGGTGAGGGTGGCGTTCATACTGCTAGGTGCGTCCATAGCACTCATGCTTTGCAGGTCAGTGATCTTCATACTGGGCTCGTGCAGAAAATGACAGCTTAAAATGGAAGAGTAAAAATAATAATAAAATGGCCAATAAGATTGTAAAGAAATTTAGTACGAGAATAAAATGGATGGCAGGACAAGTGGGATATGTGACATTCTGACAAGTGATAACAAAAGCAACCATATCTTACCAGTGGCGTTGGCGCAGGGAATGGAGACCAAGCTTATCCGTGATCTCAGCAGCATTCATTGCATTGGGCAGATCTTGTTTGTTAGCAAAAACAAGCAAGACAGCGTCCCTCAACTCGTCCTGCCAATGCCATGCGACTTAAAGACTCAAAATGCATTCCAGTAAGGCAATAATTCCAAAGACTCACTGCTATATACATGTAATATAATCCCAAGTGTAACTGGAAGCGGAATCTGAGTATCCAGAAGGATATTCAAGCCCTGGCATGAAAGTTAAAGGCTACAGGCGTATCTTAGCCATATGGAACTGATATTCATTCTACAGGTTGCATACGCTTGACCATAGTAAAATCTCGGGTGTGTAATTGTTGGCTTCATGTATACTGGGCTCTAATCTCAAAATATTAAGTGACACATGGCTAGTCAATTCAGAGTCAGAATTCAGAATTTGGATAATCTTAAATTATTTCCATGGCTAGATGCGTCCATGGCACTCATGTTTTGCAAGTCAGTGATCTTCATACTGGGTTTATTTTTCATACCTTGGATCATCGAATCCAGCACGGCACATGCTACAATATCGTGCCGGATCGTACTACCATCTACTCGGTTCTCAGATCCGATATAACACGTGCTACTTCGTACCGGACTAAGCTACCCACTTGGCAACAGGCATTCCTATCCTGCTTCACTAGTTGTCAGTTAACAAGTCAAGTTGGCAATACTTAGTCAATAAGTCAAATTGGCAACAGTAAGTCAACAAGTCAAGAATTATCCTGCTTCACTTGGCAACAGTCATTCCTATCCTGCTTCACTACTTGTCAGTTGTCAGTCAACATGTCAACATGGCAACAGTTAGTCAACAGTCAACAATTATTCTGCTTCACTTGGCAACATTCATTCCTATCCTGCATCCCTGCTTCACTAGTTGTCAGTCAACAAGTCAACTTGGCAACAGTGAGTCAACAAGTCAACTATTATCCTGCTTCACTTGGCACTGAATCCATTGGTATCTCTTATCTCATGCATGCATATCCACTTGATCCAATAAATATGGTATATTTCAATACATACATACACAAAGTCCAATACATGCATATGAATGCATACAACCTAACTGCCACTCTCGTATAACTTGCTCATCCGCATGGCCCGCTGGCCGCTACACTACGTCATCCGTCTGTTAGACCTTTTTATGTACCGTCTCGCTGCACGCACAACCATCGCGTGCTACTCTCGGGCTACACGTCAACTACGTGGATTTTCCCAACCAGTAGTATGCATCACCAGTGGCGGAGCTAGGGAGGGGCCAGCGGGGGCCATGGCCCCCCCTAAAGAAAAAGCAGAAAATGTTATATGTACTGTGTATGCTTGTTTATTTAGTACAAAATACTAATGGTGGTGCAATACTTGTTCAAGCGGTCAGTAGGCCTTGGCGGCCAATGGCACAGTGGCTGCCGACATTGTTGCGCATAGCATGATTAGACTTTTACTCTGCTTAATAATATTCTCTATTTTCCTTTATGCTCCTTTATTTTGAACTTGCGATTCTAGATTTTTTCCTTAGCATCGTTTTCCTTTGTACTCTAATTAGCATTGTTCTAACTCTACTAATTTCAACTGCAACAATTAGTAGCGCATTTTCTACAATGGAACTTGTTAAGACTTAAGAAAAGTCTTCAATATAAAAGGAGATCATTTTCTAAAAGATTGTTTGATAATATATATGGAGAAGGAGATTACCGTATAATTTACAATACAAGCACTGGTTATGGGGGACATATCCAGTGCAATCAGGATTTTGGTGCAATTATGGTGCAATCCAACTAAGAAAAGTTTCTAAAAATTCTGAAAAAAATCATGGATGTACATATCATCTTACCCCATCTACATATAAAATTTCATGATCAAATTCTCCATATGTTAAGAGTAATAAAAAGACAAATTTCTGACAAACTTGAATAGTTCAAATGCACCCTAAATTTGTCTTTTTGTAACTTCTAGCATAGGGCGAATTTGATCATGAAGATGAGATGTACATCCATGATCAGAATGAAACTTTTCTTAGTTGATTACCGTGATTGCATCAAAATCTGAATATATTAGTTATATTTATATGACTTCTATGATATATAGACAAGCAGGGTATGACTAAAAATAAAAATGGTTAGTTTACAATGAATCATAATTTGTTGTGTTACCAATAGTTAGTACATACATGATTTATGACTAGCGGATTATATATATTGAATTTACATTTATTGATCATCCAATTATAATAACATGTTCCATTGGCCCCTCCTAAGCAAAATTTCTGGCTCCGCCCCTGTGCATCACATATGTCTGCGTTGTATCTGTAAATAAAAAACAAATCTACATAGTATCTTGATCTTTCACAAATAAATAAATAAATAATAATATTCCACAAATAACGTCGTCCGTAAATATTGATCATCACACATATATAATATAGTTGTCAAATTAATCTTCACTTGTCTATCACAAATATTGCAAATATAATTAATAACCACCAACAGTAAATAAATACTCCGCTTGTATATGTTATCTTCAGCCAATGGCATGATTGCTATCCAGACAAAGTATCTGTTATTTTTGCATGGGATGGACTGAACTGCAGCTATACTTCCAGTGGTTCGACCAGAATAACAGCCTTGTGAGTTCTCAATGAAATCAACAACATCACTCCATGCATATGCTGTCAAAATTTTTGCACCAGAAAGTTAGGAAATGAAAATCAGTAAATCACACAGGGTACAGGCTGATTTGTATTTTAATGGTTTGATCTTAATTACATGCAGAAACTTGTCATTTAGTGGATTGATCGGTGGGACTGACGCTTGTTTTGGTCGGCTTGCATTGCTTCAACACTTGTACGTTATGCATACCATCTTAATTTCCAGACATCCTCGGCACTATAACAACAAGTTCTTGAATGTTACAAAATATTGTTTTAAATGGATGTCCATAACCCTTTTTTAGGAGAAACTCTCATGTATCAATTGAAGGAGAAACTCCATGCTATTACTATGAAACCTACATAATATCAATTCTTGTAACTCTTTATTTAGTTCAAACCTCTCATGTTACCTATAAATAGAGGGTTGTATGCATGAAAGAATAGAACAAGAAAGAAAGAATTCCCTCTACTTCTACATAATTCATAGTTTGAGTAATCCATTATATTGTTCATACTTTGGGTAATTTATTAGTTATTTTATATCACGTTATCAGCACGATCGCCTCTAAAAGGCTATCGTAAATTTCACGTACTAAAAATACTTTGATCGTCGTTTTTTGAGGTAAAGTATTCTTTCAATCCCTATTCTATCTTGTTTAATTTACACACTATAATTCATAGTTTGTATTTCTATGTATTGTAGTTTACTATGTCGAATCTTGCAAAACTTGAATTCATGGTTTTGGATATTACGGGCAAAAATTATTTGTCTTGGGTGCTTGATGCCGAAATCCATCTAGATGCAAATAGTCTCGGTGAAACAATCAAGGAGGAAATAAAGCGTCTAACCAAGAAAAGGCTAAAGCCATGATCTTTATTCGCCATCACCTCCATGAAGGGTTAAAAATTTGAATACCTTACGGTGAAAGATTCCTTTGTTCTTTGGAACAAATTAAAGGAAAGGTATGACCATCGAAAAGCTGTAATTCTCCATAAAGCTCGTATGATTGGTTGCACTGAGGTTGTAAGATTATAAAAGCTGTTTGTGAGTATAATTCATCCATGTTCAAAATCACTTCACAACTTTTGTTGTGCGGAGAAAAAGGTTACGGATGAGGAAATGTTGGAGAAAACATACTCCACATTCCATGCTTCAAATTTGCTCTGCATAACAATCTGGGAAAAAGGGTTCAAGAAATATTCGAACTTATTTCTTGTTTATTTGTGGTGAACAAAATAATGAGCTTTTGATGAAAAATCATGAGGCTCGTCCAAGCGGTTCAAGTCCATTCCACTGGCGAATGCGACAAGATATAATAATAACAATAGAGGTGTGGCCAAGGGCGTGGTGGGTGGTCGTGGATATGGACGAGGTCGTGGTAGAGAAATTATAATGTTTCCTTCAAAAATACAAATGGTCCCCGAGAAGAGGCAAGAAAAGGGAGATCTGAGGGAAAAATGAAAATTATAAACATGAAAATATATACTATCATTTGTGGAGGCAAAAATCATTGGTCGGCGTAAGCGTAAATGCGCCAAAGCACCTCGTGGATCTCTATCGACAATCGCTTGAAAGGAAAGGAAAGGAAGAGATCAATTTTGCCAATAGTAATGGAGATAATGAATATTTTGGCAAAACTCAAGAAGAAGACAATGACCAACATGATACAACTCATCTAGATGTCTCGATTTTCTTATTCAAGAATAATTTTTTAAGTAGTTATTTGTACAAGAATAAATTTTATATGTTACATCTTTAATAATGCAAACATGTTATGTTTTTGTTAGAGAATAAATATAATATATTATGTATTGAATTATGGTTGTAATGTTTCATGTGTTAATAAATTTTATGTTATAATGCTCATTTATCTTATTAAAATTTTCTTTTGAAGTGAATGGAAAAAATGCTAGTAAATGGTGGAGATATATGTGTTGTAGACAGTGCAACAACACATACTATTCTCAAGAATAAAAGGTATTTTCATGATTTAACAATGCATAATGGAAGTATCAATACCGTATCTGGGAGTGCAAATTTGATAGAGGGCTCCGGAAAGGCTATAATATTATTACCCGGTAAGACAAAAATAAGTGTGAAAGAAGCATTGTATTCCCCAAAATCTCAAAGAAATCTATTGAGTTTTAAAGATATCCGCCAAAATAAATATCACATTGAGACAATTAATGAAGGAAATAGGAATACCTTAACATTACAAATATGTCATCGGGTAGGAAAAATGTATTGGAAAAATTGCCATCATTATTATCTGGTTTGTACTATACAAAGATTGATAAAATTGAATCATATATGGTGGTAGACCGAAGTTTACCAACCACAATGAATTTATTGCATGGCATGACCGATTGGGCCATCCGGATCAACAATGATCACGAAAAATTATAAATATTTCGTGTGGACATATGTTGAAGAACGGAAGATTCTTGATCCAATGACTTCTCATGTGTGGCATACTCTCAAGGAAAATTAATTGTAAGACCATCACCGGCTAAAATAGAAATTTGAATCTCTTGATTTTCTAGGCGCATACAAGGAGATATATGCGGACCTATTCATCCGACAAGTGGTCCATTTAAATATTTTATGGTTTTGATTGGCGCATCGACTAGATGGTCACATGTCTCTCTATTATCAACTCGCAACTTTGGCGTTTGCGAGATTGTTAGCAATTAATAAAATTACGAGCACAATTTTTAGATTATCCTATTAAATCGAAACGTTTGGATAATGCTGGTGAATTTAGCTCAAAAAGTTTCAATGATTATTCCATGTCAATTGAAATAAATGTTGAGCATCTGTAGCACATGTTCATACATAGAATGGTCTTGCGAGAATCACTTATAAAAGCGGCTCCAATTAATTGCGAGACCGTTACTTATGAAATCAAAACTCCCAACATCAGCTTGGGGCCATGCTATTTTGCATGCAGCATCATTAATTCGCATCAGGCTAACAAGTTATCATACTTCTTCTCCATTACAGTTAGTATTTGAAAAAGAGCCAAACATATCCCATCTAAGAATTTTTGGTTGTGCAGTATATGTTCCAATTGCTCCACAAAAACGCACGAAGATGGGACCACAAAGAAGGTTGGAAATATGTGTTGGGTATGAATCCCCTTCCATAATAAAATATCTTGAGCCATTAATGGGAGATTTATTTATAGCTAGATTTGCTGACTGTCATTTTGATGAATCAAATTTTCCAACATTAGGAGGTGAAATGAAGCAGCTAAATAAGGAAATTGTTTGGAATGAATTATCATTATCTCATTTTGATCCTCGCACAAGACAATATGAACATGAAGTTCAAAGGATAATTCATCTACAAAATTTAGCGAATAATTTGCCTAATGCTTTTACAAATTTAAAACGAGTGACAAAGTCACATATTCCAGCTGCTAATGCTCCTAAAAAAATTGGTGTCCTAGAAGGACAACCAGCTATTGTAAATGAGACAAAACCTACCATAAAATGTGGTAGACCATTGGGCTCGAAAGATAAACATCTTCAAAGAAGAAAAGGAGCTAAAGATAGTCAAGTTGAGGAAATAATAGCACAAGGAAAATCTGCTGAAGAGATGAATGACATGACTAATAATACTATTTGAAGAAATACAGTGCTGATTCTACACAAGCGAGATCTCATTAAACTATGTCATGTCAGGAAAACTTTTGAACCTTGATATTGATGTCAATGATGCATTTGCATATAATATAGTGCTAGAAATTATACACGGTAATGAGGATCAAGAACCTCGATCAATCGAGGAATGCAAACAAAGAAATGATTGGCTAAAATGGAAAGACATAATTGAGTGAAATTGAATTCTCTGACAAATAGAGAAGTTTTTGGGCATGTAGCTCGTACACCCAATGGTGTAAAACCTATTAGTTACAAATGGGTCTTTGTGCGAAAAAGAAATGAGAAAGGAGAAGTTACAAGATACAATGCACGATTAGTTGCCTAAGGCTTTTTCCCAAAGACACGGTATAGATTATGAAGAAACATACTCTCCGTGATGGATGCAACAACTTTTAGATATCTTATCGTCAGCAATGAAGGAATGCCTTTACTTGCGTCGATGGATGTTGTTCTGACATACTTATATGGATCACTAAATAGTGATATTTATATGAAAATCCCGAAGGATTCAAAGCGCGAAGCAGCGGGTTCTCAAGAACAATATTCAATTAAAGCGAGAAAGTCATTATACAGATTAAAACAATCCGGACGAATGTGGTATAATCGTCTCAGTGAATATTTGATAAAAGAAGGATACACAAACAATTCTATTTGTCCATGTGTATTCATAAAAAGATCAAAACAATCCGGACGAATGTGGTATAATCGTCTCAGTGAATATTTGATAAAAGAAGGATACACAAACAATTCTATTTGTCCATGTGTATTCATAAAAAGATCTGGAGATGAATTTGTGATAATCGCTGTATATGTTGATGATCTAAATATGATTGGAACAACTAAAGGGATCTCAAATACAGTTGAATGCTTAAAGAAAGAATTTGAGATGAAGGATATTGGAAAAACAAAGTTTTGCCTTGGATTGCAAATTGATCATCTTAAGAATGGAATTATTATTCATCAAGCGACTTATCTGAGATAAAATTTTGAAACAATTTTATATGGATAAAGCACACCCTTTAAGTACCCCAATGGTTGTAAGATCGCTTGATATAACTAAAGATCCTTTACATCGGTGTTTGGAAACAAGCAAGTAAATTTATAGGTCTAGGGGCATGCGATCTGCTCACTGAATGGTTAGACCAAGAGGAGTCAAGGTTTATCTTGGTTGGTGAAGGTCCTACTCGATTCGTGGAGGCGATCGTATATTGCTTACGAGGCAGGAGGTCTCCACGATGCCTAGCGAGATCAAGGTCCGGCCCAGAGTGCCTCGTCAGGCGAAGGAGTTGGCTAAAGCGGTCGTGAATGTGAGACTTGGCGTTGCGAATCTTAAGCTCTAGGATCGCTTCTCGATTGTGCCGTCCCGTTAGGAGGTCTGCTTCCTTATATATTTGGAGGAAGCGAGGTCACATGAGGAAAACGAAGAGGATGGGGTCCCCGAGTCAAGAGTCTGGTCTTACGCCTTGGTGTCGATCCTCCGCCTTGGACTTGGCCTTTGACGGATGATGGTGCGCTCCTTAATGGGCCGATAGACACACATGGTGACGTATCGTCCCGTTTTGCGGAGAAACAACGTACACGCCCTCTGTCGCGCGGTCAAGCGGCGTCGGCGCGCTGGCGGGAGTTACCTCGGGAAGGCGCGCTTCCCTTCCCTGTTCATGTCTATCACGACAGGTTAGGTGCACCGCCGCCACTGCCGCCTCGGAAGAGCCTCTTGGCTTCATGATCCTGTTGAGGTGTCGCACTGCGGGTAGGTGACGGAGGCGAAACCGGTTCGTGATGATACGATGTCTGTTCTCTGGCGAAGACGGCCTGAGCTGTTGGGGCTCCCGGGCGGTCCGACCCGTCGGTCGGATTGTCTTCCGGTCGCCCTGGCCGTGGCTTGGAGGGGGCGTCCGAGCCACGGTGCTGGTCGGGCCGCCTCTCGGGGCCGGTATGTTCGAAAATCAGGTATCTTTGAGCGGGGTCCCCAACTCGAAGCTTGAAACGTGGTGACCCATTCGTTTTCTGGGCATTTGGGGATACCCATGCCACTGGTATCCGTCAATAGCCCCCGAGCCTGGGCGGGTCGAAGAAAGCCGGCCGGGGTTCTCTATCTGGTTGTGAATCTCGGCCCGAGTCGTCGTGTCGGCGTGGCGGGGCTTTTGTGTTTGGGGTAACTTGGTCGGTGATCGTCACGGTCGTCGGTGCCGGCCAAACAGTCGGCCGCTCACTTGGTCTTGTGTGGCTATCCGGTGGATGGAAACCCTCGAGCCCCGAGTGGGTGGGACCCGGTCGGGGTTTGTCTGAGCGGTGCGATCCTCTTGATGGGCGGTGGCGCCTCGACCGGCACCTTCATTCATTCGAACCCGTTCGGCTTCCGCGCCTCAAGCATATAAGGGCGGTGTTGTAGCCGGAATTTGGGGTAGTTTTATCGCCGCCCAAACTCCTCGCCGCTCCGCAATTTTTAGCCTTTCTTGGATCTCCGATGGCTGAGTTGGTCTTTAGCTTTGGGGATGATTCGCCCCCGACGCCCACGGACGAGGAGGTTTCCATAGCAGAGCTCTGGGGTGACTTCGACCTTGCCATGGGCGAATGGACGATCGAGCAGGACGCCGCCCGTGATGCGCCCGTCGACAGCGCTGTCGGCCGCCGTCCGAGGCTCGTCAAGGCGAGATGCCCTCATTGAAGCGGTTAAGCCTTGCTGCGCTTAGGTCGTCGTCGTCTTGATGGTTCGATTTGTAACATCGCGAGTGGCGATTATGTGTAACTTGCGCGTTATATGAATGCCGCTAAACTTTGTTCGTCGGCGCTTCTTTAGTCGTGACCTTCTCGGGGACCATCTTTGAGAACACGTAAGCGTGGCCGAGTTCTTAAAACGTTTGAGGTCGGTCTTGTGGCGCTCATCCGTAGATGGAGCCCCGAGCCCCGGCGGTCGGAGAGCCGGTCGGGGGTTATCGCGGCATCTGGAGGGGCCAATCGGCGAGTCTTGTATGGCGCATCCGGTGGATGGAACCCCGAGCCCCGAGTGGGTCGGAGAGCCGGTCGGAGGGGCCCATCACCGTGTGTGGAGGCGGCCTCGATTGGCGGGTAGTCTTATATCGCAGTTTCAACTTGCCGTGGTTCCTCGCCCGAGCCGGCGGCGATGCGTCCGTCCGTGCCTTCGTCGGACGAGAAACGCTTTCGAAGGCCTTCGTTAGTTAAATCCACGAATCGCCCGTCTGAGTGTGAGACACGGAGGGTGAGCTAACAGCGTTGCCATGCGTTGGCAAACGCAGTGCTTCGCATGGCGAGCTGATAACGGGTTGTCGAGTGGGCCTGGTGACCTCTCGAAGGGGTGATCATTAGAGCGGCGTTGTCGGCTGGCGCTTCGGTTGCGGAAGCGACCCATGAGAACCTTTCTTTACTCAATCCGAATCGGACCCTAGGTCGTCCGCGACCTAAGCGCGGCGGTATCTCCCATCGATGGGTTCAGCGGGAGAGTGTGAAGTATGGTCTCGGACACGATTTAGAAGCGTCGGGTGCGTCCGTGAATCGACTTCGAGGCCGCGAGGGCTCACCATCCTCGTCCCTCGCTCGATTTTACGATCGGGAATGGCGTCGAATCCACTTAGTGGGCCGGGCTTTTGAAACCCGTAGCAGCAATCGAGTCTCGTCGTGAATCCCTTGAGCTCTTCGTGGCTTCGAGATCGTTGCGGCGGTGGGCCCTTAGCGATTCGGTGCGGCTTATCGATCGAGTCGGGGCAGGAGTTCTGCGATGTGCTACCTAACGTAAGGTCCTTCGCTTTGGCCACAATCTGTCGAGTTTGAACCGAGAGCGAGGACCGATCAGCGTCTTGAATTGGACGAAGCCGGCGATCGAAGTCGCGCCGTTCGTTGAGTATCGTCACTTTGCCGGCAACAGCGGTGTCTTCCTTAGCTCTTAAGGGTTGAAGTCGTCGGGGAGGACTGGCCTTCATTTCCCTCGCGTCGCTGCGGCAGATCAAAACTGAGAAGAAAAGGAGAGAGCTCGAGGCAAGGTCCTCCCTTTCGTCTGCAGAACTTCGCCGTCGGGGATGTCGTGGCGGAGTGCTCCATCCTTCTCGCCCGCGCCCTCGATGCGGAGAAAAGCGGTTCCTCCCGGGGATGTCTCGCATGATGGAGGTGCCGGCGGGGCAGCGGTCCGGGCCGAGGGTGGCGAGGTCGTCGTATCTGCGCCCTTCTTTGGCGCGGATTGGGGCTCCTCTTCATTCTTTTCGTTCGTGGGCTCCTCCATTATTACAAGGTGGAGGTACACCACTGAACCCTAGCAGCGTGCTCCACATGGCGGTTTTCATCACGTTGTGTGAGGCGTTCTTGGGATTGAGCCTCCTTGGGCTCTCTGGAAGTATTTCTTCCAAGTGCTGTCGTGGAAGAATAAGCGATCGGCAAACACGAGGTGGCACCGGTCGGCAGTTCCCCATCCAGTGCGCTCAAGCCGGGCGGAGTATATCGAGTGAAGCTGCCCGTCCCGAGCCGGGGTGGCATTAGAGTGGTTTATGCGAAACTTGGGAATAAGCGCCCGGCCTTCACCGTCGATGCCACGTGGCGGTCTTAGAGTGGAAGCAGGAGTCTGACGAGAGGAGAAGAGGAGAATGGAAGTGATTTTGGAGCGGATCGAGGATCGAGGAGGAGAGGCTTGGCCGTGAGTTGTGGTCTCTGCGTTCATGGGGGAGCGTCGTGCACCCTTATGGATAGGCGCGCCCCATGTTCACGTATCTTGAGGCGTCGACCCCATGAGGATGGATCGTTCCGACCTTCTGCGGCCGGTCGAAGCTTCGGTGGTTGTTGTTTTGGTGCAGTGAACCAGTGGCGGCAGGTGGTGCCCCTAATCTTTCTCGGCGGAGAACCCTCCGGACACAGTAATCTAAGCGGCTCCTTTCCTTCGTCCTTCCCTTTCCTCCTCTCTCGATCCATCAAGTTTTGGGTGAGTGGTGCCTGCGCCTTCGAGGGAACTGGCCAGGCATCCTCCGGCGTTGCTACCAGCGGAGAAGGTGATGAGAGCGCGGCCCGAGAGAGGTCATGCGAAGCAAGTCCGCTCTCAAAAGCGGAGAGAAGAAAGAAGGAGGAAGAAGAGGGAGGAAGCAGCTTGTGAGTGTGGCGAAGATGTCTCCGAATCGACCATCCTCTCCGCGATCGGTGCGAGTCGTCTTCGATGATGGCGGCGCCCCGGCGACCGTCTGGCTCGTTCGACCTCGAAATTTGTCGTCCGGGCGGCTTCAGACGAAGCGTCTGGCGCCTTGCCGTCGTGGCGCCCAGTGGGAAACGCCCCTGAGAGATGCTCCTTGGGAAGCGAGAGGGTGATTCGCCTCAGCGGAAAGGCCGATGAAGAAAGCGTGGTATGACAGCACCGTTCGACCTGATAAAGTGCTTCTCGCCTTTTGTTTGTGTTGCGTCGCGTGAGCCGTGCTGCCTCTAATTAGTCATTGGACTTAGCGGCCGAGGAAACTGGCGGCGGCGACAGGCCAGTAGTGGTCCCTCACGGGTTGGCGCCGTCCCCTTCGTCAGCGGAGACCGGGATCTTGCCGGCGAACTTGGAGGCGACGGTGGTGCGCGCCGCCCCACACCGCGTGACCATCGGGCGTGGGGGCCTCGCTAGGTTATACAGAGCCACCGTGGTGGCGCACCGAGGGCCGGCAACTCTCGGTGATCCGGCGCCGCAACCAAGGGTTGACGAGGGCGAGGAAGATCTTCTGCCGCCGATCGTAGGAGGGTCGTCGCTTGGGGCGGTCTTGGCGCTGGGTGCGATGTCGCCGTCGCCGCTCAGGGGTTCGCCGGACGGGACGGCGCAAGCACCGACGATCGTCGCTGCCGACCCGTCGGCGCCGACGGCGGATGTTCAACGCTGCCAGCGAGTCGCAAGGGTGACGAGTGGGTGAGCTCCTCGGCCGCTTCCAACCACCTTTGGTTTGGCGGGCGGCGATCTGTCCGGCCGTAGCTATTCGTCTTGGACGACGGGGTGGAGATTGGGGAATGGGAGTCCCTGCGAGGAGGGCTTCGCGGCGAGCGGGGACCGAGATGGACCAGGTCCGGACGAGTCTAGGCCATCTCTCGAGTCCTCAACAGTCTTTGGGCGCCATCAAGGGGATCGACTCGTCGGCCGCGATAAGCCGGCCTTCTGAGTCCTTTGTCCCAATCTCGGCGATTTTGCTTGGACCGGCGGGATGTCGGCGTTTCTGGCGTCTGCGGGAAGCGGTCGGATGGTAAGTCCGGGTTCTTCCGCCGCTGCATGACCGAGGAAGGGCGGTGCGGAAAGGGAGCCGCGACCAAGCGGGCTCCGTTGCCGCGAGGCTCGAGGCCGTGGCGTGGCGATCGGAGCATGGGAGGCCCGCTAAGCGATGAATGAGATCGCCGGCGTCTTGCAGGAGGAGGCCGGCGGGTCGATCCTTGAGCGAGTATCGGTTGGAGTCCCTCTGGCGGAGGCAGTAGTGCGAGACACTTCGGCGTAAGCGGCGGCGATGAGGAAGCTCGATGAGGAGACCCGGGCCAGGCTCATTGCTATGACGGACTCGTCGGTGGTAAGGGATCGGCGCTTTGGTTGATTTGAAAGAAATGCCATCCGTTGGTCATGCTTTTTGATTTTGCTTTGGTCTTCAGAGCTGCAGAAGAACCTCGGCGAGTTGCGGAAGCCACGGAGGTTAGTGGTGGAGGGCGTGATCACGTGATCGAGGCGAAGGAGGCGACCAGCACGGCAGCTGCGGGTGGTGGAGGCGGTCGGTCGATCTGGCCGCCGGTGGCAGCCCTAGGAAAAGTTAGTCAAGCCGTCTGCGGCCAAAGTGCTTGGGCCGTCACGAACCTAAGTTCACTCATGACCAAAGTGGCTCGAGTCTTGAGAACACGTCGAGAACTTCGGTGAACATAAGCGCCCTTTTCAGGGCCTCCTCGCGCTTGTCCGCACCATGTCCTTCTAGCAGCCTTGACACAGAAAAGGTTAGCAGGATCGTGGGGAATCGGACCGGCGAGGAGGTCGGCGCCGGCGCTTCAAGTCGAAACGCATGCGGCGATAGCCGATGAGATATCGCCGAGATGGTCCTCCACGAGAGTATGAATGAAGTTAAACATTTTTAAGATGTAAAACTTTTGGCATGTAATGAATCGGGGCTCGTTTCTCTGGCAGATTCATGAGTTTTGCGCTTCCTCGTCTTGGTGAGCGCTTTCGGCCGTAGTCCTAGAAACCCATGAGTCGTTCGGACGTGGGTTGGCGTGTTGCCCTTTCCAAGGAAAAGCGAAAGAGATCTGAGCGAGCGCTGGGAGCAAGAGGCGCTTTGGTCACATTTGGGTGGGAAAAGCAGTGTTCTGGCCAAGCTACGGATCGTCCGTCTGAGCACTTCCTTTCGCGCGGCGCCACTTTCGTGATCGTAGCCACTAGAAATGAGCCGTGGTGCTGGAGTCGAGAGGGTTCTGTTGGGGAACGAGCGACCGTCGGATTCTGAGCACCTTTCGAATGTGTGAGTGGCGTCGCCCTCGCCCTAGCCCGGCCGGTGCGTGGGGACCAAGTAAGTGGTCGGCCTGGCGCTAGATTTTAACGTAAACTTAAAGGAGAGTCGATGTCTTATCTTTTTAGGCTCGGCACAGGCAGCTGTCTTGTTGCTCCTTTGGCGTCCTATTAGCATTGGATGCACAATGGGAAGTAGTAGGCGTCGCATCTTGGCTTGGAGGAGAAGAGCGATGGGGCGTGGCTTCCTCGGGGCGGCACTTTCGCCGGACCGTGATGCATCGCTGAATGGCACGAATCTCGAGTTCTGGCTGACTTCATGTGAGTGGCCGTCTTGTCTGGGCGCGAAATCGAAGAATGTGGCTCTCTGTCGGTGGCGTCCCTCGCCCGTCTTGTCGCGTCGTCATTTAATCACGAGTGGGATTTTAATGTTTGTCGCCCTCGTGTGGTAGAAAGTCTGACAACCTGCGGCAAAGCCTTGAAGGGAAGGCGATTCGTACCGCCTAGTTCCTTCTATAAATATGGGGTCTTGGAGCGGCGATAGCCCCCTCGACCATTGTGTTTGTGCCTCTTCGTTCTCTCTGCCTTCCAAGTTCATCTTCACAGTGAAACCCGTGGTCGATGCCGTGAGGTGGTGATAGTGAAAGGGGTGAGGAAGCGACCGTGAGGCGGGCCCTCGGGATCCGCACCCAAAAACCCCAGTGGGCGAGGGCTCCTCCGAGGCCTTGGCGAAGGTGGGCTTAACCTTCCCTCGCCCGGCCTTCTATATCTGGAACCCTCCAGCGTAAGTCATTGTCCATTTGTCTTTGGCGAGATCTGGGGGTCTCAAAGTGTGGCGTTCCTTTGTCTTTGCCTCCAATAGGTCGAACCCGGCTAAATGGTCGGCCGGCGCCATCTTGGTGGCGCAGTGCGCCTCCGTGATGTCTAGCGACCTCTTAATGAGGCGTGAGCGGCGTGGCATGGTGGAGCCGGATTAGCGAGTCACCTTGGCTTTGGCCTCTCCGTTCGTCTTCCGCCGCCACAGGGCGGAGGCATCGGCCTTCTTGCGAGCCTTCGAGCCGTCGAGGATGAAGTGGCGGCCCAGTGATGGCATGGTGGCTGCGAGCCGAGTGGCCCAAGCGCGAGAACTTGACTCTGTGCGATCCTCCTCTCCATGCTTCGCCACTTATGAGAGTATAAGCGGAGCACGAGGCCTGAAGTGCGGTTGAGCGAACCACCGCGGCGCACCGTTGTCGATCGCCGGCTTTACTCGAGGCGGTGAGGCTCTGGAGGACTGCCGCACGCTCTGCTGCGAGCGCTTCGCCCCGGCGGAGGTGGCGGTCTTAGTGGCGAATCGTCTTTGGCGTCTTTGCGCCCCGATCTGATTCTTCGACCCGTGGCGGCCGTCGCGCCGGATTGAGCGAAAGCCGGCAGTAGCGAGAGCAGTATGGGAGGCGGCGGAAGCGGTGGCGGCGCGATTGCACCTGGAGGTCTCGGATGACGAGTTCGAGGACAGCGGAAGCTCCGGGAGGGACGATGCCTTCTTCGGCCCGGATCCTTAGGAGTAGGAGTCCTCCGTGCGCTCGCCCCTGAACTCGCCTTGCGGGCGAAGCAATTCTAGTGTTAGGGCGTCGCGCCCCATCCGTCGCCTCGGCTCCGTTTGCATATCTTTGCACTCACTCATCTTTGGGCGATGTAAATTGCGAGGAGTGGGTTTCGTCCTCCATATTTTGCTCTTGTAGTAAGCTTTTCGTATTGTTTCCTTAGAAATACAATGTTTCCCTGGAAAATCTTGTTTTGCATGGCGTTTCGACCCTCGTCTTCCCTTCCTCTGTTCTGCCGGAAATGCTTGGTCGTATGTCGGGGAACCAGCATTTGTCATGGGTAAACTTCACGGGTAGAACCGCCTGAGCTTCTCGATATTCCAGGCATTTGATAGGATCGCCGTTCGCATCTTTAGTCGGTAAGTCCGGGTCGGATAATCTCTGATGGTGAAGGGGCCTTCCACGAAGTAGCTTATGTCGCCCTTGGTTGGGCGAACTTGCGGGGACCAAGTCGCCAGCGTTGAAGGCGACCGCGGACATAGCGACTCTGAGTATCGCCATGGCGCTTGTTGATACTTAGCGGATCGTGGGGCCGGCGACGTCGCGTGCCTCATCGAGTTGGTCGACCGCGTCTTCTTCGCGACTCGAGCCCGCATCTCGTCGTAAGTCTGCGACCTTGAGGCGCCCGTACTCGAGTCGGTTGGTAGGGCGGCCGGCGCGAATACGAGAAAAAATGGTGTAAATCCGGTCGGCCAAGAGTTGGCGTGGTTCGCGAGCTCCAAAGAACGGAGGGTAGCTCGGCTGCCCAACGTCCTGCTGATTTCTTCAATCGGTTGAAGATTCGCGGCTTGCGCCCTTGAAGGATCATGCCGTTCGCCTTCTCAGCCTGACCGTTAGTTTGCGGATGAGCCCCGGCTGCCGGTCGTAGCGGATATTGAAGTCGTCGCAGAACTCGAGAACTCCTTCCCGTAAAGCTGCGTGCGTTATCGGTGATGATGGAGTTCGGGACTCAAAGCGATAAATTATGCCCACGGAAGAAGTCGATTACTTTTGCAAGCGTGATGGAAAGCGACAACCGCCTCTATCCACTTGGTGAACTTGTCGACCGCGACAAAAGATGGGTAAAGCCGGGCGCCTTTTGAGCGCGCGGCAGGTCGAGTCCCGGACATGACGGCCATGTAATGGGGATCGTCTGGAGGGCTTGCGCGAGCATATCGTTTGTCGGGCAAAAATTGGCACCCTCGCGAGTGCGAGCGATTTGTTTGGCGTCGGCCCGCGGCGGTCGGCGATAAAACCTTGCGAAAGGCTTTTAAACCGAAGACGCGGGGCGGCGTGATGGCCGCACACCCCACCGTGGATGTCGAGCAGCAACTCCTTCCCTTGATCGGCCGGAATGCACTTTTGGAGGACCCCGGAGGGACTCCTCTTGTAAAGGTCTTCGCCGACCAGGATGAATGATTTAAGCTCGCCCCGGCGTCGGGCCTCGGTTGGGTCGGCGGGGAGCGATCCGTCCATCAAACGTCCGACAAAAGGCTTCCTCCAGTCGAAGTCCGCCATCGATTACATCCTTGATCGGGCGTGGTGAGGCCGCGTCTGGTCGCTCGGTGGTTGGTTCATCCGAGTCAGCGGGTTATTCTTTGGTTCAACCGTTAGATGCAGTCGGATGATGGCTAGTGGAGGTCGTGGACGAAGATACCGGACGGGACCGGTCCTTTGCTGGAGGCGAGGTTGGCAAGGTAGTCGGCCTCACCGTTGTAACGTCGATAGCTGTGGTGGAGCTCGAATCCTTTAAACCTCTCCTCGAGCTTGCGTACTTCGCGACAGTACGCCGCCATGCGGGGGTCTCGAGGCTCCGTGGCCTTCATGACTGGTGACCACCGGCAGAGTCGCCATGTATGTAAAGCCGTCGTCTTGAGGGTCGACGCGATCCGGAACCGTTGATAAGGGCCGTACTCTGCGGCGTTGTTGGTGGCGTCGAAGCGGAAGCGAATGGCATCTTTGGAGCTTGTTGCGGCGGTGAAATGATCTTCGTGTAGGATCCATCGAAATACATCGTCGATTACTCGGGATCCTCTAGCGGTGGCGCTGGAGCCGGTCCACTCATGACGAAGTCGCGGGACTGCGACTTGACGATCGCTGTTACGGGGACGAGCGAAATATAATAGCCATTGAGCTCGAGTGCCCATTTGGCTATTCTTAGGGCGTCGCGGTTATGGATGATCTCGCCTAACGGCGAAGTCCTGCGGAGGCGGAATCTTTGGTGAAGTAATGGATCGGCTTCCTCTTTGCGATGAACCTTTGCGTAAAACAATTTACGCACTTCTTGGTCTGGGTCTTGGACTCGGAGAGCACCTCGTTGACGAAGTAGACCGGCGTTGCACCTTGGCCGGCCTTCTTGACCCGCTCCGGCGAACGCCGCGACTTACGACTGGTCGTTCGCGGCAATATAGAAGGCGATGGCTCGCGCTAAGGCGGGCGACGGAAGCAGGGGTGGTCAAGAAAGTCTTACGCGTCGAGGGCTTCTGAGCTTCTGCGTCCAAGCCGAACCGGTCGGACTTCTTGAGCAGCTTGTAAGCGGCATCCTCGCTTCGCCCGGTAGCGACCGAAAGCGGCTCAAGCGGCAGGCATCCGGTCGGTTCTGGGCGCCCTTTAAGTCGGCGATCGGGCCCATCCTCATGATCGCGAAGATCTTGACTAGGTTGGCCTCGATGCGCGCTCTGAAATGATGAAGCCAAGGAGCTTTCCTTTGGGAACCCCAAAGCGCACTTCTCGGGGTTGAGTTTTATGCGGGCCGTCGGAGGTTCGCAAAGGTCTCCTCAAGTCGGCGGCGAGGTCGTCGCCCCTTCGGTTTTGGCGACGATGTAGTCTCGTACACCTCGATGTTCACGGCCAACTTGATCGTTAAAACAGTACGTACATGCATTTGGTATGTAGCGCCCGCGTTTTTTGAACCAAAGCGGCATTGTTGTGTAACAAAGCAGGCGAGCAGCGTGATGAAAGAAGTCGCGAGTGGTCGGACTCTTTCATCGCGATCTGGTGGTAGCCAGGTAGGCATCGAGAAAGATAACGGTCGCGCAGCGGTGGAATCGGCGACTTAGTCGTCAGAGGCAAAGAAGCGGGTCCTTGGGACATGCCTTATTCAGGCTCGTATAGTCAACGCACATTCTCCATTGCGGACTTCTTTTTACAAGGGCGGGGTTACAAGCCACTCGGAGTGGCGAACCTCCTTATGAACCTGCCTCCAAAAGCTTGGCTACCTCCTCCCTATGAGCTGCGCTTCTCTTCGTCGGCGGCGCGAGGCGTTGGCGGCCGGCCTTGCGCCCGGGTCGAATGTTCAAACATGCTCGGCGACCTCCTCGGGATGCCCGGCATGTCACGAGGTCTTCCATGCGAAGACATCTCGATTATGCAGAAGTCGACGGCCTTTCCTATTTGGCGGGGAGGCGGCTCCCACGTCACAGTCTTGGATGGGTCTTCGGATCGACCGCGACCCCCTTCGTGTCCTCGGCGGACTCGAAGGATCGAACCCGACTTCTTTGGGGCTAGAGGCAGAACTCTGAGGTTTCCCTCGGTGGTTATCGAGCTCGGTGGATCACGATGACCGAGAGGCTAGCTCTAGCTAGCCGTTCGCGATCGGCATGGTGGAATGATGAGGCCACGGTGATCACACCTCGTGGCCTGGGATTTCAGCTTTAGGTACATGTAGTTGGGGACCGCCATGAACTTAGCATACGGCCTCCCAAGATAGCGTGGTAGGAACCCATAAACTCCACCACCTCGAAGGTGAGGGTTTGATGCTGGAAGTTTTGGGCCCCGAAGGTGGCCAGGCGGTCGACTGCCCGGCGGGTAAACTCTTTGGCTCGGAATGACACCATAGAAAGCGCCTTGCTCGACGCGAGGTCAGCGAGTGACCCCGAGGCGTCGGCGTTCAACATACATGATGTTGAGACCGCCGCCGATCCATAAGCACCTTAGTGAGGCGCTTTGACCCCACGATGGGGTCGGCGACAATGGTACCTCCTGGTTGCGGGATGTGGTCGGGTGGTCCGTCTGTTGAAGGTGATCGGGGACTCCGACCATCGGAATGCCGGCCTGGCGAGCCACGCGTGTACCTCGCGATAAGCGAGCTTTGCCGTCGTCTATCGGCGTAGCTTCGCCGTCCGCCGAAGATCATAAGGCATCCGTCAGACTCCGGGAACCCATCGCCTTCTCCTCCCGACCTCGGCGTCGGTCGCGCTTCTTCCCCTTTCCCCATGGGCATGTGGGGTTCCCGAGAGAGCGTCTCGGGACCTCGCGATCCCGTACTTGTGCAGCCAGGATACGTGGTTGAACACAGGCTCTCCATCAATTTCTCGAAGTGGTCGGGCACTTGCGCTTTGCTGCTTAGCGAGGCGGTCGGTGGCGGCGACCATGTGGTCTCGCGAACTGCTTCCCTTCCGTTTCCGCTGTCGGAGCGACCGGAAAAGACGGCGAGCTCGGTGCGAGCTTCGCGTTTTGCCTTCCCCTTATCGAAGATGGCCCCCGGCCTCCTCGCGGGAGGCATGGTTGAGTGGCGATATCTAGTAGCTCCTTGGTGGTCACAGGTTTGATGCAACCGGCTTGTGCACCAAAGCTTTGCCGTGGTGCCATAGATGAAGCATGCTTGATGTCGGCATCGCTGATGTCGGGAGTTCATTACCTTTATTGGGAGAAGCGCGGATATAGTCCCAGGCGTCTCCCAGGCTTGTTGTAGCTTTCAGGTCCCAAGAGTTTCCAGGGCGTTTGTATGTGCCCTGAAAATTTCAGACAAAGACGCTCTTTAAGTCGGTCCGATTCTGATAGTTCCGTGGCGGATACTCGAGCGAGCTCAAGCCGAATCTCGCAAGTATATGAGGGAGGTCTTGAATGATGAAAAGATCATTAGTGGCCCGCCGTATTAAGCGTGGCCGTAGTCTTCCATCCATACACCGGGGTTTGTTGCCCCCGTGTACTTGGCTATGTTGACGGGTGCGAAACCGGCGAAATCCGCCTTCGGATCTCCGTAAACGCTCGCTTGACCTCGGGCGTTCAGACTCGGAGCTGCGGATTCTTGGCGCCGACCGCTATCGCGACCTGCGATCGGGCCACTTCTCCTGCCGACCTCTTCGCGCATCGAGGTGTCGCGTAGTCGTGGTTGTGGCCGTATTTGGCGCGCCAGAGTGTCTGAACTGAGGCCGTTCACCGTGGTCGCGGTTCTTCTTGCGGCCATGGCGACCACAGCTCGGGCGCTGAGTGGGACCTCGCGTGGTGAGGCTGGGGGTGATGCGTCTTTGTCTGTGCGAACACGCTCTACCAACTCCGAAGGTCTTTGGTAGGTAGACCTAGCCTCGGGCTCATCCGGCTCGAGGGGCGCCTCGAGCGGGATCGCGGCCATGACGAGTTCGACTCGGGAGGGAAGCGGAGCAGGGCCCGGCCCTTGACCAGTGTTGGTGTACTGGCCTTGGCCTTGTGCATGCCGCCTAGTCTTGGTGAGGCCACGGTGGCTCGGCCGGGTCGGCCCCTGCTCTGTCAAGCTTGGCCGTTTGAGCCTCGGCTCAGGCTGCTTGTCCATCTTGGTGGCCCGCCTCGGCGCCCGGTCTTGTTGGAGGTGGACCTCTTGACTTGGAGAAGTCGTGGCTGGTTGCTCGGTCGCGCCAGCCATGTTGCATTCACGAGAGTACGGTTCCTCCGAAGCGAACTCTGTGGCAGAGCTAGAATCGTGGTCGGAAGAACTCTCCAATATCTTGTGGATGGAGGCGTAGCGTGGCGGCCATGGCCCGCGAAATCACGAACTGCGAGGAGGCGGCGCCATCCATACGGACCCCATGCGCCACCGTGGAGTGGCGCCCAGCGTGGTGAGCTCGACATCGAGGCTGTATGGGGCCTCGAGCGAAAGATTGTCGAAGAGGCGAGGTCCAGTGCCAGTGAGGATCAGTCTGAGGTAGCGACGGGAGGCGAGTACAAGCTCTCCGCCGCGGTGGCGGCAAGTCGATGGGCGAAATGAATCCGGCTTCTGGCGCAAGCTTCTTTGTCGCCGGTGAAGGGTGCCATCGAGGGGCGTATAGGAATCGAAATCATCCTTGAGCCCCTACTGCGCGCCAAGCTGCCGGTGTTTGAGCCGGCAAGTAAATTTATAGGTCTAGGGGCATGCGATCCGCTCACTGAATGGTTAGACCAAGAGAGTCAAGGTTTATCTTGGTTGGTGAAGGTCCTACTCGATTAAATGAGGCGATCGTATATTATACGAGGCGGAGGTCTCACGGTGCCTGGCGAGATCAAGGTCGGCCCGAGTGCCTCGTCTTGAAGAGTTGACTAAAGCGATGCGTGAATGTGAGACTTGGCGTTGCGAATCTTGCCGAGCTCTAGGATCGCTATCGATTGTGCCGTCCCGTTCGGAGGTCTGCTTCCTTATATATTTGGAGGAAGCGGTCACATGAGGAAAAAACCGAAGAGGATGGGGTCCCTGAGTCCGGAGTCTGGTCTTTGCCTTGGTGTCGATCCTCCTCCTTGGACTTGGCTTTGACGGATGATGGTGCGCTCCTTAATGGGCGATAGACACACATGGTGGCGTATCGTCCGTTTTGCCGGAAACAACGTGCACGCCCTCTGTCTTGCCCGGTCAAGCGGCGGCGTTGAGGCGCTGGCCGGAGTTACCTCGGGGGCGCGCTTCCTTCCTGTTCATGTCTATCGGCGGGTTAGGTGCCCGCCGCCACCGCCCTGCCGCCTCGGAAGAGCCTGCCCCGGCTTCGTGCGATCCGCAGCGAGGTGTCGCGACTTGGTAGGTGACCGGGCGAAACCGGTTCGTGATGATCGATGTCATTCTCTGGCGAAAACGGCTGAAACTGGCCCAGGGCTCCGGCGGTCCGACCCGTCGGTCGGATTATCTTCGATGCCTGGCCGTGGCTTGAGGCGTCAGACCGCAGTCTTTGGTCGGCCGCCTCTCGGGGCGATATGTTAATCAGGTATCTTTGGCGGGGTCCCCAACTCGAAGCTTGGGCTGTGAGGCGGCCTATTCGTTTTTCCTGGGCCGCTGGGGATACCCATGCCCTGGGTATCCGTCACTTTCCGACCTCCAGATAATGATGAGGAAATTCTCGGCCCTGAAGTGCCATATTTAAGTGTCATAGGTGCACTTATGTATCTTTCTACTCATCTGCGACACGATATCACATTTGCGGTCAACTTATTAGCAAGATACTGCTCATGTCCTCACGAGAAGATATTGGAGCGGCTAAAGGGGCAGCGTGAGGCTCGCTGGCGAAAACAAAATTTCTACACATTCAACCAGGATTCATGCGAGTAGTGGATCATGGATCATTACCCTTAGAGCACGTTAGCGGCGGAAGAAGTGTGGGTGAAGCGTCCGCGTACTCCAAAATCTGATGAGTAGATGGAGTTGATCGTCTCCTCCTCGCATAATCGCGCGCTGTATTTGTAGAGGAAGCGGAGCGTTCTGCCAATCAGCGCGAGGTAGATGCTGCAGGCGCCTCTCTGAGTATCCCCGTCGGGGGTAGGATCACCAGTATTTGGTGTGCTAGCACCCGCAGCGTCTTGGCTAGGGTTTAGGGGTGGTAGGATGCGGCGGCGGCTAGGGTTTGTGGTGGGGAGAACCTCTCGGTTTGCACACCCCCGCCCTTTATATAGAGTGCACTAACGGGCCTTCTCGATAAAGCCCACTAGGACTCACACTAATGGATCTTCTCTGAGAAATCCATTAAGACGCCAGAAGGATCCAAATCGTGTAAACTCACTAATTGATCCAATCCATCGGACATGATCCAACCCATTAAGTGTGTGACCGTTAGGTTCATGCATAGCGGCCATATTACAGAAACCTCTTTTCGGACCATCGACAACAGATGGTTCCTAGCAGGACATGTTGTCCCCGAATGCACAGAGTGATCGTATCAATTTGAACCTTGATATACTCATATACCAATCCTTTTGCCACGCGATACCGGTCAAGCTCAAGGCAAGATCGTGCCATCCTTGTGATAGCTCGACCCATTCACTCGTCAATGTAATGGATATAATTAGTGATTAACACTTTAATCACTTTGGCATAGCATGCACTTTTCATATCCATCCACACCGAGGGGCCCAGAGATATCTCTCCGTTATCAAGAAGGGCAAATTCCATCTTGATCTCTTATATCTCACGTCATGTTTCATGGCATACTCGTAAGCTACCTTTATAACTCCCTGCTCTGAGAAGCGTTTGATAGCCCCAAAGTATACAATTACACATCTTTGAGAATCAATAAGAATCTTAGGTCAAAGGATCGTATAGGTATACCACTCGAGACTACACCTAATGGCACTTCTAAGATAACAATCTCATCGATGTCTCGGGCAGGTCTATCCAACCCCATGTTCTCTAACATGTGCCCACATTATTGATTTGATATCTCCATATCTATGGTATGTGAAACATTACCATCAATCAATACATGTCTTTGGTCAAATCACTATTGTCCCACATAATGATATGTGACCGGGGATCGTTTAGAATAATATCATATAACCAATGTGTTTCATAATTAAGTCATACTCAATAAACAAAGGAGTGACATTTATTCATGGAACTGATAAGTATATGAACATAGACGTATGATACAATCATCTCACATAATCGCCTCTAGGGCTTATCACTAACAACGGCGTCAAACATATATTTTGTTATCTTCAAGGTACAAATGATATGGGTTTATATTTTTCTGATGCATACAAGAAAGAGTTAGTTGGTTTTGCAGATGCAGGGTATATATCTGATTCCCATAATGGTCGATCACAAACTGGATATGTTTTTACTTGTGGTGGCACTGCTATATCATGGCGTTCAATGAAACAGACTATAGCAGCAACATCATCTAACCATGCAGAAATTTTGGCAATCCATGAAGCTAGTAGAGAATGTGTTTGGTTAAGAAATATGACAGGGTATATTAAAAGATCATGTGGCTTACTTTTAGACAAGGAAGAGCTTACCATTATATATGAGGATAATGCAGCATGCATATCTCAACTGAAGGAGGGATATATCAAAGGGAGCAGAGTGAAGCATATATCACCAAAAATTTTCTTCACTTATGACCTTCAAAAGGATGGTGTTCTGAAAGTCCAGCAAATTCGCTCATGTGAGAATCTCATGATTTATTCACAAAGGCACTTCCCACTACAACGTTCAAGAAATTGACCAAGATATGATTGGACTTTATCGATTCGAGAGATCTTAAATGATCGGGGAGTGAATATGTTATGTACTCTTTTCCCTTAACCATGGTTTTTTCCCATTGGATTTTTCCTTGGTAAGGTTTTTAACGAGGCATACATATTCACAAATTAATGGACATTCAAGGGGGAGTGTTACAAAATATTGTTTTAAATGGATGTCCATAACCCCTTTTTAGGAGAAACTCTCGTGTATCAATTGAAGGAGAAACTCCATACTATTACTATGAAACCTACATAACATCAATTCTTGTAACTCTTTATTTAGTTCAAACCTCTCATGTTACCTATAAATAGAGGGTTGTATGTATGAAAGAATAGAACAAGAAAGAAAGAATTCCCTCTACTTCTACATAATTCATAGTTTGAGTAATCCATTATATTGTTCATACTTTGGGTAATTTATTAGTTATTTTATATCATTGAATTACTAGTTATCAATTGAATTAGTAGCGCTTGTAGATTGGAGCACGCATGACTGCATAATACTCGGCCTCTTCCAGTAAACTTCACCAACAAATTGCCATAGGATGGCTAGAGCTGTTAACAAACCAACTCATCCTGAATTATATACGACTCATACCGTACGTGATGCTGCTGCTCCAGGCGTGCTCTTGTGATCAGAATTGTACAGTTAAACATTGCATAGTTCAACATCTGTTCGGATGCGTAGTGCATCTACTCCAGTGGATGCCTCAAGGATGGACCCGTCGTGGAGTTCGGATACATCCATGAACGACGGCATCGACGCTAAGTACTTAGAAACCGTACAGTTTCAAAGTCAAACATATTAAACTCGGCTGTCAAAAAGAATTAAAAAAATAAAAAATCGACCGATTTTGCTGACTTTCGAGCAATTTTCCTTGATTTTGATCGGTTTTCTTCGAAAAGTCAGTAAACTAAGCGAAACAATTTGAAAGTAGATTTTTTGATTGATTTCCCACCGGTTTTACCAATTTTTGACCAATTTATGTTACATAAAATTTCCTGAATTTTTTTGAATTGGACCGGTTTATCAACTGGTTCCGTTTATCGAGCTAGCTCAATATAGTCAAAAATTATGAATTTTTGAACAATTTTCATCGATTTTTGAAAACTACTTGGTTGTACTCGAAATGATCATCACCTTTTTAGCCATATTTATCTTTTTTTTTTGCAAATGTGGTACGCTCTTGAGCGAAATTGCAGTCTAGCCCTCTCCCCATGGCGCCAGCCTCCTCCCACATCTCCCACCGCGGCAGCATCTGGGTTCTATAGTGAGGAGACGATCAGATCTACAAATTCGTACGCGTAAAAGCTAGATTCGTAAACAATAAAACTCAAAAGGGTTAGATAAAGGATCACCTCGTTGTACAATACTCTGCTGAGGTGGAGGCTTTCCTACACACGCTAGTCGCTCACTAGTTCCTTTGTCATTGTGGATAAACTAGCAAAGGATGAGATATGCTAGTCGGTCACGTTATTAACCCATTTGTCAAAAGAAAAATATATTAGTCGCTGCCGGTAATTGGCCGCTGCTTTCCTCCCCCATAGAGTCCAAGATAAGTCGCATCTCCACTGTGAGAGAGAACAGAGCGCCTTCCTGGTACAAGATAAGCCTTGCAAGGACGGAGGACTGTTTCCTCACCATGTGATCTAGGTGTTTGTGAAAATAAAAAGGGATTTAACTCGTCAGAACAGTGTATTTCATTAATTTATATCAAATATACAAAATTATATGCACTAGTAAGAGTTCATTTTTTTATCTTCTACATCTATACTGAAGGATATAATATTTGGCTGAAGATTGCATAATCCATTGATTCCCGATACCTTTGTATGACGCTCGACTAATTACATCGGTAGGGTTAGCTCTACCAGTCACTCAGAGATCATAGCTTTGTATGAAGCCTCATGAGAATATGTTTAGCTATGATGTGTGATTAAACATATCCAGAAGTTATGTGGTCTTAACACGTCTATACCAGGGACGGAGACAAGAAGCCTTGAGCTGGCCCCCCCAATCCTCCGTAAGTCCATTAGTATCCATCCAAAATTTTATTAATCCTATCAATTAAGCCCCATTAAGTCTATTTGACAATAAAATATTGGCCCATATTAGCTAATAGATATGTGATCATGTAAGTCTCTTGATCTCCAAATATATCATGTATGCTACATCATTTTGATATATGTAGGAGTTAATTAGTAGATGATTTTATGGTGCAGCTCATGTTGATTTTCTTATTATTTATGCTCTATGGAAGTTAGTATGTGCATGCGTATATATATCATGCCGTAGTATTGTATGATTTATCATTGGTGGATTGGCCCCCCCTATGCTGAAATCCTGGCTCCGCCACTGGTCTATACCCCCACAATTATCTATGGAGATAATATTGTTTATGTTGCACAAATGCAAATGAGTTATGTAAAGAGTAATACCACGAAGCATATTGCTCCTAATCTTTTTATTCTCATGAACTCCAGAAGAATGACCAGGTAAAGGTTTTGCAAACTAAGTTGTGTGAAAATCTTGCATATTTATTCACTAAGTCTTTGCCTAAATCTACATTCCAAAGATGTGTTAGAGGCATTGGAATGAGACGAATTAGAGAAATATGAAGTTTAGGGGGAGTAAATCCTTGAACCATCCTACTTTATTATGATCCTAAAGATCCTAATATGCATCTAGAAAATTATGAGTTGTACTCTTTTTCCCTTAGTGAGTTTTCCTGAAATTTTCTCACAAGAAGGTTTTAATGAGACAACTGGTGCAACATGAAGTACGAGTGTAATAAACTCTTTTCTCCATCTCCTTTTTCTGATTTGGTTTTTGGGTGAAATTTTTAATGAGACATGTGCATTACGCAGTATTCGTCCAAGGGGGTGTTATGAGATAAGATATTCTAACGTATTCGGTTAGACTCTATTTCTTATGTGTGGGTGAATCCGAACTCATTCTTACGGTTTTCTTTATATATTGGGCATCTCTCTATATACAAGAATTAATCTAATAAAACGAGAGAACTTTACATCCCCATATTAAGGAATTTAAATAAAACGAAGCGGGGAAGTTGACGTCTCCCCGGTCAAAACCGCAGCGGGGAGTGACTAAATAGGTGAAATACTGGTGTGCATGCCATTTATGTTCCAGCAGCATGTGATAACTTGATAATACTTGTTAGGATGCAAAAGACAGCTCTGGAATACAATGAAAAGATAGAAACTGTCAATCGTGAGAGAAAATTCCACCAGGTAACAAATCGTTATACTCTGCTTAATTTGAACCATGACCATACTTCACAGGAAGCTGATAATATATTTTTTTATCAGCAAAACACTGGTGGGCAACTCCATGCCTTGACCACAGAATGGCAGGAGCTGTGTCAAAAAAAAAAATCTATTCAAGCTGCCTTTGCTGGTCTGCAGAATCAGATTGATCAGCTTAAACTTGAAGCTAAAGAACTGTATGATCTCTCTCTCTCTCCATGAATCATGACAAATTCCTTAACAGGGGAATGCCCATGGATGGCAACATTTAAACTTCACTCCCGCGCGGTCTTGGCCGGGGAGGCGTCAACCGGAGGCCGCGGTGTCATCGGCCTCCTCTCCGTCGATGGCGGCGAGGCGCCCTCGTTCAATTGCAAGCTTCGTGTTCAGGCTCGCCGCCACGACCAAGCTATGGGGGCCTCGGCAGTGCCCTAGCCTAGCTCATGAAGCGGTGTACCAACTCGTACGAGGCCTCCTCCTCGGACTCGGACTCACCCTGGACGATAGCCATGGTCAGGAGGGGTTGGGGGTGAGTTCGGCACTCAAGGTCTGCGGCAAGGAAAGATTGCTAAGCTAAAGCGAAAGGGAATTTTGCGACCAAAGGAGAAATGAAATACCTGAGTCACGAGCCTCCGCCTCGTAGGGGCCTGTTGATGGTCTCGGCATCCTGAGGGTGAAGAGGTGGCCCTCTTCCGATAATATATTTTTTATCAGCAAAACACTGGTGGGCAACTCCGTGCCTTGACCACAGAATGGCAGGAGCTGTGTCAAAAAAAAATATCTATTCAAGCTGCCTTTGCTGGTCTGCAGAATCAGATTGATCAGCTTAAACTTGAAGCTAAAGAACTGTATGATCTCTCTCTCTCTCCATGAATCATGACAAATTCCTTAACAGGGGAATGCCCATGAATCACGACTGGCATGCCTCGCCAACTTGTGTCTCGATATTAATGTATGTTCTAATTATGTTAATTAATCTTTGCTAATTTGATATAAAGATGACAACGAGAATATATATTTATATTTTTTGGGTTATACTTTCCATTAGCACGGTATGTTTTTTTGTAGTTCTTCGTTTTTTGCTGTAAATATCTTCTACTTTTGGATTGCACGAGACTATAGGACTATGTTCATGACAATTAATCTAGAAGTCATATCTAAAAACTGAAAGCCAAAAGCTAAAAACTAGATTAGGCTTGTTTTTGTAGATTATTGGTGAGAAAAATTAGCTATTTATTTAATGGTCTCTTATAAAAAGTTATAACTACTTTTCTGTCCAAAAAGCCAAAAACGGTATTTTAGAAAAACTACAACTCCCCTATTCGGAGGCCATGTGTCTATCTTTTATTTTCATCCTAACTTCACCACAGATAAGGCCATCACCAGAGTCATAGGAACTGTAGCGGCAGAGCCACATGTGGGGCTAGGAGGGGTGGCTGCCCTGGGTCGGCTTCGACTATAGGGTACCGAAGGATCTACCCCTAGGTATGCCTCCAGTGGAAAGAGATCCGATACAGTCATACATGACTACAACTTTAGCAGTTACTGTTGGATCAAAAATCGATATTCAAAAGCATCTATATAACACCTTAAACTTTAGTCAAAAATCCTTCCAACACCGTAAACTATGAAACTAGATATTTAATCCCCAAACTTTACAATCAGATTCAAATAACACCATAACCCAATTTTTCAGGAGATCATTTAGGCATGACAAGAAAATTGGTACAAATTCCTACAAGTTTCTAGATTCTGCTGTGCAAGAAACGCAAGCAACGGCAAGAAGTTGCACTACTACAGTTTTGGCGATATATGAAATGCCCCAGTTCAAGTGCAATGTCTAGCATCCAGGTAACACAATGTTTAGGTAACCCAGTTCTAAGAAAATCTTAAGCATAGCTTATTAACGATACTTCGGTATAAACTGCAGTGATCGTTATATGATCTAAATCGAACCGCCAATTACAAAGTCTTGATATCGGAAGAGGTTTTACAGAGTAATTAGGTAACAATAACATAACAAAGCAGCTTTCCGAAAAGCCTAACAAGGAAATGCAACACTCCGATGAAATAATAATCCAAGTCTGAAGGTCAAAAGGACTAGTGCCTCTGCTCCTGCAGAAAATGCAATTGCAATGTACTCCACAAAACCACATACGGGTTCAATCAGGCCTGCGTTAATAGAGAGAGAGAGAGAGAAGATCCATCAGTATGCTGGACGAACAGCATCACAATTATTCCAGAAAAAAGTCTGGTTTGTTTGGAGAGTATGGAATGCTGATAAAATTCTATGACGACTAGCCAAAGAAATGTTGCAATGGCAAATGGGAACTAGGTACCTTGTTTGCAATGTTGTTGGAGAGCCAGTCAAGACCCTCGTACAAACCCTCTCCTGTTGTGGCACAAGTACTCTGGATATACCTAGGTTGACAGTAAAAAAAATCAAGCAGGTTATGATGTGTTAGACGAGTCCAGCCATCATGTAACAAAGAATCACTTAATGTATAAGCGAACACAAGGAGGTGGATACTGAATCCATGAGCAAATCATCTTCTCCGGGAAACAAATCCTTAAGAAAATCTATCACCATACACTTTAAAGATATAGGGTGACTCTTAATGCAAATAAGTAAATGCCATAAACACTTCTATGAGCTATAAAATATGTCACATAACATGGTAAGATCTAACGGTTATTCAAATATGGTGAATTCGACATTATTTAGTTTAATTTGAAAAGAATTGGACGATAAAGTGGAAAAAGAATAACAAAAGTTGTGCAGAAAATGACAGCTTAAAATGGAAGAGTAAAAATAATAATAAAATGGCCAATAAGATTGTAAAGAAATTTAGTACGAGAATAAAATGGATGGCAGGACAAGTGGGATATGTGACATTCTGACAAGTGATAACTAAAGCAACCATATCTTACCAGTGGCGTTGGCGCAGGGAATGGAGACCAAGCTTATCCGTGATCTCAGCAGCATTCATTGCATTGGGCAGATCTTGTTTGTTAGCAAAAACAAGCAAGACAGCGTCCCTCAACTCGTCCTGCCAATGTCATGCGACTTAAAGACTCAAAATGCATTCCAGTAAGGCAATAATTCCAAAGACTCACTGCTATATACATGTAATATAATCCCAAGTGTAACTGGAAGCGGAATCTGAGTATCCAGAAGGATATTCAAGCCCTGGCATGAGTGCCTCCTAAAAGTTAAAGGCTACAGGCGTATCTTAGCCATATGGAACTGATATTCATTCTACAGGTTGCATACGCTTGACCATAGTAAAATCTCGGGTGTGTAATTGTTGGCTTCATGTATTGTCAAGGGCACTAGCGCCCAAGGTTGCGGGTCCGCGGCTGCGCAGTTCGTAGCCGGAACCGGTAGAGGCGCCAGGACCTTGCCCTGGGCGCGCAATGGTGAAAGGGGAGGATTAGGAGAAGAAGGGGGATTAGGAAAGATTAGATTGATATTGCTTACCCCTCAAGGGCGCTGAGTACAGCCATTATAAAGGTATTAAGACTGCTAATAAAAAGGAAACTACTCCCTGCTAACAAGGAAACTACTCCCTAAATCCCTTGATTATAGGTTGCCCTGCATGCTTATTCAATAGAAGGAAATAAACTCCCTAAATGCTAGCCTTCCTTGCATGCGGCTGCTGAGATGGCGCCCCCTGCTGGTGCGGCCTCCATGCTCCGGGCGACGTCGCGGGCACGGACCCGTCTCTGATAATGCCGGCCCCACATGACATCTCTCCCCCCCTCGACGAGCAGCTCGTCCGCGAGCTGGAAGGTTGGATAGCGGTCGATGAAGCTGTCGACGTCCTCCCAAGTGGCTGAAGCTGCAGGTTCGCCCTTCCAGTGGACAAGGACCTGACGGACCCCACGTGCGAGGCGGGAGCGGTCCACCTTTTCCGGTTCGGGTACAGCGGCGCCATGGTGAATAGGCGGCAGAGCGGGCGGTGCAGTTGGGGGAGTGCCGAGGAACTTCTTCAGAAGCCCCACATGGAAAACGTCGTGGAGGCGGCGTGTGGAGGAAGCTTCGGCGGTGGCGGCGTCATTGATGATGGCGGCGCGGAAAGGCCCGTAGAACGCGGCAGGCTTCCTGTTGATGGCGCCGGAGGATGCGGTCTTATTTGGCGAAGCCAAACCCGATCACCCACCGCGCGGACCTCACGGTGGTGCTTGTCGTAGTGGCGCTTGTAAATTGCCTGGGCCTGTTCGAGACGATAGCGGACGTCGGCGAGAATTCATCCTGTCGCCATGTTCTTAGCCACGGCGCCACGTAGCGTCTCGCCTGTTCGTAGGAAGCGGATGGACGGAGGTCACGGCCGTGAACAACCCGAACGGCGTGTCCTTGAGGGCGGTCTGGAAGGCGGTGTTGTAGGTGTACTCCGCCCACGGCAACCAGCGCAGCCACTGGCGAGGCCGATCTCCGGTGAGGCAGCGGAGGTACATGACGATGATCTTGTTAGCGGCCTCCGTTTGCCGTCCGGTGCGGGTGGAAAGGCGGCGTCATATGCGACTTGGTGCCGTGAGGCGCATGAGCTCCTTCGAAGAGGAAGTGAACACGGATCCTGTCCGAGACCATGGGTGGGGAATGCCATGGGCGCACAATCTCGGCGAAGACACTGTGCCATGATTGGCCGGTAGGGGTGGGCGGCGGAATGAAGTGGCGATGCTTCTCAAACGATCGACCCGTGAGGATGACCGACTTCCCGCAGCGTGGCGGCGCCTCGATGAAGTCGAGCCCAATGTCGATTCATACCGAGCGTGGAATGCGGCGAGCGGAGCGGCGGCGAAGTGCGGATCTTTCGGATTTGTAAGCGCCGACAGTGGCGCGCTTCGCGGGCGTAGTCTGGACCACCGTCACGGAGGTTGGGGAGTGGAAGTCGCGGCCTTGGCGGTGGAAGTCTGTTGGGCGCCTTCATGGCCGTCGTCGTGCAGCGATGTCGGCTCATGGAGAAGTGGTGATCTTGCAGGCGGGATGTAGAGTCGGCCCTCAAGCAGCGAGGCCATCGATGAGGACCCGCGAGCAGCGTTAGTGGGCTGTGAGCTCCTCCTGGCGCCACCAATCTTGGTCGAGTCATGTGCTGGCGGAGCGGTCGATGAAGTCGAATCGAGGGCGGAAATGGCGAGGCATCAGACTCTCTATGTCGCGCAAAGACGATTACGCCAGCCCGCAGTGTTGGTCTTTGCTGCTTTGTATTCCGAGAAGTCGAAAGCGAGGAGCTTGCCCGCTGATGGTCTTTGGGAATCGTAATAATGTTACGGTCCAAAAAATTTGAGGCTGAAATGATCCCGTCCTTACCGTAAATCCATGGCCCCAAAGATATGGCCTCCGGTGTGAGACGGCGAGGCGAGGCCGATCAACTCCGCTCGTCTGCGCGCGAGGACGGTCTTAGGGGTGTTACTGCATTACATTGAAAAACCACTTGGTCTTGGCCTGTGAAGAGGCGGCCCCAAACCCATAGGTAGAGGCGTCGCATTCGGCGATGAATGGTTGGTGAAGTCGGGCAAGGTGAGGCTGTGCGGTGGTGTGGGCGGTCTTGAGAGCCGCGGCCGCCCAGACCTCGTCCGTCCATGAGAACCCTCCTGCGGAGAAAGAGGCATGTGTGGTCGCGGCGATCGTTCCGTAATCCTTAACGAATTCTTGGTAATACCGTGGCCGAGAAGCCGCGCCATGTGTAGCCGGCGTGGTTGCGGCGATCGGCGGCGGCTTGTACCTTGGTTGGATCCATAGCCCGCAGCCGTGAGATGATGTGGCGAGGTAGGAGATGGAGGTGACTCGACGGCAAGCTTGGACCGCAGCGAAGGCGGTGTTGGAGGACTGGAGGGCCGGTCGCGGACGTCTTGGGAGGTGATCCGCCACGAGTCTTGAAAATGAGGATGTCGTCGAAGAAGCGAGGAATGACGGCGTAGGAATGGTCGCGACGTCGTTCATGAGTGCTTGAAAGGTGGCCGGGCGTTACCGGCCGAGCGGCATGACCAAGAACTTCGTAGAGGCCGTCATGGGTGCGGAATGCGATCTTTGCGGCGTCCTTGGCGTGCATCCGTACACAGTGGTGGCCGGAGCGGAGGTCGGCTTAGGAGAAAAGCGGCGCCGTGCAACTCGTCAGAGCTCATCCGCCTGCCGGGATGGGGTGGCGTCCTTGATGGTGATGGCGTTCGAAGTATGATAGTCGATCTGAAGCGCCAAAGTGCGTCGGCCTTCGACTAGGAGGCGGAGATGAAAACGCCGTCTGCTGCGCGGCGAATGATGCCCTGATCGAGCATGGTGGCGCGTTGGCGTTGAGTTAAATCTTTAATGGAGAACCGGTAGCGGTAAGGACGGAATGACCAACTGGTCTGCCGATCCGAGGAGGAGGTTGATGCGGTGTTCCGGGCGGTGGTAGCAACCTGTTGGCTCGGCGAAGATGGAGTGAACTCTTCGGGGCGTACCGCCGAGGAGATCGCCGCCGGTGCATGCCTTGAGGGATGGACTGGCCGGCCCTGCAATGCCTTGCCAACAGACCTTGTGGTCATGCCGCCAGAAGGACATGGTGAGGGCTCGAAATCCCGGAGGATCGGCCGAGAGCGCCAACCATTGTGTGCCCAAGGCGGCGTCGTGGCCGCCAAGGAAGGGCGAAGAAGTCGATGATGAAGTTCGGCACCAATGGTGAATCGTCAACCGCGGTACATCTTAGGGCGGTCTGCGTTCGCCATTAGCCACCATGACACATCTTGCCGCGAGGAAGGAGTTGGAGGTTAGTGCGACCTCGCTTCCTCGGAGCGAAGTTATGGGTGGAACCGAGTCGAGGAGCGCGAGAGAGAGGCATCGCCCAGTTGGATCTTGTCTGCATTGTTTCATTAGTCGCGAGCCTTGGCGATGGCGTGGAAGCGAAATGAGCGATTCGTCGGCCGTGGCGTCGTCCGGCTCGAGGTAAATCCTCATCGTCCCCATTGGCGGATCGAGGAGGAAGATCTTGTTGTGACAGCGGTTGTAGCCTCGCCGAACTTCGTTCTGATTGAAGCATAGCCCAATGGCGCCGCCTCCATCTCACTTTGGGAGAGAACCGCTTGACCGTCCGTCCGTCGGCGTCTGCCGATGCATTCGAAGTCGAGCCGAGGTATTTTACGCGTAACAGCAGTAAACGCAAGCGCGGGCGTCGTGCAGAGGCCTCGCTGGGAATGGCGATCTTTGTGGCGGAGGTAATCTTCTTGCCATTGCAGCACATTGATCATGATTCGAGTTCTGAGGCGAGACTCATGGTGACGGCGAAGCTGCGGGTTGTGGAGCTCGACGTCGAGGCTGAGGGGCGGTTGCAGACCGGCCGTGAAGATCTGGACCTTCTGCGTCTCCGTGAGGTGCCTGCGAGGAGGAGGCGCCTCGGCGATCTGGTACTTTCGGCAGACGGGCCGATCCACTTGCGCCATCGGCTCGCCCGGGGTTGGAGCGCAGAGGTGGGCAAAGCGTAGATGGAGGAGTTCGATGAGCGGCGCCACCTGGAGTGCCCTCTTCTGTTGGATTTGGATGAACCACATCCGCGCGCCATCGTGCAGATTGCAGAAGCCATCCATACCTTCTCCTCCTCCGCAATCTGTTGTTGATGGAAATAGGACTCACGGCGATTGATGAGCGCCAAGGATCGGATTTGTAGTCGTATGCAGGAAAATCCATCTTCGGAAGCGGAGGTCGATCATTGTGGTGCTTTCGCCCGATGAGTGGAGCCTTGGACCCCCACACGAACTGACGGGAATGCTCTGTTTGGAGAGTGTCAACCTTCGCTGAGAAATTTGTCGGCGGTGGTTGTCAACGTCCGGAGAAGCAGGCGAGCTCGACCATAGTTGGCTCGGCCATGGTGGCGATAGTGGTGGTGTGGTTGGGTGAGGCGCTGGAAGCCGATACAGATTGTCAAGGGCACTAAGCGCCCAAGGTTGCTTGGGTCAGCATTTGCGCTTGATTAAATGGCAAGAGCAAGTAGAGGTGCGAGGACCTTGCTGGTAGCGCAATGGTGAAAGGAGGATTAGGAGAAGAAGGGGATTAGGAAAGATTAGATTGATATTGCTTACCCTCAAAGTGACGAAAGTCTGACCATTATAAAGGTATTAAGGCTGCTAATAAAAGGAAACTACTCTGCTAACAAGGAAACTACTCCTAAATCCCTTGATTATAGGTTGCCCTGCATGCTTATTCAATAGAAGGAAATAAACTCCCTAAATGCTAGCCTTCCTTGCATAAAGTATTTTGAGATAAGCGCCCTACTGGTGCTGGCCTCCATGCTCGAGGCGACGTCGAACACGGACCGATCTCGATAATGCTGGCCCCACATGACATGTATACTGGGCTCTAATCTCAAAATATTAAGTGACACATGGCTAGTCAATTCAGAGTCAGAATTCAGAATTTGGATAATCTCAAATTATTTCCATGGCTATAGTAAAATTGCAGCCTTTTTCAGTTATTTTTTATGTTGTATGTCTAATAGCTCTAAGCCTCTAAAAAAACAACATAAGTCAAACATCTAGAGATGTCAGAAGTATAGACATATATCCAATACTTTATATCAGTATTGGTCAATCAGTTGAGTATATTGCAAACTTTGAGCAAAACAACTTAAATTAAATGTAACATTTTTTAAATATCTGACAGCACAGATGTGTATCATCCCATATTACTGCATTGTTGTCATGATGTCATACTTTGTAATCTTGTGAAGATATCTGCATTGCAAACTTAAAAATATCTGCTCTAAAAGCATCATTATGAGATAGAATTTACCTCATTCAACATCCTATGGAGTTCATCCCTGGCCTCAACAACACGATCTCTGTCGTTGCTATCAACAACAAAGATAAGACCTTGAGTATTCTGGAAATAGTGCCTCCACAAAGGCCTGATCTGTAGTTTCAACAGCAGAATGTTATGAAAGTTAAACGGTTTCCAAAACCCTGACTATATAAGTTTGCAGTTCCTGCATTCTGTTAAGATATTTAACAACCTTTCTAATGAAGCAATAAAGAATAGGCATGTACCTTATCCTGACCGCCAACATCCCAGACAGTGAAGCTAATGTTCTTATATTCAACTGTCTCCACATTAAACCCTTTATATCACAAAAAGAAAAGTAATTCATTATTATATTTCCTATCTTTACAAGCACTTTGCAAATACACTTGCATGCTGTTCATATTCCAACATTAACAGGCTGCAAAAAAAAAAGAGAGAGAGGGAAGAAAAAATGATGTATATAATCCAATATCTAACCACATTGTAAACTACAAACATGCGCCAAAGAACAAATCAAACAGAGTTAACTTCTGTGGCACAAACAAATAGCAAATGAGGAATGATATGGAGCAGATGATATATGTGCTAAGAAAATAAAGAATACAAGCAATCAAGTTCCAAACAGTTAGCATAGAAAAAGCACAATATAGGCATTGTGTAGGTCATACTGCTGCTTGCACTGTTCATCCGTTGGCATTGCCCCATGACAAACGTACTTAGGAGTTAGGATATGCAAGTGCAACTCATAATTTATATTATAAAAACTCAGACCAGTACCCCTATTTTCCAAGCCCACTTTTCGAAAAAGAAAGACCACCTATCTCAGAACAGATCCAATATGCTTAAGCATTGTTTACCTTGTAATTGCACGTGGATAAAGCTATATGAATGCATTCAACATATACATGAATGATCCATCTAAACCAAAAGTACAAGAATAGATTCTTACCGATTGTGGGGATGGTTGTGACGATCTCTCCGAGCTTGAGCTTGTAGAGGATTGTGGTCTTACCAGCCGCATCGAGACCGACCATGAGGATCCTCATCTCCTTCTTGGAGAAGAGGCGGCTGAAGAGCTTCGTGAAGGTGAGCCCCATCTTGCCGCAACTGCACAAGCAATTAACCGACCAAAATCAACATGAGACAGAAGGCACAACAGCCCATGCAGGCGAAATCAATCTAATGTAAATCTCGGCACAAAGAATGCGAGAGCAAATTATTGCCGTATCAACCAAAATAGGTTGCATATCACACTTGGTAAGATCGCAATCCACTCAAAACGAATCAGATCTTATGCAAGTAAGGAAGAATGAGAGCATATCTACATTAAGAGTGCAACTAGTGTTGATTCAAAAGTATGTGAATTGCGCAACGGACAAGGTGATCGCCTCAGCCAATACCAAGAACAGATCACCGACAAAAAGATAATCAACGATTCCGCATCGCGCAAGTCTAACAGCATTCGCAACCCTGCGAGTAATGGATCTACACAACGGAACATAATATCATGCCATTTCTTGAAAAAAAACTACTGGATCAAACCGAACAATGTACAACTCTAAACAAAACAACACGCGGAAATGCCGCGCTGCACCGACCGATCTAAGATCTGGCAAGCTGTGGTGACTCGTCGATTAGGACGGAGAAACAAGAGCCCGCCTCGTCAATATCGAACGCGCCACCACGCCACATGCTAACAGCAAACGCAAGAACACCCGTGGTAGATCTACGACCCCGTCCTGCAGATCTGAAGCGGCATTGCTGCCACTAATTGAGAAGGAATCCGAGAAAGATCGGCGCTACATTCATCGAGATCAGGGGGAGGGAGAGAGAGAGAGAGTTTGGCATACCAACCTGCCTGGAGATATCGGGCGCTCGCGCTCGCTCGCCCGCCTTCTCCTCCTCGGGGCGAAGAAAAAGAGACGAGTGGTTGATGTGGAAGGAGGTGGGAGCCGCCTAGCCTTCAAGAGGGGGGAGGTCGGGGTGGGTGGAGCGGGGGCTGGACCCGGTCTATGTGGACCATCGGGTGTCGGCGGGATCCGTTTGCGTCTAGGTGGGGGTGGTGCAGGTGAGCCGGGTGCAGGGGACGAGCGGCGGTGCTCCTCGTTTGAAGCTCCAACGTGCACCCCACTCTTCTCCGATGTTTTTCTTTCCAAAAAATGTAGGACGTATGAAACGAAAGTTTTTTATTATTATTTTTAGCAAGTGTAGTGTAGGCGCGTGAGGCGGAGCCAGAAAGTTCTAAAGAGAATGGCTTAAAAAAGAGACATTCAAAATCAACTACTATAACTATCGATATATTATAAAATAGTTAAAATTTAAATTGGATGCAATATAAGTATGTAACTATAAAAGAAGAAAAACGTACTATTCATTACTTCAAAAGAGCTAAAAGTTGATATTTACGAGTTTTCATTCTGAAAACATTATAAAATATCTTTCATGTCTATCTTATCCATTCATTCAAATTTCGGCGGATTTTTAGTTAAATCTCTGGATACTAGAGTTGGATGCAATGCCCATATGAGAGTTAACATGAGTAATCCGTCGGCGCCTGCTCGCGAAGATCGGATTCCGACGATGTAGCGTCGCGAGCTGACGCGAGGATGGGATTCCGGTGGGGTAGCGCGTTGTGACCTTACAAGCGGCGGCGCAGCGTATTCACGTGATGAGGCGTCGAGGAAAAACGCATAGCGACGTTAGTTTCTACGATAGTCTCATCAAGCAGCAAGCAACGGGGCCTCCGATCCTACAGTTGGACGCACGTTGGACGGCATCTCCGTCCTACGCATGTTGGACGCCCCTGCGTTGATGATCATTCAACCAGTCATCACTTATCTTATTACGCAAATCTGTATTAATAATCTTCCTTACCGAGAAAGCCCTTTCAACTATAGCTGTCCCCACAAATAAAATTATTACCAATTCAATCAGTCTATAGATCAATGGATAAACCGCCTTCTGTACTATGCGGTATGAGCTTTGGCGATCTGCGCGATGTTGCCGTGCGAGACGGCCGTCACGCGCTCCTGAAAGCTCTTTTGCTAGACTGGCAGGGTGGGCTCCAGCCCCACCCAGCTCCACCAATGCCTCCGCCTATGGCACGTGTAGCCGTGTCCGTGGTTCCACGAAGACAAAGAAACGGTACATATTTGTAAATTTTACTATGTAAAGAGGCATTTTAAAAGTAAGAATTTTATATGGAACAATTCAATTTTCACGAGAATTGAGAAAAGTTTATGGAAAGTTCAATTTTCACGAGAATTGAGAAAAGTTTTCATTTTCAAAACAGCCTAAAGTGTTCGAATGGAATTTTTGCGTGTGCGAGAGAAAAGGGGTTTGGAAACAAGCCCAACTCTTCTGCCCCGGGAATTTAGTGCTCTTTCTAGCCTACTGCTCATGTGCTATGAAGGGGGTTTATAATAAATGTTGCATTACTCTCAATTCCGATCAAAACTTTTCATTCCAATTCAGGCCTGAGTTCTGCAGCCAGACGGTTGTTGTGGCTTATCTTTTCCATGTGCTGTGATGGCACGACGGACTCGAGCACAAATTCCAACTATTTGAGAACCATTTAGGGTTACCTAGAATGCGAGAATTTTATAAGAATCGATACAATTATTTTAGAATTTCCTAGCGAGTTTTTTCCATCCTGAATTCTTGCTCAGTTACTCGATTACCCGTTTATCAAGGTATCTTGCTCCGAATCTTTGCTCCGTACGGGCGTAAGTATTGGCAGCTCAGTTCTGATAAACGATAGAGATCAAAATTTAAATTGATATAATGCGATGAAATCAACCGCTCATTGGCTATTATTGTCTTTGTTTTAGAACATCAGCTTCTAAGTACAGAAGGTCAAGCATTGCATAAATTATAGAAAAGCTTCTTGTACTGATATTAATAATCTGGCATGTGCGTCCCGAAAATAAAAAATGCTCAGTCATGTTAGTGCAGGACAAACATGTAAAGTAACATGATCAATGAGATCCAACTCCAGCAATGTACAACTTCATGTTTAGAATATGGACTGGAATTTGGTTTGATTTCACCATTGCGCGCACATGATACATCATTAAACACATCACTACAAGCCACAAGCAGATCTAGATCATAAAAAGAACAGTACAATTGTCCAACATCTCCTCACTTCTTGAAAATAGACAAATAAATACATAAATTCTCCACAATATAAAAAACTAGATACATTCTCCTCTCCGTAAATTATATTTCATTCTTTCCATTCCATCGCCTACTTGTCTAAAACAGACTGCCGTCAAAAGCAACCATGACGAAATAGACTACGGTTCAACAGTGAGTCACAAAGCTTCGGCAGTTCAGCTTCCGACGTACAGTATCTGCACTACTCTAGCAACCACCCAATCTGTAGAACACATATGCTATTCCATTCAAGGAGAACCTGCTGCTAGTGTGCAGTAACCAGGGTGCTCCATGATATTCCATTAGATGTGTCTATATTGTATTATAACCGTAGGCTTTTTGAAGAACTTTTGAGGTCGCATTATGCTTTCATTCAAATGAATAAGATCTTGCTGGGTGAATGCTCCTACTGACGCTAGCTAAAGCCAAGTTGGCACTGAAGAAATCAACTTATTGCCTTATTTGCTTCTAATGCCTCCTCTATCTCCAGCAATGCATAGGACCAACTTTAAAAGGAACAAAAAAATATGTGCCAAAAAAAAATGGCCCCAGGAAAGTGGGGAACAAAGCAAAATGTAGCATGCCAAGAGGTAACATGCTTGCTCCCTGAGCCCTAAAGATTTGAGTAAGGATATTTTCCTAGCTCGTTTTCTCTTGATTTTCTTGCATTAATTTTTCCAGTTCCTTCTGTCCAGTAGATATCAATGTCTTCACAGTGTCGAACGCAGTCAGTTTAATGCTGTATGAATATAACAAACTTGTGAGAAGAGCATTTGTGTGCCCAGATAAACATGCCACTAGATATCAGTGCTGCCAAAATTTAATCAAATATCTTTCGGCACCATGGTGACAAAAATTACACCTGCTATTCGGTAGAGTTTTCAATGCGTTTGGCACAAAACCTCTGTATAGTCCAATTAGACCATCACGCTCCACAATGCCTGCATTTGGCATTAAAAAAACTCAAAAAAGTGGTTCATTTTACCCAAAACACAAGATCAAACTGCATGTGAGTATGTAGGACTAGCAAATAACATATTTCACATTGATTGATCAAGTGAATGTTATGTGGTATGAAGAAGATGAAAAGATGCTGCTTATGCGAGGCTAGTGTAATTCAAATCAGCTACCTGGAATAGCATCAAAAATAGTATTGTATGGCGAGCCTTTCAGTTGCATCTGCCTTCTAACAGTGTCCAGAGGATAACACATCAAAGTTGCGAATGTTGCTGAAAGAAGAGCAGTTGCTAGAGATGTCTCCGGTCTACTCTTATACTTTTCGGGTACAGATTTCTTCATTCTTCCATACAGAATAGAATAGGATAAGAAACAATGTGAGGACAATAAATATCTAAATCTGAGACCAACATTCGTATATCATAGTATGAAGATGCAGTAGAGAGAATCTCACAAGTCAAAAACACAGAAGTTTACAGCAATGTAAGGAGCAATTCCTATAAGAGATGGACCCAGGCCTCCATAGAAGGAGGCCAACCCTTCTTCTCTCAGCATGTTCAGAGCAACCTACAAAGTCGTCGGGTTATGCCAATTTCTAGAAACAGAAAGGTGTGCTTATAAAAGTTGTTAGATGTTACCTGAGACATAGTGCTATGTCCAGATTCAACTGCTAGCCTAAGCCGGAGAACATCCAGTGGGTAAGTTACCTATCAGCAAGTACAAAAAGAAAATTCAGAGAATGATAAGAATAAATAAAATCTGCATATTTTGACGAATTTTAACCATCATAATGACCAAAACACAACCAATTTCGCCCATATGCCTCATCTAATCAATCAAACTAGAAATACATGGGCATTTGCTAGGAAGTAATAAATAAATAAATTAAATTACAAGTGTAGATGTCATGCCCGCGCAAGCACCAGCAGCAAGTCTCCCAAATACAGTAAGTTCCCCATCCTTTCTCCGGAAAATTTTCTGAATGCAAAGCAGTGACATTGTAAAATAAAAAGAACATGAAACTCACAATCACAAGAAAGTAAAATTGATCAGTGAATAATGGTATCAAAGGAGTAGTTATGACCTTGTAAACTTCATATGAGAAAAGTTGCACCACACTATAAGGAACTATGCGGATAACCTGGAGGAGTTTATAGAGAAGCAACGGAGTCAGCACAGAAACACAAGATAAACTGTGCATGAGTCACAAACTCACAATTTGCATGATGGGGAATATCAAGCACCTGTGGAAGATTGCCTTTCCAGTAACCCTTCAGACCCTCCTCCCTCCCTATCTCTGCAATAGCCTACATAATTATAGATGTATCAGATTACATGATTACCCGCATATGTGACTTCAAGTATCACCAATGAAAAAGTCATCAAAAGAAAGCTGTCGTCCCTCTCTTCTCTGTTCTGAAGTAGAAATCTCAAGCATGGTTATCACGGCGCCCCGGCGAGGCGAGTCGCCTCCGGGGGCGCCTGGACGCCTAGGCACCTAGGCGAGGATTTGGTGACCAAAAAAAGTAGTGTATATCAACAATATATATATACCAATATCAGTTGCACTTCTCTCAATTTCCCTGTTTGCCGGCCCAACCCAATCAGCCCAACCCCTCCTTCCCTCTCTCTCTCGCTCAACCAGTCCAGCCTCTCTCTCCCTCCCTCTCCCCACCGAATCCCGATCCCCATTCGGCGACACGGCGCCGCCCCTTCACTCCCTCTCCCTCCCCCCACCATCCATTTGGCGCTGCTCCCCCTCCCCTCGAGCGCCGTCTTCCACTCCTGCATCGCTCGGATCTGGCGGAGGCGACGCGGAGCGATAGCCAGATCGGGGACTGCGGCGACGTGGAGATGCCAGATCCGGTTGTCCCTGACGCCATGACCGCCGGATCTGGTCGTGGGCGAGGCAGGAACGCCGGATCTTGAAGCGATGGCAGCGGGAGGTGATGGCGGTACGGATGGAGATGCGCAAGGCCGCGACGGATCTTCCTCCAGGCGAGACGACCGGCCATGGTGGTCTTCCTCCGACGACCGGACGCCTAGGCGACAACTTAATAACAATGATCTCAAGTTCATCCATCCAAGAGAAATAGTTAATACTCTCTCTGTCCAAGTTTATGTCTTATTTTTTGAATGGTCATGTCCATAAATATAAGGCGTATTTCATATTCCAATACAAAATTAGTGTGATGTTCCCTATATACCCCTAATAAATATCCATCTTTACTTCATATCCACTACATGCATGCATTGAATATAGTGCTTAGTGATAATAATTAGGGGTAATCTATTCATTTTTAATATCTTTTTGGTCTATGTGCCAAGAAGAAATACGCCTTATAAACTTGGACGGAGTAATAGTTTTTTTGTGTTAAAAAGGAAGTTAACCTGACATAAAGGGAACATGTTAAACTTGATATGAAAACCAGGCAAAACCAAGGTCGATTGTGTTTAACTAATCAAAACATGAAGCACAGACATCTGATATCATATTACTAATATCTAAACTAATAAAACCTTATGAAGCTATAAGTACAATTAATGGCATTTCTGAATCACACAAGAAAGATAGTGAATTCTGAAAAAATCAAACTTATATGAAGCTCAGATCAGGTGATCATATGAACATAAAAAGATTCATGACAAGCATATCTATATATGATTGAACACAATTCAGAATATTGTCATCTTCAGCGTAGAGCTAACAAGTGCCATGCATGAGAGCTTTTCAAACAAGGAAACTGGGGTTTATCCTCATACTCAGCATGCTTATCGAGGAGGAGGGGGGACTGGTCAGGACAGAGACATCCAAGGATCCCTGAAATCCCCCAAAGAAACAAAGGAAAGGATAAAGGATGGAAGGCTTGTTCTAACAACACAGGAAGAAGAAGATCTGGAACTCTTGTCTCATATAGCAAAATATGACTTGGTGATACTGAAAACCCAAGTGTGGGGCTATTGTTATTATTTTTTATTTTGTTGTTAAAATTCTGTGGACCTGAGGTTTGTTCTTTCGGATCCTATGGATCTTTGTAAAAACCAGTTGTAATTATCATATTTTTAATATAATATATCTCCGTCGGGTTCTCACCTACTGTTCCCTGTCCAAAAAAAAAATACTGAAAACACAAGTTTTTTGTCCCACTAGCGCCTTCCTATCACAAGTTTTCCCCACTACTGCTTTTTTGCTTTAAGTTTTGAATTACCTAATTCTTTCTAGTACAACAAAGGTATTTTTTTCTTTCTCCCGATCGGTTTACATACGACTGCAATATTGGATAACCTGCTGACGCACATCATTATTTTATTTTTCAGTCAGTTCGTCACATGTTTAGGCGTGAATGTTAGCTATCATTAGTTTTTAGCCTCCGTTAGCATCAGTTTGTTATTTGTTTTTGCATGGCGTTAGTTAGGTGCAGGACTAGTTCGTGCTGGTCATGGGCACCAGCGCCAGCAGCGCCAGGGGTGCCGCAGCAACCTTGCCCTTCCTAGAACCCTCAGGCGCTAAGTCCCGAACGGCCGCAGCCCGCCCTCGGGACGCATGTCATGCGGCATGCAGCGGCCGCGGTGCCGCATCTCCAGACCGTAGTGGTCATTATCCGTTAATTTGTTAGCTCATATATTCTAAATACAAGCACAAGATGTGCCTCCGTTGCTGCGTTTTGTGGCACCAATACTTTGCTGTGTGCACTTGTCTTTCATTCTCCATGGACGTTGTGGGCGTGTAGGTTTGAGGAGTAAGGTGTAAAAGCCAACATTTGTATCAGAACCAGTGTGTCTAGGGAAATTCTGTGTGAGTTTTCTCGATTCTTTGAGATTTGTAAGGCCTTTGAACTATTTGAATTGTACTTTTAGTAAATTCCGAATATGTATGTTGGATTTATGATGCTATGAGACTATAGAGTTGTACATGTGAAATGTACACTCCTATTGAAAGGTTTCGGGTAGTTCCGTCGCTGAGTGCAATACAGTAAAATACAATAGAAGAAAAAGAAAAAAAAAAGGCTATACGGTAGCAAGAACCACTCTAACGACACTATGTTACTATACTTACCACGATACCACTTTATCACCGGTGCTAACCAGTCACTCACCCTCAGGCGGGTTATTGTTCCCCTTCATTCACTTACCGGTAGTGCTAACCACTTCACAAAGTGGCGCGTTGCATACCTCTATGGTAACTATCAAGATTTATAATACTTGTCATTCTAGATGTACTATACTGATGTAATTATAAAGAATTCAAAAGACAACGTTATTTGAAGGGTAGCCAATAGAAGTTATGATAATCAAAGAAATATGCACTTCCTCTGAAATTCATCAGGGAAAGTGCCTTGCACTTGTTATTTGTAGCAGCAGTGTCTTTTAAAGAACAATTTTTTTACAAAACAGATTTGTTATCTATTATCTATCTTGGTGGGGAAAAAGGCAAACGACATTTGTGGAGTTGCTTTGAGGCTAAGGGCTTGGGATGACGATGTGTTATGCGTGCAAAGGCATAATAATCCATAAGAGAAAATAAGTGTAGCATGGTACCTTTTGGGTATGTTAGTTGTTTAGATCGGATGTAGCCTTTTTAGAGTACAAGACAGGCACATACAACTCGCACATACTACACTCACCCACCACATGCACACACGTGTACATGTCTCTTACACATGCTAAGAAATTAATCGGAGGCTTCACAACATCTTGAGCATAAGAACACATTGTTTCGCTAAACACGCACGTGTGTATATCTCTTTTTATTTTCGATGAGCGCCAGCGTCGACTCACAGTCGACCACAGACGGATTGGGCACGGTGCCTCTGCCAGTACCCAGGTCGGGGGGTCGTTGAGAGGTCTGGATCGTGAAGAAATTTGGTGACCAGCAGGGCATTTAAACATGTCAGTTGTTACAGAATGTCAGACACGAATGTTGCACAGCGGCACGCTGCCAAACATTTTGTGAACACAGCATCCTCCTTTTGTTAGTAGTCCCGGCCCGCATTCGATGACAAATCAGTTCCAACCAAAACACATTTTCCCAACACTGAAACAAGGACCGAGCTAATCTCTCTTGTATTCGTGCCACTGAAAAATTTAGCAAGCCCCGGCTCCAAGCCGCGACAAGCATCCCTAATGAACAGCCAGAGACCAAAGACGCAAAGTTTTTTGGTTAGTAGAAAGAAACTGTAATATCCCGTTGCCCAGAGTGCTTCTGGACGTGAGATCAAAAGCAAGCAGCAAGAACGAAAGAAGAACTGGGAAGAAGATGAGGAAAACCAGAGGAAAGATTGTATTCCGTGTTCATCAATCCATACATTTTTCATACCTCCTTTGCATTTAGTTCCCAGGGTCTTTATACCCGATCGGACAAAACTAACAAGAATTTAACCCCAGCCAGATTCTTACTGAGTTACCGACAACAACTACTTTAGCCCATGATAATTACTGTTGCAGTCATTTCGCCATCGGATCTTCTCTCTGTTAATCACCGCCTCCATGCCTCTTCTTCAAGTCGACGGCGTTACATTAGGCGCCGACTTCATCCGTTCACCATCTTCCTCCGGCGATCGTCTTCCGACGAGGCATGACAATACCCGCCCCAAAGGTTGCTTGTCCCCAAGCAAGCGCCGAGAAATCTGATCTGCAAAACATTCAAATCTTCCCACGATCTAGCTCGCCGGGAGGCCGCACCATTGAATTAATACTTGAACACGCTGCATTTCTTTCTTGCCTAAACGTCTGTCCAAAATCTTTTCGGCTCAAGAGGAATGCTTTCCAATCTTCTCTGCTCTCCGACTTGAAAGTTTCGTGCCTGCTTGTTCTTGTCGGCTTGCATCTTCATTCTATTTTGGGCAGCAGCCAAATGTTGTTTTACTAATGCAATATATCGCTCCGTCGTTTGAGATAATCTGCATTAACTTCGTAACTCGTGTCGACAAAGAATGTAGGAATGATGCCGCAACTTGGTTCCTTTCTTCCATTGTCGGGACACTGACTGAACAAAACAGCGCAAATACATCTTCCATTGTTCCCAACCACTCCCATAATTCCCATAATTCCGGGATCCCATTGCACATAAAACCAAATTGCAAGTTTTGTTGACTTGTCATCATCCTCTTCAAATTCTTTATCAGCATGCTCCCTGAGACATATCGGTGCCAAATTCAATTCACGATTCAACTCAGCTTCTTGAACCTGCTTCTCCTCTACTTTCTCGTTTGAAGTCTCAGAGACACACGCCACAACTTCAATTGGCTTAGAGTACCATCCATTCTTTTGCTCAACATGTTGAACCTGCTCCACCTCAGTAATTCTCTCTGCCTTGTCAACAACAAATTCATGCTCCCTGGGATCTATTGGCACAGACAACAATTCCATTTTTAGAGCACCCTGTTCGAGTTGCTCATCATCAGAAATCTCGTTTCCAATAGATGTTTCCTGATCCTTGGCTTTCAATTCGCTGTCTTCCTCAAGAACAGCATACTGCTGATCACCTAAGCCCTCCATATTTCCCCCTGCATTTATCTCACTGTCGAATCCATCCTCTTCACTGTCAAATGCTCCAAACTTCTCTTCCACCGCATGAATGAATTGCTCCCAGTTACTAGGTCCATTCTGAACCTTGTATAACTGCCACCACTTTGCTGCATTCCCTTCCATGTGTAAAGAAGCAGCCGAAACCCACAAGGCTTCAGGAATGTTGAAGATCTTAAAGTACTCTAGGCACTTATCCCTCCACAATCTGGGACTTTCTCCATCAAACATAGGAAATATGAGTTTCGGCAAGGGAGTCCGCGAGAGGCCCCCCGAGTTCTGTGACTGGCGGACACCTTCATTCGTAGCAATGGTAGAACATTTGGCGTCGCATACCATATGCTGCGACGAAGAAGGCTCATCCGTTTGATCCATGGTTTTGGTGGTGCTTGCAGAGAATTCCTTTGTCCGCTTCGCCGCAGATCGATGAACTTCACCTGGGCCATCTTCAAATCTGCCGATCGTAAGCCGGGACACCGCCTGGGCAGTCGCCTCCAATTGTTTCGCCAACAGCTGTTGATCACGCACCGTTTGTTCGACCGCCTTGATGGTCAGGTCAGATTGAGCGATCGATTGTTGTTGGGCGCATCAATTTTGTCCACGGGCAAACAAGAGATCAAAATTTTCTTTGATGTTTGTATGTTGTTCTTCCATCGCAGAATTCAAAAGAACGTTATTTGAAGGGTAGCCAATAGAAGTTATGATAATCAAAGAAATATGCACTTCCTCTGAAATTCATCAGGGAAAGTGCCTTGCACTTGTTATTTGTAGCAGCAGTGTCTTTTAAAGAACAATTTTTTTACAAAACAGATTTGTTATCTATTATCTATCTTGGTGGGGAAAAAGGCAAACGACATTTGTGGAGTTGCTTTGAGGCTAAGGGCTTGGGATGACGATGTGTTATGCGTGCAAAGGCATAATAATCCATAAGAGAAAATAAGTGTAGCATGGTACCTTTTGGGTATGTTAGTTGTTTAGATCGGAGTGTAGCCTTTTTTAGAGTACAAGACAGGCACATACAACTCGCACATACTACACTCACCCATCACATGCACACACGTGTACATGTCTCCTACACATGCTAAGAAATTAATCGGAGGCTTCACAATTATTTTCGATGAGCGCCAGCGTCGACTCACAGTGTGAGTCGACCACAGACGGATTGGGCACGGTGCCTCTGCCAGTACCCAGGTCGGGGGGTCGTTGAGAGGTCTGGATCGTGAAGAAATTTGGTGACCAGCAGGGCATTTAAACATGTCAGTTGTTACAGAATGTCAGACACGAATGTTGCACAGCGGCACGCTGCCAAACATTTTGTGAACACAGCATCCTCCTTTTGTTAGTAGTCCCGGCCCGCATTCGATGACAAATCAGTTCCAACCAAAACACATTTTCCCAACACTGAAACAAGGACCGAGCTAATCTCTCTTGTATTCGTGCCACTGAAAAATTTGGCAAGCCCCGGCTCCAAGCCGCGACATGCATCCCTAATGAACAGCCAGAGACCAAAGACGCAAAGTTTTTTGGTTAGTAGAAAGAAACCATCCAATTTCATTTTTTTTTCCCGTCCCCAAAGGAACATGAAACACATAAGTTAACCTACAGTAGAATTTCAGGTTCAACAGTCAGTGTTCAACCGAACTACTTCCAAAACATTTCGTGGCAAACGCTGCTTAGCACTCTTCAGCACCAACATCTCGTCTACTTTATCAACAAGAGTATCAGGACGCTTCCTCAACTTCGGTCAGGTTGCTGCCAATCAAATCCGGCTCTAGCGCGTCGATCTCGTAGCGCACCTCCTCCATACGCTCGTTTATGCTTGTAACAGCCTCCTGCACACCCTGTATGGCCTCCTTGAGAGCACCGTCGTACTCCGCATCCGCCTCCGCGTCCTCCGTGCCAGCAGCCTCGGTTATCTCCTTGAGGTGCACGCACACATGCTGGGCCATGTTGATTGACCTGCAATCCTCATGGTTCACCAGCCGTTCTGAAGGGCGCCCAGCTTTCTTTAACACCTGAATCCTCGCTGTCTGATCGAAATCAGAGATACAATAAGCAAATTGACCAGCGACCGAAGGAAATGTCAAAATAAAATGTGTACAAAAATTGTAAAAAAGATGGTGATAACAAATGTTGCATTTATCACAAAACTTGCTAGCAGAAACTACTGTAAATTTCAATCCAGATAATTCCTATAGAAAAGAAGCAGTTAAAGCACCTAAATAAGTAAAACAGGCTAAGTACTTAGTGCCAAATATTTTGAGGGTGCAGTAGTAAGAGATTGGAGTAGTTATCAGACAGGAACATACCATGCTATTCCAATTGATACTATCATGCACTAATTAACTAGTCCATGAGACTTTAACCATCAAATGCATATATTGATGAACATTACTATTAAAACAGGTACACAGGTTTATTCCTTTTAGAGTACCAAGTACAACTCCGAATTGACATGCATTGTGAATTTGGGATGCATTTTGAATTTGGTCTACGGAAGAGGTAAATTTGTATGTATTGAAACTATCAGAATGACAACATGGAAATCCCAAGTTTAATTCCTTGTATGTTTAATCGCTCCTCCATGACAACTTCCATAGGTCATAACTGACTAGCGAATGTAATGAAACGTACAACATATATTACGTATATTGATGTTTTTAACATTAAAGTATAGTTTTTTTAAGGAAAACATAAAGCTGAATTATATTGAAGTCCATACAACAATAAAAAGAGTCAAAGACAGCTTACCAGATGTAACTTCTCTTTCTCATGTGCTTGCACATCCTTCAGTAAGTTGGCAAGATCATCACGACAAAAATCTGGCATTGAGAGGAGTGCTACCATTTCAAGAACCTGCAGCAAACAATGTTAGATATCACACCTTTTGACGATAAAAAGGAGACGAGTCAGGTACAGTTAACTTGTTTTGAGCAATCACTGAATTCCGCTGTAATATTCCCGCAAAGTTGTTGATAAGCCAATTCACCTCCATTAGTCATATATTCAGAAAATCCCCTACAAAACTTTCACAGTGAGTGACCCAAATTCATGATCTTCAATAGGAAAGTATTTTCATGCAGTACTTTCCACACAAATGATTTCCATTGCACTATCCAAAATTAACCATGGATGAATAAACGATTAGATTGAGGGTTGAATTTACACACTTTGAGAATATACCTGTTTAAAAAGTGAGCATATTGCTTGAATGTCCTAACATCATATCTATAATGGGCTATTGTAATTAGCAAATAAGATAGTGATGTGACATCTTCCATAGGTATATATCAAGTTTTGTGTTCAGTATACCACGCAAAGCATTTTAATATAGCATTGCAAAAGGGTTGGGTACTATTACAATGTTCCATTAAATTGTTCATAAAATAACTACTCCCTCTGTCCCGCAATATAACTCCAAAGCCTACTATACGCATTGACCAAGGAGGCACTAAATCTAAGAAAAATTTAATGTCACTGGACAATGCATACCCTATTAAATGACATACTAGATACTACAACTACCCATGTATATTTTCAGCATTAAAGGAGGGGCATATAGTGGGAATATTGCAATAACTACACTTTGATCTCCACAATGGACTTATATTGTGGGACAATGCTTCCCAAGAATGACGACTTATATTGCGGGACAGAGGGAGTATAATCTATAGCCAGAGCAACAACCACAGTTCCAAATCATTAAAATTAGTTACACACCAGCTCACCACTTACATAACAATCGGAATGTTCTAAAAATGTGTTGGGTGTTATATACCCAAAATGGTTCATATAATAGTCATCGGCAATGTATTGACATTACGATATCGCTACTGGCACATCGGGACATCCTATTTCAATGATGTATGCTTGCTTAAGTCAAAGCAGAGATATAGTTCCTTTTTGTAGCATTAGCATAAGATTAGAACAGAAATGAGCTCTTATCTAGATTCCCAACAGAATAGAACCTACTACAGATAAAAATAAAGTGGATGGCTATTGTAAAAATAACCTCCCACAGTCCCACTACATTTTTTCCACTTCACTCACTCCCACTTGTAGGATGAGCAGTGGATGATGGAAAAAGTGTGTAATGCATAAAATACAAACATATATACCAGAGTCACTCCCACTGTTAAAAATAGCATCTGCTATGAACTTGGAAAAAAATGGAGGACTATTTCAAGATCATCCAACGTGAGCCTTTTAAAGTTTCTTAAACATAGATATACCTGATATCTGATCTTCCTTCATAGGCCAATTTCTCACTTATATCCGCATATAATGTGGCTCACAATAATCCTAGGTGCGTTCTTATGTGTTTTGCTTTGAAATAAACCAACAAGAAAATGCTTCAAAGCATGACAGCTGACAGGTTTCAATACTGAAGCTTCCGAAATCTTCAGACAAAATTTAAGCCATAGCAACAGTGTAACAGCAAATTGCTGCTAAAAAACAGCACTTATTCATTTTCAAATTCAGGAGGCTATCAAAGTTTTCCCCTCCTGTGACAAGCTGGAAACAGGAATTGGACTATCAGTTGGAACCAATCCAGTTAAAATTTGGAACACTTCCCCCTAAAAAAATAAATGATGGAAACGCTGATTCAACAAACACAATCTAACTAAAACGCTAAAATACATTGTCCAAAGAAACGCTAATCACAGTTCAAACCATATTCTGATCACAGGGGTCCCCTGAAATAAGCTTAGCAATTGCATCAAGCTGATGCCACGAACATTCTAGTCTAACCATTCCAACAAGCAAACTCAAATCCAAAATGCGTGCAAGCAACTGCATCTACCTCCAACACTCATAGAGCAATGATCCACCAAGGGAATGACTTAGAAGACAGGGTGACCAAAACTAAAAAATTGAAAAGCACACAGCCTCTGATGGCAGCACAGATGTTGGCAACAGGATGAGGGCTGACTAGAGGACAACTCAGAAAAAAGTGTGGCTTTTGGCCATGTTGCATATTCTTGGGGTGTTTTCTGCCACTACTAAAATCGTTTATCATGTTCTGGTTACATGTTTCTTGTAACTGATTGTGCCTGTATTTGTTCTCGGTTTATATAGAAGTAAGCAACTGAGGGGCGAGTGCCCTCTCGTCTAGGAAGAAAGCACACACGGCTAATCCAATTAGGTCAATCACAAGATTGCATCTGACCTATCAGACACTAGGCAATCTAACGCCAAGTTATGCAGTATTCCAACAGAATACGCGCGCGCTAATCGGGCCATGAGAATTTTCTACTGATTTTATCCTAGGGTTTAGGGGGTGAACGGCACAAATGCACGACAGCAGCCATGTACCTTCGAAGCATGGAGTAGGCCTCGGCGCGGCGCTGTTGCACTGCGAGGAACCTGCGGAGCAGACCGGCCACCCTCGAGGCGCCCCGCCCGTCGCCGGTGGCGGCAGACTCCGCGTCCATGGCGTCGTCGGCGGTCTGTTTCGGGTGGTGGTCTTCCGCCATCTGGCCGACGTTTCTTGGTTCGTCCATCTCCGTTACTCTGCGAAGACGAGCAAATCCCACCGGTTTTTATCACCAAACCCAATTACCATCTTTCTAACCCGTGTCTAACATATTCTAGATAATGACCCGCGCTACGCCGCGGCGTATGTAATCTGTTTGCTGCGCCACACGAAATTTTGATCGCTTGATATTTATGGAGAAAACTATGTGATCCCGACTTTTCTATTTTTTTTTGAAAAAACGTGTCAAAAATAGTCTAGAGGAAAAAGGACGTAAAATTATTAGAGATGACAGCCTTCTTTTGTCGAGCCTAATACTCTACGCGTTCACCGAGTAATAACACATATTCGCAAAACCACTCACCAGCGAAAAATAGTCTAGAGGAAAAAGGACGAAAGATTGTTAGAGATGACAACTTTCTTTTGTCGAGTCTAATACTCTACGCGTTCACCGAGTAATAATACATGTTTAAAAAAATATCAGAGATCAAGATGGAAAATCGAGTTGGGGAAAAAGTCTAGAGATAAAGCTGGACACATATCTCTGGTGACGAAAACATTTTTTTCTGGGAAAAACGAAGAACACAACCGTGAATTAAAAAACTACGGATTTTTTTTGGGAAACGGAAAAATAAAGGCGAATGACCCGTACGCGAATATACGAAACGGTAGAGCCCTTTTTGCAAAACCACCGATTGAAGAGCCCGGATGTAATTTTCTATTTTCGCAAAACCACTCACCGGTTAAAAATAGTCTAGAGGAAAAAGAGTGAAAAATTATTAGAGACGACAAACTTCTTTTGTCGGGCCTAACACTCTACGCATTCACCGAATAATAATACATGCTTCAAAAAATATCAGAGATCCAGATGGAAAATCGAGTTGGGAAAAAAGTCTAGACATAGAGATGCACACATATTTCTGGTGGTGAAAGTATTTTTTCTGAGAAAAACGGAGAAAGAAACTAGACGTAAGGAGCTAGGGCGCGTTCACCGAGTAATAATACATGTTTAAAAAATATCAGAGATCAAGATGGAAAATCGAGCTGGGGAAATAAAAGTGCATCTAGGCACTTATGTTATTTTGGTGATTAATGACAAACGCATATAATGACAATCTATATAATTGTGTAAATGCTTAACTTAGTGCTTAACAAATGACAAATCTCTAATATGATTATATTGCTATGAGACTAACATGTTTATTGCCAAGTTGAGTATTAGTCTCATCTATTTAGAGGAAAATCAAGTGGGATGGTTAAGCAAAGATAAGGTATGAAATTTTGGTATCTCTTCTATATTTGTTATTGCATTCCTTTTGTGCAAATGCATAGTGAACTCCAAGTAGCATGTTGATTATATATATGCACATTGGTTCATGTCATATTTATTTGTGCATATATATTCATTTGAGTTCATTATGTGTTTTGCTTTTAGTATGCATGTATTAACTAGAGTTAAACTTCATATTGTTATAGATTGACTTGGTGCATGCATGTTTTAGTTGTATATCTTCTCATGCAATTCTCTTAATGAAGTTTAATCTAAAGTTGGATCACATATTTACTCTTATTCCAAATATTAGTTGCACATGTACAATTCGTGTATATTCTATCATATGCTTCATTTAAGTAAAGACCGTGATCCTTGCCATGATTTAACTGATTCATCATATCGGCAATTATCTCTCTAGTGCATATAGATAAATTACATATTCATCATGATGCACTTAGTAGAGAACATTTCTTATGTCAAGTGTTTCCATTTATATTGTGATTCTTCATATGAAACACTTGTGGTAATCAACTGCTCACAAATATCAATTTCTTCGTATCTATTGAGCTTTTGGGACTAATGCTTTTCATGAGTGATTTGGAACGAATTAGGTCCCGTGTGTGCATGATGACCAAGGTATCTTGGAGGATGATCGTTAAGCCGAGGTCAACAAGACGGCGGTGTCACCAAGAGTTGAGGACTAAGTCAAGATCGACTTGGCGTGGAGATTGTCGGAGAGGATGATCAAGTCAAGGTCGATAGGACGAGAGTCTCATGAGGTGAATCGAGTCAAGTTGGACAAGGCGAAGATATCATCAATCATTTGGTAAAAGACATCACGCGCATTGCATCCACGGAGAAGACGGCATGCGGATTGAATGTAAGACTTAGATTTCTCGTTTGAATTTGAGTCTAAGGATTGCCGTACTATTAAGAGGGATGCGACGTTGAATGACTTTTAGATGTGTCAAGTGCTCAAATGATCCATCCTTGTGAAATTTAGAGAGAGAGTGGTATTGGTGGTACCGGAAAGTGAGAATTGTAGGTCTCTCTTGGATTCTTTGTGAAATCTGGATTTATTCTTTGATATTTGGGTAGTGAGACCTTGTTAGTTGTGTAGCCATTGTTCTTAGCTTTCAATAGAGTCCAAAATCACTAAAATCGAGTCCGGAATCAAAAGTTATGCCCGTTTGCCGAAATTTGCTCGATCTTGATTCGGACTATCCGAAGTTGGTTCGGACTATCGAAAATTTCGGACTATCCGAACATATTTTCGGACTATCGAAGTGAATTCTCTGTTTCTTGAGTTTGATGCGTTCGACTATCCGAACTTGAGCTCGGACTGTCCGAACTCGACCAGACGTTGAGGAAAACGGCTAGTTTTTGGTGGGCTCTATTTATAGCCCCATCCTCCCCATTTTGAAGGTGCTCTTACCCTATTGTTTAGAGGTGCTATTTCCTTCATTCTTGAGCCCCAAATCCCTCTCTACTCTTAGATCTAAGTGATCCCCTTAGTGAGAAGGGTTGAGAAGAGTTGGAAGAGGTGTGTGTTGAGAAGAGTTGGAAGAGGAGTGTGTTGAGTGAGATTTGAGTTGTTTGAGCACTTGATTTAATCTCCAAGCTTGTTCTTCGTGAGCATTTGTTACTCTTGGAGGTTGAGGACTCCTAGACGGCTAGGAGGTCGCCCTGAGCCACCGGTACTTTGTGTGGTTGGCCGTGGGAAGTTTGTGAAGGCCGGATTCCGCCTCCGCAGGGAAGGAATCAAAGAAGTGAAGCCATGAGTGCAAGGTGCAACAGGCTGCTAGCGAGTTGAAAGAGACCCCGTGTCTTGGTGCCAACGGCCATGAGTGCAAAGTGCAACACCGGGAGGAAAAGGGTTGAAAGAGACCTCGGCTCAAGTGTGTGAAAGCGCCTCAGCGGAGACGAGGATCCTCAAGGATCCGAACTTGGTGAAAAATCATTGTCTCCAAGTTTGCTTCTTACTCTTACTTTAGTATTTTGATTTTGAATCTTGAAATTGCTCTATCTACTTTTCTAGTGAGTTTTTGGCAAGATCTCTATTTGCTTCAAGTATTCTAGGCTAACTAGTTTAATTTGGTGTATTCAATATCCCCCAAATAGCCTAGATATATTTTTGTGAGCTGTGTGCTCTGGAGCATTCGGATACTCCGAACTAATCCTCGGACTATCCGAATAAGCGTTGGACTATCTGAATATTACCCGGACTATCCGAACAACTCGGACGGTCAAGTATATTCGGATACTCGAACTCGTTAATTTCGCTGCGATTTAGTTTTAAATTTTAATTAGCCTATTCACCCCCTCTAGGCGACATCCCTCGTCCTTTCAGAAAAAGTCTAGAGAGAGAGCTGGACACATATCTCTGGTGACGAAAACCTTTTTTTCTGGGAAAAACGGAGAACATAACCGTGAATAAAAAAACTACGGATTTTTTTGGGAAACGGAAAAATAAAGGCGAATAACCCATATGCGAATATACGAAATGGTATAGCCCTTTTTGCAAAACCACCGATCGAAGGACCCGGATGTAATTTTCTATTTTCGCAAAACCACCCACCGGTTAAAAATAGTCTAGAGGAAAAAGGGTGAAAAATTATTAGAGACGACAAACTTCTTTTGTCGGGACTAACACTCTACGCATTCACCGAATAATAATACATGCTTCAAAAAATATCAGAGATCGAGATGGAAAATCGAGTTGGGAAAAAAGCCTAGAGACAGAGATGCACACATATTTCTGGTAGTGAAAACATTTTTCCTGAGAAAAATGGAGAAAGAATCTAGATGTAAGAAGCAAGAGCCTGTTTGTTACGTTTCTAGACCTGTTGTCTGGACGTATTTTTTTATTTTTGCAAAACCATCCACCGGTGAAAAACAGTCTAGAGGAAAAAGGGCGAAAAATTATTAGAGATGACAACCTTCTTTTGTCCGTGTTTTTTTTGTTTTTTGTGTTTGCTAAAAAAAATGGGTCGTTAGGATCCGCCAGCGAATCTACGGGTCGTTATAAATCTTTGGACGAATCTACTTTTTTTAAAAAAAACCTACGGTTATGGCCCGTTGGCAAATACACAAGCTACTATAAACCTTCGTCGAATCCGTGTTTTTTTTGTCGATGCGTTTTTATTTAGAAAATTGCGGTTGAATCTGTGTTTTTTTTTGTTTTTTTAAAAGAAAAGTGCGGACCTTTTTTTTATGTATTTCCTTTTTTAAAAGGTCGCTTTCGGACCATGGCGATAATCTATGAACCGCTATAAACCTTCGACGAACTGTTTTTCGTTTTTTGGTTTTTGTGTTTGTTAAAAAAATGGGTCGTTAGGACCCGCCATTAATTTATGGGTCGCTATAAATCTTTGGACGATTCTACATTTTTTAAAAAAAATCATGTTATGACCGATTGGCAAATCCATAAGTTGCTATAAATCTTCGACGAATCTGTGTTTTTTTGTGACGAAAACATTTTTTTCGGGTTTTTGGGGTGACGAAAACATTTTTTCCGGTTTTTTTGTGATGAAAACATTTTTTCCGGGAAAAACGGAGAAAGGACCTGAACGTAAGAAGCAAGGATGTTTTTTTTTGTTTTTTGTGTTTGCTAAAAAATGGGTCGTTAGGATCCGCCGGCGAATCTACGGGTCGTTATAAATCTTTGAACGAATCTACTTTTTTTAAAAAAAACCTACGGTTATGACCCGTTGGCAAAAACACAGCTACTATAAACCTTCGACGAATTCGTGTTTTTTTTATCGATGCATGCTTTATTTAGAAAATTGCGTTTGAATCTGTGTTTTTTTTAAAGAAAAGTGCGGACTTTTTTTTATGTATTTCCTTTTTTAAAAGGCTGCTCGGACGCGCGGGCGAATCCATGAACCGCTATAAACCTTCGACGAACCAGTTTTTTTCGTTTTTTGGTTTTTTTGTGTTTGTTTAAAAAAATCGGTCGTTAGGATTTTAAAAAAACCCGCGGTTATGACCCGTTGGCAAATCCATAAGTTGCTATAAACCTTCGACGAATCTGTGTTTTTTTGGCAACGAAAACCTTTTTTCCGGTTTTTTTTGTGACGAAAACATTTTTCCGGGAAAAACGGAGAAAGGACCTGAACGTAAGAAGCAAGGACTTGTTTGTTATTTTTTTGGACCTGTTCGCTATTCTGAAAAATTAGAAAAGGGCTTGTTCGTGATTTGAACTTAACGGGAGGCTTTTCCGTAAAATACCGCGCCGGGGACCCAAACGCGAAGAAAAAAAATTATCTTTGTCTCACAAAAAATCGCGAAGGACCTATCCGTAATTTTGAAAAAATGGAGGGGGTTTTTCGCGAAATGCGCAGCGTGACAGGTGGTTGGCCTGGTTGCTCTCGCTTTCTTCCGCCTGTAATAGATGGAATATTACTTTTTATATCTAATTTCCTTACTAACATAATTATAAAAATAGCTCTCTCACCTACTATAAAAGAGCCATAAGGCTAAAAAAGTGATAACTTTTCTACTTTACACCCGCACCTTTGTTTTTCAACTCTTGGTTAGGGCTAGCAAAAAGATAAGTTATGGGCCGAATCAAAATTATAATTAACAAAATTGCTTCGATTACAGTAGTTAATGAATTTAAAATTGCAATGAGTATAATCGGAACGGAAAATTGTTAACGAGGCTCTGTTCGATTGTAGCCTATTTAGCTTGAATTTTAAATAACCACTTAAATGATAAATAAAATAATTTTATGTCGAATTATGTCAATTTCGAAATAAACTTGATAACAACTTGTTAAGTTTGATAGCCAACCCTACTCTTAGGTCCGGTCGTCTAGATCCATAGTTGAAGTCGATCCTCATCCATCATTTGCCCTATAGTTTCTTTAGCCCTTGAGGGCAAACTTCAGTTAGATGCAAGAGACTTTACAAATGTTTGTCCAAACAGGATAGATCATTAGCTGAATAGATGATGTGGTTTCAATCATTTTCTTGTAATAGCACTGATGCCACAAAAGTTGAAGAGTCAATTGATTGTTAATCCTTTTGGACACTTTTGCCCATATCTTCCTCCCCTGGTTGCTCTTTTCTTTTCTTCCTTGCTCTAAACCATGGTCAATCTGACAACTTCCCAGTGGTCTCCCCCTTCCATGTCCACCAATGCTCGCTGATGTCCCCTCCCACACCCATGAGGCCATGACAATGCCATCCTTCCTCCTCCCAGACCTCCTCCACCGCCGGCATCGTCCTTCTCCATCCTACCCCATCAGGTCGCCACCGCCTAGTCTTCTTCCTCTTCTCCACCGCCGATGCCAATAGTGACATAAGGTGGTGCTGTGGGTGGTAAGCATGGCTACATCGACGAACTTCCACTTCTGAACATTGTTGACATCCCCTATGTTAGTCCACTCTGGCTGGTGCAATAACAGTTGTATACTTTAATTTGGGAGTGTCTCACTCTAGGAGATACAAGCTCTCTCATCGTCAGCAAACCTCCTGCACTTCTGCTTAGGGCTCACCCATGCGCCACCTCGCAATAGAGTTTTAGAAATCTTGTATGAGCGTGTCGTTCTCTAGAACAAGAGGATAATCATTGTGGCGAAAATGAGAGGGGGAGGTCGCTGAATTGGCCATAGCCATAGCAAGGAAGAGAAGAAGATGAATAAGAGAGGAGGAAGATAATGGTAAAATTGTCCAAAATGACAAATAATCAACTATCTCTCTAACATTGTAGCATCAGTGGCTTACAACGTAGCTTCTGGCAAATGATTGCAACCACATCATGTGTGGGCAATTGATGTATGAGCAGTACTTCAATACATTCCCTTCTAATACAAGTTATATAAATTTTAAAGCAAACGAAAAGATAACATTTCATTTATGCTTTAATATTTTTGCAATTATCAAAAAGAAAAATATAAAAACACCCCTCATGATGTATTCTCATTTAGGATTGTAAGCCAGAAGTAGAATTAGGATGGGCCGCAGCCCACGGAAGTTCGGCGACGGCAGTGGAGATCACCAGCAGGGAATCCTGTCCTCCTCCTCTCTCTCTCTCTAACTGAGTCTGGACTGGAGCAGAGTCGCGCCGCATTGGGTGTGCAACGGACCGCGGAATTTGTTTAGAGAGAAGAGATTTCCCGAGATGTCCTTTCTGTGGGAAGAAATTTCAAGGCCAGGTAAGATTAGGGAGGATGATTGGTGCTTCCTTTGCTCACGCATTATTCACGCGCACAGGTAGCGATAGCATACTGATTGATGTTTGGTGTCTGAAAAAGGTAAAATCCTCCTCCGCTCTGGCATCGTGTGGTTTCAACCCAACATCAGCATATACAGCAGCATAACGTTACACCTGGTTCATCCCAAGCTGAGCCGTAGCAATGGGCCCGTGACGGCCAACGTTAGAGCAAACAGCATCAATCGCCTCAATTTCCCTCCATTCACATCCATCTTCTGTCAGTCGGTCAGTGCCTCTCCGGCTGAGCCCTTCGCAGCTCATTCTCACTGGTTTTGTGGTACTAGAGTCTGAGATATCATTCTGAACATCTTCCTCTCGTTTTCTTTTACCCATTCAGAATTTCTGATATGGCCATGCAAAGGAGTAAGACAAATTCCCTTTGCTTCTAAGAGCAATGCAATGCTTAACAGACGAGGTTTGTTTGGCTGAAAATGCACCGACTGACCCCTACAAAGCCAAATGTCATAAGCTCATGTGTCCATCACCAGTTGTCGTATTGTCAGGTTGAACTTAAAATTGTATCACAGTTGAGAAAATAAACAAGCTCTGACTACCACAATGTAGACCATACACCACTAGTCTTGGAGATTTAAAGGTTATACAATAATAAAGCATTTGCCTCCAAACAACAACAACAAATGGAATTTCATAAGGCAGTGCACTCCTGAAGAAACACCAACCCCTGACGCCAGTGAAGCCCACCCCACGACCTCCTCCCCACCGCTGCTACCTCCTGATGTGGCTGTCGGCACTGATGCCGCCACCTCCGTGCTGCCTCCACTTTCCCCACCGCCACCGCTCCTTTCCCGTTTCTGGCAGCGGTGTCCATCACCCCAGCCGCCTCCCAGTGCTCCGCATTTGTCAACCCTGCCTACCGACAGCCACCGAAGTCCATGACCAATGGCACGCTTGCCACCTCGCCGCTGCCACCGACAGCCAATCCTCCTATCACCTCGGCTTCCCTCTAAATCCGGGCCCCGGTGAACCCCAAACTATAACCCGATGAACCCGAGCCCTAATCCGGTGAACCTCGCCGCCACTTGAGAAAGACCTCATCGGTCGCACTAATCTCCAAGCAATTCACAAGGTTAGAAATTCAAATGATTTAAACAAAAAATATCATCCGCATGATGTAAAGCAATTCTGCCAACACTATTAAATATTGTGTAAGAATTGTGAATAAATTATGTGACAACACATCAAACAGTGTGGACGTCATGATATATGAATCCAAAAACAAAGGGGGAAAATGGTGGACAAAGTTGCGGATAGATAAAAATATCCTCTAACTACACTATTTGCTAAATGTTTATCCCTTTCCCTCCTAATACAAGTTACACAAATCTTAAAGCAAGTGAAGGGTTAAGTAATCATCATCTATCATTCATTCATACTTTAATATTTGTGCAACGATCAAAAAGAAAAACATAGAAGCACCTCTCTAGAAATAAAAACACATTAGAGTATCTCACAAGATTACATGCACGGCACTATATTGACTGGCAGGAGTTCTATTTACGCAGTGCCACCAATACAGCTAAACTAAGCAACAAAATGACAAAAGACGTCTTTGGTATTGAAATAGCCTCTCTGTTAATATCATAACAGCAATATTTTCCTAGAACTTGTAAAGATTCTCTTTAAACAACTTCATCGCACAATAATGACAAACTGGGCCAAAGGAAACAAATTATTACTTTCTAAACAATGTAATATTCAAGTTTTCTTTATAAACAGACCTGCATGACAGGAAAATTAGGATAGTAACTAAGATGGCATCTGAGAAAGCAGAATGCAAATTAGGTTTCAACAAATATACCAAAATAACCACAGAAAGATTTCCGTACATAAAACATGCGAAAATAGTAATGTAGTAAAAATTCCATGGCACTTTAAATCCACACAAAGTATTTTACAATAGGGTCACAAGCCACCTGATGGCCTTTTGAAAAACTAAATAGTTGTCAAAGCGCTGCTTAATGTTGAAAAGAGAGGATTGAGGAAATCAAAGTTCTTATGAAAACTTTGGCCGCTTGAGTAATTGAGTTTCCAGAAACAGCTTAAAACAGCAAGTTTATAAGTGCGAAGCAGGAACACGGAGAATCATCTGGCCACAGTAAACTAGTTATAAGCATCCTGTCAAATAGCAAGATGAACAAAAATAAGTGAAATACTGAAATGATTCTAAAAAATAGTATTTTAAAATGCAACAAAAAAGACCTGTTAAAATAAAGACACAATTTGTAGTTTGGGCTTTGGAGTAGCAATTAAAACAAGTAACACGAAAAAGGTTAGGGAAGCAATCAAATGTTACAACTTACAAGCTGCGTACAGGAAAACTGCATATGCATGTAAAACAATGTTAAGAGCAAAAGTAAGTGACATAACGGAAATGACAAGGCTTGTCATGAACCAAAATATATTTGCTTGCAAGCGATTACAACCAACCAAGGAAACTATACAACCACAACTAGGAATCTGTGACTAAATCCCAGAGTCAAACATAAATAAAAGAGTAAATTTCACAAAACTACGAGTTTCTTGTATAAACTATAAAAAAAACTACAGGTTTTAGATTCTATTTCACGAAACTACAGATTTTAGGATAATTTCTATCACAAAACTATAGTTTTTAGAACTGACGGTTTCTTGTACCATGATAGTATGAGCCCACATGGCAGCCTCACGCGCCAGTGAAACAGGAAATGGGGGCACATGAGGCTGCTATGTGGGCTCACACTGTCAAACCCATTACAAGGAATGGTCAATTCTAAAACATGTAGTTTTGTGACACAAGTTCTACTAAAATCTATAGTATCTGTAGTTTTCTGAGTTCCTACAAGAAACTTGTAGTTTTGTGAAATTTACTCTAAATAAAATGAAACAAAGAAAGAAAAATTAAAGCGTAAGAAAAATTAAAGCGTCATATAACTACCGAAGAGCCCCAGATATTCAATAAAACTCTAGCTGCAATGACCTATTCATATTTTCTACTAATATTTGTCTATAGTTTTATTTCTTGGATCTCATCATCAATCTCAGCCCAACTAGCCCTAATGTGGTACATTTAATACCAGTGATCCCCTAGGCGCTAGGCGGGTGGCATACTGGAGGTGCTAGGCAGCCGCCTAGATAGGATAAATAAGCTAGGTGTGCTAGGCGGGAGGGTGTAGCCTAGCACCTAGGCATCCACCTAGGGAACAGTATGTAATACAATTATTGGAATGACCTTTTTAACACTAATAATTTCTCAAAAGTCACAATTGAAGTATTCATTGCTCTGATATACCAGGACTACAGTTTCAAACAGCTAAAAGAAGGCTACTTTCTGAATTTTTGAGTTCATATTTCCATATGTGGACCATAGTAATGCATTAAGGATATCCTAAATTTCATTATGAACATAAAGCGTCTAAAATTTAAAACCACAATAACAAAAATAATATCTTAGCTTATGAAAATGCAAATGGAGTTTAAAGAAGCAAAGCAAAAAAGAGAAGAACAATATTGCAAGACTAATATCTGGGTAAAAGTAAAGCTATTTTTTAAACGAATAAAGTAAAACCACAAGACTAATTTCTTGATGTGAAACAGACATCAGAACTATGTGTAGCTTCCTTCAGTTAGGGCACATCCACCAACCAAATCTTACCTAATGACCCATGTAATTTCTTCCAGGGCCGCCTCGCGGTGCACCGCCATACCCACCACCACCACCATAGCCACCCAAATAACCCCCTGGCATCCCAGGAACACCACTACCACCCAGTGCTCCAGAAGCTCCTGGGTTAGGCACCCCTGAACCATCGCCGCCAACTCCCAGGATGTTGTTCAGACCCAAGCCTGCCCCTTGGGTGGCAAGGAAAGCTGTCAGGGCCTGTCCTAGTGCAGGATTCATCCCTTGGCCACCAGATACACCTGCAGGCAGTGAAGCCAAAGTGGATGGCGGAGGTGTCATCCCATGACCAACAACAAGACCAGTACTGCCGGGCAGAGAATGGCTACTAGCTCCATAACCAGCAGCCCCTTGCCTTGAAGCGCCAGCACCATAAAAGCCTCCAAGTCCTCCTCCTTTGTTAGGCTTCGGTCCATCAATCGCCTTCTGACAGTGCAGCACAACTCCCTCAAAATGCTTGTGCGGCTCCTGAAGCACCTTCTTTGCACTCTCGAGAGTTTTGTAGACAAATAGCGCAAAACCCTTGGGCTTCCCAGTGACCTTGTCGAGCCCAAGCGGGCCCTCCTCAATCTCACCATACTTCGAAAAGAACTGAAGCAGTTTCTGCGGGTCAATATCCGCACCAACATTGCTGACAAAAATCTTCCGCTGCGTGTACTCCGACACTGGTGGCAGTGTCAATGTCGCTGGGGCTGGAGCCGGAGCTGCCGCAGGGTTGTTAAACGCACCACCAGGTGGGACAGGGCCGACAGAGGCGAGCTGGCAGGCGGTGGTGCGGTTGCCGATCTTCTTCTGGGGCTCTTGGAGCGCAGCGCGGGCGCCGGAGCGGCGGCGAAAGAGGATGAAGCCGTAACCCTTGCATTTGCCGGTGGCGCGGTCAGAGACGACCTTGAGGTCCTCGATCTCGCCGTAGGGGCTAAACGCCTCGGTGAGGGTGTCCGCGGTGGCGTTCCAGGCGAGGCCGTGGACGAAGATCTTCCGCTGGGCCGGCTCCGCGTCGGCCGCGCGGTGGACGGCCTCGAGAACGTCGCCGTGGCCGACGGCGGCGTCGCGGAGCAGCTCGACTAGCTGGTCCTTGGGGAACGATCCCAGCAGCGCCTGGATCGAGGCGGGGTCGCTCTCGCGCTCGTCGTCCTCGTCTTCCTCCTCGTACTCCTCCACCTCCTCCTCGCCCTCCTGGGACTGATTCACCTCAGCGCGCTCGGCGGTGCCGCCGCCGCCCTGGGTTAGGGTTTTGGAGGAGGGGGCGGGATCCTCGGCTAGGGTTTCGGGCTTAGAGGAGGGAGCCACGAGCCCGGCGGCGAAGTACCTACCGGCCGCGCGGGGCTTGGAGCCGAGCTTCCTCTTCTTGCCCATGGCGACGGCGAGGCGGGATGGGCTAGGGTTTCGACGGTCTGGAAGGGCAGGGAAGGGGATGGATGGGCGATGACTCGTGGTCGTGGGCACGCGGTCGCCGGATGGTTCTGGAATCTGGATTCGTTAAAAAAGAGGGCCCAAGAGGCCGGCAGCATTGCTATTCTAAAAAGGCACTGCCCGGTAAGCCCAAAACGACTGTGGTTGAACAAGTTGTAAAATAGAAAGTGCTTCCCTCCAGGGTTCGCAAAACCACGGTTCGACCAACCATGGCGGCCCGAGAAGGAAAACCGGTCAGTAAACCATGCAATTTGAATTTGAAATTCAAAATTTTTAAAAAAATTAGAAAATTTTATCCAAAAAAATTGTAAAAGTAGTATTAATTTTTCTATGACCCTGATGTAATTCTTTTTTAAAAAAGTGAAGTTTAGAGATGTTTATGAGCATTTGAAATCTTAAAAATAGAAAAAGTAAAAAAAAAGAAATGTGGCCTATGGGGCTGTTGCGGGCCGGCCAGCCCAACGCCCAGCCAGCCCATCTGGACCCACCCCGGCTTTGGCACTTACCTTCATGAGTCGACCGAGCTACGCTGCTCCAAACGACGCAATAATTCACTAGCACTTTCCCCATTCCTTGCTCCAGGCGACTAAGGCTGCGCCGCCGCAATCCGGCCGCCAGAAGGCTGCTAACCACCGACGAAGAGCCGTTTCTCGCGCGGTATAGCTCGAAAACCGAGCGGTTTTCTCGGTTTCTCACGACTCCAGTGAAATCCGAGCGCAGCGACGAGTTTCGCGATTTCAGGTACATTTCTAGCGAGTTTAGTGGCGATTTTAATTCAGTTTAGTGCGCTAACCGGTCGTCGGTAGTAGTAGTCAAGTTTTTAAGCTTTTTTTTTTTTTGAAAACGCAAGTTTTTAAGCTTTTAAATCATATGTAATCTGCCCATGATCGATAGATAGGCCTTAAAATGGTATAGAAGTATAGAACCATCCCAAATATTTATACAGTTTATTTTCCCTCTCTAATTTTGGTTGTCGCATATTACAAATTTCAATGCTATCATGAAAAATGATATTGATTTTTAGCTTAGCTGAAGTATTCATTGGTGTTGTAGTTGTATAGTGCACAAGTCATGCCACTTGTATGTTGTACTTGGGCAAGGGATTTGTAGCCTTTTGTGATAAATCACTTGTGCTAACATTTCATTTGCACCACTATGTAACAAATGTTTAGCTTCTTCACATTGCAAACTAAGATATTGATGTCATGTATTCCCTAAAATAAAGTGGATAATGTTCTTACTTCTAGCCATGACAATTGTCCAGGTAGCTCATATGATGTAGAGCTCCATTATTTTACACATACATGTTTTCTGATCCCATGAGGTACATGGCACTTTCTTTGTTCTTTTGACTAAACAATGGCATCTTGTAGCGTGTTCTAGTTCTTTGGCTTATTTTTGACTAAGCAGTCACATCTTATAGTGTGTTCTTGGTTCTTTGGCTATACTTACTATTTATTTTGTTCATAAATTTGAGCACCAATAGTTGTTGGAGTATGCTTACTTTCATTGTATTGTTTTAACATATGGCAGATGTCGACGTGATGTGGGAGTACGGCGAGAAGATGGGTGCTGGATTTTGATGCAAGTACTGTCTTAAAGAGAAGAAAGGAGACGGTGCGACCCGATTCAAGCAACACTTGGCAGGACGTGGTACAGGTGTCGTCCATTGTAGTAACATTCCAACGGACATTCGTGAGTACTTTCAACGTAAGTTGGACAGGACGAAAGATAAGAGGAAGGAAATGAGAGATGAGATGGTGAGAAAAGAAGCAGCAGCAGCTGGAGATTCCCCACCGAGTCGAAGTGTATACTCAGAGTACATGGGTGATGCTGATGAGGAGGCCCAACTGCAGCATGCTATGGCTGCCTCTAGGGCGGAGGCAGAATTTAGAAGCCGGGCAAGTAGGAGGTATGAGCACAGTGGTGGCAGTGGCTCCTCCAGGGGAACTGGAGATGATCGCGGTCCGTTGTCTAGGTTGTTTCGCAGTTCGTCGTGTCGAGACAGGCCACCGGTGGTAGGAGATTACAACATTAGTTCAGCCCGTGCCCCGGTACAACCAAGGATTGACACCCATCCATGGACACAGAAAGGGAAGAGTGGGAAGGAAGTAGTCCATGGCGGGTGGGCCAGATGGTCTAGTATCGCAGGACGGAAAGCAGATAATCCGTATTTTATTAGCATCATACGGGAAATACAAAAATACACTAAGTGAGATTTCAAATAGTCGCCCAATTGTACGCCGATTCATAGCGAACATTTATGTGTTCATCTGCAGGTGAGGGTATCCTGTCCCCCACTGGCCGAGATATAGATGGAAAATATTTAGATGCCAACGAGGTAGAAATTAAGAAAAGCTTCGCAAAGTTCATGAAGGAATGGCCGACACGCATAAGTACAATAAGCTTTATGATTTACTGTAATGGCACAATGTTTTTCCACAAATCCGTTGATACCACCGGTGGCTCCTAGGATGCCTCGTACTTGAGAAATGTAACTAATTTTGTTTCTACTCTTCTGAAGTTAAATTAACGTACACACAATGTAACTGTCATACTTTGTTTTGTTTGATCACGCAGAAAATATATTATGTAGTAAATGAGGTGTGTCGGGGATTGGATAAATTACCATAAGGACCATTGTGCCAGGCAGCCCTTCTTCGTCCGACCATGCTTCTCTTTGATGTCATCCCAAAGGAAGATCCTCGAGTAGACCGGCTGCCGACCATACCCATCCGCGAACATGCGGCTTAGTCCTCCGAACATGGTTGCTCGGGCTGACAGCCAAGGTCGGCCACGACCAAGGAAGATCCCCGAGCATGCCCCGAAGGTCATGCTCGGGCTGTAAAGGCGACGTGACAAAAGCTGCGATAGCCGTTGCGCCACGACTCGGGCCCATCACATCCACGACGTCGCGTGGCGAAAATCAAGGGCAGTTGCTGCCATGCGAGGACATGTAAGGGCGTGACATTCAAATGTGGTCGTCGTAAACCGCCTATAAATACCTCCTTAGAACACACCAAGAAACAAGGGATGGGGCAGAGAGGACACACACCATCTTAGAGAAGGCATGTACAAGCATAGTAATACCAACACTCTTTTGTATCGAGTATAGGCAAAGCTAAACCCAGTAAGGCCCTTGTAAGCATCAAGATAACAAGCAAAGAGACATTGGACGTAAGGTTGTTATCTCGATCGTGAGAGACCCAAACCAGTATAAAAATCCCCTTGTTCGCCGCCCTCTTCAGTAGCTCGACTTCCTTACACGGCATTCTTCGGACGCTGGCCCTCTGCGGGAAAAGGGGCTTGGTTGATCTCTCAATCAACAAGTAAGCTCGGCGAGGGGCCTGTTCCCCAAGCACCGACAGCTGGCGCCGTCCGTGGGGATCAACTGGAGAATCCTTTTCGTGGAGAATTCCTGAAGATGCCGAATTCTCAAGACGGTCAAGACCTTTGCGTCCTTGATGACGTAGAAGACGATGATATGTACTACGCCAATGGGGGCATGGCGATTCTGGATCGATCCGAAGACCACACCGAGCCAGAGTCTTTCCACGATCGCTGTAAGCGCGAGAGCGCTTCCTCGCTTCATGACAAGTTACCCTCACAGGTGATGAGGAAGATAATAGCCTCTATGACGGTCTAGATATCCCCGATCATCTCGAGCCCAATTATGAAACATCATCACGAGAGGACTCCATGATGTCACCCTCACGGTCTCCGTGCTCTCGCAACGTCAACATGGTGGGAGAGGCGGAAATCCCTGAGGAGGAATCCTCAGGGGCTGCTCGTCATCGCCGCTATGAGGCCGCCAAGAGCCATCTTGAGGCGTCCCTCGGTAGAACCCTGGCGAGTATCCGTTGTCAAACTCGAGAGACAGGCGCTGGGGCCGGATCTTCAAACCACGGAAGTTCTCGTGGGCTCCACTCCCCAGAGCATGTGCGTGGCCATCAAGCAAGATCGCCCCTTCCCGTTCCACAGAGTGTTGAATGGTTGCGGGCTATGGCAATAGTCGTACGCGACCTCTGGGATTTTCCTGATCCGGTGGACCTGGAAGCAATGGACGCGGCCGTAGCCAAGAATCTGGAGAAGCTCGCCACCGACATAAAGCTTTTGGGGTCCCCGAGCAGCAAAGGCGCCCGGAGTATTTCCCAAGACGTTAAACTCCATCTTCCTATTCGCCCCAAGCATGATGGGCCCCAGGTTTTTGCTCGGGAGGGCCGCAGGAAGCATGGCAGGTACCGCGATGATACTCGGAGCGATTCCCGAACTGCCTCGTGGGGCTAGAAATGTGCCCAATCCAGCCGTGGGCACACCGAGTTCTCGACCTCGGGGCGGTCGCCGCTGCGCCGACATAGGGAAGTATTTACTCGTCTCGGCTGCTGTATCGGAGGTCGTCGTGGCAATGACCAGTATGGTCGACCTGCCCGGAGAGGTCATCACAGTAGCCCGGCCTTCGGATGCCGAGATTTCTTAGCATCCCTCTGTAATGTCTCATGGCTGAGCAAATTGAAGTCCGGCCACATCGAAAGGTTCAACGGTACTCAGAATCCGGACGAGTTCCTTTCAATATACACCACTGTCATCCTGGCTGCCGGGGGGGACGAAGGCGTGATGGCTAACTTCCTCCCCACAGTCCTGGATGGAGCCGCAAGAACATGGCTCTTCAACCAAAAAGAAGGGTCGATCCGCTCTTGGCATCAGCTCAGCGAAGCGCTCCGGGCAAATTTTCAGAGTTATTATACCGCCGGGCAAGGAGCGCGACCTCGAGCATCTGATCTAGACCGAAAACAAGCCTTTAAGGCACTTTGTTCAAAGGTTCATTAAGGTGAGAAATTCCATACCCAATATTTCAAATGAGGCGGTCGTCCGAGCTTTCAAGTTCGGAGTTCGGGATATCCGCTTCACACAGGACCTGGAGATTCACCCTGACCTATCGGCCAACGAGCTGTTTCACATGGCCGACCGGTACGTGAATGCCGACGAGGTGGTCCAGTGGAAGAAGATGCTGGATGAAGGGAAACTCCCGCCTCAGTCGGGCCTGGAAGGTCCCACGAGCAAGAAGAATCAAGGCTCCGTGGAGAAGAAAAAGTTCAAGAAACAGAAAAGGCCCTTCGCGCCGAGCATGGTGGCGGCGATCGAGCATCACCCGCCACGGGCTTCAGAGCCACAGCAGCGCGGGAGGGGTAGGGGGTGCCCGCCTCAGCGGCACAGCGAACACAAGCGCGCCAACCAAAGTCGCAGTGGCCAAGGTACGCCACCAAGTGACCGTTTCTGCCCGCTTCATCAGGCGCACGGGCACGACCTTCGCAATTGTAGAACTTGGGCATTCCACCTGAAGTAGTTCTATAGCGGTAAGGGCCCTATGCCCACGCTCCCAGAGCAAGAGGAGAATGGTAAGGCAAAGGGAAAAGGGCCCGCAGTCGAAGACGATTAAGATATGGAGTACCAGGAGCCTCGCAATCATATTGCAGTTATATTCGGGGGCTCCTCCGCCTACAAGTCCCGCAGGGACTTGAAGGAGACGGCGCGGGAGGTGCACCATGTCGCGCAGGGCAAGCCTCCCGTCCAGCAGCTCAGGTGGTCCGAGTTGCCTATTAACTTCTCCAAGGACGATTGTCCCCTTGGAATGACCAAGCCTCAAAGGCTCCCTCTGGTCGTGAACCTGACCATCAGTAACACGACGGTGGGGCGAGTCCTCATCGACGGTGGGAGCTCCCTGGATCTCATAGCCGCCAGGGTCCTGGACAAGATGCAGGTGCCTCGGTCCAAGATTAAGAACATCGCAGTGCCCTTCTTCGAGATTGTCCCGGGCACTTCGATCAAACCCCTCGGCCAGATCGTCTTACATGTTACGTTTGGAAGCCCGAGCAACTTCCGGACAAAGATGATCACTTTCGACATGGTCGACTTCGAGCTGGCCTACAACGCCATCCTCGGCAGGCTAGCCCTCGCCAAGTTCATGGCCGCCACGCACCATGCATACCAATGCCTGAAGGTTCCCGGCCCCAAGGGCGTAATTACCGTAAGAGGGAACCCGAAGGCGGCCTTGAGTTGCGACGAGAGATCACTCGACATGGTCGGGCAGCTGCCTCAGCGGGATCCCGACCAAGGACCGCAGAAGTCCCATCCGAAAGTTGCCCTCCAGCCAGGAGGAGAGACCAAGGTAGTGCCGCTAAGCAGCGAGGACCCGACCAAGGTCGTGCATTTGGGATCTTCCTTAGATCCCAAATAGGAACTCGAGCTCATCACTTTCCTCCGGAGGAGCGCGGGCGTGTTCGCTGGGAACCGTCCGACATGCCCGGAGTCCCAAGGGAAGTGATTGAGCCTGAGCTAAGCTATTCGGCACGATAAAAAGCACATGACGCTTGAAGCTCGGTGTTTTCCCCGGAGAAACAAGCAATCATCCGGGGTAAACTCGACAAACTTCTCAAGGCCGGCTTTATTCGAGAAGTTGAGCATTCGGAATGGCTAGCGAACCCAGTCATCATCAAGAAAAAAGGTGGCAAGTGGCGCATGTGCGTCGACTACACGGGCCTGAATGCCGCTTGCCCTATGGATAATTTTCCGCTACCTCGAATAGACCAGTTGGTCGACGCAACAGCGGAATCCCAGGTGATGAGTTTCCTGGATGCCTATTCAGGCTATCACCAGATCGGCATATTACCCGAGGATGAAGAGAAGACTTCCTTCATCACTCCGATTCAAGACGATTACGTTACCGACCATGTCTTTTAGTCTTAGGAACGTTGGAGCGACCTTCCAGCGTTTGATGCAGAAGACCTTCGTGGACCAGATAGGGCGAAATTTAGAGGTCTATGTAGACGACATTGTGGTCAAAAGCAAACTCACCTCGGGTCATGTGTCCGACCTTGAGGAGACCTTTTGTAACCTCAACAAGCATCAAATAAGGCTTAATCCGAAAAATGTGTCTTTGGGGTAAAAGCGGGCAAGGTGCTTGGCTACATGATCGGTCGCAAGGCGTCGGAGCGAACCCAGAGAAGATAGAAGCTATTGAGAAAATGCGACCACCCAGCAGTATCAAGGAGGTCCAGACTCTGACCGGACGCATGGCGGCTCTAAGTCGCTTCATCTCTCGGTTAGGCGAGCGCGGGCTGCCTTTCTTCAAGGTGCTCTGCAAGCACGACGGCTTCACATGGACTGTAGAAGCAGATCAATCCTTCGAAGAACTGAAGCAGTACCTGTCCGGCCCATCCATCTTAACCACACCAAGGTCGGGGGAGGACCTGCTCTTGTATTTGGTAGCAACCCTGCAAGTTGTAAGCGCCGTGCTGGCGGCCGAAAGAGATGGAGTACAACGGCCAATTTATTACGTCAGTGAAGTCTTGCATGGACCAAAGGAGCGGTATCCCGAGGTCCAAAAGCTGCTATACTCATTACTCATGGCTTCTAGGAAGCTATGCCACTATTTCCAAGCTCATAAGGTCGTGGTTCCGACCAACCTTCCGCTTAGGGAGATCCTAAGAAACCAAGATGCTGGTGGCCGCATAGCGAAATGGGCTATGGAACTCGCCGAGTTTGATATTCATTTCTCAGCTCGCATGGCGATCAAGTCTCGGGTTTTAGTGGATTTCGTAGCCGAATGGACGAATCCAGCCCCGACCATTGACAAGTCCAAGGAATCCGAAATAGATCGTTGGACCATGTACTTTGACGGATCTCAAGCTTACGAACACTCGGGGGCTGGTGTCGTGCTAGTATCCCCTCAGGGGGACCAGCTCCAGTACGTCATCCAATTGCACTTCACCGCGACCAACAACGCGGCGGAGTATGAAGGCCTCTTTGCCACTGTGGCGTGCAAAGCGCTTGGGGTCCGATCGACCAGAAGAGGCGATTTGCAGTTGGACATCAACCAAGTTAACAAGGAGTATCAGTGTTCCGATAGCTCAATGGCGCTTTACTTGGTTGAGGTGAGGAAGATGGAGTGGTACTTTAGAAATTTCGAAGTACTCTACATTTCTAGGAAGGACAATTTCCTAGCCGACCATCTCTCCAAGGTTGGTTCCTCTCAGATGCCCGCCCTACCAGGGGTGATTGTCGAGCATCTTTACAAGCCCTCCATTCCCTCTGTAGAGGAGGCATCGAAGATGAGTGGTGACGTCTCCCTCCTCGAGCATGGTGCGAATTGGATGACGCTGTTCATCCAGTATCTCGCGCATGGGACCTTAAGGAAGAAACGAAAGCGTTCGGCTTATAAGGCGGTCCGTCTGCATAAATTGATCGAGGCACCTTATACGCAAAGGGCACTTGGAGTCCTCTCCAAGTGCATATCTCGGGAAGAGGGTAATTTCCTTCTCGGGATATCCACGAGGAAGCGTCGCGGAGCTCACTCGTCCCTTAGACGCTTCGTGAGCAAAGCCTTCCGATTGGGATACTATTATAATGACCTTAGCCGACGCTTCGGCGATCGTGGGCGACTTGCCCTTAAAGGCATGCGTCTGGCGCTCAAACTATCCATGCCCGCCTTTCCCCAAGTCGAAGGCACACCTCGTGGCGTCGACACTTTCACTAAGTGGCCTAAACTATCCCACTCTCAGGAGGTTTTGGTCGTTGGCGTTTTGGGGTCGACATCACGGAGCCGATGTTCGTGATCTGTCGCAAGTAGACACCCTCTTGGCGGTTGAGCCTAGTTAGATGCGCAATGCTTGCTCATTGCGCATTTTGGCGGACAACCACCGTTCTTCCTCGTCGAGGACTATACGCAAACTTAGGAATATGGGTCAGGGGCGTTAAGGAGATTAAGGCCTCGTGGCGTTCTCTTCTCCGACCTAGCCCATGCTCGCAACTCAGAGAAATCGGTGACTTGGTCGGGGAAGCAACGCGCATTTTTCTAACTCTCCTGCGAACGAACTCATGCTCGCAATATAGGTGCACGACCTTCATTCGTAGCGGGGGATTAGTAGGAACGAGCTACCGAACTAACGCTTTTTCTCAAAAAGGCTTGTGTTGCTGGTGTCTCATTCTAACTTATGATTCTGTTTTGGCCTATCTTTCGTATGATCGTCTTGCATTCGTTATTGTGCTTTGAGGAATCGTTTCTGTTTTGCACTAAGCACGTTCTTCGCTCGACCACAAATTTCATCCCCTTGCCCGATCAAGTGTTCTGCTCGAATCTGTGCCGATCAAACGTTCCGATCGAGGATTGTTCATGTTTTAAGCATGTTCTTCGCTCGGGGATGCATTTAAATCCCCACGAGCGAACATTACGTTTGGGCACTTATGCTATTCCGCGCCAAGACTTGCCCGTATACAGCGGCATGAGTCCTCTCATGGCCTACCCGTTTCTTTCCCTGGACATCTGATCCATGTCTAGGATGCGGCAGTTCGAGCATACCTCGACTGACAGTTCCTCAAGCATTTGATCCATGCTCGGGATGTGATGACATGAGTCCTCTCATGACCAATCAATACCTAGATATCTGATCTATGTCTAGTTTCCCTATGCATCTGATCAATGCATGGGATGCAGCGATGTGGTTTCATTCACAATCTGCTAGTTACCTTTCTCCTAGACATCTGATCTATGTCTAGTTTCCTTGTGCATCTGATCAATGCACGGGATGCGGCAGTGTGGTTTCATTCACGATTTGCTAGTTACCCTTCTGCTAAGCATATGATCCATGTCTAGTTTCCCATGGGCATCCGATCCATGCTCGGGATGAGGTCGTACGAGTTCACCCGTGACCTGCTAGTGTCTCGTTCTAAATCGCGATTCAGTTTTGCCTATCTTTCGGGTTTATGTCACCCATGCTCCGTTCTAACTTGTACTCCTATTCACCCATCTTTCGCATGTTCATTTTGCATTCGTTATTTGCAGGAGATAAACAGAAAGATGCAAAAAATAACAAAGGCACAGGATAAGAGACGGAGTCTTGGATAGAGAACTATACTTTATTCACATCGTCAAGAAGTGCAAAAGAGCAGGAAAAAGAAATCTGCGCAAAGGCCTAGGCAAGGAGACTATTTCCCGGGCCTTGCTCCTCTGGCGCAAGTAAAGCCCTAGTGTCTCGTCGAGCTTGGCCTCAAGATCGAGCACCTTCCGCCGTGCTTCCCATCCTTTGCGGGCCTCTTGGCGGAGCTGCTCCTTCTCTTCCTTGCCTTGGTCAGCAAAATCGGCAGCTTCCCGTGCAATCTGGCCCAGCTCCGCCACCTTCAACTTAAGAACTTGGGAGTGCTGCTTTTCTTGCTCGAGCTTGCAAGCTCTCTCCTTATCCTTGGCGGCGTCACGCTCGGCCTAGCGGCACCTCTCCATGATCAGGAGATCCCTAGCCTTAAGGTCGTCTATCTGCTGCTCGAGCTCGGCCACTTGGGCCTCGTGATCGGCACGAAGCTGGACCAAGACCTCAGGCGGAACTGTCGCCGAGTTGAAGTCCTCTATAGTCTTTTGAAGAACCTGCGACAGAAAAATCTCAGACACCCCCCAGACTCCAAAGGGGAAACTACCACCATAAGGAAAAAGGAAGTATGTTTACCCGACCAAGACGCACGTAGAGGTTATCTCGGAAGATCTTGGCAATGCTCGCTGAAGATCATAAGGTTCCCGGCGACCGTGAGGAAGCTGGTCTTCACTTTGGGCAGGAGTTCGCCGAGGATCTTTGCGTCATCCCGGGCATCTTGATTCGCCCGGGGACATCGCGACTCCCTCTGGCGGGTAGTCCGCTCGGGGTCTTCCTTGTTGTCCGTCAGAGCATGAGGTTCGCTCGAGACGTAGCGACCTCTCCGGCGGGAGGCTCGCCCAAAACCTTCTCATTGTCCCCAGACACGTGGTACACCGGGGGCGTTGTCCCCTTCCTCTGGCGGTGGTCGCTCGGGAGTCTCATTGTCTGCTGAGCATGCGGCTTGCTCGTGGACGGCACAGCGTCCTCCCGAGCATGATGTCTGCTCAGGGGCTCCTCGCTCTTTTCCTGGGTAGGTGGTTACTTTGGGAGGGCGAGCGTGCCACTGAGGGCTGGTCCCTCCAGGGCAGGGAGTTCCTCGGCTCCTTGATCGTGGTCGCCGGCAAGCTCATCCGCCGTCGCCAGGACAACAGCCTCGCTCATCACGCGATCAGCGACGAAGGCGAACTCCCTCTCTAGGACACGATCAAGGATCTTGTCAGCTATTTTTTGGCAATCCGGAAAGGCCCTAGGAGCTATCACGCCCGCGTTAGGAAAGTGGGGTTAGCTCGTGTGAGGGCAAGTAAAACAAGGAGCAGAAAAGAAAACTGAGAATAGTAAGGGCTCGCCGTAATCAAGTCCCTCGTCTTCGGCGGCCTCACCCATTGAAGGGTCGACGTCATCCATGTCGACTTCCTCCAGCGTGACCTGTGGGCTCCGACGCCTCAGGATATAGGGCGCCGCATCATCTTCTTCCTCGAACTCTCTCGTCTGAGAACCTGAGATGGCTTTACCTAGCTTGGCGGGAACTTCGGCAACCTCGTCTTCCAGCGACTTGCGCTCCGCATGACCTTCGTCTCCTCGGCCGACCTCGCCTCCTCATAAGTCTGCCTTAAGTTCTTCGGCAATACTCCTCCATCAGATCTTGGTCACTTGCCTCCATCCATCGGCATACTCCAAATGCGGTTCGGACTCCTTGGTGGCCTTGCCAGCGTCTTCAAAAGCCGGACAGGCGAGGGTGGCGAAAACGTTTGTCCTTTGCCATGGGAAAGGTTTGGAGAAAAGCGCAAGGGTGAAAGAACTTGAAAGTTGGAAGGTTTTGGAGTTTGATTGCAAGACGCGAAGAAAGTCTCCGTCTTGTTCCTTGGTATTTATAGGTGGAGAAGTCGGCGGACAAAATCGCTCCGTCGATTCGTGAACAAGCGTGTGGCGTGGTTTTCAAATGTCCAATAAAGGCACGGTTTCAAAACTATCGAGAACCTTGCCGCGAGGCTTCACGGAGAAGGAACCGTCGCGACCTTTCGCTTCCGTTCCCGAGCCCCGTTTTGGTTGGGCCTAGAGCAAGATGCTTGGCCCCGCCAGAACATGCTCGCTTATAAGCGAGGGTTGCTCGGGTATCGCAGTAGTGTTTCGTTGTGGGATTCTAACTCTATTCCCAAGCAAGGATTGCTCGGATGTTGCAGTAGTACTTCATTGCAAGATTTTTGTTCCCAGGCAAGGGTCGATCGGATGCTACGGTAGTGTTTCGCTGCAGGATTTCAGCCCCATACTAAGATAGTTTTTCGCCACGAGATCCCAATCCCTCTTGTGAGTCTAAAGGCTCAAGAAAATTACCATAAGGACCATCGTGCCCATGACCCTTCTTCGGCCGATCATGCTTCTCTTTGATGTCATCCCAAAGGAAGATCCTCGAGTAGACCGGCTGCAGACCATACCCATCCGTGAACATGCGGCTTAGTCCTCCGAACATGGTTGCTCGGGCTGATGGCCAAGGTCGGCCACAACCAACGAAGATCCCCGAGCATGCCCCGAAGGTCATGCTCGGGCTGTAAAGGCGACGTGGCAAAAGCTGCGATAGCCGTTGCGCCACGACTCGAGCCCATCACATCCATGACGTCGCGTGGCGGAAATCAAGGGGCAGTTGCTGCCACGCGAGGACACGTAAGGGCATGACATTCGGATGTGGTCGTCGTAAACCGCCTATAAATACCTCCTCAGAACACGCCAAGAAACAAGGGACGGGACAGAGAGGACACACACCATCTTAGAGAAGGCATGTACAAGCATAGTAATACCAACGCTCTTTTGTAATCGGGCATAGGCAAAGCTAAACCCAACCAGGCTCTTGTAGGCATCAAGATAACAAGCAAAGAGACACTGGACGTAGGGTTGTTATCTCGATCGTGAGAGGCCCAAACCAGTATAAAAATCCCCTTGTTCACCGCCCTCTTCAGTAGCTCGACTTCCTTACACGGTATTCTTCGGACGCTGGCCCTCTACTGGAAAAGGGGCTCGGTTGATCTCTCAATCAACAAGTAAGCTCGGCGAGGGGCATGTTCCCCAAGCGCCGACAAGGTGGATCCAACAAATGTGTTGCAAATTGTGACGGATAATGGTGCGAACTATAAGAAGGCGTGCAAGTTCATCGCAGCACCGCAACATAATGTGGCAGCCTTGTGTGGCCCACACCATTAATTTGATGCTGAAAGAGATTGGAAAGTTCCCAGATCACACCGCGGTCATTGAGAGTGCAATAAAAATCTCTCGATGAATATACAACCATTCCAAGATACATACTATAATGAAAAAGTATATTGGAGGTAAGTTGGTCAAGTGGAATGCAACTCGGTTCGGCACTAACTATATGTTCTTGGACAGTTTCCTTCGTCGTAAGGACAAGTTCATGCAATGGATGGTTGCCAAAGAATTTCTACACTCTTGCTTTCTTGATACCACCGAGGGGAGGTACGTGTATGGCTGCCTTTCAAACTTGGAATGGTGGGATAATCTTCGATCTGTTGTGAAGTCGGTGGAACCGTTGTACGCCTTCTTGCGATTTGCCGATCAGGATAGAGTGCCCATATTGAGCGAGACGATCCTTCGGTACACCATAGTGCAGCAGGAGTACGATATTTTATTCCATGAGTCTCCATCAATAAGAGACGTGTACGTGAATATGGTGGACCGATGAATAGATGACTTAACGTGCAACACTTATATGAATGTTGGTAATATATTCTTTTCTGCAACATATTACATTGCAGTTGTACATATATAATATACTTACACTAACATGCTTCGTTTCACGTCATACAGTTGTTGCCTTAAACCTAAGGACTGTCTACGCTTAAGACATGACCAACACCTTCTTGCCAAATCTCCGGATGCCTTTGAAACGCTTGTTGATAATACTAAAAGCGCCGCGCAAGCTCTTCATGACGCCAATATTTTCAAAAGGAAGGTTGGATCGTTCTCAACACCTCTAGTCCTTTGGTATTTTTCTTGTACCGTCTCAAATGCAATGGTAATCTCGTTAGTACTAACTATTTTATTCGTTAATTTACAACACATTGGTGGGATGTGTTCGGATCGGACACACCCACCCTTCAACGATTTTTGTATGTCTCGTGTCGCAATGCGGATCTTCTAGCGGTTGTGAGCACAACTGGAGTATATTTGCATTAATCCACACAAAAATCCGCAATCGCCTGTCATACAAGAAGCTACATAAGCTGGTGTACATCAACTACAACCTTCAGCTTCGAATTCAAGCTATAGAAATTCCAAAGTGTTCAAAAGAAGACGATCCATTCCAGCGGCTTATGGAGCTAACATTATGCGACGATACAAACCTGATCCGACAGTGGATGGAGAAAGGAAGATCCAATGATGAATCATTACTTGATGAGGATACAGAGAGTGACACCCCTCTTCCATCACAGCTTATCACAGCTTCGGTTCATCCTACTGAGTTAAGAAAGGACACGTGGGCTGCAACCATCTCTGAATGGGCAGAAGACAGTTGGAGACACTCATACAGGGAAGAGAAAGCATCAATCAGTCCCGAGAAGGGATACAACAAAAAAGGAGAGCATCCTCTGTAGGTGAAACCCATTATGTAAGGAGTAATGACTCTATTGAGGAGGGGGATCGTCAGAGCCCAACATACCAAGAGTCCAATGATAGCAGCTCGAAGACAGACACCGATGGCGGTGGCGACGACAATACCCCCAGACCTACCACGCACTAATTAGAAGAGTCTCAGTCCATCGAATTTACAGGGGAGTCACAGTTCACTTATGCGACACAGGATAGAGATCATGGCGCTTCTCAATCACAAAGGACGACTGTTAAAGGGAAGGGAAAGGCAAAGGCCGCACAAGCACCATAAGATAGCTACGCACTACAAGACAACTATAGTTCCTATAGCGTCGCTGAGATGCAAGAGAGCTATAACTCACATAGCAGCTATGACTACGCCATCCCCGATACTCATGCACAACCTCCCACGCAATGAGTCTATGAGTGGCATGACGCTGACTTTTATGCCATGTTGTATCAACAATGGCAAACGACAAGCATATGGACAGAGCAAAGCTGGCACGATTACAATGCGGAGTTTCTAGCTACACGAAGATTGGCCTTGATGTCCACCGAGAAATACAACGCGGCCAACCAAGTGTTCACGCAACAATACTAGCCGTAACCCCGAAGGTAATATTTTATTTGCATATTTCATTTCATTGCAACTTGATATTATACTAACATAGCGTCCATACAGGTCCAATATGGCATTTGTGTGGGAACAGCGACAAAAATATGCCGACCTTACAACTTCAAATGGAAGGTATCTAAATGTAAATGGTATTGATATTTCAATGCCTATTTTTTTACTTATTGGATTGATATGTGGTTGTTATTGAAATGAAAGGCTATTTGTTCACATATTATTGCTAGAGTCTATATACCTACTTTAAACCTTCAGAGTGTCTAAAATGTAGCAAAGGTCACACCGAAATTTTGTTTCAATTGTATGTTCGATTTTATTGCAAGTAAAATTTTGTATTGACATTCCGTTCATGTAGGTTGAACATGGCATTTTTGTGACAATACAAGAATGACGAAGCTATACCTACTCCACAACTTCAATTGAAAGGTATTATAACTTAAATGGTGTTGACAATTGAATGGTAATGAAATTGCGCATGATTTTGCTATGTGGTTATGTAAATGCCTATTTTTGCACTTGTGTGATTGTAATATTGCAATGAAAGATTATTTATTGACATATTATTGTGAAATGCCTAATTTACAACTTCCAAATGTCTAAAATATAGCAAAGGTCATGTCGAATTTTTTCCAAATTTAAGAGAGATCATTCTGGAGTTTTTTCATGTCTTCATGTACCTTATTTATATATTTTTTTTACATTTTTACTAAAATTTAGCCTTCCCTAGTATTTTACAAATTTTACAATTTTTTTTGCATTTCCCCCCTATTTTTTGTGATTTCCCCATTTTCCCGGTTTTGGCGATTTTCTCCCTTGTTTTGTTTTTCGTCCAAACCAAGCGGTTTCGATTTTTCGCAAAAACCAAGCGGTTTTTCGTCAAAAAACCATGGTTTTCTCGCGCAAGTTTGACAAGGATTCAAAATGGTTTGAATTTGCAAACCGTTCGGTTTTTCGCCCAAACCGAGCAGTTTCGATTTTTCGCAAAAACCAAGCGGTTTTTCATCAAAAACCATGGTTTTCTCACACAAGTTTGACAAGGATTCAAAATAGTTTGAATTTGCAAACTGTTCGGTTTTTCACGGTTTTCATGAAACCAGATCACAAAGGTGAGCGAAAAACACGTTTGAAACGGTTTTGTGAACCCTGCTTTCCTCGCCTATTTGTTTTTAATTTTTGATTCTAGAATTTAGCTCTAAAAGTAGAATAAATAAATTGATTCTAAAAATCTATTTTTATAATCCAGCACATTCATTCATATATATATATATATATATAATTCACAATCCACTTTATATGTGCTTTTAAATTCTAGCTTTTAAAGAATCAACTTATCTACAACCATAATTGTAATTAGATTTTAGAGAATTCAAAGCGAAAACAAAGCCCTTAATGGTGCACACTAGAGAGTTTGGGAGCTTCTAACAAAATCAGGAGTTGGTGAAGCAGGTATTTCTAGCCAAATTTGTGGAGTTGGAGCTGTGGGTACATTAAGAGTGTTTAGGTAGATCATCTTGTTTACATTTTAGACTAAAAATATAAACTTAATTCACTTTATTTTAGCCTATAAGTTTCAGCCTCGAAATGGAGATCCGAGCTCTCTCAAACAGGCCTTAACAAAGGAACTACTATGCAACGCTCAACTAAATTCTTTATTTTCAAATCAGTCGAATTTTTAAGTTTTCGATTTGCTTGAGGATTCATACTCCGGCTGGCTGACGGAGTCGTCTTCTTCTACCACCCAAAGGCTAAAGGGTACTGTTGTGAACCAGTGTCTTCCCAAAAGACACCTCTTCAGTGATCTCATCCAAGGCATAGTTTAGGCAGTTAATCATGTAATCAAGACATAGATTAGGCAGTTGATTAAACAGTTGCTTCTTTGGATTAGGCAACCATTCATAGCACCCTTTGACATGTATAAATACATATGTTGATCAATGCAATAAAAGAGTTCATTCCATACCATTCTGTTCTCTATTTTTCATTTCATTTCAACACGTTATCACGCACGCTACTCTCCAGAAGAGCAAAGGCAGTTGAATAACAACACGATTTCTACGGGAGTCGATCTGATGGAGGAGGAATTGTGCCTAGTAGATAGTTGTACTACTAACTCTATACTAAGGGAAACAAAATATTTCCAAACTCTTACTAAGAGGCAAGGAAATGTTTTGACAATCGTTGAACGCGATGCGATGATAGTTGGTTCTGGTCGTGCCACTATCATGCTTCCTATGGGTACTCAAATCACAATCGAGGATGCACTATTGTATCCTGATTCAACACGTACCTATTAAGTTATAAAGATATCCGCAAAAATGGTTTCCATGTTGAAACCCATGATGACAATAATGAGGAATTTCTCCTCATCACTAAAGATTACGGATATGGCGCATAAACGCTTGAAAAGATTTCCTCTACCGTCTGGATTGTACTACACATACATTAAACCCGTACCACATGTTGCGCATAAGGTAATTTTTCGAATGTTGATGCATTCCAAACTTGGCATGATCGCCTTGGTCATCCCGGTATATGGATGATGAGAAAATTATCAGCAATTCTAATGGTCATGATCTACATGTCGCCAAATTCCCAAAATCATCAGATTTTATATGCACTGCATGTGCAACTAGGAAATTGATTTTGAGACCTTCTCATCTTAAAATCCAACACGAGCCACTTAAATTCCTTGAACGTATTCAAGGTGACATATGTGGCCCCATTCAACCATTGTCTGGACCGTTCAGGTATTTCATGGTTCTTATAGATGCATCTACTCGATGGTCTCATGTGTGTCTTTTATCCACACGTAACCATGCCTTTGCAAAAATAATTGCTCAAATTATTAAACTTAAAGCACATTATCCCGAACACCGATTCAATCCATACGATTGGACAATGTTGCTGAATTTTCCTCACATGCATTCAATGATTATTGCATGGCTTTAGGAATTCAAGTACAAAGATTCTCATCCCATATGTCCATACTCAAAATGGCTTGGCGAATCTCTTATAAAGAGAATCAAGTGGATTGCAAGACCCTTATTACAAAATTGCAACTTACCAACTTCATGTTGGGGTCATGCGGTCTTACACGCGCCGACTTAATTCAATGCGACTAATCGCATATCATCTACCTTCCTCACGCAATTAGTACGTGGAAATATACCAAATATTTCCCATCTGCGAAAATTCGGTTGCGCTTATATACGTCTCGATCTCACCGCCTGCGATGCCTCTATGGGCCCACACAGAAATTGGGGATCTATGTGGGTATCAATCTCGTCGATTGTTAAATACCTTGAGCCCTTAATCGGGGACCTATTCACTACCTAAGACGCCGATTGTATATTTAATGAGGATCATTTCCGGCAGACAGGGGAGATTTCAAGTACCAAAAAATGCCCGGAAATCAATTGGGATGTCAGAGACATCTCCACCTTAGATCCACGTACTCAAGAAACCGAACTTCAAGTTCAGAAAATTATAAATTTGCAACACATTGCAAATAACCCTGCCAGATGCATTTATTGATACTAAAGGTGTTACTAAATCCTATTATCCTACCGAAATGTGCCTGAAAGAGTGGAGGTACCAAATAAAACCATTCAACTCCCACTTCAAAATAAGAGGGGGAGAAGTAAGGCCACGGCTAAGGATGTAGCTTCTTGTAAGCCACAAAAGAAACCGAGGACAAAATCCTCCAAATCAGTAAGTACAAGTCAACCTCAAGTTGATCCACAACCTAGATCAATAGTGCACTCTATTGCTGATCCTGGGACATCGGAATGCCCTAGCTCCATAGTTTTGGGAAATAATGAGCCATCATCAAGGGTGCAAGAAATTTCCACTAACTATATCGATTCTGGAGAATCATATGACCGAAAGACTACAATTGTCGACACTTACTTCTCCACAACAATTGCAAATAACCTCCTAAATGATCCAGATCCCAAGACCATGGCAGAGTGCAAAAAGCGCTCGGACTGGACTCAATGGAAGGAAGCAATTCAAGCCGAGATAGCCTCGCTTAATAAAAGAAAGGTATTCACATCCGCAATACCTACACCTCCAAAAGTCTTCCCTGGGATTCAAATGGGTTTTCATTCTAAACGGAATGAAAAAATGAGGTGGTGAGATATAAAGCGAGACTTGTAGCACAAGGGTTCACGCAGAGACTAAGCATTGATTTCAATGAAACATATTCTCCGGTTATGAGTGGAATAACATTCCGATACTTAATATCATTGGCGCTCAAAATCGTCTATCTTTGCGCTTGATGGATGTAGTGACAAGATATCTTTATGGGTCACTTGATTCGACATATACATGAAGGTTCCTCGATGGAATCCCAATTCGAATCCAAACGCAAATCGCAATATGTTGTGTAAAGCTCAACAAGTCACTATATGGTTTGAAACAATGTCAACCGACTAATGAATTCCTTCTAAAGAAGGATACACAAACAATGATGATTGCCCATGTGTCTTCATAAAAAATCTCCAACAGATTCTCAGATATATCCGTATATGTTGATGATTTAAATATCATTGGCAACTCTAACGATATAAATGAAGCATAATCACCTAAAGACGGAATTTGAGATGAAGGATTTGGGTAAGACCAAATTTTGCTTAGGTTTACAACTTGAGCACCTTCCTCGTGAATCTTAGTGCATCAATCACCCTATATCCGTAAAAATATTGGAGAAATTCAATATGGACAAATCATATCCATCTAAAACACTTATGGTTGTTCGATCTTTAGATATGGAGAAAGATCCATTCAGACCATGTGATGATGGAGAAGAGGTACTGGGACCTGAGGTTCCTTATCTCAGTGCTATTGGAGCGCTTATATATCTTGCAAACTGCACCAGGCCTGATATTGCATTTGCAGTGAACTTACTAGCTAGACATAGCGCTGCACCAACCAAACATCATTGGACAGGTGTAAAGCATATCCTCAGATATCTCAATGGCACAAAGAATCTTGGATTATATTTCGAAAGAAATCAAGATCCCACTATGATTGGATACACGGATGCTGGCTATTTATCGATCCCCATAATGCTAGATCTCAAACAGCTTTGTATTCTTACATGGTGGAACAAATATTTCATGGAAGTCTTCTAAACAGACTCGTAGCTACTTCCACCAATCACTCAAATTATTGCACTATATGAAGCTTCACGTGAATGTGTATGGCTTCAGAGAATGATTAACCACATACAACAATCATGTGGTATTGGTTCTATTGAATCACCTACAATTATCTATGAAGATAATTCTGCTTGTGTTACACAAATGCAAACAGGTTACATAAAGAGCAACATCACAAAGTATATTGCTCCAAAATTGTTTTATCCTCATGAGTTACAAAGAAGTGGGAGATAAACATCTTGCAAACCAAATCATGCGATAACCTCACGATCTTTTCACCAAGTCATTACCATCTTCTACATTCTTGAAATGTGTTCATGGGATTGGTATGAGACGGCTTCAAATTTGCAAGAATCGAGGGAGATATCTCCTAACTATTAACCCGTTCTAACAGATATTACACTCTTTTCTTTTTATGAGTTTTTTCTCACAAGGTTTCTCATGAAAAGTTTTTAATGAGGTAATATTAACACGAGTATATGTCATGTTTTCTGCTTTCCTATTGGGGTTTTAAGGAAACATCAAAGACATGAATTGTCCTTAAACTCGTTTATGGGTTTTTCCTATAATAGGTTTTCTCATACGAGTTCACTAGAGACAATCACTTAAATATATTGATCGCTTTTCTCCTAAATTTTCCCATTGGGTTTATAGGAGTTTTCAACAAGATATCAACATATCTTCTCCTCATATTTTTCCTACAAGGTTTTTAGAGAGGAGTTTAATATATTATGTTGTATCTCCAATTTTTCCCTCTGTGGGTTATTAGAGGAGCTACCAAAGACATAGTGATTTATTAATCACACTTATATATGTCATATTTTTTTCTCCTTATTTTTCCCACCGTGTTTTAAGGAGTTTTGATGGCATATCAATATAATCCTCGATTATTCCAATTGAATTTTAGAGGAATCAACGACGATTGATCTCAAGGAAGATTTGATCAAGGGGAGTGTTGTGAACCGTTGTCTTCCCAAAAGACACCTCTTCGATGATCTCATCCAAGGCATAGTTTAGGCGGTTAATCATGTAATCAAGACATAGATTAGGCGATTGATTAAACAGTTGCTTCTTTGGATTAGGCAACCATTCATAGCACCCTTTGACATGTATAAATACATATGTTGATCAATGCAATAAAAGAGTTCATTTCATACCATTCTGTTCTCTATTTTTCATTTCATTTCAACAGGTACGAAAATGCCAGGTGGAGTTAGCTTTTCCACGAAGACCCATCCCGTGCCGGGGTGCAGCGAAGTCCCGCACAAGATGCAAGAATGGATCATAGAAGGCTATATTATTCCGAATACTTCCCCCGAATCCGAATGCGTTCTGTTGATTCTTTCCAATAAATAAGGACTTTTCTCTGTAAATATTGAGTGTCTGATTCATTATCATATGATAATAATATATTATATTTATTTATTGTATTATACCTTTATACATTCCAGATATAAATAATAGAGTGATCTCAATTTGTCAAGGTCTCGTGATGTATCAATAACCTACTTTTATTCAGCTCGATATTTTTCAAAAGTTTGAGCTGAGCTTAATTGCAATCAATTAGAAGAATAAAAAAAGCATTACTGCATTTCGTAATAGACTCTTTTCCCCTTTCTATTTCGCTTCTTTCTTTTGGTGTGGTTACACTAGATTAGGATTTGGGTTTTATGGTTACACTAGGTTAGGGTTTGGGTTTATCGAGGCCCAACTAAGGTTCAAAATCTTGTAAGATTTCGGATTTTGGTGGGAGCTGAGGTTCCAAATATTTAAGAATAAAAAATTGAAAATTTTAAATTGCTATGATGATTTCAAAAAAAATTCAGCTTTTTAGACCAAAATTACCATAAATTCAACCGGTTTTGGTGTTTTTAGGATTGAATTTCGCTACAAATGTTTTGTGGAGAATTGTGATGCCTTTTATAAGAAATACATGTGAAAATTTTACAAAAAAATACATATACAAATTAAAATGCTTCAAGAAATGGCTCTTTCTTGACATGTAAAACTATTCATTTCTTTCTCACAAGTGCTCTACTAATTTTTGTTTTTAATCCGGACACAACTGAAATAGCAATCTATCATCCGGTGGATAGTAATATCTAGCTAAATTAAGGCACAATGATAGAAACTTGTTAAAACGATTCATCTTATTCTCCGCATTTGTCTCGATAGCTCTTGGTGTTGGTTGTTGTTATTTGGAGTGCAGATTGAGAATGAGTATGGGCCAGAAGGAAAAGAGTTTGAGGCTGTTGGCCAGTCATATATCAACTAGGCGTCTAAGATAGTTGTGGGATTAGATACCGGTGTGGATAATGTGCAAGGAAGATGATGCACCAGATCCAATGGTATGATAATCTGGTCCCATATATTTACTTATGATCACGGTGTCACATGTGGCAAATAAGTAATTATTTTGCCTCGTATTGTTATAGATAGCAAATTTTTCTGTTGAATATGCTCGTTTAGTTAGTTGTATAACTTGTAACAAGTATGTTGGTGCATATTTATGTGGGTTCACTGCAAAATATAAATTCGAATCTAAGGGAACTCGTAATATAAATTTTGGGTTTGTATTGTGCAAATACTTAGGGTTTTGCATTCAAACAGATAGGAAATATAAATAAATGTCTATATGATTTTTTATATTTTTTCCCAAATTTTTCTAGCCTTGGAAAACCATTTGACAAGAGTTTAAAGAAGACTGAAATTTCGATGAAATTGGCCAAAATTTCGGTTTTCTCGGACCCAAAATTGCCCGATTTCAAATTTGGTTTTGAAGTTTTGACCAGATTTCCAAAATCTTATTGAAATTTCGTATTTCGATCCAACCCGAGATGTGACCCAAAAATGAAATTTGAAACCTGAAGCCTAGCCAGTATATAGGTGGAGAGATGACGAAGACCCCACAACGGGTGGCGAAGGCGGCGGTGGCACCATTAGTTGCGAAGACAGCAGCATAAAGGACAATGGGTGGTGGAGGCCACTAGAGGCGACGAGTTTGCATGTGGCGAGTTAGGAGGCAGCAGCGGAAGGAGGCGAGCGGCACTGGCAGCTGCGAGAAGGCTGCTGGTCCTGGGAGCTAGGCTTTTCCTTGGATAGCGGTGATCGTTGGATCTCAATCTAATGGTGCAAAAGTTTTTGACCGGTTTCACTCAGAATTTTGTAGTGTTTTGTGATCACTAACAAAAAATGGAGTACAATTTTGTACATGTTGCTCTAAATTGGAGCATTAGAGATTTGATTTATTTTTTTTTGAAGAAAAAGAGCATTAGAGGACTAAGAAACTTTGGAGGGGAACGATCCTTGTTCATATACTAGATGGGCAGGTTTGCAATGCTACACATAGCAAGATTACATGTTCTATGGTGCGACGTACACCAGAAAAACAAAATTCAGTCTTGTTGCAATAGCGTTTCTTTCAATCAATAATTTAAGCTCTCATAACATACCAGTTAGGTCGTCTTGCTTCATTGGTCATAGTCTGCGGCACCGAGGCCGCAAAAGGAGTAATCTGGATCAGCAGATGATCCTAGCAGAGGAATGTACTCTGATCCTCTCACATGAACACTGAAGCAAGCTGAAACATGTACATACACAGAGTTAAATGTTTACAAACATGTAGCAATAGATTTATCACAAATAATGCAAGCCAGCAAGAATGCAAGATAATTGCTCGTGTCCAAAAAGGTAGTCTGATACAAACCAGCTGCAAACACATGCCTAAGAATATGATAATACCACAAATGTGAATCTTAATATTCATAGTAGGTTGTTCTGAACTAAGTCAAAACACAACAGATTACATAAAGAAGCACTGACAAGGAAAATATTAGCCACAAAAGAATGCAGAGAGCAATACATTCTAAAAAAGAAGTACGCAGAGTAATTACATACAGATAATTGACAAGTAGCAGAAAGACAAGCACCATAAGGATACAGTAACCATATGGAGTGGACAACACGTCTAAGCTATCCCCAATATTTCTGAACCTGGTGTGTTTGAAACATGGTTACACTAAATTGAAGCAGAGATTTGAACTTTTCAGGAAACCAATTTCAAGAATGCCAATATTTGCACTAGATAGTTTGGAAAGGAAGAAAAAACTCCACAAGTTTTTCAACTAAGCTCTTTGAGCCAGAGTTACAAACTATTTTAACAGAAGTGAGCCTCAATTATTTAACAACTGCATCAACTCCACATACTTGTCTTTTCCTTCCTTTTGATACAAGAGTGGAACCAATTCACACAGATGTGCTGCAAGAGTTTGTGTATGAACTGTAATATACAAGTTTATTATTTTAGTAAATATGACTGCAAGATCAAATGCCACGTTGAACACTTCTAGTTTCCTAGCAAATGCTAACATAGAATCAAGTTCGTACGTGAACTTTAACAACAAAAACCTAAAAACAAACCTAGTTCAAGTAGGGACATCCTTAAAAAAATAATGACATAACAAATATCATCAATCATGCAGGTTTGATTCCTGATAAAACTTAACATGGTCATGACAGTTCTTGTTGAATACACAGCCAATAAAGAATGGGATTTTCTGTCAATTATACAAAAAGAAAACACTAGGGATCTAGGATGATGGAACACATCATCAGACAAAAACATGTGATTTAAGAATGAAAAAATAATGCTTAAACATTTCTTAAACTATGCCCAAAGTGGTGGCAGCATCCTTACAAACAAGACAAGCAGAGGGTGGCCAGCTTAACAAATAACAATATAAATCAAGAACAAGAATTTAGCACACTACTTTTAGACATGACATCTTCAGTACAGAAGAAGCTTCTTAAAAAAGCAGCTATTCTAGCACATACACACAATTTCCTCTATTTCTTTTTCTTAGCTTCTCTTGGTGGTAAGCATCAGCATTTTAGATCCGTCTGACAGTCTGGTAACTAAGGACTGGTGCATGTCAAAGAGAATACTAGGCTATATATAGCCTGTATGTATATATAGTTTCACTAAAGTCGAAGATAATATGCATCATCATATTTTAGTTGAGGCATGACTGATATTTTCAAATCAAGGTTATAAATTGTCATGTGCAGCCCATTATGGGCCCATGGAAGTGGCCCATCAATGGGACAGCAGCTACTGCATCATTATCTTATCTTTAGTTATTATCCATTTGTTTAAGAGGATCTTATCTTTAGTTATTATCTATTTGTTTAAGAGGATCTTATCTTTAGTTAATTGGTTAGTCAAGTTGTTACAGCTGGCCCTATATAAGGCATACGACAGATTGATTGGAGGCAACCAATGGAGTAACAGAGAAAGCTTCCCAAGGTTCCTGCCATGCTCTTCCCTCTTTGGCAGGCTATTCTAGGTCAAGTCCTAAACCAATCAGAGCCCTCCTTCGCCTAGTGCCGTTCTACAAGTTGTTGCTGTCTGACCTCTCCCTAACAGATGTTTACCCCACATACATGACATAAATGAGGAATCATCAATAAGTTCAATACTGTTAAGCATCAAAGAAGTGATACCATTCTCAATTTTTACTACACTTTGAAGCATGGTCTCCATCTTCTTCTTCATCTCACTATTGTCATCCATTAGAGGCACCAGAAGGGTCAGCTCCCTGTAAATGTCACGTACAAATGCACAGATGTTTTTGGCATATTCAACTTCCCCATCAGATATACGGCCAATTGCAAGCCTCATTAGCTCTCCTGACAAATCAGCAACCTAAGACATTGACAGCAAACAAATCTCATTAACAGCTTCAAGCAAATTAAAAAAAACATAACTAAATTATAGGTGTATCAGTATATTTACCCCTAAAAGATAGTCAAGTACATTTATCTGCAAGGGTTCAACAGATTTATCACTTAGCTCTAGCAAAGAATCATTAATTTCAGCAAGACTCAATAAAGTGCCAGTCTTGTAAAATCTACAAAATGTTGCAGCTTCAACATATTCTTGTACCTGCAACAGTCAAGACAAACATATTTGATCTGTTGCAAATTTAAAAACAAATGTAAAAGAACGACATTGATACTAACACCAAAGGTATAGGCTCTTCTGAGCTTCCAGAAGTCAGTTCCTTGTAGTTCTTTTACTAATTTTCCAATGTATTGGTTAACCACAGAAGCAAGATCATTTTCTGCCTTTGAAAGAACTTCCTCTTTGTTACTTTTGCTGATTCTGAAACAAATCAATAGTTTATGAATACTTATGAAGTGTAACAACAAATAAACAGGCAAAGCAGTTTGAGGTGCACATGATTTAGCAGGTGAATTACCAACTATAGAACGTAGGTAACTTTAGTTATGAAAGAGCCTTTTGAGATGAGTGTGTGTTATTCTCCAGTGTTGTTCAGCAACATGGAAAGTTGAGACATTAAAGGATAATTTGCACATTAATAGCTCACAGCCCCACACTTTGACAGCTGATCATTTGCAACTATAACTTTGATCGATTCCCAGAATTATCTATAGTTTCTGGCAATGTGCAACATGATGGATATGAATTTTTAACTAAAATCCAGTTTTTGGTCACCTGTGATTTGGAGCAAACAAATACTTCAAATAGCTTCTCATAGTCTGTACAGTGAAACCTACAGGCTTGGGTATGTTTTGTAAAGCCAGCAAGTTGTATTTACAGTAAGACAAATAAAATTTAACTGGAACATAGACATTTCACATTTTTAATATCTTGTAACATACTTATTCATAATAGATCAAGTTTGAGAGTGACCCAAGGGACACTGAGAATCACAATGTCTGCCAAGAGAAACGTACATGAGTTGTTCTCTTCCTTTTTTAAAAAAAAATAATGCGATGCGGCTAGCACAATTGTTTGATGCTCAAATTAAGTAGGTAGTAGGGCTCTGTATCAAACCTGTGAACCTGAAAGATGACCTTTTTGCTGTTCATTGTCACATCCCGACTTGCTTTCACGAGCCTTTCCCTTTTATCATTCTACAGTGATGTGGAGAAGTGATGAGATGATATCAAAGCATTGCTAATTACCGGCCACGAGTACGGAAGAAACAGCCCTACCACCACAACAACTGCTTTTGGTTTGTAAAGGGAGGTATGTGGGTAAGAGAGGCTTCTACCATATAGTTCGAACAACCTTGAAGAGGCATAAATTTAAAGTGGTAGATAATTTAACGCAATTAATTCAGATAAAAGAAAATGGCATGTGGCAAAAGTAAAAAGTTACAACTTTGGCACAAAATCTTACAAACCTCACCATGCACATGTATAATAACAAAGCCCCTCGTTAATCTGGAAACAAAGATGCTAAAAAGTCTAACTTCAATCAGGGGAGAAGGAAGAGAACATCTTTTGCATCGATTGGGTGTGGACTGAGCTTTGCCTGCAGAATACATTCCATGTTGTGTAGGATTTGGTGTAGTTCTGTACATCCACAATAGCAAAGGGGAGGCCCGGCAAATAGGAACTAAAGATTACATTCGTTCAACACAAATGAATTCGCTGCCCACACCGCAAGGTTCATGATCTTGGCTCTCCAAATGTTCTCCTTATACACTAACACTACAAACTGTTCACGCGCGCTCTAAGGGCATTTACAATACTATTTCTTAGATGGTTTCTTAGCATGCCATGTAGGATAAAAAGCTTAGGTGGCAATGAATTAATGTAGAAAGAGAAGGTTAGAGTTTCTTAAACTAGAAATGGTTTCTTCATTAAATGCTTTAGCTAAGAAACCATAAAAAACTGCATTGTGGGTATGGTAGTTTCTTATGCATGCCTATGTGATGAAAAAGTAATAGTTAAATATTAAATGATAAAACCATGTTAAGAAACAATGCATTGTAGCTTTTGTATAAATTAGTATTTCTTAGTGACATGGATGTCTGTGAAACAAGTAGAAGAAACTCTCCATTGGAAATGCCCTAATGTGCAGTACTCAGCAGAGTGACGTGCCTGCCTAATTCGAAATCAGGACTCAGCAGGCAGCAGCCACTGTCGCACCAGTGGTCACCAGGCCTCGTCGGAATTCCTCCGAACACCTAGCACGCATGAGATCTTGGCACCAAATCATACATATCAACCTACAAAGCTCTCACAAACAACTTCCCCAGTTCCCTCTTGGAGCGCATTGCATGGAACCAAAAAAAAAAAAACGAGCAGCGAAAGCATCACCGCACGTCAAGTCCAGGGAGGGAACCAAGCCAAGGAACAGGCGCCGCCCGTAAGTACGTACCAGGGCGTTGAGGTACTCGGCGTGCTTGGCGAACTCCGCCTTCATCGCGGAGCACCCCACCGAGGCCGAAGGAGCCGCCGCCGCAGCAGCAGCCTCGTCCGTGGCCATTGTCCTGAACTTCTTGGGCGCCGAGCAAGCGGGGGACGCTGCAGAGAATGAGACGAGTGAGAGCGCGGGGAGGAGACGCGTGCGGGGCTGAGATGGGGAGGGAGGAAGATGTGGCGGCGTACGCGCAGGAGGACTGGGGCGAAGGGTTTTGCCGGGTTGGGACGCCGCCATGGTTGGGAGGAGGACGCCGCGCAGGTAGACGGGGTAGACGAGGCGGTGGCAGCCGCAAAGAGGCACCATCTGGCCCGCCCCTCGTTTCGGCACCGCACTTTTGAGGCCTCAGAGCGTCGGCCTCGTGTCACTTTGCGCCGTTGTGTTTGTTGTAAATCGTAATCGTTCCCTCACGGTCATTCATCGATCATTCATCGGTACGTCAACAGAAACATAATAATAAAAATTAAAGCACACACAAAGTAAAGAAGTAAAATTCTCCTGTTTTATTAAATTGACTTCTTGTACAAAGAGTACCTAATATATAGAGAAAACCGTAAAAGAAGTGTTCGAATTCGCCCATACATAAAAGATAGAGTTTAACTTAATACGGTTAGAATATCTTATCTCATAACGCTTCCCTTTAGGCAAATACCACGTAATGCACATATTTCATCAAAAACTCCACTCAAAACCCACGGGGAAAAAGATGGAGAAAATAGTACATTGCACTCGCACTTTATGTTGTCCTAATTGCCTCGTTAAAAACCTTTATGTGAGAAAACTTTAGAAAAACTCACTAAAGGAAAAGAGTACAACTTATAATCTTCTAGATTTATATTTAGGATCTTCGGGATCACAATAAGAGTTATAGTTCAAAGGTTTACTCCTCTAAACTTTGCATCTTTCTAAGTCTTTTCATTCCAATGTCTTTAACACATCTTTGAAATGTGAATTTAGACAAGGGCTTAGTGAATAAATCTGCAAGACTCTCACATGACTTAGTTTGAACAATTTTTACCACACTATTCTTTTGGAGTTCATGAGGATAAAAAAGCATATGAGCAATATGCTTCATGATATCGCTTTTTACATAACCTATTTGCATTTGTGCAACATAAAGTAGTATTATCTTCATGATAATTGCGGGGCATCGACGGTTTTAAGGCCACATGACTTCTGGATGTGGTTAATCACACGTCGCAGCCAAACACATTCACGTGAGGCTTCATACAAACTATGATCTCTAAGTGGTTGAAAGAAGTAGCAACCAAGATCTGTTTACAAGATCGCCAAGAAACGGCTGTACCGCAGAGAAACACAAAACCAGTATGTAATTTGGCACTGTGTGGATCAAACAGATAGCCAGCATCCATATATCCCATCATGGTCAAATCTTGGTCCTTCTGAAAAAATAATCCAAGATCTTGAGTACTTTGAAGGTATCTAAGTAAAGTTTTGACACCAGTCCAATGTCTTCTACTTGAGACTGAACTGTGTCTTGCTAGCAAATTCATTGCGAATGCAATATCAGGCATTTTGCAATTTGCAGGATACATCAGTATGGGACTTCAGGTCCTAAAACTTTCTCATTTTCCATCCTTGGTCTGAAAGGGTCTTTATCCACTTCAAGAGATCTTACGACCATGCGATTTTTAAAGGATGTGATTTATCCATATTAAATATTTTTAGTACCTTTTTGGTATAGGAAGACTGGTGTGCAAAGATTCCTTTTACAAAATACTCTAGCTGCAGGTCTAAACAAAATTTGGTTTTACTCAAATATTTCATCTCAAAACTCTACCGTAAGGTAAGCTCTTGCTCCATTTATCTCCTCTGTGGTTCTGATGATATTCAGATCATCGACACATACCGAGATAATACAAAATTGTCGACGTTTGGAAAATAGGTTCCTTGCCGAGCTTACTTGTTGATTGATGGATCAACTAGGGCCCTTTTTCCGCTAAGGGTTTACGTCCAAAGAATGCTATTATGATGCTATGCTCGAAAGGGCAGTGGACAGGGAATTTTTATACTGGTTCGGGCCTCTCACAATCGAGATAAAAACCCTACGTCCAGTGATTTTGCTATTGCTTAAATTCTTACAGGAAAGATTGTCTGCAATGTGTGCGTATGTCCTCTCTTCTCCTTTTTTCTCACCACGATCTACCGAAGGGGTATTTATAGGTGACTGCAGCAACTACAGCCGAATAACACGCCATTACTGTGCTCGAACGTGGTTGTAACTGCTTCCCATGATTTTCACCATACTGTGTCGTGGACATTATGGACTTAGATCGTGGCATAATGGTCTTTTAAACCGCAGCGTAATTATCGCCACGTCGTCTTTATGGACCGAGCACGACCTGCTGGACATGCTCGGGATTTTCACTCGACTCTGACCGACCGCTGCACACATCCGAGCAAGCATGCTCAGAGAATTATGGCACATGCTCGAGGATGAGTCTAAGCATGATCGGCCGAAAACCAGCTGCCGGGGTATAATGGTCTTTATGAAAATTATTCAATCCCCGACAAAAATCCTTTCTGGGATTTCTTTATGAACACATAGGGACAATATCCCTTCTTCAGGAGGAACTCATTAAGTCGGTTATACCACATTTTCTTCGACTATTTTAATCTGTATAGTGATCTTTGAAGTTTGACGCTATACATGTTGCGAATATTAGGATTTAGAACTGTGATTCCTTCAGGGAATCTTATATAAATATCCATATTTAGTGACCCCATATAAATATACGGTCACTACATCCATCAACTGCATTTGATAAGATTGAGCTTACTGCCATTAATATTAAATTTTGGAACGTTATTCCACTCTTTACGGAGAATAGGTTTAATTGTGATCGATGTCGGGTCTCTGTGTGAACCCTTGTGCTACAAGCCTCACTTTTATATCTCACTACCTAGGTATTCTCATTTCTCTTTCAGATGAAAAACCCATTTGATCCTACAAGGAACACTTTAGGAGATGTTCGGTCAACAGGACTGGAAACTTTCCTCTTATTAAGTGAGCGCTGCCTCAATTGCTTCTTTTTGTTTGTCCATATCTAAGCGCTTCTGGCACTCTACCATGGACTTTTGTTCTAGATCTAGCTTTTAGCAATTTTAGAGGCAAATATATGTCGGCAATTGCAGTCTTTCTTTTATTCATTTATCCTGCATCACTTCAGGGATATATCTATATCAATTTCTTCCAACTCCTTGTGATTTCCCACAACGATAGAATCTGGGTGTTCTGACTACCCAATGGGATTGTCTTGCCATAAATATACGTTGCGGTTATTATCTTCAGGATGGATCACTTCAAGGATTTTCTCAACATTAGGTTTAGCTTCTTTTACTATCACGGGTAGTGTTTTCATTTGTTCGGTTCTATCATTGCCTCTCATGAATTGAGTCCGTGCACTTGAAGGCCTCTCCTCTTCTTATCATAAGGGTCAAGAGGGTTCAATATCCTTCTAGGGTATTTCCACTCTTTTCAGGTGCATATATTGCAGGTATATGAGATCTTTCACTCCCTTATGACTAGTGAAGGCATTTGGCAGGTTATTAGCTTATTTGTTGCAGATTTATTATTCTTCGAACTTCAAGTTCAGTCTCTTTAGTGCGTGGATTTAAGGACTCGATATTCTCTAATGTGATACTTATCTCCCCTAATGCCAAAAAAATATCCTTAGTACAATCAGCATATCGAGCCGTGTACAGATCTCCTGTCATAAGCTCTAGGTATTTTAATACATGATGAAGATTCATAACCTACAAAGATCCTCAACTTCTGGGGAGGTCCTATGGTGGTATGTTGTGGTGGAGAGATTGACATGTGTACAACACAGTCAGATTTTCGCAGATGGGAAATACTCGATTCTTTTCCACGTACTATTTACAACGGGGAAATTTTATGATGTGCAGTTGGTCTGAGTTGAAGTATTGCCGCAATATGTAGCACTGAGTGGCCCCAACAACTGGTGGGAAGCCTACTATTCTGCAAGAGCGGCCAAGAAATAAGTTTGTTCTTTTAATTTAATGACTCTGTAAGGCCATTTTGAATGTGGACATACGGTATGAGATGCTTTACATAAATTCCCAAAGCCATATAATAATCATTAAATGCTTTGAGATAAACTCATCAGCATTGCTCATTCAAATAGACTTGATCATTTCTTCGAAAAGTATGCTCTTAGCTTAATAATTAGGACAATTAATTTTGGTAGAAGATGGTTCCTAGTAGATAAGAGACCTACATAGGACTATCTAGTAGAAGCATCTATTAGTACCATAAAATTTCTTAAAAAAGGCCCGACAGAGGCTGAATAGGTTCACAGATATCACCTTGAATTTTCTCCAGGAAATTCAATGATTCTTCTCTAACTTTTTAGGTAAGAAGATCTAAGTATGAGCTTTCCCTTAACGCAACCAGGGCATAAGAAAACTTCAGTTCTAAGAAAGTCTTTATACTATGGTTGGCAAAATTATTAATTATTCTTCTCATAATATTCAACTTAAAATAACCCAGTCGATCTGTTAGATCATAAATATTTCTGGGTTTTCATCGCAACACAAACTTCAGGTTTTATATGTGCATAGTATAATCCGAAGGAGAACGAATGGAGTTTTTCAATCACACGTTAATTACACCCATTAAACTTAGTCATGGGTAGGCATTCTGTACCACCCTTATTCTTTGTCTCCATATGGAAACGATTCAGATCAATATCTTTAAAACTTAAGGGGGTACGGCTGGACTCAGGATATAATATTGCATTCTTCCAGTGCCAACTGTGAGAATATCGCTTCTGGCGATAGCCATAATATTTTAAATTCACTTAGTGTAGTATAATTGTCTTCTAGACAGATTTTCTTCTCTGCTATTGAATTATACTTTGTTCTATATTAGAAGTTTGTTTTATCAATCAAACAATTGTTACATCAGGAACAAATTGTAGAATCACTACTAGATTTCTAACTTTTACCAAGTGGAAAAATATGTCGGCCATTGCAAAATACCGTAGGCCATGTATATGGCCAAGCGTAAACTGTCGGTAACTTCCCCTCGGCCACTCATGGTCGGCCATTCATGGAATTCTCGATGGTACCCTTGGTTATTAGTTTAACGAGGGTTTTCATAGCACTCGGTAAATACATGGGTGAGAGGTTTTTTCTTCCTGACGGGGTATAGAAACCTCCAGTAATTTCTCATAACTATATGTGGGATTTTTTGTGTAAAAAATGTAAAAATAATTTCAAATCTAGGGACTAACCTCACACAACTTGTTTGCGCCACAATCCCTTAAGTCGAACATTTTTTATCTTCAAATTAGCAATACGTGATGCCTAGAATTTGAACTCACAACCTTCTAAACACAAACTCTCCCTTCTAACCAACTCACCTCAACTATCTTCTTGCTAGAAGTATGATAAGTGCTTCTTTTAACTCTTATTCTCATGACGCTTTATCAATTATTTAGTCAAATATGTGACTTTAAATGGAAAAGTTGTCAACTACAAAGTTGTGGATTTCAATGAGAGCTACATTTTTCATATTACATCACCTTCATCCAGCCTCATATGGAATTTTGCAATAGCCCAGTGTTTGATTTGTACCCTCGCTAAAAGTTGTACCCCGTTTGCAAATCATTGCAATAACCGAGTGTTATCTTTACACACACACTAAATGTATTTCCACTCGGTGATTGTTTGTAATGGTCGACGGTTAGCATTGCACTCACAGTAATTGTTGTACCCTCTCGATGATTTCATACTATGACTGAGGGTTTTCCACCAACTGTCGGTTTGTGATAAAGCCCCATCGGTAAATCTTCTAATAGCCGTCCATTTTTGTTCTACCATCGAGAAAAAGATGCACCGTCAGCCACCTTATTTTTTCCCGATGGCCCGTAGGCCATTACATTTCACACTCGGTAAAAGTTAGATTTCTAGTAGTGAATATAGAACAAACATAGCACAATTAAAAAATATTTGGAAAATATCAATTTATTCAATTTTGAATGATAATCGCTCAACAGGAGCGTAGACCAAATGTTCATTCAGGAACTAGGCTAAACTGATAAGGAGACTTATAATGAATATGTGACATCGACTAGCAAAATGAAGAAATACTTAGGAGACTAATCCAGGTCTCCATATGAGATTTATATGTCCTTCTGGGACCTCTCAAACTTTATAAGTTCAATAACCATATTATCACACTTCTCAGCACCAATGTCAACAACAGGTTGAATGGTGAAATATGATTCAACATTGTTTACCCCGAGTCTTATTGATTTTTCTAGTGGATTTTGTATAAAGGTCTATCACATGCTTCGGGAAGCAATAGTTGTACGACCAATGGTCAATGCATTCATACCTAAAATAGAGTTATTCAGGGTTTACAGTCTTACTTCTGGAAGTCCCTGACCTTTTACCTTTACTTTTCCACTATGAATTGCCTCTTCCCCTTTTTCCCTTTATTCCATTTGCCCTTTCTGTGGCCACAACTATTGCTAGCTTGCTGAGCATTTGTATGTGTCTCGGGCACTACAAGACTCCCATTAGGAATTACGTGATGATTCTTCACTAAGAGTTAATCATGTTTTTCTGCTTCTAGCAAAATGCATATAAGCTCGAAATACTTCTGGTACTGAGAATGGCGATACTATTATAGCAGTATCCTCATATTAGAGTGGAAGTTGCATAATATCTTATCGATCTTTTTAACATTAGTAACTTTCTGGTTACATGATATTAAATCAGTGACAAGATTGTGACTGACAAAAATTATATGCTGTCACAGCCTTTAGAATCCTGGAAACGGAGGAGGATCCATTCGCACTGTGCTTCTATCAACAGAACTGTTCTTTGCTGGTTATATATTTTTCCTTCAGGAAATTAAAAAATACCAGCTAGTCATCTTCTATCAACTATTTGGTCTCCAGGTCCGTATGAAGATGGTGCCTCAGGAGGTGCGGCACCGTATATCTGACGGTTTTGAGATGAACAGGGGTATCAGTTTCAAGCTGGAAAACAATAGCTCCAAATGATTGAGCTATTAGATTAATCTTAGTATTTATTGCCTGAGTAAGATAATTATTGCCATTTAGGGTAAACTTGATAAGTTCCCTGTTTGCGATGTCCTACATATTCTATTTCTATTTATGTAAAATGACTTTTACTACTAGTAAAATCATTATATTGCATGCTCACTCTTCAACTAGTAAAGTTTAGTCTATATCTATTCAGTAGATAATTATCTAAAATTTTTCAAAATCTTCCTAGCAATTTTCATGGCTTTCTGCTAATTATTCAGCAATTTTCAGAATTACTATGTAACAGAAAAACAAATTTCAACATATATTAATATGGAATTATACTAGTACAATCAATCCAGAGATATGGAGCTTTCAATATGCTCCATGAAATTTTCCTATCAATTTTTTCATACTTTTCTGCTAAACATTAAGCAATTTTCAGAATTACCGATTAACAGAAAAATAACTTTCAACATGAATTAATCATGGCATAATGTTAAGAAAAATAAATTTAGAGACATGAAGCTCTCAAATGCTATCTAGAATTTTTTAGCATTTTCATGTTTTTCTATTAATTACCAAGTAATTTTCAGAATTACTAAATAACAGGAAATAATATGTCTAGCATATATAAACATGAAAAACATGCTAAGAGAATTAATCTAGTAACATGGCACAGAGAAATGGGACATACATAATTTTCCATAATTTTTGGAAGCCCGCATGTCCAAAAATTAATTTATAATATCAATTTCTATTTTATTGTTTTTTCTCTAAAAGAAAAAACAGGCGGCATAACATTGGGCTGCAGGGCCCAAACCAGCCTTCGGGACCAATTCGGTCGGGCCATCAGCCAGCCCAAAAACGAGCCCATTTGGCCTAGCCATAAAGATAAGGCAATTTTTTTTTAAAATAATACATTTTTTTCAAAATTTCAAAAATATACCACGAAAAAAAATTTACATAAATATACCCTTGTCGCCCGTTGATTTGGCGCCAGGCCCCCTGTCGCCAAACCAACGGGTGATAGAAGGCCACATCGTAGATCAGTGCGGAGACGTGGCGCTTTTGGCGCCCGTTGATCGCCCGTTGGTTTGGCGATATTTAAATGTCGCTAAACCAACGAGCGACAGGGGTATATTTATGTAAATTTTTTCCCCTGGTATATTTTTGAAATTTTGAAAAAATGTATTATTAAAAAAATCTGCAGGCGATGATTTTTTTTCACATGAGCTAGACTTCAAACTGATCTCTTAAATCTACTAGTCATGTGCCCATGCGTTGCAACGGAAACTCAATTTGCGATAAAAAGTTTATTTGCAAAGAGCACTAACAGTAGCAAATGTGGGTAATTAAAAAGCAGTGGCAAAGGTGGGTAATTTTGATGAAATGGCGCGGGTAAAGGTGGATAATTAAAGAGTAGTAGCAAAGGTGGGTAATTTTGATGAAGTGACGTGGGAAAAAACTCTCACTTTATATAGTAGAGATTTGATACCCGGTTCACTCGGCTGTATGCTCCAAGCGTGGTCGCCGCCTTTCATCCAGTGACGAGGTGGCAATGGGTGTGCAAACTTGCAACAGCGGCCGGTGCGACGACGGTCTTGGGGGCACTCGACGGCGCGGATGACCGAGCTTCCGGTGGTACGCGCACTACCGTGGAACGCGGCCGGTGCCTTAGACGGTAAGCGACGGCAGTCATGGGAGCGCGCGGCAGCTTCGGGCGCCGCCGGACCAGTGCCGTAGGTGGCGGACGCAGGCGCGGCTTCAGGTGCCGCCAGCTGAGAAGGCGAAGCGGCGCGGTCAACTGGGTGGGAGGCGAAGCGGCTTGGCCGAAGCTTCGTAGGTGCCGGATCTACAGCGACTGGCAGCGCATAGCGGGCTCAAGCAGCCGCAGCAGCGACGGGTGCAGCGTCGGCATCATTGGGTGGCCGGAGGCCTGCGCGACAGCGGGTGTGAGACTTCGGGCCTTGTGTGTTGCTTCGAAACGATGTGGTGTGCGGTCTTGGGCTATGTGCGGGCGCCTCCGCCGCTTCGGGTGATGTACGGGCGCCTCCGCCGCTTTAGGCTCCGTACGGGTGCCTCTGCTGCTTTGGGCGATGTGCAGGGTACGAAGGCCAAAACGATGATAGGATGCGCAGGCCGAGGCGACATCGACGCGACGGGCAGCGCAACCGAGATGGCGGGAGCGGTCGAGGGCGTCGCGACGAGCGGCACAGCGTGGCAGGTGGCACGGCCAAGGCGACGGCGGTGCAAGCCGTTGGCGATGGCGGCACAGAATTGAGCCATGCACCCTTCAGGGCCATTTTTTTCTTAATGATGAACAGTACGAGATGCATACACTAGGAGCAATCATCCGATAAAAATTAATATGCAAACAGGGTACAACGATCGTGTAGCGTAGATCGCGTGTCGCAGGATGAATTCGATGCAGTGTTGATTGTCGCAGGTAGACGATCATGATCGACCACGATAGAACTTCGTAGTAATAACGTATTGTAAAACGTAGTCGTTCACCCACAATCAATCAACAGCACGTCAACAAAAACACAATAATAAGAACTTGAGCACACATAAAGTAAGGGGGCAAAGTTCTCTCGTTTTATTAAATTGATCTCTTGTACAATGGAGTGTCCAATATATGGAGAAAACCGCAAAAGAATTGTTCGGATTCGTCCACACATAAGAGATAGAGTCTAACCGAATACGATTAGAATATCTTATCTCATAACAGTGTTCAGTTTTTATGGGCCCTAATTTTTTCCTTTTGATTCTGGATTCTTAAAACAGAATAAAAAACAAACAGTCCGATTCTAGAATTCGATTCTTACAGTATAGCTCATCCAGATACATTAAAATCCACAATTTACTTTATATGTGCTTTTGAATTCCAGCTTTTAGAGAATTAGTTTCTCTACAACCATAATTCAAAATCAGTTTTTAGAGAATCCAAAGCTAAAACAAACAGGCACTTACAACGAAGATTTTTTTGTGTGTGTGATTAGAATGGCGGATTCCTTTGATTGGTATCTTATTGTAGCCAAAATTGACTAGTTTTGTATTGTCCAATTAATTTAATTTAATGATATGTCGAATTAAATTTCTAGCTCAGTGACGTGTTTAGTTTAATGTCATTGGTTCCATATATATCCGGGGGTGAAGTACAAAATTGGAAATGGGATTGAATATCATAGGACTCGACTTAGCAAAATCAAGGCATTTCAAGTTCTTATTGCATTGCAATTTTGCAAGCGATGATTCATGAATGTTTCATGCATGACAATGACTCTTGGTCTTCGAGTAAAAACATTGGGAAAATAGTTTAGTATAAATCAAAAACTATATATACACACCACTCACTCAAAACTATTCCAAAATTCCATAAGAAGTTCTTAAACTTAAGACATTTATGCAAAATGGCCCTTTCCAAAATTCACAATCCTATGCCTTTTCATTTTACTATTATACATTACCAGGAATACAAAACCTACATGTTAGAATGATCATGAACAAGTGTAGAGAAACAAGTGACACTACAGAATATTGAACTAAATCAATTAAATTAAAACAAGATCTTCTCCCTCCTAAAATTAGTTTTGAGAAGTTCTATCCAAGGTTTAAAAAATCGATGAAAATCGCTATATTTGACCGTATCGGTTCGACTCGAGATTTGGAATAGGTCGATAAACCGGTCCAATTAAGAGGCAAATTAAAAAATTCAGAAAATTTGGAAAAATTTATCCAAAAGTTCCCTAAAATTAGTATTAATATATTTTTAACATCTTGCATAAAACATTTTTGAAAAACCATACTTGGGAGGCATTTTTGAGCAAAATCGAATATAAATAGTAGAAAAAAATAAGGCAAAACATTTAGCAATTCCTGATTTAATTGAGCTGTCAAATCATGTTATAAATTTATGAATATTTTGTGTGAGGTCCTAAGGCAGTGCTAATGATTTTATATAATTTTAATATAATGGTCAAACCTATGGATTTTTGTAAAATTCTGACAGAGCAACTGTCTTTGTGTATGCTCTTCTATTTTTGATTTTCTAGAGGCGCTAAATAAATTATAATATTTCTAAAAATTTTACTACACGATCCCTGGGCACTATTTATCATACCATTAACATTTCAAAGCATGATTAAGCTTGTAATTTTTATAAAAATCTAACAGTGTCTCTATTTATTTTCATTAATTGTTGTTTTTGATTTTTTAGAAGTAGTAATGAATTAAAAAATTATTAAAATTTCTCTAAGGTGTTTTATAGATTAATTGAAATTTATTCAGATTTTTTGCATTTTTCCTATTTTCTACATTTTTTCCAATTTTCTTTTTTTTCCTAATTTTCCTTGAGTGTGCTGATTTTCGATGTAAATGAGTCGAAAATTGAACAAAACCAATAAAAAATGAGCAAAATCGGTCAAACCAGTTGGTTTTCATCTTTTCACCCCTTTTTGATTGTTGAATTCAAAATGTTTGACTTTGCTGACGGGGTGGCAATTTTCCAACTTAGTTTAGTAATGTAAACCCTGGCTCTATCGAGCTCAAGTCAAGTTGAGATCTGACGAGGGCTGGGCGTCCTTTGGCCATCCGGGCGCGTCAGTCAACGGACCCCGAGCTCGGGAGGCCCCGATCTCGACACGGATGCGTCCGAGGCGCTCGACCTAGAGCGCTAGACCCGAGCTGCGGCCTCGCTCGACCTCGAGCTCGGGCGGGCCCTTATTCAAGCCACGATCCTCCTTGGATTTGGATCAAGCATTTGACCGACGGTTGCTCAAGGCCTGTGTCGTGGGGCAAGAGTGGATCGTACAACAAGTTCGAAGCGATTCTGCTTGACCCTCAACGCACGAGGGCCACTTCCCGGGAATCTAGCCCGGCCATTGCGTGCTGAGGAGGTATAAAAACCTAGGGAACACAGTCCTTTGGGGCAGACGAAGACAACACACAACGCGCCCTAGCTCGAGCTTAGACTTAGCCATTGTTGAACTTGAGCTGTAAAAACACCCTTGTACTCAGAATTAGCCAAAAGAACTGCCGCAAGGCGACTGGAGTAGAGCTATTACCTCCCCAGGGGCTCGAACCAGTATAAATCTCGGTCTCCCGCTCATTGTCATCTCACTCCGACCATAACCGCGTCCATACTTTTCCTCCGACTAAGTGAAGCGCAGCTCGGGTCCCGTATCACACCGACCCCTAACTCACTTCTTGCGGTCGGCGATCCCGATCGTCGACAGCTGGCGCCCACCGTGGGGCCCGGTTGCATCACTTGTTCGCAGGAACAACATCAAGAACCCAGGAGCATGGCGCACTTCATCGACGGACTTTCCTCAAGCATGGATTCGAGCATGGACTCCAACTCCGTGTCCCTGTTTACGCCTTCGCCGCCGCCCCTCGAGCAGCACGTTCTGATGGCGGATGGCCAAGGCGCGGAGGGAAATGCGGATGACCGTGATCCGCAGACCCCTGAAGACGCCCGCCGGATGGTGCACGTCGCCATCAACCAAGCCATAACCGCCCCTCGTGAGGCCAGAGAGGGCAGCCGTCCTCTGGGCCCCAGCTCCCTCTCACGGGGCGCCTCCGCGCTTCGCCGGGTCATGGCCCGACCCGATAGGGCAAGGTCGAGCTCTTTAGCCGAGCCCCGGCGAAGAGCTCGATCGGGCCGCGATCGAGGTCGCGCCTCCAAAGACCGGTCGGCACTCGGGGACCCGCTCCCGGAAAAGTGATGACAACCGTCGCGCCGCCGCCAGCGCACCCATCAAACGCCTCTGCGCGAGGCTGGCCCCGGCGGCGGGCTCGGGATGAGGCTTTGACACAGGTAGCGCCGGCGCCCTCGGAACCGCACCAGCGAGCCGGGTTCGAGCCAGCCCACACGAACTCCGAAGTCGGCCGTGGTCTGCGGACCTCTCCTGGGCGTTCGCCCAGCGTCGTAAGGTCGGGATCGCTTGCGCTACCTACCGGTGATTCCCGCTACCGCACCGTGGTCGTTCCCACCGAAGGTCGGGCGCCGGGAACCTCGACCGAATCCGGCAGCAGAGGACCTTGTCGGTGATGACCACACGGCCTTTGTCGACCTATGGTGAATGGCGTACTCAACGGTCACGCCGCGCGGCGATGGTCGGCTCGGTTCAAGCCCGCCGATCGAGTGCCGATGGGACTAAGAACCCGACGAGTTCTTGTCCATCTACTCGACCGCCATCTGGCGGCCGGAGGACAGTGGTGATGGCAAACTACCTCCCGGCCGTCTTTGGGCCGGGCCGCGAGGACTGGCTTTTCAACCGAAACCCGGTTCCTTGGTCGTGGCGCCAAATCGAGAATGCCCTCCGCTCCAACTTCGTGAGTTATTCTGGCGTCGGGGAGGAGAAGGACTTGGATCGTGTCATCCGGGGCAAGAACGAGTCATTGCGTGATTTTGTGCGGCGATTTATCCGCTAAGGAACTGATTCGAGCATCTCCGACAAGCCGTCATCAAGGCATTCAAGTTCGGCCTCCGCGATCGGCGCCTTTCGAAGACACGGAGATCACCTCGAGGCTCGGCGTCAACAAACTTTTCCGCATGGCGAGTGATATCGCGGACGCTGACGACGCGATCCATTGAAAGCGACTTCGACCAAGGTAAGCTTGGTCTAAACCAAACGGAGGCCGCCCATCAATTCGGGGTGCCGACCACGCACCACCGCTAAGAAGCGAAGCGTGACCGTGCGGAAGCGGCGGTTTGCATGGTGATCGTATCGGCGACGGACGGTAGAGGTCCTCGAGTCGAGGTCGGGCTCGAGGGCTCAAACCTCGCCAAGGTCGGCCTCGGCCTCGTCGGTATGAGAACCGGCCCAAGAAGAGGGCCAGCGACACTGGCCTCAGCGGGCCGATGCCCGGCCACAAGGGGCCGAGAGGTGCTCGGGTTATGATGAGGCAAAGTTCTGCCTGTTTCATAGGGCGGCCGGCCACGACCTGCGGGCCTGCAAGGCCTGGCAGGGCAAACTGGACGCCTTCTATGATGGGCGGGGCGAGATGCCCGTGCTCCCGAAGGATGACGATCAGACCGACAGGGTAAACGCTGGCGCAGAGCACGATGACCTCGATTTAGAGTTCCAGCAGGGCGAGCGCCGGATCGATGTCATCTTTGGCGGCTCATCGGCTTACCGATCGGTAGCGAGTCAAAGCCGCCTTGTAACCATCTACCAAGTCGCCGCTCGAAGGCCCATCGAGCAGTCCTACAAATGGGCTAGAGCCACCATCACCTTCTCTCCGGAGGACGCCCTCCAGTATGGCTCGAGACACGAAGACCGCCTTTAGTCGTGACCCGACCATCGGCAATATCGGTCGGGCGCGTCATGGTCGACGGCGGCGGCTCTCTAAACTTCTTGCGGCAGAGCACTCGATCGGATGCAGATTCCGGTCGAAGGTCAAGAGCGTCGCCATACCCTTCTTCGGGATCGTTCAGGGAGCTCGACCATTCCCTGGGCGGTGGTATTTCCGTGACCTTCGGGGACTCGGACAACTTCCGACCGAGTGGTCACCTTCGAGGTGGTCGAGGGTGACCTCCGCATAACGCCATTCTCGGGCGGCTGCCTTGGTCAAGTTTATGGCGGCCAACCATTATGGTCATCGATGTATGAAGCCGCTCGCCCGAGCGGCATAAATCACCGTCGCGGGCGACTGCGGCGGCGCATGGGTGTGAGACCAAGGCCTTGGCTCTTGCGGTATCTTTGCCCAATGCGGTCCGGGAGGCGACGCAAGAAGAACGCCCGCCCGAGCGGCGATCCGGCCATGGGGCGGCGAAGGCCGTGTTGGCTCAGGAGGGCGACCCGACCAAGTGCATCCACGTCTCGGCCGAAATTTGAGTTCCAAATAGGAACTCGAGCTCGTCACCTTCCTTCGCACCAACAAGGGTATATTCGCTGGGAACCCGCGGACATGCCCGGCCCCGAGGAGGTGATCGAGCACAAGTTGCAGTGAGACCCGGCTCGACACAGGCGCCGAAGCTGCGTCGCTTCTCCTCGGAGAAGGTCGCGGTCATCAAGGAGAACCTCGACAAGCTCGAAGGCCGGCTTCATCCGTGAGGTTAATTACTTGAGTGGCTCGCCAATCCGGTCATCGTGCAGAAGAAGGGAGGAAAGTGGAGAATGTGCGTCGACCATGCGGGGTTGAACTCGGCTTGCCCGAAATATAACTTCCCGCTTCCGCGCATTGACGGATCGTCGACTCCTTGCAAATGCCAAGATGTTGAGCTTCTTGGATGCTTACTCGGGTTACCACCGGATCAAGGCGGTGGTTGACAGCGAGCAAGACTTCCTTCATCACACCGTTTGGCACCTATTGCTATCGACAATGTCATTTGGTCTGCGCAATGCGGGGCCACATTTCAACGTCGATGACCAAGACATTGAACCCCGGATCGGGCGAAACCTTGAGGTCTCGTGGGCGACATCATCGCTAAGAGCCCCTCCGAGGGCGACCACGTTCGCGACCTCGAGAAACCTTCGCCAACCTGAGCAGCACAAGATCAAGCTCAATCCCAAAAGTGCGTGTTCGGCGCGTCGGGCAAGGTGCTCGGCTACATGATCGGGGCTCGGGGTTGGCGAATCGGAGAAGATCAAAGGCGATCGAGAAGATGGCGCCCGACCTCGATCAAGCGGTGTAGAGCCTCACCGCCGCATGGCCGCCTCAGCGAGTTCATCTCGAGGCTCGGCGAGCTGGCTCCCATTCTTCCAAACTCTGCTTGCAGCACGGGGCTTGAGTGGACTCGGAGGCACAACGGTCCTTCGACGAAGTGAAGGTATACATGTCGTCCCCACCCCTCCTTACAACACCACAACTGGCGAGGTTTCGCTCTACCTCTGCCACCGCCCACGCGTTGTCAAGTCTGATCTGGTGGTAGAACGGGGGTCTCAAGAAGACCCAATTTATTACGTCGGTGAGGTCTTGCACGGCCGAAAGGCGCTACCCTTGGTCTGTGCAAGCTTTGTATGCTCTCCTCATGGCGTCGCGCAAGCTCGGCACTATTTTCAGCGCATTACGTGGTCGCGTCGAGCAACTTCCCGCTTGGAGACATCTTGCGAAACCCAGACGGCGGCGGCGCGTCGCCAAGTGGGCTATGGGCTCGGCGGCGTTTGATGTCGGTCGTCGCTCGAGCGACCATCAAGTCCACAGTGCTCGCCGACCGTGGTTGAGCAGTGTGTAATCTGCGCAAGCCGGAGGTCGAGGACGAAAAAAGCCTTGGGTCATGTTCTTCGACGGCTCGAGGTCCTTCAAGCGCTCGGGGTTGGCATCCTTATTCTCACACCGTGGCGGCGAGCCGAGGTCGTGGTTCGCTTTTGGGTTCATGGCGACCAATAATGTGGCGGTCTGAAGCTCTCTTGGCGGGCCTCCGAGCTTGCAAGGCTTTGGGCGTCGCGGGTTGGTCGAAGGGCGACTCCAGATTGTCGCCAACCAAGACAACAAGGAGAACCAATGCTCGGGGAGACTTCGATGGCGAAATACCTTGCGAAGTCGCAAAATGGAGAAGTGGTTTCAGAACTTGGAGCTCAAGCACATCCCCAGGAAGGACAACTCCAGCGCCGATTTCCTCTCCAAGCTCGCCTCCTCCGACGATGAGGTCCCACCCGACATCATCCTAGAGACGCTGGCGGCTCCCTCGATCTCCGAGCAGGAGGCCTTGCTCGTGGCGGTCGAAGGTACACCTTCCTGGGCCAAATCCATCTGTGATTTCCTTGCGCGGGGCGACCTACCACCCGACCTGCCGAGAGGAGCGGATCAAACGCCGGCGAGTCTATACACTTCGTCGAAGGAAGCTCTACACAGCGGCATGTTTCCCAGCATCCTAGCGGTGCGTCTCCACGGAGGAGGGTAAGTACCTACTAAATGACATCCATTCGGCCTCTCAGGAGCACATTCTTCAGACAGACGATGGTCGGCAAGGCCTTCCGCATGGGGTATTATTAATAACTTACTGCTCAAGATGCTCGTGATATCGTCCGCACTTGCTGCGCATGCCAATTCCACGCCGGAAGTTGCACCGGCCGCCACGCGCTTCCAGACCATCCGCTCACGGCCCTTCTCGACATGGGGAAATTTGGATATCCTCGACCCTTTTCCCCTGCGGTCGGGAAAGAAGTTCTGTTCGTGGCCATCGACACCTTCACCAAGTGGATCGGCGAACCGGTCTCGACCATCCTTTGCCGGCGGCGATTCGTTTTTCGCTTGTTCGTGGTCACCGGTGCACGGAGTTCCATGCAAAATTATCGCGACAACGGTACCCGGTTTACGGTGAGTTGTTTCAGAGTTTTGCGAGGAACTCGGCATCAAAATGTGCTTCGCGGTGGCTCACCCCGAACAGCGAACAGCGGAACGCTAGCAACCAGCAAATCGCCCGTCCGGGCCAAGAAGCGAGTTGCGATGAGCTCGAGCGCTATGGCAAGACCCGGTGGGCGAACTTTCCACCGTCCCTACGATCTATCCGTACCACGACAAGCCGAGCCACGGGGTCCACACCCTTCGGCTCGTGTTGATGCAAAGCCATCCCCGCTCCCGAGGTTCTGTTGGGCTCTGCCGAGTCGACTTTGTCGACCAAGTCGACTTCGAGCACTAACGGTCTCTCGACCTTACCCTCGCGGAAGAAGTAAGATGCCGTGCCGCCACGATCAACGCATTACACGCAAGCTCTTCGCGGACATGCGTCTCGGTCGTCACGACCTAGGAAGCTCATTGTTGGGGACTTAGCCTGAGGCGGATTCGAGGCTCGTCCGGACCAACAAGTTATCCCCACGTGGGAGGGCCCCTATAGAGTCGTTTCAGCAGATCGACGGGGCTTCTGCTAGCGATGCCCGATGGCGAGGAGCTCTCTAGCTCGTGGAACATAGATCAGCTTCGGAAATTTTATGTGTAAACTCTATACCTTACATTTCAATAAAACTGATTACTCCTTTTTCACCCTTTATGATTGCTTCCACTTGTGTTGTTACCATTCTTTGTACGAGCCTTTTTTGTGTTCGAGCACGACCTTTCGCGCATAGCACGTTTGCTCTTGGTCTACGTGTCGCGGGCTTGACGTTCACCCCATTGGACGAGCTAAACGTAAGCCGAACCTCTTCACGATCTAGCTCTCCCCTGTGCCCGGGCCCGAGCCAAGGGCCTCGCCACTTTGGCTGTTGAGCAAATGCGCATGGTCGTGATGGTTGCTCGAGCATTAACCTGAGTGTGGCCATCTGCTTAGCGGGCTCGCTTTGTGTCACTCCCCTTGCGGGCTTTTTCCTCTACTCTACAGGTCGTGGCCGCTCGTCCGTGTCTACGTCTTGTGCCCAAGGCACGCGTCGCTCGACCTCGGGCCCACGCGGCCGGATAAGGCTATCCTATCGGCCTTACGACCAAGAGAGCGCGGCGTGGCAAACGAAGCAAAGCCGGAGGGACAAGTATCTGCAACTATGAATTTAAATCGAGGACAAGGTTTCTCGTTCCCCCAAACAAAAGCGATCTGTTTTCTATTGGAACATTACTTGCTTTATAACGTCTTTTTCTGTTCGGCCATCTCGCGGGCAAGCTTCTCTTGCTCGAGCTCGGTGACCTTGGCCCTCGGGGCCGATAGCTCACTCACAGTTACGAAGGGCCACCGTGGAGGCATCCATGACTCGGCGCCGTTCGTCTTGGAGTTGGGCCATCGCGCTCGTCGCCGCCCTTTTAAGCGCGCTCAAGTCTCCTTCGAGCTCAGGAAGCTTGGCCTCGAGCTCGGGGGACGCCTTCGCCGAGGAGGACGACCGGTCCGCGGCGGCTTTCTCTAGTGCCTCGACCTTGGTGCGCTCATCCTCGATCGCCTTGTTGGCGTGCCCAAGCTTCTCTTCGAGTTCCAGGACCTTGGCCTCGAGCTCGGGGGACGCCTTCGGCGGGGGAGACATCAGCTCGGCAGCAGCCTTCTCCAGATCTTCAACTTTAGCCCGCTCGGCCTCGAGCGCCTTGGTCGACCGTGCGCGTTCTTGCTCCACGGCCTTAAAGCCGTGGTTGCGTTCGGAGGCCCTGGCCTGCTCGAGCTCTGCCGCGTGGGCTACCTCCTGCGCCCTCATTGTCTGGTGCAGATCGTCGAGCTCTTGGGCCTGCTGCTCGAGCTCCCCCTGCTCGACCTCTATGGTCCTGATGAGCTTGGAGCGCTCGACCTCCCGCGCCTCTATCACGTTCAGGAGGCCCCTCAGCACGTCAGCATGCTCTTGAAGGCCTTGTAGCCCGCGAGAGGCATGGTCGATCACCTTCACGACGAAAAGGGGGGGCCCAAAATGTGAGTGGACAAGGAGCTCAGCTCACGAACTACAGTCGCGCGGGAAGACCCTTACCTCGCGGAGATGGTCCTCGGCGTGCGAGTAAATTCCTCATGATCCGTCAAATGCGATCGCGAGGATCTCCTCCTCCTCATCGGCGCCGTGTTGGGCGGGGCGCCATGGTTACTGTTGGCGCGCTTGGGCGAGGCCAGACTCCGCCCGATGGCGGCTGGTCTTCGCTACCTCTTCGGTGGACTCAACTTCGCCCGGCGCGCGGTAGAGATCGATCCCGACTCGCGCCGGGCCTCACTCGTCTCCGGCACCAAGGAATGGCGGCCGGTCCGCCAGCATCCTCGACCTCCACGGCCGGGACGGCGTGGCATCGGCACTGCACGGCGACCCATTGGAAAGATCTGGAGCACCGGCTGGTCACCTTCGGTGGCCGGCGTCGCGACCTCAACGCTGGAGCGGCCGTGGCCGAGGAGCTCGAGTGTCGCCGGCGCGACCGTGGCTCAGTGTCCTCTTCGCGGTGGCACCGGAGAGAACAACGACAACCGAGTCGTCATGGTTGTGATGCGTCATGGGCCTCATGCCGGTGTCAAAATCTGCTATTGGTTGTGGGCTGGGGCTCGTCATCGTCCGTGTCGTCGAGGCCTTGATCGAACTCGCCGGCCGGAACTAGGCTCGGCGACCCTGACGGAGTTCGCGTTGGGCGCGAGAGGCGGTGCGGGACCAATTCGAATGTGTCCTCCTCCTCGGACTCGGACTGCCTGGATATGACCATCGTCCAAGCGGGCAAGTTTCAAGCTCGGGCGCTCAAGGTCTGCGATCAAGAGCATACACTAAGCCAGAAAGATGTGGGGGGCATTGCAGTCTAAAGATCTTTGGGGTTTACAGGTCACCAGCCTCCGCCTCGTCGAGGTCGGCGAAGATCTTGCTGCCCCGGTGCCACGGGAGGCGCGTCGCTTCGCGCCCCACCACTGGGACCTCGGGACTCGGGCGGCTCAGCGTCGCCAAGCGGTGGTCCCGAGGCCTCGAGCCCGAGCACCACTGGGCGGTGGGGGCTCAAAGTCAGGCGGCGACATGCGCTCTGTTGCTAAAGAGGAAAAACTCATCAGCCAGACAGTCAGCAGGGCTGAAGCTCGAGGCTCGACGGTGGGATCCTTACCATGGCATGGTCCCCCACTCGGCGTGGGATTTCTTCGCCTCAGAGTGGCCCGCTCCGGCTAGGGAGGCCTCTTCTTCCCTTTCTTGCCCTTGCCCCTCCGGGCGGCGAGAGCATCCGTCTCTGGCTGTATCAAGCGGCTCTTGATGGTCTCCTTGGCGCACGAGAGGGTCAAGAAACCTCGGGGCCGCTAAGACGAGCCCTTGGTGCGATTGGTTTACCTCGGGTTTTGGCGAAGCACGTTCCTTGGGGCGGAGTCGTCCATGGAATAGTTGTCGCCGATTTCCCAACATCTCGTACATCCTGTCGGCGACCAAGACTCCTTGAATTGCGCAAAAGGCGCCGCCGAGGACCATCGAAGGGCAGATTCGAGCAAGACCACGAAGCAGGAAAGGGCTTACCGGACGTACTCTCGCGTGTCGGGTCGATGCGCCCCTGGATCTCGAAGAACGGGTGCGTTCGCCTCCGCAGGGGAGACACTCGGTTCCGCAGGAAATCAACGGCGATCGCCTGCCCGGTGAGACCGCGCTCGGCGCAGAGATGTATGGCGGCAATGGCCTCTTCGTCGTCCTCGAGGTCGCCCGATTTTGGGGTCCCCTTCTTCCCGTCGATGGGCTTTCCCTCGTATGACAGCGTGCCGAGCTCCCCTTTCTTGAGTAGAACGGCTTCGGCCCACGCCCGAGGAGTCCCGAGCTTGGACCTTGGGAAGGACCACTTGAGCCCCTGTCATGTCGGAAATAGAGGCACCCGACCACGAGTGGTCCTTCCGGAGCGGAAGAGGTGAAATCAGAAAGAAGAGCGAGGGTGGGGAAGGATTCCTAGGAACCCCTCGCATGGTGGGAAAAGATGGCGGCAGTAAGAATGGAGTTGGCACTGGTTTATGAGCTCGATCTCGCGGTGGTGAGGACCACGGAGAGGAACTTCGCTCTCCGGGTCCGCAGTCAAGAGAACGGTGCTTCGGTGCGAGCGATTTTGTCGTCCCCGGGGTTGGCTCGGTCGTTGCCCGAAGCCGCCATGTGAATGGGTCGGCTGACCCCGTGGTCTCGAGTTCCTTCATCCTCGGCGACAAAGTGCTCCTCCCTAGCTTGGCCATGGCTATTGCGGCGATCTCGGTCGGCGGGGAAAAGGTTTTTGCTTGGCGGAAGGGCTTGGAAGACGAAAACCTTTGGTGGAAAGTTTCCTCAAGAGATCTGCAGATTTTTGGGTTTATAAGCCGCACCGTCGACAAATCTAGACCGCGGCGCTTCGGAGGACTCACCGGCCACGATTTGACAGATGCAATTAAGGCCGGGGCGGCGGTTTCGAGGCACGGCAGGTGTCACCAACCGTTCGCATCCGTCATCGAGCAGCGGAGATCAAGAGCGCCAGTGTCGTATCCTCAAGACACAGCGTTACATTCCCGCACGACGTCGACCTCAAGGGAGTTACGGGAATCGATCCGGCTATGGAGACTCAAGGTCGGCCCATGTACCGCCACGACCTTAAGCCTCGGGGCTAGGCGGCGAGGGTGGCGTCCTTTGACCGGTGCGCGGTCAGCGGACCCCGAGCTCGAGAGGCCCCGATCTCGACTGAATGCGTCTTGAGGCTTTCGACCTAGAGCGCTAGACCGAGCTGCGCCTCGCTCAACCTCGAGCTCGGGCGGGCCCTTATTGAAGCCACGATCCGCCCTTGGATTTGGATCAAGCATTTGACCGACGGTTGCTCAAAGCGTGGGTGGAAGTAGGGGAGATGGATGCGTACAACAAGTTGAGCGATTCTGCCGCCCTCAACGTGCATGAGGCCACTTCGAGAATCTAGCCCGATTCTGCGTCCGAGGAGGTATAAAACCTAGGGAACACGGTCCTTTGGGGCGATTTAAGACAACACACAACGCCCTAGCTCGAGCTTAGACTTAGCCATTGTTGAACTTGAGTGTAAAAACACCCTTGTACTCGAAATTAGCCAAAGAACGCTGCAAGGCGATTGAGTAGAGCTATTACCTCCCGGGGCTCGAACCAAGATAAATCTCGGTCTCCGCTCGTTGTCGCCTCCTCCGACCATAACTGCGTCCATACTTTTCCTCCGACTAAGTGAAGCGCAGCTCGGGTCCCGTATCACACCGACCCCTAACTCACTTCTTGCGGTCGGCGATCCCGATCGTCGACAAGATCCAAATTCAACCGATTTAAGGTCTTGTTCGGTAGAGCTCTGGCTTTCGGATTCTCATCTAGAGGAGTTGGAGCTTTACCGAACACCCTTGCAAAGGAGCAAACAAGAATTGGAATCAGTCGCACATGCGAAGCTGATTTGTGTCATGGGCCTCGGAGCAGGCTAGAGCTTGCTCCCTGTAAGAATCCATTGCCTTATCCTGTGTCTGCTCTCCCTCTCCCTCCCATGTGTGCAACTGCGCTCTCTCCTCTCCCGTGCTTGCCTTGGATCTGGGCCGCTGCCGACCTATGAAACGAGGGGGCTCACCTATGCCTCGCAGTCCTCGCCGTCGGAGAAAGAGCTGCTAGAGTGCCACTGCCGTCCTTGCCTCGAGCACCGCTGAGCCCGCGATGAGCGTTGCCAAGGTATGGCTCCCCAAGTCAGATTTCTTGTTGTTGAACTGAACTTTAGATCTCCATGGGAGTACTAGATGTATGGAGTGCAATGTTGTAGTACGATGCTGCAGTAATAGGTATAAGAAGTTGCAATGTTTTTGGTCATGGTGTGTGCAAATTTCATAATTTTGCTTTGGTGCTCATTAAGAACTTTTAAGTCCAATGGTTGAGGGTTTTCTATTTAGTTTTGTATACTGAGGTTGGTGATGAGTTTAATATCAAAATGGTATAGATCTGATCTATACCCTTTTATAATTCACCAGTTAAATCTTTTTTACATCCACACAGTCATCTACACAGTCTTTTGCCTCCACAGAGAGTACTTTTCCTCTATCCACCCTAATATGTGCACCCAAAAATCTCCCTTCCTCAAAATCAAGCGCTAAGATGTTTTATCAGACCTCTTCATCAAATCTGATGGTCCAAATCATTTGGTTCATCCACTGTTATCCTCTAATCTTCATCACTGTTCCTCCCCTCCTCGCAGATCGCGCCGACCCCCCCAATCAGCCTTTTCGTCCCTTCCCCAATTGCGCTGCAATCGCACTTCGCCCCTCCTAAAGACAAACACAAAACCTCGGCGCCAGACTTTTGCTGCTCCGCGCCGTTCTCGCCTTCGCTTGCTTGCCCGGCTTCCTCGTCGGCTACTGCTTGGTCAAGACGCTTTCTGCGCCTCCTCTTCTTCTCATCCGCCTCCTCCTCGCCCTCCTCTCCTCCTTGGCGCCCCTTCGCCGTCTCCCCAACTCAACCTCTCCTTGACCCATCCCTAATCCCCACTCCCGCCGCTCCTCTGCTTCTCCTACACCGATGCCTGCGCCCCGCCTTCTTTGCTTGCCCGACACCGCCTCGCCCTCCCTGCCCCCCACCCCTCCCTCCTCCTCGGCATCATCGGCGAGGATGGCGCGATCTTGTGACGACTTGACGTCGTGGCGTCACGACACCGATCCGCCATCGACGAGGCAGCGCCAGGCCGGGCGTTAGCAAGGCGGAGGCGAGGTTCCGATTGGATGTTCGGTCTGCCCGAGAGCATGAGGAGTATATCTGCGTGCCTCGACAACGAGGAGAGATCGGCGCCGCCCTCAACGAGCGTGGCGGCGGTTCGGCAACCTTTCGCCTGCCAAGGACAAGGCTCGAGTGCCTCGTCCGGTGCCCAAAGGGTATAAAGCGCCCATTCCATGGCCTAGAAGCGAGCGAGGTGAGCATTGGTCTTCACTCTTGCCATTTTGATAGTGGTTTGTATGCGGTGCTACAATGTAATGTCTCCAAATAAGCCTTTGTGATCGACTGAATCGAGTATAATTTTGCAAGCTATGTGAAAATTGATGAAGAAGATTTGGATTTTGTGGCCATGTAACACGGTGTTTGTATTGGATTTTGCGGGTTTACGCGAGCTCACACTTGATTTGTTGTTCTTCTACTTAGTACGAGACTTATCATCGATTACGCCAACAACATGAATGTTTTAGTTGAAATGAACCATAATTTGATTTAAGCGGCAGTTGATGTGTGTAATTGTTCTTTGTAAAATCATATTAAACCAACTGATTTGGCTTATTTCTCGAACTCTTTGTTTTCATGTAAAGGAATATCAATAACGTATTTTGTTGAATTGTAGGTGTGGTTTAGCAATGTTTTACTTTTGGTAAATAGGCTTTTAGGTGCATTGTTTTACTTTTGGTAATAGGAATATGTAGTTTATCTGCAATAAGAATCACATAACAATAATCAAAGTATATCTTATTCTTCTTTATTCTTTGACAAAGGCCTTTCTTTGGAGTACCTTTTAGTTATATCGTTTCTGAGGACCCAAAATGAGCGGGCTCAATATTTTATTTTGAAATTAACCTTTATATGTTCTTATTCAATAACTTTTGTATGTTCTTAAGCAATTATAGGATATGCAATCGCCAAGGAGTTTTTGAAGGCTGGTGATAATGTTGTAATTCGCTCAAGATCGGTATAGAAAGACCGGGTTACTTGTTTTGTATCATAAATAAAATGGGTATTTATTCGAGACTAAGATGCATGACAAACTGATTTGCATGGCACGTTTCATTTACGTGTTTCTTTCTTTTCCCCTGCTTCTTATTTTGATGACCTATTGACCTATCATTAATTTACGTGTAATCCACCTATTGCCATTTAACACTTCCTACGCTATTCTAATTTTATCCCATGAAGGTACTCAATGTAGGTGCCATCTCTTATAGATCTTTGCTTTCGATCAAATAGGTCTTTCATGAAATTTGAAGCGGCTAAACAAATGAAATGATTCGATGTTCTTGAGCAATTTTAAAAGAGGATGAAAAGGAGAACGTCTGATTACAATTGATACCAGTTTAGTCTTTCCTTGACATGCGATCTATCCTCTACACGTGAAAGGGTAGAATCAGAGGCTGTGACTTGAAAAAAGCATTAGGAGAGCAAGATGTGGGTACCTCTCTTGTTGCTTGGTTCTTATATTGCCATTAAAGTTTTCATTCATAAATTATGTTTTCGCATGAAAATATTACGAGGCAACGCATTTGACTTCTTAGTTGTTGTTGTTCCCATTTGTATTATCACGAGGCTATGCGTGATGTTAGAGAAGGAAAAGATGTAAAGGCACTTGTGGACTTTGCACGTAACAAGTTTGAAGTATATTGATATTTGGGTACATAGCCACCCCTCCCTCTCCAAATATCTCGACTTTGCACTTTTGTTCTTGTTCGTTCGTTTTTTATGTACAAATATGACAACCATCGGCTATGAATGTCACCGATGTTCCTTGCATAATTTCTCTCATATCTGAAACATTTCATAGTTCATGCATGATATATGCATACCTTTGCATGTGTATAGAATACCTCTGTCCAATCAAAGTTATTGTGTTCGACAATTGGTATTTTTCAGCTTTACTTTCTGACCGTTTAAGCTTCGTTTATTTAATTGAAGCTCACTACTTTCATATTGAATTTGTTGGGGTTAAAATATAAATGTTATACAAAAAGTGGACTTTCTCCTGATTTTTTTACTCTTGGTGCAGATCAAGAATGCTGGATCAAATGCATATAGTCACAAACCATTGATGGAGACCTCTGATGAGGCTCTTATGTAATTTTCATCCTCCTTAGCGCCGGCGCCTGTCTACACGCCTACGCCGCCGGACCGGCCTTTGCGGACGCCGCACATCGAATAAGCGACGAAGAGATACCAAGATTGCCCATCTCTTGATGTGTGATATTAGGTTCGAGCAGGGGTGGTTATTGACGACGCCGCTCTGCTCTCGGTCGGTCGCGCTTCATCTTAGAACAATGTCTTGCCTTGCGTTTGGAATTTAGAAATGTAACTCTTGTTTTGGATTCAATGAGTGTTCTTTGGGCTTTGAAATCGAATAAATCCTACAAATTTTGAACCCCAAATTGTTGTCACTTACTTTGTCTTAGTGGGGGCTAAGATTCTTTAGAATGTTGATAATTTAGGAAGTAGCATTACAATGCCACACGTGTCCATATTTCTTGGTTTAGATTATTTGATTATTCAGAGTGATGGTCTTGAGGAATTTTTGCGGTATCACTTCACAGGACTCACGGTATTTCTTTGAGGATGGTATTTCAAGGTGTCCATTGCAGAGCACTTGAGTGGCTACCATAAATTCATAATAGATGGCCCTTTATAAATAAGCCTACACCAAAACTCTAATTAGCTAGATAAGAGATAAAAATCTAGCATAAAGCGATAAATCTAAAATGACTAAATAATTTATTTCATTAATCCATGAAAGGTGATTTTGGATGGGAGCATATTACAGTTCAAAGTGCGCTTTAGCTAATGGTGAAAAGTCCGCCTTCTCTAATGGTGACCAACGACAACCATGAAGGTAAAAAAAATGCATTCTCTTCTTCCTTCGTAGATGTTTAGTTATTGATAGATAAAGGTTTCATTATGAGATGCATGATTAGTTATCTACTAAACTGTGCAGTCTCAGTTTTTATTACACTCATGCGACCATGATTAAGTTTTTATTACACATTGTTACTACTTTATATTTGATAATGAAAATGGACTACATTGTTGTATGCTCTAAATTAGTGAACATGGATGGAGTGATTTGTAATTTTTATAGCTATATTTTGTGAATTTACAACTCCTAACCAGGATCATACAAGTTGCATCATGTGTAACAAAAAGTAGAGCTGGCTTTCTATTTGATGCAGTTTACAAATCAAACAATTATGTTGTGGTCTTTGAAACCAACATAAGATTTGGTGTCTACTTATGTATGTACGTGAAGATCCATTAGAGCTATTGCATGAGATGTGGAAGTTGCTAAAGAAGAATGATGAAAAATGATGAGAAGGTTGAAGAAAGAATAGGAAAGGAAGAATGATACATTGCCAGCATTCACGTAATTTGTGAAGTCTACATTTTCACTTAATATATATGTTGTGTGGGTCTGAATCTTGAAGTATCGTCAATCCAAAAATGGAACTTGCTGTAAGATGCTGATATAAACAACAAAAATGGAATCACTTAAGTTCAAGCATACTTATAGAATGCACGTAGGCTCAGTATAAGTACCATTGTAAGTATTGAGTGATGCTTTAGGACTGTCAGCTGAAAAGGAACTTTGGCATTTGTTGGTCCTAAGATGATGTTGTCCAGAATGTTCAACTGACATCAACCAAAAGCGATAGGAAAAGGAAGCACTAAATTGGAAGCTATAGGAATTGGTGTTTTTTTTCGGGTGAGAATCTTGACCAAACCGAGCAAAAATAAGTATAGTAAGGAAATGTTCAGATCACGAGAAGAGTTATCTCAAGCACTACTTTGTTGTCGGTAACAAAAAATAATTGAAATTCTTGTTTTCTATATCTTGAATTGAAATTCTTCTTGTTTTGTTGATATTAAATAGTCTACTATTTTTTCTTGTTGACATTAAGCGGACTTTCTTTGTGTTGTGTCATTTATACGGTATTAGGGGACTCACGTGACAAAAAGCTGCACCTTAAAGATTAAGTGTCCATATGAATCAAGCTGCTTTTGTATTGCGAGAATCTGCATATTTGGTACGCAACATGAAATAGTATATTTCTTCGTGGTGTCTATATTGTTATCTCTTCTGCGACATATGTATGAACTTTTACATAATAATATGTGTGAATATTGATTTAACTTCCTTGAAGGTACCGCATACAAAGTGATCGAAGAGTTACCGTCTGCAGTGTACATCCAACAGAACAAAGACGACCAGATTGCCTTGGGTGTCTGAAGTAATAATAATTGTTTTCCTTTTCTTTTCTTTTTAATTAGAAGCCTCTGAATGTTACTGTTTTCTACCATCGAGTTTATTTATTTTAATTCTAAACATTGTTCTGTTCTTTGACTTCTTTGCGCATGATAACGCCCTTAAGTCTTTGTTATGTTATTCTGCGTTGAGAATTAGATCATTTGCATGAATCGTCCCTAAGTTCTTCTTTTATGTTATTCTGCATTACGTGCAATTAGATCGCAATAGTTAAGAGCAATAATGTTGAGCTTCTTTCTTCATTGGCTCATGGTAGGATATTTCCCCAACTATACCATCGCCTTTTGAAACCGCTTTTAATTGTTTCATCTTTGCTGCTTGATTGTGATGCATTGTCCTTTCAACTCTTTAATATAATCTAAATGACAACTCACAATTGTTACTTTTGTCATGTGAACTATGTTTTTGTTTGGATAAAAACTTGATGATGTCTTGTTTAATTATGTAACAATTTCGATTAACAGTGTACAGGGAATCCTCAAGCAATTGATGGATGTGCTACTTTTTCGAAGGAATGATTTTCACATGTGAAAAAATATGAGGTACCTCTCTGCTGTTCGGTGTTCCTTGTAGTATTCTTAGTCTTTTTACCAGCCATTTAATACTTTACGGACTTTGTTACGTATAGGTTGAGTTCAATAAGGCCGCAGAGTCTTTAAGCGATGCAATTATTCCAATTGCTCAAAGAAAAGTGGCTCTAACTCGATTGATTAAGGTACAACCTATTTAATAAGAAATAAATCTTACATGCTATGCCATTAGGGTTGCTTCTATTGCTTCCATTGCCAATCCTTCTTGTCTCTTGTGCGGGATAACATTGAATTGATTGCATTTTTAGAGGCTAAATTCGGTAACCATGGGATGAAAACCACAGGAAAAGCGGCTCCTTTGTGTGGTAAGAAATTGCTTGCCTATTTTTGTGGTTAGCATTGTTAATACTTAATACCATTGTTGTGCTGCGCTTTTAAAGATAGCCAAATCACTTTCATCATGGCAATTAGCTATCTCAAGAAACCATATGTCTAGATGAAGGTTATTTATTTCTCACAAGGTTTTTTTAAGGTTTTGTGAACCTGCAGACATTGTATAATTCATGGGAATAAGAAAAATAAAGTTGAATGCCATGTCGAACTGGATGCATGTTTTATGTCAAAGATGTGAAGCTATGGCAGGTCAAATCTTAATTCTGTTTCCTAGAATTTCATAACAATTAAAATTTTCTTGTATTGACAATACAAATTATGTTATCTGGAATTCTCGCGAGTTCACACCCTCTTAAAAGGATTAGAAAAAATAGTTGTGAGTCTGAGACATTCCAATGTTGGTCTGCGGAGATTTCAATTCAATGCCCGGAAGGTTTGTGTTATAATTTTCTTTCTAGAGTGAAGTTTCTAAATGGCAAATAATCACTTAATTCATATAGTACTCCACATGGACTTCTTGCAATGGGCAAAGTTGATCGATTGCATCCAGATCTGGCGATAGACCCTCTTGGAATTTTCTTTGGTTTATTCAATGCATGATGATTCACTTGCATCTTGCTGTTCTTAATTAAGTTTCACTTTTGATCCGTAGCCTTAGGTATGTTTGAAATTTCCAATTTAAGCTGGGATTACCATAAAGAGAAATTAGAAAATATAAACATTAGTAGTCATTAGTCTCTTTGTAATTTTCATCTCTTCCAGTGTTATAATACATTTTGTTGTAATTTCAGGTGACGGTGTTAAAGTTTTTTTTAGTCTCAAAGTATGGGTATTACTTACAGAGCTCTGCAAAAAACCTCTAGCGACTTTGGTGATCTACCCTGAAAGACATTCCCACAATACGCATATGAGTCTTGTTTGTGATTATAGAACTGTTCTAAAATAAGGCCAGATTTGCACAATAATTTAATAAAATGGAGAGGTAAATGAACCCCCCCTCCTCCTCCTCAGTCAGATGATCGTGGGCTTGGAACTATTTATGTCTGCTAACTTTGTTTGGCGTGCAATCAATAAAGAAAGTGGTGAAGTGGTATGCCACTCTGCTTGCCCCAATATTTGCTTCGTTTATGCCTTTTTTTTCAGTAGCTACACAGTGTAGCTGCTTGTTTTGTTTGGCTGGAGGGTAGCGAGCTAGGTTCCTATTCAATCCATATCGTAAGTCTTGTGATCATTTCTTGGAAGTAACTAATAATTTGATGTTTTCATTGCTTTTCTGGATGTTCTTTTTTCCCTTGTTGACATACTGGCCTTCACAGGTTGCAATCAAGAAAATGAAGAAAAAAATATTATTCTTGGGAGGAATGCATCAATCTCCGTGAAGTGAAGGTGCTTTACTGTTATGTAACATGTTACCAAATTCTATTATGGCCATTACTTTGTTTTGAGTTAATTTATTTGTTTTGACAGTCCTTACGAAGGATGAACCATCCAAACATTGTGAAGCTCAAGGAAGTCATAAGAGAGAATGACATGTTATTCTTTGTTTTTGAATACATGGTATAGATCATTCATAGCCTTCTTGTGTTTTTGTTTGGGTGCTTGTAACTTTGTATTGTGATGAAGTTTTATATGTGCCCTATGTGGTGATGTTAGGAATGCAATCTCTACCGGTGATGAAGAAAGGAGAAGCCCTTTTGAGTCTGAAGTCAAATTGGTGCTTTCAAATATTTCAAGCTCTGAGTCACATGCATCAACGTGGATATTTTCACCGTGACCTTAAACTGGTTTGGTTGTGATCTTCCATACCTACCATGCTTTTTAACGTCTGGATTCAGAGTTGCTTTTTATGTTTTGTTGTGCAATAGTTGAGCTATGTTTATGTGGTATTATGGTTAGGACCTAGCAATATGAAAAGGAGGCGAATGACATCAAAACATCTCTTATGTATTGTAAAAAATATATATGTTTTGTCTTTCTATTTTCCTAGCTCATGTCCTAGGTATGCATAGGGTGATGATCTATGCATTGATAGTTTAGCACTTGGTGCCTGGACCCAAACTAATGCAAGCATAATAGCGGGCCATGAATGATTAGTCCTTTGATAGGCATTAGGGCTTGTCTGTCCATAAGAGTTAATTCAATAATAAATAAGATATGTAAATAGGAGGAAGAAACACTGGGGCATCGATCCTTGTTAACTTACGCAATGTGTTCTTTTGGGATTATTGTGTTTATTTATTGTTATTAGCAACTACTATCATTTATTGGTCTTGTGACATTTTGTTATTTCAGATATCCACAAGTTATGGTTATTATTCTTGTAAGCACCTATATTGGCTCTTTGTTTGGTTGTCAATTGTAAGAAATTAACTTAAGTAGTCTTGATTTCCTTTTATGAGCTAGGTTCATACAGAAATATTCTTCAGCGATGGGAACATATGGAGGGCGTATAACACAAAGGAAATTTTAGAGAAACATCTCAAGTCAACTGGTGGGAAAGAAGCATCCCACACACACCACCACCACAAAAAAAATGCAGTGACAATTTGAACTATCCATGACTTATCTACAATTGTGAGTGTGGAAAAGTGGAAAAATTAAGGAAGTGGAGGATTGAAAAACTTTTGTAGGTACTAAGTGTTTGTACTCTGTACTATGGCCATCCATAAAATATATATCCTATGTTGCTAAATTTGTCCAGGTGGATATTGAGCTCAACCAATTTATCAAGGGTTATTCAGATGGTCACAAGGGAAAGATGGCCATTAATGGTGCTGAAATTGAAAGAGTGGCCCCACCCAGTGTATTAGAGGAGTTTCATTGTGCCAAAGACCGAATTTATAGTCAATTTTCCGTTAGTTGATTTTATTCATTCTAGGTGGGGTTTCCTAAATCTTGTTCGCTAAGTTACCCCGGATGCCCTCTGACTGAAGTAGGCACAAGTATATGTTCTTTGTTTATGCAATATGAGTCATAATTTGTTATATCCGGGGCTATGATGATATCCCTAAGGTTATATGTTATATGATGCATAGTAATGTGAATTTTACTCTATTACTCAAGTTGATAATCCACTCTATATGTTATATGTTATATGATGCATAGTAATGTGAATTTTTACATTTTAATGTGCTTTTGTGTAGCCCGAGGATTGGGATGATGAGGAAGATGGTGAATGGATGCCCCAACCATTCCAAACCACGAGTACAAGGGACCATGGAAGCAAAAGTGTCATTACGTTTACTACGAGAAGCACTTAGCGATAATACATATTATGATTTACGACATTAACTTATATCATTTGTTAGAAAATCAAGAACCCTAACTACCGGGGTAAATGGAAGGCACCTATGATTGACAACCCGGTATATTTACGAAATTGAACACGTGTCGTGTCTTGTGTTCAATTAGTGAAATATGCATGCTCAAATGATTCCTTTGTGCTTCACAGACTTTAAGGATGATCCATACATCTATGCTTTCGATGACTGAAGTACATTGGCATTGAGTGTGGTAGGTTGGTCTTTGAATCTGAGAATACTTAGCGATTCCTTGAGTGCGCTTTCGTAAAAACGTAAACACAATTAGTAATCGTTTTTCTTCTATATCTCTGAGTTAAATCAGAACTTTGTTTAACAACATTCTCATCATGATGACCACGAGTTGGCCAAGACATTTCTTTGAAGAGACACTGGGCAAGCACAAGGATGAATGTTGCCCTTCACGAACATATATCACTTGGTCATTTGATGGTTGATCCATCATGTACTAATGATGCTGAATCTTACTTGGTCATTCTGACGATGATAAGCATGTAAGCTACTGCCTTTTTCCACGCATGCCCCATTTCTGGTCCAGCCTTCTTCACTTGTTCCTGTAGCGTTAGCACAGGCATTACTAAATATATCACCGTAGCGTTAGCACGGATATTATACTAGTAGAACTTAGTGGAACACATTTCTGCGGTAGTACTCATGACACACGAGGAATCGATGGTGTTAAGAACTTATGAGGATACTGTTATTTAAACTTCAGCTGGCGTTTTATTGTTTTATTGTAGTCTTGTATTTCCAAGATCAATTTTCTGTACATGAAGTAAATCTCTGATTCTTTCTTTCTTTCAGAGTATGGAAAGGAGCTGGGGTTCTTGGTTCTTGTGCTCATTTGGGATCTTTGCCCTGTGATTATGTCCGCGGGGGATTGAGTCACTGATGGCTCTAGGACCTACATGTCAATGAAACATTACGTGCTATTTTATTAATAGTACATATAAGTGAGAGCATTTTATCGATTGACCCTTCTTTCTTCTGCCCATGAACAAAATGTCTGAATGTGCAGCAGTTTGGCGGGGAAGGCTGCTTCTTGATGATTATTCTGAGCCAATTTCAGCAATTTCATGGTGGTTTTTGGCGGTTTTGATTGTATCCAATAGCGCCGGATACGATGCGTCCCGGTTTGGTACAAATAAGTTGGTTTTAGTGATGATTTTAGGGGAGAATCTTGTCAATTTTGAGTGGTTCTGACGGGTCTTTATTGTTTCCAGCACTTTTGATTTGTGCCTGCAAAAGGGAGTCACGACTCACGAGACCACGCTAATTACTAAGATGTTCAATATATTACATGATATTGGTTTTTGTTTTCTTATATCTCACAAATAATTTACACAAATATAAAGGATCAAGTTATAAATACAAGTAAGGTATTATAGACAAAAGTAAATTAGACAATTTCTCTAAAATCTTCTCTTTTAAGAATCTAAAGTCAACCAGCTAACCGAATACATTCAAAAATTACACCTAATTCTTTAAAAGATCATAATTAATTATGGAGAAGCAGGACCCGAAGCTTGGAGCCCTAAGACCATTTCCAGTAGAGAGTTTCATTTTACGGTTTCCAAAATTGTTATGTTATCTAAAGAGATTTGAGTAGATGAATGAAACAAGGGCCACAATGCACAGTTTCATTTCCCGGTTTCATATGCTAAGAGCATCTCCAACAGTGCCTAAAATCCATTCTCAAAACCTGATTTTGGGCTTGATTGCAAAAAAGTACTCCACAGATTCCTCTTTCTAGCTCCTCAAATTTTGTACGCCTAAAAACACACCCGACTCCTCATTTTTGTGCTTTGTCTGCCTCCCAATCAACATTATTTCGCACCAGGATAGCCCACGGACCAATTCAAAGGTGTTTTGGGAGAAAATATAGGAAGCTGTTGGAGAACAAATATTTTGTAGACCCAAAATTTTTGGGAAGGTCCCAATCTAAGAATATTGGGTGTCTAAATATTAAGAACTGTTGGAGATGCTCTAACCATCGCATTTAATTACAAGAGACAAGATTGGGTGGAGTTGGATGAAATGAAACTCTATAACACCTAGTGCTAGTTTGAACAGGTTTTATAATCTTAAAAACAATGTACACCTAGTTTATTCTGATAAAACTCATTCCTCTCTCTTTATAATTATTATACTATATCATATAAATTATTGATATATCATATCATTTATAGGAATGAAACACTTATAAAACCTTCACTCGGAATGTCGTAAGTACTTAACCAACCTGTGACCCAAACAAACCAGGCCAGGTCCCAACCTCCAGCCACTCGAATCCCTCGGCGACGCCTCCACCAATCGAGTTTAACCCTACCTCTCGCGTCGCGGGCGCCTCGCTCGCCGAAACCCTAATCCCCACCGTCATGGGCGCCCCCATCCTCCCCCTCCCCGCGCCGGAGGGAGGCGGCGAGGGAGACGCCCAACAGCAGATGATGCAGCAGTCGCCTCCCGCGGCCGCCGACGGCGGCGGCCCCCCGAAGCCCGAGCCCCCGCCGACGGTGGCGACCCACACGCGCACCATCGGCATCATCCACCCGCCGCCCGACATCCGGGTCATCATCGAGAAGACGGCCACCTTCGTCGCCAAGAACGGGCCGGAGTTCGAACGCCGCATCATCTCCCACAACCAGGGTAACGCCAAGTTCAACTTCCTCCAGCCCTCCGACCCCTACCATGCATACTACCAGCACCGCATCACCGAGCTCGCCGCCCAGCCGCCCGCCCCTGACGCGTTGGCGGCCCCCGAATCCGATGACTCCGGGCCGCCGCCCCCGCCCGACTCCGCGGCGGCCGCCGATGGCGCCGAAGTGAAGCCCGACCACTCTGCGCCCTTCCGCGTGCCGCCGCCGACCAAGGTGCTGGTGCCGCCGGCCAAGGAGCTGTACACGGTGCGGTTGCCTGAGGGGATCACCGGGGAGGAGCTGGACATCATCAAGTTGACCGCGCAGTTTGTGGCTCGGAACGGGAAGAGCTTCCTGACGAGCTTGGCAACGCGCGAGAACAACAACCCGCAGTTCCACTTCATCCGCCCCACGCACAGCATGTTCACGTTCTTCGCGCAGCTCACGGACGCTTACTCGAGGGTGCTGAAGCCAAACGAGGGTGTGCCTGCGCTGCTGAAGGAGCTGCGGGAGGGGTCAAAGGACCTGACTACGGTGCTGGAGCGGTGCCTGAACAGGCTGGAGTGGGACCGGTCGCAGGAGCATGCGAGGCAGCAGGCAGAGGACGAGATTGAACAGGAGAGGGCGCAAATGGCAATGATTGACTGGCATGATTTTGTTGTTGTTGAGACAATTGAGTTTGCGGATGATGAGTATGAGGGGCTTCCTGTGCCGCCTATGCTAGAAGAGTTGAAGCGTCGGAAGAGGATGCAGAACTTGGGAGAGGAGGAAGCGATTGAATTGGCTGAACCAGCTAGGGAGGTCGAGATGGAGATGGATGACGAGGAGATGCAACTTGTTGAGGAAGGAATGAGGGCAGCAAGGCTTGAGGAGAATGAAGGAGGAGCACAAGTTAAGGTGTCTGGTGATGAGGAGCCGCCTATGAGAATTGTCAAGAACTATAAAAGGCCTGAGGAGAGGATCCCTGCTGAGAGGGACCCGACTAAGTTTGTTGTTTCGCCGATTACTGGGGAGCTCATTCCAATCAGTGAGATGGAGGAACACATGCGCATTTCACTTATTGACCCTAAATACAAGGAACAGAAAGAAAGGATGTTGGCAAAGATTAAGGAGACAACTCTTGCCCCTGATGATGAGATCTCTCGTAACATTGTGGGTCTTGCCCGCACTAGGCCAGATATTTTTGGAACAACTGAGGAAGAGGTTTCTAATGCTGTCAAGGCGGAAATTGAGAAGAAAAAGGATGAGCAGCCAAAACAAGTTATTTGGGATGGTCATTCTGGTAGCATTGGTCGGACTGCCACTCAGGCATTGTCTATGGGTGGTGAGGAACAGGTTGATGCTTCAAATGTCTATGGGAGAACTCTTCCTGGTCCAGCTCCACTTGCTCGACCTGGCATACCAATTCCCCGACCCCCTCAACCGCTTCCTTTGGTTAATGTCCCCCGATTCCAACCTAATACAATGCCGTATCCTGTCCCACCTCAAAGTGGTATCAATATGGCTCCACATCATCATATGCAAGGAGTTCCACATATGGTTTCTACCATGCATCCACCTCCACCACCAATACCAGGTCAGCCGCAGATGATTAGGATGCCAGTTCCAATGGCTCCAACGCCAACCAATATCCCTCCGCCGCCTCCAGGTCAGACTCAGTTCATGCCTGGCCCACCGCGCCATTTCCCTATGCCCCCACCTCCTCACATGCAGACCATTGGCAATCCCGTTGGAATCCTTCAGCCTCAACCACCTTTGCCTCCACAGCCGCCTGCTGAGGAACAGCCACCTCTACCTGATGAACCAGAACCTAAGAGGCAGAGAACAGATGATGCTTCTCTTATCCCACCAGAGCAGTTCCTTGCTCAGCACCCGGTAATGACTCATTTTCATATATTTACACTCCTAGCTACCTACTTCTTTTTCTTTTTAATCCTGTTCCAGTTATATTGCAATTTAAGGACCATGGCATGCTAATTTATCCTCTTTCCTGCAGGGCCCTGCTCTCATCTCTGTGTCCGTACCCAATCTTGATGAAGGAAACTTGCGTGGCCAGGTTTTGGAGATTTCTGTCCAATCACTCTCAGACACAGTTGGCAGTCTGAAGGAGCAGATTGCTGGAGAGTTGCAACTCCCTGCTAATAAGCAGAAACTGAGTGTTAGGACTAGTTTCCTCAAAGATAATCTTACTCTTGCTTACTACAATGTTGGCCCTGGAGTGGTGATCAATCTAACGCTGAGGGAGCGTGGTGGGAGAAAAAAATGAGCATTTTTGTATCTCAATGCACTGGCAGGTTAATGCATACTACCAAACTTCAGTAGCTATCATGGAGAATCCTTTTGTTGGTTCCTGCCTACATGTTATGTTTTTATAAGGTCAAGTACTATTATTTGCACTATGTGAACTTCAAATTTCCCTATGTTTCCATATGGTTACATTTTGGAGGTGTTTAGACTTGATATTATTATTATGTTACTTGAGGAATCTAATGGATACCTACTTAATGTTACTTCAGAGTTCAGATGTCTGCTTTAGCTTTTGCTGTTTGGTATTTTGAGATGTTCTTATATCTTGAAAGTGCAGCGTGCTTTTATTCCATGTTATGAGATGATGTTCTCTTATGTCAGTGCTTGCGTGTTATTGTAGATTCTGTTCTGCATCGGTGAAGGCACTGTTTCTTGAAGTGCTTATTGTGAAAGGTCTGGGTCAAGCTTATGACTGTAGTTCTAATTCTATTAGAATTGTATGTGATGTCTCTGATCTTTAAATTCTTTTTGACAGAATAACATGGCATCCATCAGATCACTGTTGCTGGAATCTTTTAAGTAGGATGTGTTTTTAGTTGGGAACTTATTTCTGTATGCCCCAATGGTCATTTTCTTACCTTCATTTTTCCTAATGCGTTAAGCTTTAGATAAACATGTGCGGAACAGATTGTTGTATGCTAACCAAGGTTAGTGTGTGTTTTCACTTTTTGCAAGTCCTTGGCATTCCTGTTATTCTGTGTTGGTGTTGCAGCTGCCCCGTGTTTGTGCACCTATGCATATAAAGTTACAGTTAGAGCCTCGGAGGTATTAATCATTCTCATCCCACCTGTGCTTTTTTTGTGGCTACATTAATAAAAATTGCATGCTGTTAACCTTTGTGTTTAGGAATATTGGAAAAGGATTTTGCTCACAATGCTTAGCTTAGTTTCTTTCATTATGATATCAGTATTACTGATGTGGTCCTTTCCTGCTATTTCTGGCTTTTCTTAGTAAATCTAACACCCTTTATACACCAATAAATTGTCCAAACCAGTGCATTATACCACCAATGCATACCACCTTGATGTAGGAGATTATATTGGTGTGCTACCTAGATTTCTGTTTTCTTCTGAATTGTTATGTTGTGTTGGCTACGTTTTGTTTTTAACACCTTTTTTTTCTTTTTTTTTTTCTTTGCTTTGTCTTGGTCTTCGGCAGTATCCATATTGAAATCGTTAGGCACCGCAAGTGAACTTTGCTGCCTGTGCATATCAGCTAGCACATTACTACGTTAGCTTCTACTCTCACTGATCACATATATTTGTTATTTTGGACGTTGGCATGGAATCCCAGATAGAACTTTTACCACTAATTCATATCACAATATATTCCTGAAAGGCGATAAGAAAATAATCTATGGAAGTGTTGTTCCTTAATTATTTTTTTAATACCGCCAATCTAGATATTTTTTACGTATGAGTTGTTGAAGTTTGAAAAGTTCGATTGCACATTCTCTAAAACCTCCTCTGCTTATCAATGAAGGGAGTAATCTCATATCAGGTAGTTGCGTATGGCCCTACTGGGTAGCTTGACCAAGACTGTGTGCAAGGTACCAGTTTTAAGTTTTCTAGATTTTGTGGGGTGCTTGCTTTTGTTCTTCCTTTTTTTTTTCCTGGTGTCAACAGCTATCCAAGTTCCAGCACTGTTCTTGATTTGGTAGCGTCGTTTGCATATGAGAAGCCAGATATACCGCGACAAAACTGAGTGCAAAATTCCGATACATCTGATGCTCTTTATTGTGTAAGCTGGCCCTTGTCAGTTTGTATTCGGTGGATGGTTTTAGTATATCTTCTCTAATCGACAGAGATTTGACCCGCCTGGTTCCAGACATACAAGCCGCCAGGAGAGACTCGGAAACAGCAGCAGCTTTGCAGAAGATCAGATATTAGCTAGCAGTTTAAAATTTAAATGGTTGCCATCTGCGCATATTCTGCGTTGCTGTCTCTCTGCTTTGCCTATCATCACCGATGAAGTAGACCAGCTGTGTTCGTTCTTGCCCACTGTCAGATCGAGATATGCACACGCTTGTACAGAAGAGATACCACTGCCTGTGTTGGTAGCGGACTCGGCAGGAAGCTCCGCTCTTTCGAGTTCTGAACTGTATACTGGGGAGTTGGCTCCTCGTGGGAGAATTTTTGGGTGATCAACCCCCAGAACAGTGCGTGCTACTACAAGCGTAGATTCTGCTGAGTGATCGAGTGTGCGGTGCAGGGCACAAAACCACCGCAAAACCCTCCATGTTTGACGGCTAGAGAGGCATGAGATTTTGCACCTAGAGGTGGGCACTGGGCCAGGTTATTTTGGGTCGGTATGAGGCACGTCTGACCCGGTACGACCCACGGTTCGGCACGGTACTGTTCCAAATGGGCCGAGCCGGCTCGGCACGGTTGTCCGGGCCGTGCCGGGCCTACTAATCGGGCACGATGGGCGGCCCGGCTCGGCACGATAGTCCGGGCCGTGCTTGGGCCGGCACGGCCCGAAACAGGCATACACCTGTGTTGTATGTGTGGGTGAGCAAATCAAGGAGTAAAGGAAGAAAACTATGGATGGACTGGAGAAAAGGAATGGAATGCATCCATACGTTGTATGTGTGGGTGAGCAAATCAAGGAGTAAATGCATGGCTGCATGCATGTGACTAGAAGGAGCAACTGAATCAAGGAAATCGAGAAGAATAAACACAATAAGATTTTGTTTCGACTGGAGAAAAAGAAAGTCCTAGACAGATAAAGAAAGAAATCAATCCGTGATCATTTTCTCTTGTAGTAATAGTATAAGCGGGCGGACTGGGCGCACGCACCGGCATAAATGGCGTCGTGCGGCTCGCGAAAGGCGAAGACCAACCGACCAACACGGCGAGCACGATGGCCGTCACGACCCGGCACGGTTTAGGTCCGAAGCACGATAAACCCGTGCCGGACTAGTCCGACCCAGCACGACGCCCACCTCTATTTGCACCCAAGCGTCCCCCTTTGGAACCCGGTGACACGCTAGCATGGAGGCATGCAACATTTTAAAGCTTAGCGCACGGAGACCACGTATTGATCGGTTGGTGGAGTCGGGAGAAAACATGTTCGCGTGCTTCCTGTCCGTATGTCTACATGCTTCGTTTACGGGCCGTTTTTTTTAAGCTGTAGGGATATAACCGCAATCACCGTGAAAAGAGAAGATTGCTATAGAGAAGGTTGCCAGCCTCCTATAATAGAAACAAAGTTAAAAGATTATTACATAGCAAATTCTTATATAGAATGTATAGGGTTACAGTCATTTGCTCTAAACTGGTATAGAGACGTAAAGATAAAAGATGATATGCAAAAAATAATTGATAGGCTTAAAGGTATCCAGATAATTGGAGAAATACTTTTAAAACATTAGGAGAAAAATGAGATAGTATGTAATATAGATATCATAAATCCAGAATATATAATGAAAACAAGCTTGATAGAAGTCCACATAAAGATATAGAGGATTTTAAGATGCATATAGAAGAGTTGCTAAAATTAGGAGTAATAAGAGAAAGCAAAAGGCCACATAGGTTGGCAGCTTTTATAGTAAGAAATCATTTAGAAATTGACGTGGGTCGGGCAACCCTTGCGAGTCAATGCACGTCAACGAGATACGGCTTGAGGCGATCCGGCATGGGCCCTCGACCACGACACAGGCGTCGTTGGGCCCGTCACGACTGGGTGTTGTTGGGCCCGGCGACCTCGAGTTCGGCGGTGAGAGGCCTTGTCCCGCTCGACCTCGACTGAACCGAGCGTCGCGTTTACTCGGCGGTTACTAAGATCCGAGTAAATGCGTCAAAGGCGGAAGTGGGCGGCGTTTTGGGGTAGTTCAGCCCACCTTCAATGCGTCTGGAAGCCACTTCTCAGGAATCTCTCCCGCGTTCTGAGCAACATTCAAGTGATTATAAAGGCGGTCACGAGGCGCATGTACAAGACACGAACACACCAGTAATAGCCACACACATAGCGCTCAAGCTCGAGCTGTAAAACACTCTTCGTACTCACAATTAGCGAATTCCTCTGTCCTCAGAGAAGACTGGACGTAGGGCTATTACCTTTGTGGGGCTCGAACCAGTATAATTTCCTGTCTCCTGCTCGTTGACGCCTCACCCGACCTTCGTCTCGCCATTGTTGTCGAAGCGCTTCGGGTCCTTCATACGTTTTAACCCCTCCACATTTGCGGTTAAGCGATTAGATCGTCGGCGGCTTGCATGCCAAGTGGGGCAAAGCCGTTCAAACAAAGGTAATCACAAGTTTCCAGGAATGGCGTCTCTGCAACATATTCATAAGCTCGAGGTCGAACACGGCCCCGAGCATGAAGTTCCCGTCCTGTTTTCCCCCTCCCGCAAGCGCAAAACGGTTCGTGCTCATGGTACGCCCGGCCAAGGCGTGGGCGTTGTGGGGAGGACCGCGATCAAGACCCACGAAGATGGTCGCCGGATGGCCCAGTCGCCATCAACGGTAGTGACCGCCCTTGGCGAAGGAGCTTCGAGAAGATTGGGACATCCTCGGGGCGCTCGAGTCCGCATTGAGGCGAACGCCTCCGTGCGATCGTACGGGTCATGTCTGATCCCACACGCTCGACGGCGGGTCTTTTGGCCGAGCTCTCGCAGATGAGCTCGACAAAGTGACAAGCGAGGTTGTCTTGGTCGCGGCTGAGACAGACCTTGGGTCCGGTCATTAAGGTGGCGGCTCCCAGCGCGGCGCCAGCATTCTCACCGGACTCCCGCGCGTCGGCAACCTCGGAGCCTTTCCCGTACACCGCCTCACCGTCGTTCCCCGAGTTTGACTCCGGACGGCGTACGATAGCGTCCCGCGTACGATGATTCTCGCTCCAGTAGCGGGACTTCAGGCCTTTCCCCCGACGTACCGCCAAGGCGTCGGCGGGTCCAGGAGCGTCTGCGGTACCTTCCAGGTGATGCCCGGGCCTATCGTCGCGACCGTCGAGGTCGTGGGCGGACGCCGAGTGATCAAGTCCGACTCAATAGCGGCGAAAAATCTTCCAGCGCCCGTCGAGCGTCACGGTTCTTGGCGTACTCAACGACCTTAAGCCGGTGTGGTAACCTACTCGTTTTAAGCCGCTTTGATCGGCGGTTCGACGAGGCGAAAAACCCGAGCGAATTCCTCTCGATCTACACCACTGCCATCCTAGCGCGGGAGGTGGCGAAATGCGTGATGGCCAACTACCTCCCCACCGTTTTGGGCGGTCTTTGCACTGGCTCTTCAACCAAAAACCGGTACTTTCCGCTAGTGGCGCCAAATCAGGCGCCCTCGCTCGAATTTCCAAAAGCACTCTGGCTGGCGAAGGACTGGACCGGGTGATTCGGGAAAGAGGAACCACTCCCGCGACTTTGTCGCGGCGGTTCGTCGCACGAGAATCGATTCCTAGTGTGTCCGATGAGGCGGTAATCAAGGCCTTCAAGTTGATTGTCGCGATCGGCGCCTCCGAAGACACGGAATCACGGCAAGCTTCTGTCGGCAAGCTCTTTCACATGGCGAGCGCTTCGCGGCAGCGGATGATGCGATGCTGTTGGAAAGCGATTATGACCAAAACAAGCTCGGCGTCAACTCGGGCGGCGAGCCCTTGAGCGTCAAATACAAACCGAGGGCTCGGCGGCAAGAAGCGGAAGAGGACCGCAAGCGCGATGGTGGTTGGGCGAATGCTATCTCGTGGGACGATCGCCCGAGAGTTATGGAAGTGCGGGACTCGGCTCAGCAAAACCAACACCGACCCCAGCAGGCGCAGCGCCGACCTCGGTAGGGTGACCGCCGGTCTGGGTCACGACAGGCTGAAGGCTGCCCACAAGGCTCTGATGGGCGGTCTCGGTTCGATGAAGGTAAATTTTGCCTGTTTCACAGGACTCCGGGTCACGACCTGCGGAGCTGCAGGGCCTGGCAGGCCAAGCTCGACGCCTTCTACGACGGGCGTGGAGAGATGCCCACGCTCCCGAAGGAAGGAGATGAGCACGAAAGGGTAAACACTGGCGAAGACCAGGCCGACCTCGACCTGGACTTCCAACAAGGTGACCGCCGGATCGATGTCATCTTCGGCGGCTCGTCGGCGTTCCAGTCCCGGCGCGAGATCAAGGAAGCGGCGCGTGTGGTCTACCAGGCCACCGCCGGGACGTCCGTGGACCAACCACTGCAAGTGGGCAGAACCGATCACCTTCACGTCGGAGGATGCCCCCAAGGTATGTCGGAGATTTCAAGACCGCCTTGGTCGTGACCCCGACCATAAGTAATACCATGGTCGGGCGGGTTATGGTCGATGGGGGTAGTTCCCTCAACTTGCTCTTGGCTAGCCTATTTGGGCCGGATCTGAGATCCCAGGTCAAGGTCAAGAATATCGCGATCCCTTTCTTGGGATTGTCTTGGGAAGCTCAACCACCCCTTTGGGGCGGTGGTTTTACGTCACATTTGGTGCCTCGGACAATTTCCATGCCGAAATAGTTACCTTTGAGGTGGTCGAGGGGGATCTCCCTTACAACGCCATCCTCGGGCGCCCAGCTCTGGTCAAGTTTATGGCAGCCAATCACTATGGCCACCGTTGCATGAAGCTCTCGGGACCAGGCGACATCATTACCGTGAGTGGCGACCTCAAGGCGCGCGCAGTTGCAGACTCAAGCTCGGCCCTCGCCCGTGTGTTGCCTCAGCGAGGCCCCAGCGACCACGAAGGTCGCATGCGTCGGGCGATCATCGGCCAGTGAGAGCTACAAAACCGTCTGCTCGAGGAGGATTCATCTAGGTGTGTCCACATCTCGGTGAGTTGAGTCCCAAATAGGAATTGAGTTCGTCACCTTCCTCTGCGCCAACAAAGGTATATTTGCTTGGGGCCGGTGACATGCAGTGTCGAGGGAGGTGGTCGAGCACAAGCTCAGTGAGACCCATTGCCGGCTGTCGCGCCAAAGTTGGCGTTCTCGCCGAGAAGAGTCGCCATCATTAGAAAACCTTGACAAACTCTGGAAGGGTTCATCAAGGAGATCGACTACTCCAGTGGTTGGCTAACGGTCATAAATCGAAGAAGAAGGCGGAAAGTGGAGAATGTCGTGGACCATACGGGTTTAAATTCGGCGTGCGAAGAATGACTTCCCACTCCAGCGCATCGACCGGATCGTCGACTCCCGCGAATGCGGGATGTTAAGCTTCACGGGCGCTTACCGAGGATACCACGGATCAAAATTTGGCGGTTGAAGATGAGTAAGACATCATTCATCATGCCGTTCGGGACCTCTTGCTACGACCATGTCGTTTGGTCTTCATAGCGTCGGCGCGACCTTCGGCGCTGATGACCAAGAGCGTTTGAACCCCAGTTAGCGCAACCTCGAGGTCTACATGGGCGACATCATCGTCAAAAGCTCTTGAGGCGACCACGTTGAGACCTTGGAGAAACCTTTCGCCAACTGAACAAGCGCGACATCAAGCTCAACCGGAGAAGTGTGTGTTGGTGCGGCGAGGAAAGTGCTTTCGGCTACATGATCGGGGCTCGAGGGTCGGCCCAAACACAGGAGAAGATAGAGGCAATTGAGAAGATGGCGATCCGACCTCGGTGAAAGCGGTACAATGCTTCACCGTCCGTATGGCGCTCTTAGCAGTTCATTTCAAGGCTCGGTGGCGTGGGTTGCCATTCTTGAGGGCCTGCGCAAGCAAGAACCTTGAATGGACTCGGCGCGTGATCGTTCAATGACTTGAAGGCGTACCTCTCGAGCCCACCTTTGCTCACAACTCTCGCCGGGCGACAGCATTACTCTACCTTGCAGCTACCGCGAGTTTGTCCGATCTTTGTCTGGTGGTGACGGCGGGATGCCTGAAGCACCCGATCTATTATGTCGTGAAGTCTGCCGCGGCTCGAAGGCGCTACCATGAGTCGAAGCTCTTATGCGCCCTTCTCATAACCGGCAAGCTCGGCATTATTTCGAGCGCTTTCGGTGGTCGTCGGCAGCTTCGCTCGAGGACATTTTGAGAATCGAGACGGCGAAGGTCGCGCCATGAAGTGGGCCATGGAGCTGGCGGCGTTAAGCGTCCGGGTAAGTGGCGGCGCCACGGCTATCAAGTCCGCAGTGCTCGCCGACTTCGTGGTCGAACAAGCAGTGCCTCCGCTCCCCGAGCGAGGTCGGGAAGAAAGGCCTGGATCATGTGCTTGACGGCTCGAGGTCTTTCAAGCGCTTCGAAATTTGGGTTCTCATCATTACTCGCGCGCGATCGCTTTGAGTATGTGGTTCGTTTTGGATTTCGGCGACTAACAACGTTGCGGAATCTGAGCTCTCTTGGCGAGCTTGCGGGCTTGCAAGGCCACAGAGGTCGTCGGTTGATAGTAAGGGGTGACTCTCATTCGTCGTCAACCGAGTTCAACAAGGAGTATCAATGCTCGGAGGACTCAATGGCCAAGTACCTCGTGAGAGGCTGCAAGATGGAGAAATGGTTCGGAACACGGAGATCGTATATGTGGCTCGGAAGGACAACTCCGATCACGATCTCTCTCCAAGCTCGGGTCGTCGATGGCGAGGTCCCTCGAGCGTGATATTGGAAACCTGGCGTCTCCCTCCATTTCGACCAAGGGCCCTCGATGCGCCTTCATCGGCGCCCCATCTGAGCGAACCGATCCATCGCTTTACGGCGACGGGTGAGCTTCGGTGAACCATTGAAAAAGCGAGGTCAAGCAAGGCGAGCTCCTATAAGCTCGTGGGCGGCGAGGCTTTATCGTCGAAATTTTTAGGAATCCTAACGAAGTGTCACGGCGAAGGAAGGTAGCACCGCTACATGACATTCACTCGGCCTATCGGGGCACACTCTTCTTCGGGACCATGGTGGAAGGCTTTCGCATGGATTCTCTTGGCCCACGCGCCAGGACACAGCGCAACATTGTTACTTTGTCGAGCTTGTCGGTTTCATGCTTGAAAGGCGCATCGGCTGCCTCGCGCTCGAGACCATCCCTTTCGCGTGGCCATTCTCGACTTGAAATTTGGACATCCTCGGCCCTTCCATAAGCAACGGGGGAAGAAATTTACGTTAAGTGGCCATCGATATCTTCACCAAGTGGGTCGAGGCTAAACCCGTCCCGACCATCCACAGCTCTGCGGCGATCAAATTCTTCCGTTTGTTCGTGGTGACGGTATGGGGTCCGTGCGAAATCATTCGCGACAGCGGAACTCGGTTTACCGATGAAGCTGTTCGAGAATCTAGCGAACATAGGCACCAGGTATGCTATGCCTTGGTAGCCCCCATGAGCAATGGAAGCGATGGAGTGCGCCGATGGACAAATCGTTCAAGGCGTCAAGAAGCGATGTCGAGATGAGCTCAAGCGACTGCGGCCATACACAGGTGGGCGAGCTTCCCACGTCTTATGGCCTCTTCGTACCCACGACCCGGTAAGACGCGGGGTCCACACCCTTCGGCTCGTGTTGATCTTGAAGCAAATCCTGCCTCCTAAGGTCCGCTGGCTCTGCCGAGTCGACAGTCGTCGAGTCGACCGAGCATGAGCGGTCTCTTGACCTTACCTGGCGGAAGAAGTAAGATCAGTGCCTTTGCTACGATCGGCGCACTACACAAGTTCTCCATGAGACATGCGTCTAGGTCGATGCGACCTAGGGAGCTCTTGTTGAGGACTTAGCCTGAGGCGGATTCAGGCACCATCCAACACCAACAAGCTATCCCCACGGTGGGAGGGCCTATAGAGTCGTTTCAGCAGATCGCATAGGGGCTTCACAACTAGCGATGCCCGATGTGAGAGCTCTCTAGCTCGTGGAACATAGACCCGACCGTAAATTCTATGTGTAAATCTTTTTACCTCAATTTTAATAAAGCTCTTGTTCAATTGTCATGCTTGGCCTAGGTGTATCTTTTTCCTATCTTTTATTATTGATTTCAATTGAACCCAACCTCTACGCATTGTATACTGCTCTTGGTCAGTCTTGGTGGCTTGCTTTTCACCCCAGTGGTCGGGGGTTACGTGTAAGCGAACCTCTTCGCACCAACACCCCTTGTGTGCAGGTTCGAGATAAGCCTGACCGGACCTAGCAGGCGTGCGCAAACCATTGTCTTGGCTCGGCGTATCTCGGAATCCAAGTTTTTCCTCGTGCGACCATGTTATACTCCTTTTGATCTTCGGGACTTGGTCTTGATGGATTTTTATCTTGCGCCCAAGGCCGGCGTTACTCGACCTTGAACTAGCAGAGGCTAGATGGGATATATCACGACCAAGAAATAGTGAATGCTGCGTTGGAGGAGAGTTTCGTCCGAACCAAACAAGACTTTAAGCTAGTCTTACGGTAGGGTCTTTGTTTTTACAAAGAGTGTTGCTTACAAAAATTTAGCCTTATTCTGGTCGGCCATTTCACTAGCGAGCTTCTCTTGCTCGAGCTCGTTGACCACAGCCCTCGGGGCAGCTCGCTCTGGCTGGAGGCTTCTTTGGAGGCATCCGGACTCGGCGCCGTTCATCTTGAAGTTGGGCAGGCGCTCCTCACCGCTTTGCTGGTGCACCCATGCTTCTCTTCAAGCTTCAGGATCCTGGCCTCGAGTTCGGAGGACGCCTGCTTTGCTGCGGCCTTCTCTAGCGCCTCGACCTTGGCCTGCTCGGCCTTGAGCGCCTTGCTGGTGCGCTCAAGTTTCGCCTCAAGCTCCAGGATCTTGGCCTCGAGCTCGGGGGAGGCCTTTGACGGGAAAGCGTCTACTCCATGACAACCTTCTCAGTGCTTGACCTTGGCCTTTCGGCCTCGGCGCCTTGGCGACGTAGCGGCGCTCTTGCTCCACGGCCTTAAAGCCGTGCTCGCGCTCGGAGGTCCTGGCCTGTTCAAGCTCGGCCGCGTGGGCTACTTCCTGCGCCCTCATCGTCTGGCGCAGGTCGTCGAGCTCTGTGGTTTTCTGCTCGAGCTCCTCCTGCTCGACCTCGATGGTCCTAATGAGCCTGGAGCGCTCGGCCTCCCACGCCTCAACCATATCCAGGAGGCTCTTCAGCACATCGGCGTGCTCTCGAAGGCCTTGCGGCCCTTGGGAGATGTTGGCCGGACGCCTTCACGATAGGAAGCGGCGAGATGAAAAAAAAGCAGAAATCATGCCAACATACTACAAGGTCGCGGAGGGGCCCTTACCTCGATGAAGCGGTCCTCAAGGTGTCTTGTGGGTGAACTCTTCGCTCGTCGATGTGTTCAGGGAGATCTCCTCCTCCTCCTCGCCCGCTGCGCCTAAGGCGAGGCCGACCTCGGCTACCGCCGGCGCGCGTGGGCCAAGACCTTGATCCTCCACGCTAGTAGCGTCTGGCGTTCGCCCGCCCCTCGGTGGGTTCAACTCGCCCGGCGGAGGAAGGGCAGTAACAATGTTAGTCCCGACCTCCGTGGTGGGCCCCGCCTTCCTCCGGGATCGAGGCGGCGGGACGGATCGCGCCACGATCTTCCGCGGCGCTATCGGCGTCTGTGGCACAGGATGCTCGGCCTCGGCGCCCGGTGACCGCGGTGGGCAGGTCTGCGGACCTTGATATGGCCGTCTTCGGTGGCCGGGCGCCACGACCTCGGCGCCGAGAGCAGAAGTGGTTGGGAGGCACAGGCGTCGCCGAGTGCGACCATGGTGCTTTGGGTGCCTTCCCCACGGCGACCTCGGGAGGATCGACCAGCGGCGGGTGAGTCATGGGCCTCGCCGGTGTCGAAGTCTCGGCGGTTGCGGGCTCGATATCCTCGGATGAGTCATTGATCCTTGGTAGAACTTCGCCGGCGGGGCGGCTCGGGGATCGAGAAGAAGTCGTGCCCGGCTCGTGGGACGGCGTGGAGCCAACACAAAGGAGTCCTCCTCCTCGGACTCGGACTCGCCCTGGACAACAGCCATCGTCAAAACGGGCAAGTCTCGAGCGTGGGCGCTCAAGGTCTGCGATCAAACGGGCCTTCAAAAGCAGCGAAGGGCAAAAGCAAACCGAGAAGCCAAGAGCTTCGTGGGTCGTCGGCCTCCGTCTTGTCGAGGGCGTGAGTCTTGTTGCCCGTGACTGAGGCACTTCTCTTCGCTCCCCGACACAGGGCCTCCGGGACTCGTGGGATCTGCATCATCTGTGGCCGGGAACTGGGGGCGGGTTTGGGCGCCTTGGGCGGTTTGGGGCTCGAGGCCTGGCGGCGGCATGCGCCTCTCTTCTGCGAAGAGATCGTGTCAGGCGACGATTGGGCACGAGCACGAGCTCGGGGGCTTGGCCATGGGAACTCTTACCGTGGCACGGTCACCCCACTCGACGTGGGGTCTCTTCACCTCCTGGCAGCTCGCTCTCCGTGCAGGGGAGGCCTCTTCTTCCCTTCTTGCTCTTGCCCTGCTTCGGGCGTATGGAGCATCCTCCTGGCTGTCTCGAACAGCTCTTGGTGGTCCTGTGAGCATGCAAAAGTTCAAGAAAGGCCTCGTGGTCGCTCGAGTTGGGTACTTGGTCGGGATGGCTTACCTCGGCCTTTCGGCGGAACATGTTCTTCGGGATAGGGTCATCAATGACATAGTCGTGCGCCAGCTTTCCGAACATCTCGGTCATCCTGGCGGCGACCGAGATTCGCCGGCGCTACAAGGAAAGCGACCATCAAAAAGATCAGGCGATGGGCCCAAACAAAACCGAGGCAAGAAGGCTTACGGATGCACCCTCGCGGGTCGGGTCGGCGCCCTTGGATCTCGTAGAAGCGGGTGCATCCTTCTCCGCTTGAGGACACGGATTCCATAAGAAGTCGTTAGCGATCCTTTGCCGGTGAGGGCGCGCATAAGCGCAGAACATGTATGGCGGCGATGGCCTCCTCGTCGACCTCGAGATCTTCCGCCTCCGGGTCTCCTTCTTCCGTTGATGGGGTTCCCTCGTACACCGGTGTCGGTTTCCCTTTCTTCAAGTAGAACCATCGCTCGGGCCATGGGCGAGAGTCAGTTTGGATCTTTGGGAGGGACCACTTGAGCCCTTGCCCATTGTCGGAAGTAGAGGCATCCGACCACAGGGTCCTTCCCAGGCGGAAGAAATAATCTGGGAAGAAAGCGAGGGTGGGGAGAATTCCTAGAATCCCTCGCCTGGTGGGAGAAGATGGAAAGTGAAGAATAGAGTTTGGCACGAGGTTGATGAGTTCAATCTCGCTTGGTGGAGAGGGACCTTGTGATAAACTTCGCTCTCTGGGTCCGCAGACGAAGAGAGCATCTTGCTTTCGGTCTGAGCGATCTCGTCGTCCCTAGGGTGCGGCTCGATCTCACCCTTTCGGCAACCGCCACGTGAATGGATCAAGCGGCCCCAAGGTCTCGAGCTCCTTCATCCTCGTCCGCGACAAACGTGCTCTTCCTAAGCTTGGCCATAGCGATCATGGCGGGTTTGGTCGAGGAGGAGGAGCTTGCTTTCGGGAAGGAAAATTTGGAAGATAAAAAGCGCAAGATCGGGAGTTTTCTCGGCGGTTCTGCGGCCTTGGGTTTATAGACCGTATCCTTCTTGAATCTAGTCGCGACATCTCAAAAGGCGTGCGGCCGCGATTTAATGAGACGCAATTAAGGCACGAGGCTTGCGGACTCGTGGCATTCAAGTGTCGTGCCGTTCACATCCGTACCATCATCGCGAAGCTCAAAGGTCGCCAGGTGTCGGGGCCGGAGGTTTTGCTTTGTGGTCTCCGCCCGACCTCGGCCAAAGGGTCGAGATCTGCAGAAGCTTGTTCCCTACGCCTGCGATGTGAGGCTCGAGGTCGTTTCAAGTACTCTCTTCGACCTAGAGCCTCAGGGGGCTAACTGACGTGGGTCGGGCAACCCTTGCCGAGTCAATGCACGGTCAACAGGATACCCGGCTTGGGGCAGTCCAGCATGGGCCCTTGACCACGACCTGGGCGTCGTTAGGCCCCGCGCGACTTGGGTGTTGTTGGGCCTCGGGTGACCTCGAGTTTGAGCGGTGAGAGGCCTTGTCCCTGCTCGACCTCGACCTGAACCCGGGCGTGCGTTTACTCGGCGGTTACTAAGATCCGAGTGAAGCTGCGTCAAAGCGGAAGTGGGCGGCGTTCGAGCGATTCTGACCCACCTTCAATCGCACGGAAGCCACTTCTCGGGAATCTCTCCCGCGATTCTGAGCAACATTCGAGTGATTATAAGGCGGTCTGAGCGCATGTACGACACGAACACACGATAATAGCCACACACATAAGCGCTCAAGCTCGGTTGTAAACACTCTTCGTACTCACAATTAGCGAATTCCTCTGTCCTCGAGAGAAGGCGGGCGTAGGGCTATTACCTTTGTGGGGGCTCGAACCGATATAATTTCTGTCTCACCTTTCGTTGGCGCCTCACTGGGACCTTCGTCTCGCCATTGTTGTCGAAGCGCTACGGGTCCTTCATACGTTTTAACCCCTCCACATTTCTGCGGTCGGCGATTCCGATCGTCGGCGAAATAATCTGAGAGTAAATTAAGGATGGTTATAAATTATAAGAGATTAAATGATAACACAATAGATGACGCGTACAACATCCCAAATAAACATGAATGGATAAATAGAATACAAGGAAGTAAGTATTTATCAAATTTTGATTTAAAATCTGGGTTTTGGCAAGTTAAAATGGCAGAAGATTCTATAAAATGGACAACATTCACATGTCCTCAAGGGTATTTTGAATGGTTGGTAATGTCTTTAGGCTTGAAAAACGCACCCGCTATTTTTCAAAGAAAAATGCAAAAAATATTTAATGAACATCAAGAATTTATGCTAGTATATATTGATGATATCTTAATATTTTCAAAAACTATAAATAATACATTGCTCATCTTGATATAGTCTTTAGAAAAGTAGAACAAAATGTGTTGATCTTATTTAAAAAGAAAAAAGAAATATGTAAAGAAAGGATTAAGTTCTTAGGGCAAGAAATAGGAGAAGGTAAGTGTCAGCGTACTCTGCGCTGGGGTACCCTCTACGCCGCACAAAAGCAATCAATAAAGCGGTCAAATGTGGCGGCCCTATGTGGCGCCCGGCGAGCAGGTGGGCGAGCATGCCCTGCTCGCCCGGCGATCCGTGGCGCCCGGCGGCAGTGGGCGAGCACGCCTGCTCGCCGATGGCGGTCACGTGGCGCCCCGAGCGGTGGCGCGGCACGCCTGCGCCGCCCGGCGGTCGGTCCACGTGGCGCCCGTGGCGGCGGTGGGCGAAGCACGCCGCCGCTTGCGCCGGCGGCGGGTCACGTGGGGCGGCGGCGGTGGCGAAACACGCCGCTTTCGCCCGGCGGTCGATCCACGTGGCGCCCGGCGGCAAAGGTGGTGAAACGCCGCCGCTTTCGCCCGCCGAAAACGAAAAGGTGGTGCGAGTAACCGCTTTGAAGTCTCCTTCCCTATCGTGCTGTCAGGCGGGTTCTGCGGTGTCGAATCTATCAACTATGAGGATTTGCTACAAGCCCATTCCTCGGCGCCTCACCAACCCGTTAAAGGGGTCACATCCCGGACGGACGGGCGAAGCCATCGTCGGCATTTAATGAAATTTGGAGGCACGGACAAGACAGAAGGAGTAATAAATGTATCGGGATCAACATGATGACCCTCCTTTACCTACTCCGTTAGCTTTGGCCTATATAAGGGCCCCGGGTGCATGGGAAAGGGGTCGAGCATTCGAAAGTAGTGTTGCATTCGAGCAAGCAAGAGCTCATGACATAGTCTAGAGAACTTGTAACCCGAGAGCTTGGTACTGGATTTGCACACTCTCTAAACAATCTAGCGAGGAAGTAAGGCTATTACCGGGGCAAAGGGGCCTAAACACAGAAAAAAATCTCGTGTGTTCCATAGTTAGAGAGCGCCAAAATCTGCAGCTTGAGAGTCTCTAGGGTTTCCCTCGCTAGGGTTAACCGGCCGCAAAGACGCCTCCTTCGAACCAAACCGGTCTGTAGACCCCGGAACTGTCAGTGGAATCTGGCCGGCAGGCGCGCCGGAGTGAGGGGCTAGTGGTTGGTTTTTCGGCTAACTCCGTGGACTTGGCGTTCGTGATTTGAAGTAGGCCGTGCATCCAAGATGGCGGATTCAAAGGCACCGGGGCGTGGCGGCGGCGCCAAGCGCTTCTCGGGGTCACGGTCGAGGGACCGTCTCACCCGCCTGCGGTGGCGCCATTGCTCCTTGGAGGCGTGGAGCGGCCGTGCGCCTTGAGTGGCCATGGAGGCGGCCACTCCGCCTGTAAGAACACGCGCGCGGCTCGTGCCTCCACAGACCACCCTCCGGTGGAGTTCGCGGGAGACTCCCCGGCCACTCCGTGGCTGCGGAGCATCGCCGGCCTCGTGGATGCGGCCCAACGGGTAGGGCTCCCCGGCCTAAGGCGCATGCAGAGCGCACTCAGGCATCCAGCCGCCCTAACGAGAAAGTCTCGGCGGGCGGGTCGGGGAAGGCGTGCCAGATCTTGGTCCCGGTTCCACAAGGGACCGTGGGGATCTCCGCTCTCATTTGGATGAGAGTCGCCGTGGCCGCAGTGATGACCTCATGATGCTGCTTGCGCCACTGGACGGGGAAGCCGCTGCAAGGAGTAGCATCCGCGGTGAAGCTCCCGTGGCTCCCACTCTCCAGACCAGGAGGAGGTTCACTCCTCCGACTCTATAGGGAGCTGGCCAGCGTTCGGCGGTCCTTGGATCGGGTCCCGATGGTGGGCTCCCTCTGGCGTCGGGTGCGAGCCTTCTCCCGTAATTGCGCGCGTGGCGTGGCAGGCGAGGTTCCGCCCGTCGGCCATAAAAGTATGACGGCACCACTCAACCCGGAGGAGTTCCTCCAAATCTATCTGACGATGGTGCGGGCGGTGGCGGATCTGAAAAGGTCATAGCCAACTACCTTCCATGACCTTGGCGGGCTCTGCCCTCTGGTACATTAAATCTCCCCAGAGGATCGATGCACTCATGGGGGAAGTTGTGCGACCTCTTTGTCGCCAACTTTCAGGGCTCCTTTGCACTGACCCGTGGAGGGCGACCTTCACACTGGAGCAAGAGAAGGGGAGTCGCCAGCGACTTCATTAAGCGGTTTTGCCACGCTTGTAATACAATCCCCACATCTCGAGAAATCGGTCGTCATCGCCTTGAAGAAGGCGTCTGTGACCAAGAAGATGAAGGAGAAGATGGCCACCGTACCATCAACTCCACCTCCGAAGCTTTTCTCCTCGCACATGGCAAGATGAAGGAGAAGAGTGGCCAGGGCAAGGATGAAGCCGGGACCTCGAAGGGTTCCGACCGTCTGAGCAAGAAGGCGCGGCCTTGAGGCGAGGAGAGAGAGCCGAGCCTTGGCCGCCCAGCGACGACGAAGAGGACCCGCGCGCCCGAGCGCAACCGCGCACGACCGACGCGATGATCGCCGTGGCGGCGTGGACGACCGTCGTGACCCGGTAAATCGATCGCCCGATCGGCGCGATGACCCCATGATGCGTGGGAGCGACCGCCGCGACTAAAAGGAGGGCGAGCCCTATTGCCGATCCATCGCGCAATACCCATGACCTAGACAATTTGCCGGGTCGTGGATAAAATAGTGGAAAAGCGGCTCAAGGAGCGCCGCGCGGGCGATCAAGATGAAGATCTGTCGGCGGCCTTCAAAGTGGCGGATCACACTGCGGGCCTACATTTATGGTGGTTCGTCCACCTTTTCCTCAACGCCGCCATAAGCGGTTGAAGAGGAGGTGTGCGCCCGCAGCGTCAAGCTCGGCTGGTCGGATCTTTGAAGTGGTGAAGCAGACGCTCACTTTCAACCAGCCGACCACCCGAGGCGCCACCGGCTGGGGCATCTCCGGTTGTGGTGTCGCCCACCATTCGAACGTCTGCGGCTAGGGCGCGTCTTTGGTGGGCGAGGGAGTTCCATCAACCTCCTGTCTCGTCGGCATTCGGCGCTCAGATCCATGGCGGGGATCTGCGCCCGACTCTGCCCATCTTTGGGTGGCACCAGTGTGGCTTAATGCCCATCGGTCGCCGTGTGCCTCCGTCACCTTCGAGGATGAAGACAACTACGCCTTGAGATGGTGGATTTTGAGGTCGCCGACTTGACCTCCCCTACAATGCCTTGCTTGGCCGGCGTTGGCCAAATTCATGGCGACCACCCACTATGCTTACATGGTGGTGAAGATCTCAGGGGCCATGCCCCTTGTGATCCGGTGGATAAGTCCGAGGCCTTGCGTTGCCACAAGTGCTGCTTTGGACATGTCCGGTGCCACCTCGTCGGGCCAAGCGCCACTTCCTCGAGCCCCTCGGCTCAGACCGCGCCTCGCCCGGCTCACGTGGTGAGGTTAAGGTGGTCGCCTGGCGAGGGTGAGCCCGAACCGTCAACATTGGCGCCAACCTCGGCGCCAAATAGGAAAACGCGCTCGTCACCTTCCTCGATCTAACTCCGGCGTGTTTGCACGGCAACCGTCCGACATGGTGGGGTCCCTAGGGAGGTGATCGAGCACCGATTAACAACGCTGCTCCCGGCGCGCGTCCGGTCGTGCAGAAGGTCCAAAGCAAGGCGCCGGCGCCAAGATGCCATTCGAGAGGAGGTAGAGAAGATTGTTGCGTAGGGATTGTTAGGGAAGTCTCTCACCTGAGTGGCTTGCCAACCTCAGCTTGTTAAGAAGTCCAGCGGAAATGGCGATGTGTCGACTTCACCGACCTCAACAAGGCTGCCGAAGGATCCATACCCCCCTTGAGTCGACCTCATTGTTGACTCCACGGCGGGATCTTGGCTCTTGTGCTTCTTGGATCGTGCTCAGGGTACCACCAGTTAGCATGGCACTTGAAGATGAAGAGAAGACGCTTTTGTAACCCCTCGAGTGTTTCTTTGTTATGTAAGAATGGCTTTTGGTTTAAAGAATCTTGGTTCTACTTACCAGCGTGCCATGCACATTACTTTTCGCCCCAGATAGGGCGAAATCTTGAGGATTACGTTGATGATTTAGTCGTGAAGATCAAAAAAGCGAAGAAGCTGATCCAAGACACGGAGAAACCTTTGCTAACCTCAGGAAGAAGCTGTGCAAGCTCAACCAGGAAAAAGTGCGTGTTAGGTGTGCCCTAAGCATTTGTTGGGTTTCTGGTGTCCAGTAGGGGCATTGAAGCCAATCGACAAGATATCGACCATCGAACACATGAAGCCTTGGTATGACTCAAGCAAGTTCAATGCTGGCGATCGCTGGCCTCCTAAGGCGATTCATTGCCCATTTGGGGAAAAAAAGCTTACCTCTGTTCAAGCTATTAAAGAAGGCGAACCACTTGATGGATGAAGAAGCCGAAGGCATTTGAAGATTTGAGCGGTACCTCTCCTCTCCCGGTCTTGGTCTCTCCATGGGGTGAGCCTGCTCTGTGCATAGCCGCCACCTGAGGTGGTGGCCTTGATGCTAATGCGGAGAGGAAGGCGTCCAGAGGTGTACTACATCGCAAGGTGTTGCCTGGCAGAGACCCAGTACCAAGCTCGAGAAGATCTTTCTGCTGATCTGGTGGCATCCAGGAAGATGCGGCATTATTTCCAAGGGCGGAAATGCACCGTGGTCACGGCCTACCCTCTGCGGAAAATTCTCCGCAACCAAGAAGCAGAGGGCCGAATTGCTAAATGGTCGGTGGAGCTGGGGGAATTCAACCTCAAATTCGTACCTCGCACCACCATTAAAAGTCAAAGTGGCGGAGTTAAATGCGCCGAGTGGACTCCGCCACTCTGGCCGAAGAAGCTCCTCGCCCTCTCCTGGACCTTATTCTTGATGGCTCTTTCATTTGGAGGGCGCTGAGGTTGGGTTGTCTGGTCTCTCCGGCGGGCGATGTCCTCCAATATGTGGCCGCCCTCGATTTCAAGGCCACAAACAACATAGCCGAGCTGACGAACTTTCTTGGTAGGGTTGCGCATTGCCGGCGTTGGGCATTTAGCGTCTCAAGTCAAGGAGACTCCTGTTGGTCATCAATCAAGCGGAAGGAGTTCAATGCTCCGACCCCACCATGGCGTGCTTGGCGGAAGTCACGAAAGATGGAGCGTCACTTTGAAGGTTTGGGGTATATCCATGTCCTCTCGCGACAATCACCTTGCGGACGGGCTTTCGCGCTTGCGTCCTCAAGGGCTTCCGTTCGATCGGAGTCTTCGAAAAAAAGGCTATCGCGGCCGTCCATTGCGGGCCTCGATTCGGTGGGGACAATGGTGCATTGCGCGACCCCAGTTCAAGCGGGGGCAGCGGCAAGGCCGTTCGCGGCCTCGGTTAGGCGGGCGAAGCGGCCATTGCCATAGCCCCAGTTCGGGGAGGCGGCGTGCCGCCTCGGCCCAGTCTCGGAGGAAGGCGGCGGTCTTTGCCGAGGCGATATAGGAAAAGCTTGGCCGCGGAGTACCCGGCGAGCACCGAGTGGTCGCCACGCTTGGCCAGAAGATCGGTGGATGGATCCTATCCTAGCCTTCTGCGTGACCAAGTGATCCCGATGATGATGCCTCGGTGAGAAGATTGCGTAAAGCCAAGTGCTATACTCGGTAGGTGGGGACCTATATCGCCCGAAGCGTAAACGGAGTTCTACTAAAGTGCATCACTCGGGAAGAGGGCAGCACTGCTCTCGATATCCACGGCGCAAAGGGAGCCACATGTCCAGGTCGAGCGCTTGTTGGTAAGCGTTTACGCCGAGTTTTATTGGCCTCTTGCCTTCCGGGATGCTTGCGGTGGTGAGGACATGAAGCTTATCGGTTCTTCGCCGAGCAAATCCACCGACCGATCCAGCTCGCAAACCATCCGCTCTCACGGCGTTCGCGGTGCAGAAATTTGGATATCTGGGCCCGTTCGCGCCCACGAGGCTTCACCCACCTCTTCGTGCGCCATCGACAAGTTCACAAAGTGGGTTGAAGCGGCGGTCTGCGCCGCCATCACGTGGCCGCCGTCAAGTTCATGCGCGGGATCTTCGCCCGCTTTGGAGTCGCCAACCGCATCATCACCGACAACGGGACTCAATTCACTAGCGCGGCTTTCCTGGATTTCTGCGATGAAATGGGCACCAAGGTATGCTTCGCTTCGGTGGCCCATCCCATGAGCAATGGGCAAGCAGAACGTGCCAACGCGCTGGTGCTGAAGGGCCTCAAGACAAGGGCGTTTGATCGGCTCCACAAGCGGGGGGCGCGGTGGACTGAGGAGCTCCCGGCGGTGCTGTGGTCGCTCCGTACCACACCTAGCCGGGCCACGGGCGAGACACCCTTCTTCCTCGTATACGGGGCGGAGGCTGTTCTCCCCTCCGAGCTGTCGCTCGGTTCTCCGCGCGTCTCGGCGTTCAACGAAGAAGATCAAGAAGATCTCCGGCGGGAAGACATCAACCTTTTGGAAGAGGTACGGGATCGCGCTGCTCTCCGCGCCGCCCGCTACCAGCAAAGTCTCAGGCGATACCATGCCACCCGGGTCTCTGAGAGAACACTGGCGGAGGTGTGCGGAAGGGCAGGTTGGTCGTCCACAGTCTAGGCGCATTCGCAACGACATGGATGCATCTGAAGTGGGTGGCCCTGTTAGGAGGTGCTCTCAGTGCGGTGAGTACGGGCACAAGTTAACGCAATGCCCGTAGTGTTTATGTGTTGAATTATGTAATATGTATTGAATTGTGTAATATGTATCATTTTATCGTATGTTATGTATTTGCAGGTATATTGGACCTTTTATCATGTTTATGTATTGAATTATGTAATATGTATTGAATTGTGTAACATGTATCATTTTATCGTATGTTATGTATTTGCTGGTATATTGGACATTTTATCATGTTTATGTATTGAATTATGTAATATGTATTGAATTGTGTAATATGTATCATTTTATCATATGGTATACTGTTTGTTTATTTATGTTGAACCCTTCAGTCTTTTGTTTTACATTAATAACCCTGTTGTCTTCCTGTTTACTTTCAGGGATGGAGCACCCCGAGTCACTTCTGGACTCTTCCTTGGACCAACGGCACCGTACGTTCGTCCACACGACAGAGGGCATTGAGAAGGTGCCTCTGCTGCGGATCCGTGTGCCTAACAAAGCATGGCGGATCCACCCATGTTTCTACACTAGGTGAGTTGCACTACATTTATATGTTTCAATGCTCGCACAAATGCATTTCATCTAACTAATATTTTAATATTGCAACTGTTTTTTCCTATCGATAGGTTGGCACAAATGCATTTCCTCTCGTTTGCATGGTTGAGGGCTCAGCTGAGGACGCGGTTATGGGCGAGGATTAGGTGGAGGGTGAGGATGATTCAGAGCGATCACGGCGTTTTCCGTTCGACCGGTCCTTGCTGTCGTGTTTGGTCGACCGTTGGAGGCCGAAGACGCACACTTTTCACCTGCCATTTGGTGAGGTGACGGTCACCTTGCAGGACGTCACCATGCTTACAAGGTTGCTGATCGCTGGGACACCGATCGGACCCTCGGTGACTTCTGCGGGGTGGGTGGTAGACCTGGAGGAGAGGTTTGCTGGAGTGGTTGACACTGACCCAGAGATACGTGTCGACAAGAAGAAACACGTGCCATCGAGGAGGTGGTTGGCCCAGTTTGAGGTGAGTGCTTGTACGCGTATATGTTATTCTATTTTTTTGTAACGTTAACCTCATATTACCATATGTTAATTGTCACAGTTGCAGTGGATGGTGGAGGACCCCACAGAGTACCAGGTGGTACGGCACTTGGAGGCCTACCTGCTGTGGTTGTTCGGAATGGTCATGTTCACGACGACAGCGTCGACACGCGGTGGATAGCCTATACGCACGGGCTATTGCCAATGCTGACCCAGAGCACATCCCACAGGTATCCTGGGTTCGACAATTTTTGCTGCTACGTACCGCGCCCTTTGCGATGCATACGTGAAGAAAAGTAAGACCGCCAATCTGGCTGGGATGCCTCTTCTTCTGTAGCTCCGGTCGTTCGAGCGCTTCCCTATGGGTCGACCCTTTGTCGACTCGCGACACTACACCGCCGACATGTACAGAGGCGATGAGATCGATTGCCCGACCATGGGCTCGCTTTGGACTCGACTACGGGTACATATTTTCTTGTATTGCATTTATCAAATTTTAATTGCAGTTGCATGTGCTTACACATATTTTTTTGTGTTGTAGCCACAGTGGGCAGGAGTACAGGTACGTTCGGCGTACCTGTAACATCCCAATTTTCGGCTTTTCAATTATTAAATATTATTTTGTTGCAAATTATGATTGTTGTAAATTTTTGGAGTTATTGGATTTTCTAAGGTTTATTTGAATTATTTTGAGTTAATATATATGGCTTTTGTTAATAAATAATTATAAAAGGAAATTAAAAATAAGGTCTGCCCAAAAATATTTTTATCTGATTATAGAAGGTTTCGAAGTATTTTTGGAGATTTCTTTTTCTCTCCGGGATTGAATCGGATTAGGAGATAGGCTGATGTCCGATCGAATTTGGGTGCGGTTCGGATGGTGTTGCCACAAATTGCGCACGGCCGTAACAAGTCACGCATACATCGAGCAAGCAAAAGCTGCACACGGAAGTCAAGCCACAAAAATTATCTGGTTGTCTTCTCCTTGCATACATGCAGACACTAGAAAGCTTCTAGTCGCAGGAAACCATAACGCCAGGGATTATCTAGTCATCGCCAAGAACATGCATGCATGCACTTCTCGTGCGCCAGCGCCGTAGCCAACAGGGACTCGGAGTCCATTCGTGCGGGAAGAAAAAAAAGGGACGGCTTGGCGTTAGGCAGCACGTGGCCGACTTGAACTCCCGCGCCAACGCTGGAAACCAGGCGCGTGGTGATACGCCTGCGCCGAAGTCGACACGAATTCGTCCGGGCGGGAGACCAGACGCGCAACGCCGATTCAAATTCCATCGCTAGCGCTGGCACAGGAGCAGCGAAGGAATGTCTCCAGCGTGGCCGATTCAACCGATGGTGTTGGCGCCGATTTTGGCAAGAAGTCGGAAGTCCTTCCATGCGGGAGAGGACGTAGCCGATTCAAACTCTGGTGCTTGGCGCCGCAAGTATCAAGGACTCGGAGTCCCCGGGCGGGTAGAGTACGCGCGCCGGGTCCTATTTAAAGCCGCATGTGGACGTCGCCCAGAGAGCGTGCAATCAAGACCTGAGCGTTTCGCGCTAGCCGGTCGTCGATCGTGGGATTTCGCGGAGAACAGCCGGCGTCGCCAGAAGCTTCACGCCGAGTTGCCGCCGTTCATAGAAGAGAAGCCATGCGCCGCTGTTCCGGTGGTCGGGAGTGGAAGCTGACTTAGTCGCTAAGTGGCGCCGCATCTGTTCCGCCAATCTTTGGTCGCCGGAAAACATCGGAGCACCGCCAGAATCGTCATCTTCTCCGAGACCGGCAAGTTCACACCGCTATTCTGCCATAGCCATTCACGAAGCTTATCAGCTGTCAGATCATAATCGAGCGCACGGAGTTCGTCCACGTCGCTTCGGAATCGGTAAGCGCCTCCGATTAAATATTAACCGTTGGATTTAAGTCGGACGGTTGATATTAGGCCACATAGTAAATTTACCCGTAACCGTTAGATTGAGTTCATCAGTCTAGATTTCGCCTCATTTTGTCCGTACAAGCCGGGGCGGGAAAATGCGGATTTTCTTTATAAAATAATTCGGGAAAATTTAGGATTTCTAATTCCAGAGGTTAGTTTATTTTCTAAACTTCTAAATGTTATAACTTTTGCATATGAACTTCGATTTGGGTGATTCAAATCCCGAAATATTTGTAAAATTGAGATCTTTCCAATGGTGGATTTTATTTGAATTTTCGAGTTCATTTGCTATTTGGTTTTGGTTTTTATTTGCTTTCTCTCTCGATTCGCGTAGACGTTGAGTTGAGCGAGGTTTTGAAGGAGGAACTATCATCTCAAGAGCAATCTTCGGAGCAATACCCGGAGCTTAAGCAAGGCAAGTTGTGCTTTGATCATGTTGCACCCATAAATTAGATTGCATGCTATTTTGGTTTACCTTATCACTTGTTATTTCATGAGTACAAATGATTTTGACCTAGATTGGGATTTAGATATTATACCCTCTTGAATTACACCCTACCTTGTTAAATTGTATGCCATGATCCACTTGTCACCCTAGGTTGGTTAATTATAGTTGGTTAATAGAAAATCAACATGGATGGTTAGAACGGAATAGAATTGCTTAGCCATGCCACGTCATCACATGCTCGTGAAATATTGCTTAATAATCTTGACTAATGGAATATGGAACAATGATGATAACTTGTGGGCCATGTGTGGTCGCACAAAGAGATTGAGTTGTTGTGACAGCGGAGTCACGCAACAATGTTGATTTGTGAAGAGCACGTGGTGCTTGGTAACCAACCAGGAGGGTAATCACTTTAGATTGAAGCAAGTGGAAGGGGCAGGTGTGCCGGGGTGGGCTCGGTGGAGCTGAGGGTATGTGTATGTCTTGCTTTAATCAATCCTAAGGACTTAACCTTGCGAGCCTTTGACCTGAGTCAAACTTGCAGCCACACGTCTGTTATGGGGCAGCCTAGCTGACTAATTTGCAAATGCTTAACCTAAGTGCTATCTTGGTGGTGTGAGTCCGGGTGCACGGGGGAAACTCACATGGCGCAAGAGGGGGGCCCTGTTGTGGCGGTGTAGCCCTTCAGTGTTGAAACCTTAGCGGGTAGCACTGGGTTAAGAGGATGCATTGTAAAGGCTTTGTCATGATTCTCTGCCAGCACACCAAAGGAAGTGTGTTAATGGCCAGGCACAAAAGAGATTATCATGTCGTGTGGGTAAAGTGCATAACCTCTGCAGAGTGTACAATCTATTCGGATAGCCGTGCTCACGGTATTGAGCAACGCTCGGGGATTACAGTCAAGGGTTAGCTAACTAAAATGAACCACGGGATGGGATGGCAGGATGCCATATGGTTAATGGAACTTGACTTAGGATGGAAACTTGGTTTACTTGAGAATCACTGAATCTACTTACTTGTTATTATTTGTTTCTTGTCTTTTCAATCTACATATTGCTTATGTTTGAAAATCTTTCTTTCATCGCTTATGAGCCACTTAGCCATTCCTTTGGAATAAGCACGCATATAGCTATGATAGGATTGCATTACATGCACAACTTGTTGAGTACATGTTGGTGTACTCACCCTTGCCTACAAACATCATCGGTCTCAAGAAGGAGTACCATGAAGAGGCGAATGTTTAGGGTGCGAGCCTTGTCGGTTGCACTGTGGTATCTTGAGGGTTACCTACGCCTTCATTCCACTGCAGTTCAATTGGTTGTTGACCTTGTGAGGTATTGTTAAGTGAGTTGACCATAAGGTCATACAACCGTAATATTTAATATATTATGTCTTTTATCTTATATCGTTGTATATGATTGTGATATTCACTAATGTTGAGCTGTGCACTAGCGTGATCTGGACTAGTGCACGGTATACACGAGGGTCGAATTTGCATATTCGGGTCCCGACAGTACCACTCATTCGCGGAGGCGTTTGACCACCTGCACGCGGACCAGGTGATCTGGGACCCTTACAGTGAGCGCCGTGTCGTGGAAAGAACCGCGCCAGGTGGGCTCTCGGCGCTTTGCTATACGGACTAGGCTTACTGGTTTTCGAGGAGGAAGATCATCCTCGACGTCTTCGTGGAGGACTACGCACCGCACCGAGTCCTCAGCCAGTTCGCCCTGCGCCAGCTGGTCCCTGTTCCTTGGGGGGATCGTGTACCGCAAGGAATACACGCGTGAGTTATTCGACCAAGAATATGTTAAATACTTATGTCATATGTCTAATAATTTGGATTTCTTTTCAGGGTCTCCACCCAGGGACCTTAGAAGACTCTGCCGACCTTGCTAGGAGGATGGAGCCGTGACCGCTGCAGTGGGATGGGGGCAGGGGCGGCGTCGTTGATGAGGACACACCTTCGCATCGCTCGTCCTATCAGCGATACTGGCCCGAAATGCGTGCAGACGCGTGCCCATCTCCTACTTATGGAGGAGCCTCTGACCCACGCGTACGCTCCTAGCGTAGCTGACTTGTATCCAGGCCAGGCAGGAGCGGCTATCCACACCATGGTAAGTCTTATTTTTATAAATTACATTACATATTCCTTATGCTATATCCATGTGCATATCATTTTGTCGTATGTGGCAGGTGGACCACGCTAGGGACTTACACGAGCACGACAACAGTGTCTTGTCCAAGCTACGTGACGGAGTCACTGTGACGCTGGACGAGATGACAGAGGCGTGGAGACGTGTGGTGACCACCACTCGCAGGATCGTGGAGCTTGGTTCTTGTCGGCACGTCGATGCTACTGATCGTGGCATCTCGTCCAGGCCGCCACAAGTGCCTTCGTACCACACACCGACCCCAGCTCCTCGTCGCACAGCGGAGGCAGAGTTCAGCTTCCACACCCCTTTGCCTCTGGGCCCAGACGTGGCTGGAGGGTCCAACTGGCAGCCACTACGCGGTCCCACTATGATCCCCACACCAGGTAAGTCAAGCTACTCACGTTTCGTATAAGTATCACGTAACTATAATTAAAAGTTATTACCGAACATCAGAGCTCGCTCGGGATAGAGGATAGTTCTCTCGTCGCCGCCTCCTCGAATGCGTCGAACTTTAATCTTGGGCGGATCGATTACTTGCCGGTACACAGTTCACACAACCCCCTCCACCGACGTAGTTCACGTAGCCCCCTCCACCGACGCAGCAGGACTAGGCACCTACGGGTACGCGTTGCCTCCCTGCGAGCATTGATCGATGCAGTGTTACAGTCCTTCAGACTACGGGTAGGCGCGACCATCGCAAGAGCTTCACACACGTCCTCTGGATGATGCACCGATTTCAGCACGTAGGGTGAAGAGAGGTCGTAGTAGGGGTGCAGGATATGGTCCACAGTAGGGGTGCGGTCGACTAGGGACTCATTGTTAGGCTGTTGTTCTATTTTTGTTTCATACTTTATACTGTTTTATAGTGTTAATAGTGTTGTTCTTACTTTTTTACTTTGCTCCGTACTGTTTTACAATATTAATAGTGTTTTTGACGCTTTTTTTATCTTTCCGATGTCAATGCGATGTGACCGCACGAATGTTGCAGCTTTCTCAGACCAATTCGATAACACGCTGCACCCCACTTTTTCAAACTGAAATGACAATACGCTGTAGCCCGCTTTTTCAGACCGAAACAACAACACGTTAAGACAACGACGACGCACACAACAATTTTCTAAATGCGATGGGACAGCACACTGCTATCAGCTTTCTCAGACAGTGAATTAACAATACCCTGCCACCCACCGCTTTTTAAGACTGAAACGATAACACGCTGCAACCCGCTTTTTCAGACAAACGGGGATAGCTGTCCTATATAAGGGCGATACCTGCCCTTTATACCACCCGCCTGCCTTTGTTCCGACAGAGCGAGACCAAGAGGAATGGTAGAACAGAGAGAAGAAAGAAAAAAAGTAGAGGATCAATCCAAAATGTCGAGGCGTGCAAGTGGAAAGGGAAAGGGGAAGGCGAAGGAAGAGGTAGGCGCTTCGGCGTGGCCGCACAACATCGCGTATCAGGACCTCTTCGTACCTTTCGAGGTTGTCCCACCGACGTGTCTGTGCGAAGATCTTTGCAGACTTGTCCGCTCTTGAGAAATTCCAACTTAGAAGAGGAGGTATTGGAAGTGCCACAACTATGCCTTCGACTTGCCGGAGAAGAGCCTGATAACTCGGCAGCTGGTAATAATCATACGTGTTTCGTAATATTTGTAGATAAAACTTTGCTAATTTATGTTTCATGCAGTCGCCTCCGTCGCTGTGTGAATTTGAGCAGTAGTTCAACATGGAGATCAACCCCGAAGACCAAAGGCTCCTGGATCAAGCCAACCGGGACAAGGAGTTCAGGCGGCAGCTTCAACAGCAGCATGATGCCGCACGCGAGAAGGCACGTAGGATGGAAGTCGAGGAGAAGGAGGCCAACAGAGAGAGGAAGCGAGAGAGGGCACGTCGTGCCAGGGAAGCCCCATCGGAGGCATGGGCGAAGGGAAAATGATCTCGATCCACTTAGTAGACGTCAAGTTTTGCTCCTCCCAATTTTAAGTTGTAATAAAGAGTGTGGCCTATATTATTTTCTGCAGTAACATCTTATTTCCGTAGTATTATGTATTTTATTTTCGTAGTATCATTTTACCATATGTTATATACTTGCGGGTATATTGGGCGTTTATCATGTTTATGGAATGTCGTTCTCAAATTATTTATGGTCTGTTATTTCTGTATCTTTCGTGTTGTTCACATACTGTACTGCTGCAGTTATCATACTTCGCTTTGTAATATAAATAATTTATTTAGTGTTTTAATATGATTTCTCATGAAATTTGTCGTCAAAGAGAATAAAGAACACCGAAATTTGCATTGCATTATTCATTAACCAAAAGACACTGAATAATAATTTTATAAAATGCTATATGAATTGTCACTGAACAATATGATTTTTTTGTCAACCAAATGGCATTGAACAATAATTTTGTTAAATGCTACATGACTTATCCTCAGTAGGACGGAAGTGAGGAGGCCATGGTGGGCCGGCACCATATTCTTAGTGAAGGCAGCGTGGGTTGTAGTTTTTCACGGGTTAGAGAGGGCTGTTTTTCACCGAGAGTGATAGAGTAGGCGAGGGAGTATAGGAGGCAGTGGTATATTTTTCCAATTTGAAAAAAATTGTCGTACTTAAAAAAATCGTTAACGCATTAAAGTTACAACGAATTTGTGAATGAAATTAATGTACAAAATATATGCCTTAAATTTAATTTTGTAATATTTTACAATTTTTATATGTTTTAATATTGTAATTTTCAGTGAGCATATTTTCGCCAGATGGTGTGGTGAAAATAGGCATTTTCGCCATACCATTTAGCGTCCATATTTTCACCAAATGGTGTGGCGAAAATGCCTATTTCCGCCACACCATCTAGCGAAAATAGGTTGATCTAGATAATTTCGGCTTGAATCGCTTCCTAATTACGGATTAACGTATTTTCGCCGAATGATTTGACGAAAATAGTATTTTCATTGAACTAATTGGCGAAAATACTAATTTCGTCAAACGGTTTGGCTACAATATATTATTCTTGCAATTTATTAAATCCACATATTAATGTCACAAATATTTTTTAAAAATATAATATTTTAAAAAAATCCATCTACAAACCATCTGCAAAGGCTCCCGAATCCGGTTAGACTATCTCCCTTCAGTCCCTAAATCTCTTCGCAGACAGATCCCAAACACTTCAACGAATTCCTTTCACGGTTCCCTTCGGAAGGGATTTGGAGAGAGAATCTATTTAGAAAGAGATTCTCTCTGATCTCTATATAAAATCCTTTGAGAAAATGTTGCTGGAGATGATAGGAATGAAGAGAATAAATATGACGGAGTAGTACCTATGGAAGCCTCTCGCCCGCCCCTGCCTCCCTCCCCCTATCTCCAACCAGATCCCACTGAAACCTTCAACAAATCCACCAAATCCTCCATTCCAAGCACAGATCTGGCCTCCCCACAAGTGGATCTACCGTCGCCGGGGCGGCATTCATCCCAGATAGCGCTCGAGAAGCGGCACTCGAAGGGTCTGAAGACAGCTGAAGTGAAGGGCCTTGCGGCGACTCAGGGTGGGCCTTCCCCACGGTCGTCGTCCTCCCGGGACATCCCCGAGGTGGCTATTCTTTTCCCGGAGATCAATAACCCAAAGCCTCCGTCCAGGGGTCAAAGTCAAGGAAGAGTTAATGTGTATCGGCCGAATGGGCAGGAAGAACAGGTTCCTTTTCAGCCGGATAATCGTAATGGCTACACTGGGCATCATTCAAGATTGGTAGCTGAAGTAGATATCTTAGACTCTAGGATTCCAGCCTCTCAGAAGGGGAAATGGATTCAAGATGGGAGAAGCACCGCTCCGGAAGACAATTCAAGGCGCATCGATTACAGAAATTTGTTGGGACAGACTCAAAAATCTTTGAGAAGATCTTCGACGAACACATCCAGAATCCAAGATTCCAGACCGCCAGCTAAAGACTTCTGGAGGTCCGATGGTTCAAGGGTGGATTCTCGAGTGGATCGAGTAAAGCCCGGCCTTGGTGGAGGAAGCGTCAACTGCATTCAAATCTCGAAGGCAAAGTGGAGCGACCGAACTCCCCCATCAACAACTCAGATTTCTTCAAACGGAAGGTAGAGGGCAGATATTTTAATTGTTTCTCGTCAGAACACATGGTCCGATTCTGCAAGGCTCCGGTCAAATGTTGGCGATGCCTCATGTCTGGTCACAAGGCCTTTGCTTGCCCGGGGAACAGATCCAGCTTTCGAGCCCTGAATAAATTCTACCCAAGAAACCCGAGCGCTCAACCACCAGAGCATCCCTCCACTAGAGCATCCCTCCACAAAGCTACACAACCCCCCAGAGCGCCCGCTTCACCAGAGCATCCCTCCACAAAGCTACACAACTCCCCTCACAAAGTTGCTCCAAATCCCCCCTCAAAGCCCCATCCGAGCGCTCAAGCCCACGCCTCACCACAGCCACTCTCCCCAAAGCTCCACACCCCCACCAGATCCTTCTGCGACGTCGTCCAGGAAGGAAGGGGCATGGCGGCTAGATATCCAGGCGACCCCAGGGCAAGGCCGCCCCGTGCTTTCTGCGCCATTTCGGCAACGGGCTCCATCAAGCGCCGTAGAGATGACCTCATTGAAAGGGCGGTGGTCTGCTGGTATGATGGTAACAGTCACGATGTGGAGTCGTCCACCGTGGGCGACATGCTACGAGACCGGTTCAACCTCAACCATGGAGATTTTCAGCTTGTCAAGCACTTCCCCGAGCAATTTCTTATCATTTTCTCTGAGCAACAACTGGAAGGAGGGCGTGACGCAGCAATGGTCTTTATCGAGAGGAAGGAATACAAGCTCGCAGCACAGATGAGAACACCGTTCGCCACGAACACCAACCCGAATACCACGTCAAGGTTCGAGTGGAAGGTGTCCCGGTACACTGTTGGAGTGAAGAGGTGGCGGCGAGAGCATTGGGGAAGAGCTGTGCAATCCACTACGTTCAAGAACGCACAAGATCCTTCGACCTCTGGGCTTGGTGTGCAGACCCATGCGACATTCCGAAAGAAGTGAGTTTGGTGGTGGTGGAGCCTGATAGGGAGCTCCCACCCATCAACATTCCTCTCCCTCAAACAGTGCTGCACTACAACGAGCCAACAGACCTTAAGCGGGGTCAGGTGTTCAATCTTCGCAATCACTTGGAGATCGTGGAAGACCTATCCTTCCTCTGCGGTCGCGGTGCCTTGGGAGGTCCACCGAATCGCAAGCAGCGTCGAAAATTCATCTGGGCCTATGGGGCTCCGGACGAGGTTGGTGAAAGACGCGACCAGAGGGACTTGGACAGAGGTCGTTCCAGTGGCCGCCATCGACGACACGACCGCGACGACGACGACGACTACAACCGCCACCGCAACTCGAGAAGACATCGCAGCATGTCGAGCTGGGTTCGAGACTCCAGATGCAGGGGAGGTATGGAGGACTGCCATAGCGCGTCTTGGCGCGGCCTTACGGGGTCGTCGGCACGCCGCTATAGAAACTGTAGCACGCAACAACATGATGCAACAAGCGCAACTCTCAACAAGTCCACGAGACATCTTGCCAACCCTTCCCGCCTCCCGAATCGGTCAACACCTAGGAAGGAAAAAGACTAGCAGGAGGGTCACCTTTCTTGCTTCGCCGCCATCGAGCATGCGAAGACCCTCACGATGGAAGAAACATCCTCCTCCAAAGCTATCGCCAAGACAAGAATCCACCCTTGGTGATGGACATCATGTTGGTAGAAGAAAAGATCCATTCCATGGAACAAGAGAAGATCCAACCACTGGAAGAGGAGAAGATCTACCTGAGGGAGGAAGAGAAGAACTACCTGACGGGACCCTTTGCTGACACGGCTCCGGCCACACAAGAGAAGAACCACGGGATGGGCGAAAACACCATCCCTCAGGCTGACGAACACCAGAAGTCTCCACCCACCATCCTTCAGGCCGACGAACTCCAGAAGAATTCACCCTTGAATGAGCGACCTGACTGACATGCAAGATAAGAGTTCTTTGGGCCACAACAATTTCCGGGGCCGCGGTATGTCTGAAGCCCACAGATGTTCGATGCTTGCTCTTCCTTCTGAACCTTCCAACTTGGTCTCCAATTATCTTGATGTGGGCACTGGGGTAGTCCCTGTTTTTCCGGTTGCTTCTAGTTTGTGCGGTGGAGATGAGTACCCCAATGTGCAAGTGGGGGATAATAGCTTTATGCTGGAGCCATTTGTTGCACCCACTAATAGTCCCATGCTACTGCCCAGCCTAGATCAACAGAAAACTACAACAGAAATAGAGGTTCATCCACAACATAGAGCTACTGCACTCACAAACTCACCATCACAAAGCTCCCATCGGGTTTCGCTAGACCATACTCCGAACTATAGTCCAGCTCCCCAAATTGAAGACATAATCACATCAGCTGAATACAACAAACCGGATAGGACAAACCAGGCTAAAATCCCATGTTCATCCACACTTTTTGAAGTCACAGGCACTCCAGCAGGAAACTCCCAGCTGGATTCACTACACTGCTGATTCTGATGACATGGCGGATCGAGAGCACCAAGCGCTTCAAAGCCTAGGAGAGCGACAAACAACTCCACAAGTTCCTCTACCCATAGACCAAAGCACAGCTAATAACCAATTGGGTTTGGAAGAATTTATCATAGCGGTCTCACAAAACATTGAAAAGCCCATCATCCAATCACCTCCTTGCTTAAATGAGTAAAAGCAGTGACGAGACAATGAGCAAGAGTGCAACCACTAACAACTCCACTCAAAGAAAGAGCACTAGACTAGCTGCAAAGGTCAAATCCAGATTAGGTGCCAACAAAGGAACCATACAATTAGCCCAAGAACTGTTAACGACAAAACTCAAAGAAATAAGCCCTTCAACACAATCGAAGAACTCACATGACGATTTATTTGAGCAGTTAGCAGTTTGAGCGACCACTCTGCAAGGAAAGAATGGAAGCCATTTTGGACTGGTCAACCACGCAGATACCAAGAGCAAGACAAAAAGAAGCGGCCAAGGTGGCGCCATGGCGAATCTGCTCTCGCTGAACACCTTCGACCAAGGTTGGTCTCTGTCTCTAGCGACGACTATGATCTTCCGCAAAACATATTAGTTGGTATGCATGGTTCCCGTGAAATGGTGGCGTCGATGCCTTATTCTTGGTGGTCAACTTTTTGTCGTCAAGGCACTACTAGCACCGGCTATCAAATGGGAGCGCTAGACCCTTAATTCAATGTTGTTACGGTAGTTTGTGGGCCATTAGGCCGTTGTATTGCTGCTGTAGTCTCATGTGTTCTACCTACATGGAGTCCTTTGTATCGTGTCCTCTGTTGAGTCATGGGTTGGGGACCAATAGGCCACTCGTTCCCAGACGTCATTTGTATCGCTGTTCTATGTCTGGAGTCCGTTGCTTCCAGACAGATATGCATTTGTCCTGTTGTGTCGTGGTTATTTGCTGCGATGCTATGTTTGGAATGGACCATGGGCCATCTGGTATTTGTTTCGGACAAGGTTTGGACTGATCTATGCCTCCAGCAATCTGGTGAAAGTGCTACCAAAAGGCTAGCACGCCTGAAGTGCTTTATTTCACCCCTAATGTCAACAAAGCTGTACAATTCTTTCGTGGAATGTTAGAGGATTAAACGATCCACTAAGCGAGAAAGTATTAAGCGCTTCATCTGTCAAGTGGTGCCACAATCGTATGTCTCAAGAAACAAAAATATCCAAGCTGGACAAGCGCCTTACTAACAAAACCTTGGGAATGAAACTTGCTACCCAGACTACGGTATACCATCCAATGGAGCCTCGGTGGAATCCTTCTTGCGGCTTCACATGACATTTACGACCTCGAGAATACTAGAACCACACCACATACAATCACCGCAGCGTTATCCTCGAGATATAATGCGTCGGTGTGGGACATCACCAGGGTGTATGGGCCCTGTCGGACACGGACAAAAGGAACTTCCTAGGCTGAGTTGGAGACTCTTTATGGGCTATCTTTGCCTATGTGGTTGATGTTAGGTGATTTCAACCTAATCGAGACAAGGTAATGAAAAGAATCGTGGCCCGACCAATGCAGACGGCGATGCAACATTTCAATCACACCATCAACAGTTTACAACCACGGAACTTGACCTACAAGGTCGCATGATTTACATGGTCAAATGAACAAAATCCGCCCACTATGACACGAATAGACCGCTTCCTTGCAACAAGCAGAATGGCACGAGGCCTTCCGAATGCGATCATGCGCAATAGCCACGATGACATCGATCACTCGCCCTCTTCTTATGCAAGGAAGCGCATCCTATCCCGATTCTTTAAGGGCTTTAACCCGGCTGCTTTTGGACTACAATGCCGGGGTTCCAAGAGGCGGTGTCCCAATCTTGGACACACCGTCCATCGTCGGACGCTATGCTAAGGTTCATTATCAAAATGAACAGATGACTAAGGCTTTAAAGGCTTGGAGGAGGAAAATTTTAAGCTAATTTAACAACGCAGACGGCGTTGATTCAAGTCATTCTCACTATTACGGAATGTACACAAGAAAGACGACCACTATCTCAAGATGAGCTCGATCTCGGAAAATTATCAAAACCAAACTTCTCGGCCTAGCTGCCATACAAAAATCAAGAGCTAGACAACACTCCAGAACAACAACCATCCGACTGGGGGACTCCAATACCCGCTTCTTCCACCTAATGGCCAGCTCAAGAAGGCGTAGGAATCTTATTCGAGTCCTACGAACTGAAGATGCAGTTTTCATCACCCAACAAGACAAACTGAAAACATCACATCAATATTTCAGAAATGGACTGGGACAACACGGAATAAGGGACAAAGGCGTCTGTTGGGACGCCTGCAGGATACAATGCTTTGGACCTAAGTGACCTAGAGGCCCGGATCACGGTTGATGAGATCATTAGCACCATTCAGAACTCCCTACCGAAGGCTCCGGTCGGGATGGATATATTGGTCTATTCTACAAATCCTGCCTCAACATCATCAAAAACGACCTAGTAGAAGCAATAAAAGACTTCTTCAATTTTCGTCATGGAAAGTTGCACGGGATTAATGAAGGAAACATTGTCCTAATCCGAAGGCGGAACATGCGAATGATTGGAATGCTTGAGCCTATCGGTCTCATGAATATTTGCATGAAGATAATCACCAAAATTATGGCAAATAGGCTTGCACCAAAACTAAACGATTTGGTCTCCGTCTCATGAGAATGCCTTTATAAAGAAGAGATGCATCCATGATAACTTCTTATCGTCCAAAGAGTAATCCAAAAGGCATGCTGTGAAAAAAAGACCGGCTCTTTTCATCAAATTAGATATATCAAAAGCCTTCGATTCATTGAGCGGAGTTATCTTCTTGAAGTCCCGCAAGCTTTAGGCTTTGGATGGAAATGGCGGAATGGGTGGCGCAATCCTCGGGACTTCATCTTCAAAGATCTTAATCAGCGGTCAACCAACGGCGAAATAAGACACGCGCATGAGTACGTCGAGGAGATCCTTTATCACCCTACTATTCATCCTCGCAATCGATCCCCTACAAAGCCTCTTGGAATTGGCGTGAATAGAGGTATTCTCAACCCGGTGCTCCCATCTATTTGTAAATCTTCGATTGCTCCATTGTATGCAGACGATCTTGGCATTTTTAAATGCAAACACGAATAATTGCTTGCACTTAATCGAATTCTTGAAACCTTTGGAAGGTGTTGGTCTGAAAATAAACATCTCCAAAAGCAATTTACCGATCGGATGCCAAGAAAGCCTAGTACAGAGTTGTTGAGCGTTTTTCTGGGAAGCTCTCAACCTTCCGGGTAAATATCTTGGTCTCCCATTACATACCGGATAACTCGGAAGAGTCGAAATCCAACCCCTCATTGATAAAATAACCAATAGGTGGCGGGATGGAAAGGTAAACTACTCTCCAGCGGGGAAGGAAACCCTCGTCAAAGCTGTGCTTACATCTCAACCAATATATCACATGATGTCTTCCCGGACAAAGATGGTGATTAAATGCATTGATAAAATTAGGCGAAGTTTCCTTTGGAGTGGGAAAGAACGAGAAAAGCGTAGTGGGGGCCTTTGCTAATCAAATGGCCAATAACTTGCTCGCCAAAATCCAAAGGGGAATGGATATTAAGGATATGGAACGCTTTGCGAGCTCTCGAGACTCCGATGGCTTTGGTTCAAATGGAAAAACAACGAAAGGGCATGGGCCGGGTCTGGAATTACCTGTGACGATCTGGATAGAGCACTCTTCAATGCTTCAACGGTAGTCCTTTGTGGGAAGCAACAAACTAAAGTGACCACGGAGATCAAGTGGGTTCAAGGAAAAGCCCCAAAAACATTGCACGAACCTTTTCCTAACGGCAAGAAGAAAGAACATTTCGGTCCAACAAGCATTGAGAAACAATTCATGGATCCGCTTTTGTACCCGATAAACTCCCATCCCAAATGCGAGAGTTTGTTGATCTTCACGGCGATTCAAGAGTCCATAGAGATGACCAGACGGAGGACCAAATAACTCCGGCGTTGGACACCGATGGACAATACTCGCAAAGAGTGCCTACCTTGTGCAATTTGGCGCATCTCATTGTAAGATGAAGCTTTCACCAATATGGAAGGCCAAAACGAACGAAGTGTCGGTTCTTCGCATGGACGCCGCTTCATAACAAGATTTTAAGCTAGCGATAATATGCTCAAAAGAAGCCGCCATGTAATGCGATGTGCGATCTTTGCAATACAACATCTCAAATCGCGACCCATCTCTGTAAAGATCGTATCTTCGCTAGGCAAGTTTGGGAACTTCTCTGCGATGGGGAAATCTGGATCATTGGAAAAATCTGACCGCGTTCTTGCCCATTTGCCCCCAAATCCCCGTGCCCCTCTTACCTCTCTTACCTCACGCGCACCGCTGTCGCTCTCCTATCTCCCGTGCTGTCTCTCTCTACCCTCCCAAAACCCTAGTCACCCCTTCCCCGGCGCCCAAAACCCTAACCCCTGCCACCACCCTCCCATCGGCGGCGGCCCCATGGCTGCACCAACCACTGCCTTGGCTAGGCTAGGCTAAGCCTCTTTGTCCCATCCGAAAACCGTCTCGTGTGTCTCTCTCGTGGTCTCGGCGGCGGGAGCGGCGGGGCTAGAACCCTTGACCGCTGTGTGCTCTGAGTTTTGTTTTGCGGTGGGCGTGTAGGCGTCAGCGATGGAGGAGCCGAATGTGGGCGGAGGGGCCGTGGCTGCGGCGGAGGTGGTGGCGGATCCGGCTGGCGGCGGCGGCGGTGCCGGCCCTGGCGCCTGCGTGTCTCCGTGGAGGAGGACCACGCCGCCGCCGGCGGTGGGCGAGGCGGCGGTCATGGGGGCGGAGTCATGGCCCGCTCTGGAGGAGGCCAGGCAGAAGGTCGTGGTGGAGGCCGCGGCGAAGCCCGGGGCGGGCAATGCCGGCGGCGACGTGACGAAGGGGGCCCAGGCACAGCAGGCGCCTCCTTCTCCGCCTCCATCGCAGGTATAATCTGGCCTTTCGTTGGGATATGTTTGCTCTGATTGTATCTGTCTATTTTGGTAAATTAGTTTGTTTAGGCAAATTTAGTACACTTCTCATGTTGAAAGTAGGTTACACTTCTCATGACAATGTAAGTTTGTTGCTCTTTTGAGGTAAGGCTCTCTGGCCTAGCTGCGACAGTGAGGTGATTGATGAATTTTAGGGGTTCAATGATATATTTGATATGTGTCAGTATTCAATGCATGTTCCTTATAACCTATTGTTAGATGTCTGCTTAAGTTCTGCTGCAATTGGATTTTGTGTGATTTTTGCTCCTGCTCCTGTAGCCATCTTGTTTGTAAGGATTAATTGTTTGACTGCAACCGCACAAGGTGTGCTGTCTGAAAGGTTCCCTAGCTGAACCTCTGAAAGCAACTTCTTGTGGTAGCGTAGTTAGATAATAAACTTCTGTCTGATGTGCCTCTTCTGGGAATCGTCTCATGGTCAAATTGGAGAACTTTGCATTAGCGGCAGTGTTGTCATTATCATGATCTTGATTGTTGGATTATATGAGCAGGTGTTCCCACGAAATTGCTTTGTCCCAAGGACCATTCTGTTAGGATTGTAGGTATTTCCATAATGGAGTAGGTCTTGTGATCTGCTCTGATTATATCCTTCCTTTCCTAGGGAAAATATCCATCTTATTTGTTTTGGTCGCCTTCCCTGTAAAACAAATAGTTAAATAAAAACATATTGTTTTTGTGGTTCTCACATGTTTTTTTTTAAAAATGGTAAAATCGTTCTCATACACCTTTAGGACATCCACTCAAGGTTAGAAATTGCTTTAAGTAAATAATATTTTTATTTTGATGCCTTTTTGTACAGAAGTTATAGGACTTCTATTACTGTTCTATACAGTCATTTTTCGTTGCTAAGATCCTATATGCATTCTTCCTATACTATTCCTATTCTGATTTAAAAACTCACTTTAGGTGTCAAATCGTATGCACAAGTTTGATGGCCATGGGAATCCCAACAAGAATCACCAAACACACCATAGAAATGGGCCCAAGCGACGTTCTCCTGCTGCAAATGGTGCACCATCATACCCTGCCATGATACCGTATCACCAGCATCCAGGGCGACCTATTTTCTACCCTGTTCTCCCAAGTCCAGTGATACTACATGAATATCCTTGCCAACCTTTTGCTGTTCCAGTCCCAACTCATGATCCACGTGTTCGAAAATCTGGATATGAGAACTCTATGCCTCCTTTTGTTCCAGTAGATCAAATTGGTGGCAATGAAGGTAACAGGCCAATGCGTCCACAGTCGAGGGGAGATCCTCATGCTTGGCGGCCTCCTGTTGGTACTCATGGTGCTAGGCCCCATTCTGGTCTTGAAGGCCGTGGCCATTTTAACCACGCTGGGCAAAATCCTCAGATGTTTGGTACAAGAGAAAACTCAAGTGCACCACAAGGTGTTGGGCCAAGAACTTTTGTCAGACCAATGGCGCATCTGCCTCCTACTCCTGGGTACATCAATGGACCACCATACCCTGGTAATGCTATACTCACTTTAATGACATCCCCTTTCATGTTTGGTATGTTGAAGCATTTGATGCTCTAATATTCAAGAATGCTTTGAACCCAGGGCCTATTCCTCCCATGTATTATTACATGCCTGCTGTACCCATGGAGCCAATGAGAGGTCTACCACGTTTTGTCCAAAATCAACCTGCTCCTTACCCTGTTTTATCTCCTGAAGATGTGGAGTTAAGAACTAATATATTAACTCAAGTGGAGTATTATTTTAGGTAAATTGTTAGTTTTTTCTGTTGAATTCTATGTTCTGAGTTTTTAACATGTGCTGATAAAGTTTTTATGCAATTTCAGTGGGTAGTGGTGCTAAGTAATTTGTTTTCATTGTCTATCTGTTGGCCTTCAGAATATATGACCTACATAAAGTTCTGTTTTCTTTGACAGTTGCATTGTCATTATACAATATACATCCATGGTTGTCATGGCGCATTAGGCTATCATGGCGCCTAACAGGTGCCTTGCCCACTAGTCAACTAGGTTGTCGCCAGGGTGACATAAAGGCATGCATTAAACAACAATTCAACAAATTATAGTGGTCAACACTAGAGAGTCAACACTAGAGAAGAGAGCAGCAGAGAAGAGAGCATCGGCAGCACTACACCTCTATGCACTTCACATTACACTTGTGCAAACTACTACTTCTACAATATTGAAGAGAGCAGCAGTGCACACAGCAGAGGGGGCAGCAGAGCAGAGAGCAGATCTGGGAGAAAGGGGAAGAGGAACAAAGCAGCAGATTGGGGAGAAAGAAGAAGAGCAGCAGAGCAGATCTGGAGAACAGAGAAGCAGAGAGAGCAGATCGAATAGAGTTGAGAAGCAGAGATACCGAAGCAGAGAGGGCAGAACAATCAGAGAAGAAGATGGGGGAGAAGAGGGAGCTGTCATACATCCAGATCTGGAGACAATCTTCGAGGGATGGAGTGCTGGATTGGAGGGATGCAGAGGAACAAAGAAATGAAATAATTGAAGAAACAAAGAAGCAAAGCAGAGGGAGAGGAACAATGAAACAAAGGACAGGAGGAGGAAGAAGTACATGGAGCTTCAGATCTGGAGGCCAGCCATCGAGGGAGACATTGAGACAGGGAGGGAGTGGAGGGAGGAGGGTTCGCAGGAGGGATCTTGGCTGGTGACTGCGGTGGCTTGCGCAATTAGGGGTGGCGGTGGCTAGGGTTCTCTCGCCATTCTCAGCTCTCTCACTCTCACTCAGTCTGTGTCTCTGTCTCACGTGTGTGCAGCCAGTCACTTAAGCCCCCACCTCCCAGGCAAAGGCGACTGCCCAGCTCTTCACTGTGGATGTCCAGGCAACACCATGGATGATCAGAAAACCTCGGCGACAGCCTAATGGGGTAAGGCGAGGAGCTGAGGAGAGCCCCATGGCGTCTGCCCTGGGCTGCCTTTGCATTTAGGCAACATCTAGATGATGCCATGACATGATGACAACCATGTATACATGCAAACACTGCTATGGCGCACTATTTAAAGCAATCTTATATGTTGTGTAATATGTCATGGGTGATTGAATATGCTGGTAACTTATATACCATACAGTCTTTTGTTTACTCATTATGTTGTTTTTCAGTGATAATAATCTAGAGCGTGATGATTTCTTGAAATCTTTAATGGATGAGCATGGCTGGGTTCTTATTTCAAAAGTTGCAGACTTCAATAGAGTATGCCTTCTATGCAGATTTTAATTTGTCAGAAACTATATTATTATTTTTCACCCTTGTGCTAGAGAACAACTCTATTATTACTTGGCTCATTTGCAGCTTAAGAAAATGACCACGGATATACATCTCATTGTGGACGCATTGGCAAGCTCAAGCCTTCTAGAAGTCCAGGTTGTTAACTTGTTTTGTTTATTTCAATTATTATTGTTTAAAACCCTATCTGATGCCTCTATTTTGTGTACTACCAGGATGACAAGATCAGAAGGCGTTCTGATTGGTCAAAGTGGGTTTCTTTTTCTGGGACACCATCTGTTCCGAGTCCATCATCTACCAGTATGGGTAAGAGCAATGCTGGTGGCTTCTCAAACAAGGATGCTTATTCTGAAGATCAAAAGAAGCATCCCCATTCTCAAGATATTAGAGGCAACATATATTGTATTGGTTTGGAGGCAAAAGTTGCTGATGAACAGCTAGCCCACGATGCACATAGCTGTTCATTGAATAAGGATTTAGCTTCCATTAGCATTGATGAAAAGCCAAAGAGTATCCCTGCATGCTTTTTGAATTCACACAAAGATGAAGCTGCTTTTAGAACTGATGATGTTAAAATTCAGAAAATAAACACAAGGACAAAAGTACCTGATTCTCAAAGTGAAAGAGGTTTCTGTAATTATTTACCAAGTGACTCCCCTAGCTTCATTGGTGATCAAAGCACATTCTTGCTTGACGAGGAATTGGAATTGGAACATGTGGAATTTTCATGTGAAGATCTTTACTCACACAAAAGGTAAATTTTAACTGGCATACGATCTTTGATTTCATTTCATGTGTTATGATTTCTATCCTTAGTTTTGGTATGCAACTATGCATGTGGTAGGTTATAGTTCACAGCTTTCTGGGAGATTCAAATTGTCTACAACTGATTGGTAGTGATGTTATGTCGTTAACAGGGCTGATTTTACTATGGGATTGTTGCTGGTGGTGGTTGTTTAATATATGCTGCCTATTCTATTTATCATATATTCATATTTATGATATGAGAGATGTACCCTGGCCTATTGTGATAGCAGTAATTTTGTGATAGTAGATGATTTTGTATAGTTATGCACTTATGCTGGTTTGTATTTGATCTATCATAAAAATATATATGCTATGATCTGTGAAAACTAGATGGTAAAGTCTATAAAATCTAAACTTCAAGCAACAAGCAATTGTAGGTTGAACTAAATAAATGTCAGAACGTATTTGATGCCATTATTACTCAACAGTTGTGTAAATTAGTTGCATTTATAAATTTTTAAAAGCAGTTAATGATCCATTTCCATTATATAATTGTATATTTCTACTCTCATTGAATTTTGGAGTACTAGGTGCCATGTATTTTCAGAAGATCAAAAGGTCATTTTGATAATTGCCATGTATCACTCATAGCTATTTTTCATCTCTTTTCTACTATGCTATAGTGACCAGAAATTGTCTATGGAAAATTGATTTTCTTTTGCAACATGTTTGTTCCAGCAAGGTTGATGATGAGGATGATGATTGTTTTGTGGATGACCAAGATGTGAATAGGCTAATAATTGTTACACAGGTTGGGTTTCAAGATATTTTGTGCTCCTGACTTTGTTTGGTGATACATGCCTTTTGTTTCCCAGTTTCTTGCCACCATAATCCATAATGCATTATGACTTAGTGTCTGTTGGTGCTTTAATATGAACCATACACAAATAAGTTTGAACAAATGTTGAATAGTGTTTGGTAATTTTCATGAAAAATTCACTAGAATGTAGGCCTTCTGTACAACATTCTTTTTTATGCACTTTTTCATACCACTTATATCTTGCTATACTTACGTGTTGCAAATCGAAACTGCTTGTACAGACAGCAATATAATCCAAATTTTTGGCATATTTCAATTAAGAAATGATGTATGTGCTTTGCCTGTTTTCAAATTTTTGTATTTATAGTTATACCATCCTTGGCATTTGCATTACTAGTATTGAGTGCCTTTCAAGGAGAGCACATTCATAGTTAATTCTAGAGTAGAAAGTAGTTTTTGAAGAAATGTTGATGTGGGTCAGTGGGTCCAAAAGAGTGTAAATTACCTATTGAATTTCTGCTGCATAATACACTAATGTTACATCTTGGATGATTTCTCCTAGCAAAGCTACTCAACTGCTTATTGAAGCTATTGATGCTAATGTTTTTTTTACATTTACAATATTGTTTCTTTATTGAAGGTTTAGGGGTTTTATTGACTTTGATTGGGTTTCTTGTTTGGGACAAAAGGCTTGGCTATTGTTGTTGTACAATATTGTTTCTTTGACCATTGACATGAGCTTATGTTTTGCATACTCGGTAGTGTTGTGGTGATACATCACAAAACATTCTTAAGGATGATAATACTTGGTAGTTTAGCTGATTCAGTTATTTGAAATTGTTGTGGTTTTGTGGACTTCCGGTGTCTTTGAGGGTGAGAATTAGCTGTAGATGACAGACTGATAGTTAATTGCCAAGAGAATTTTATGCTTTCTAGGAGCTTGCAAATCTTACAGTATGTTGTTTTGTTGTTTGCTGGGACCAATGATTGTTCTAGCATATTAATGCAAGTATTATTTATTAATACTGCACTGAGAACTTGTTTCATTTATCTACCTCACAGGATATTACATCAGGAAAGGACGAAAAAAGTCGCTCAAGTATGCCTCAAGCATTTTCAACAGAGGAAGCATCAAGAATCAGTGATGCCTTGTATTATTATGAGGTGACGCATTATGTATAGAACATTAAAAATTTGTCAAATCATCAGATTGCATGTGCATTCTATGGGTCAATAAAAGGTTTTAGCACAAATGCTGTGTTGGCTTGAGAAATGCCATCCACTCCAACACACCTGTAAAATTCCTGCTAGATTTTATACAAGTATATAAGCTCTGTTTTAGGCATGCTGTTTTAGGTTATCATCCTGTTTTCTCATGAATTATCTATACTGATGTATAAAATAGGAGCTTTGAATTTTGAAAGCTATTCTGCCTTTCTTGCACCTTTTACTCTGGATGACTTGTGTCTGTTGGGTGTCTGTCATTAAGTGGTCCATTCACCAGTCAAATTCACTTTCTTGCCATTCTTTGTGGTAAATGTGGTTTAAATTAGCATTTCTATATAAGAAATCTAATAGCCACAGATTGTTTGTGGATTAACTCCCCTAGTTATCGCTACTTCACTAAAAAATCACTGGATTCATTTTTGGAATAATATTTTTTTTCTGGGAAACACAGCCAATGTTTTTTTTGGACAGTATAAAACTTTGAAGAATTTATTTTTCGATTTATTTGTTCTTAAGAAGTTAGTACATGTTAACTTTTAAGTTCTAATGTGAGAACTACCCCCTGTTAAACTTATTAAGGCAATGTATAAATACTATAGATATTTGTAAGGGTTTGTGATGTTTCAATTTTGAGTTCTGAATTGCTGTTTCAAATTTTGGAATGATTAATCAGTTGTAGCATTAGTTCACATGTTTGATCGTGCAAATTTGGGAATCATTTGAACCTGAACTGAGTGTTGGAATAAAGGTCTGAAGACAAGCGTTGTCGTGGATCTACATCGAGTTTAAATCAAGCTGGGTTGAGCTCAGATTTGAGTTGAGCTGTGCTTGCTTCTTTTTTCATTTTCTTTTCCTTTTTATTTTTGGTAGCCCATTCTGAGATGGTAATATGATGGTCCTATATACCTACCAAATTATATTATTTTGGCTTTTCTTATGCTAATATTATAATGTTATGTCTGACTTCAGAGTGTACACGGTCGGCGCGCTAATAATCAAAGAAGTTCCCAGGCTGATAATGCTGATGTTGATTCTAAACCATCTGGTGGTTCAAAAGGGAACCACGTTAGCATCGGAATTAGTGGTACTGAAGAAGCTGGACAACCTATCCCACGTAGGCGGCAAAATAGAGGCAATAGAAAATCACACACCTCTTGTAAGCAGAGGTTCTTTGCTGGTAATTTTATGAATAATCCCAACAGCCGATCTCACTATGGTGGTGTATCAGAAAGTCCCCCAAGCAATTCAATTGGATATTTCTATGGATCTACTCCAGAAAACCACAGGTTGGATTAATAATTGAGGTTATTTCAGTAAAACCTATCCTTATCCCTTTATCTCATATTGAGGTTCTTTTAATTGACTATTGTTGTTGTTTAGCTATAAAAGTTCGAAGCTGAGTTCATCTCCTCATGGGGTTCCTACTGGGAGCTCACCTGTTGGGTCTGTGCCCAAATCTTTCCCACCATTTCAGCATCCAAGTCATCAGCTTTTAGAGAAAAATAAATTCCAGCAACAAAGGTAAGTGGCCAAATGAGTTGCAGTGTACTTATAAGTTCTAATGTGCTTTAAATACTATTTATGAATACTCTCCATTCCTTTGTTTCATCGTAAACCCACTTTTGGGTGTTATCCATGCAACCCTCAACGTGAACCATCCGATCTGGACTCAACACATGAGATGGAGGTGGGATGGACTTGCTAACCACTTAAGATGGAGTCCAGGGGGTTTTATCTTAAGTGGATGGGGAGTCCATCCCCATCACCATCTCGTGCGTTGAGTCCAGATTGGATGGTTTACGTTGAGGGTTGCATGAGTAATACTTTAAGGTGGGTTTACACTTGATATGTTGCCTGTAAATTGATATGTTGAAGTTTTTTTTGTGAAGGTACAATAAGTTCAAGAACCGATGTCTCACTGAACGCAAGAAGTTAGGGATTGGTTGCAGTGAGGTTTAGCTTCCCCTCGTATATTTCTCTTGCAAGTGAAACTTTATAACTAGATAAATATATAATGATCAAGTTTAATTTTATGTTCACTAAATATATTTTCTTGGGATGGGAATTTCTTGTCTCTCATGTTTTGGTCATTGCTGATTGTATTTTGCGTCGAACACCCATGCCCTTCTATTCTCAAAAGCTATGCTACAGTATTCTTTACATATTGTATGTTTCCAATGGCATGCAGGAAATGAATTCGCTTTATCGTTTTTGGTCATATTATCTGAGAGATAATTTTAACGAAGATATGTACAAGCATTTCAAGAACTTTGCACTAGATGATGCAGTGGCAAACTACAGATATGGACTTGAGTGTCTCTTCAGATTTTATAGGTACAGAACATGGAATTTTCAAAAATAACCTTCCCATAATCTTGTGTTTACATCTTCTATAGAGTTAGCATCTTTTTTTTTTTTTTGCAGTTATGGTTTGGAGAAAAACTTCCAACGAAATGTATATGAAGATTTTGAGCAGCTGACACTCAAATTCTACCATATGGGTGATCTTTACGGTCTTGAAAAATACTGGTAATCGTGGCGCTATTATTTGTTTGCATTCCTCTGGTACTGACTGACTGCCCTCTAGTAATTTAACTGCAATGCCACTCTGTGTGGAAATTGTTGGCATGGATTTATTTTCATCTTTAGTGAAGAAACAAACAGGTGCTGCAATTGAGTTATATGTTTGCAATATCTAATACTTGTGGCTTTATTGTTGTTGGATCATCCCATGGATGCCGCATGCATGCTAAAGTTGCTGCAAGCTCCTATTATATGATAATATACATGCAATTGCTACATGAAAGGATGAAAGAGAGTGTAAACTGATATATCAAACCCAGTATAGCCTAGGATCCTTTTTTTTTTGGGTTGGGGGGTTCGGGGTTCCATAAGGAAGCCTGAAAAGGGAAATTATAAAGTTAATTTCTTACAAACTTGGCTTGCTTAATATTTGCAGCTATAAGATTGTGATACTTTGTCGCTGACAAATTCTTCTTTTTCTTATTGAACCAGGGCATTTCATCATTACCGAAATCAGGATAGCAGTCCCATAAACATGCGTCCAGAGCTGGAGAAGCTCCTAAGAGAGGAGTTCCGAACCATCGAGGACTTCAAAGCGAAGGAGAAGGCACGGAAGGCGGCAGAGAAAGAAGTCGGCAGCGGTAGCAGCAACACTGCGGCGGCAAGCCATAATAAGGCTGAGGCTAATTAGTTCCAAGCTCGGCATGAAATTTTGTTGGTCACCCCACAAAGAAGAAGGTAGCAGCGTTTTTGTTTGGTGAAAACTAAGGATTTGAGTAGACACCTCTGTGCAGATTTTGCTCTCCCCTGCCGATACCTGTGGCTGTCCAGGAAATTTTCCTCTTCCTTTTTTCCTCATTATCTTCCTGGCACCTGTGTGGGATTTGTACATAGAGAGATAGAATAATTACTTTTATTAAATGGACAAATTATAGAGCCTGGAGTTTAAGACGTGCTGTCGTCGTTGGTTGTTTTGGATGTGAGCTATACATCATGTCTTTTTTTCTTCTTGTTTTGGGCAAACCACCTGATTTGCCATGGATTTTTTTCCTTCTTTCTCGAAGAAGAGTTTATCCGGGTGAGCAACGCTGTTTTGCTAGGCGCTAGGCTCCACTTTTGCATAGTCATCTAAGCTGATTTATCCCGTTTAGGTAGTCATCTGGCCTGTTTAATGAGCCCTTAGATGCTAGGCACCGATACGTCACTAGCGCCTGCGTCTCGGTGAACACTGGCAAGCAATAGCTAAGATCAGGGTTAACTAAACCAATTTAAGGTTGAAAATCAAAGTTCCGGTGATATCGGTTTACCGTGAAAATCGTTAAAAGCCAAAGAGTTTGAAAATCAAATGTTTTGGAGAACAAATTAAAAAAAAAAATCGGCCAGTTTTTTCGAAAAACCGATCGGATTTTTTTTGCGCCCTATTTTTTGAGCGATTTTCGTCGATTTGCATAGAAAATTGTTCGATTTTCACTGATTTTATTTTGGTTTATGTGACATAAATTTTTCTTTTTTTTTAATTTGTTTTTGAATTTGACAGGATCGTTTTAGGGTTTCGGCTGGATATGGTCTATTTTCATAATTTTCGAGTCTGTTTTCCTTTTAAAGTGAGCCCTGGGTAAGATTGTAAGATGATTGCTTCTCTCCTGGTCCTGGACCATGGATGGTCCTTGTTACTCTGGAGAGTTTTACTTCTCTGGTGGGTTACCGACTTACCGTGCTATGTTTTCTGCAAGTCTGCGGCATGTGATTCGTCCAAGTACAAGTAAATTATAATTTTTTAGAGCTTGAGATTTAAAGTATGAGTGGGCAGTAGTAGATCCAAAATTATGAGCTAGGACAGTGACCTATAATCTAGTATTTTAGAATTTGAAAATGTGTACTAGATGAATCCTAATATGATTAGGGTTCTTACTTTATTTTAGATTATGATCTGTACTTGCTTTAGAGTTGCTTTAAAGTGGAACTAAATGGGCTATATAAATCCATGAAGTAGTCATAGAGAACCTAAGCAATCAAAAAGTTATAAATCAACTTATTCCAAGCAAGAGGCATACGATAGGATTAAGAGGCATATTCCAAGCAAGGATCGTGAGGTTCAAAAGAGATGTGAGAGAGGGATAATCCCTTATTCCTTTTTGCAATTGTTTTGAAAGAATTTGTGGTCGACTTAGCCGAATACTTCTTTCGTCATGATTGCTTCAACGTCATAATTTTGGTTCTATCTATAAGATTTATATTATTTATTTTTAAAACTACATATGTTTGTCTCTTATCTCATAAATCTCTGATTGATCCTGTTATTCCTACGCATAAAAAAAAAGTATCAGAACGTAACAAATTCCCTCATTTTGCAGTGAGAACGAATAGAAGACCGGGTTCCGAGCAGGTCCATCCGTCCATGGCCAATTTAACCGAGTGCCGAGGAGAGACTAGGCAAGAACGATCCACGACATCAGCCGAAACGAAGACAACACCGCAAGGACGCGCCTCCGCTCCGTCCCCCGCCCGGGCGCTACCACTGCTGCCTGCTGCTCCTGATCGGTGCTCGCCGCGTAGGCTGAGCCCTCCGGGTTTCGACGTGACGCGCCCGCTTTTTCTGCCGTGCGTCCAACTCGTTCCCATCCACGGCGGCGGAGGCGCCCGCTGATGCGGTGCACTCCCTGCGGAGACGACAAGAATGGTGTCAACTCTGCGACTGGATCCATCCGCGTGCGGGTGGTGTCTAACCGAATGTTCGAACTTTAACTTTCGTGCATGAAATACGTTCAAGTTGGGATTATGTTAAGAGATCATCCACGTGTAGCTCCCACGCCTGTGGCGAGAGCTGCAGGCCAGGGAGCCACTTGTTGGCAGCGAGGCGCGTGGAGCGATGCAGCCGGAGGATTAGGCATCGATGACCGCCAGGTGTGGCCAGAGGAGTAGGCAACGTGGGGTAGCTTCTTAGGCTATTCGGTTAGTTCGGTTTCAGAATTACAAAACCGAACCCTAAGTAGTGTTGAAATAAAAACCGAATTAAAAACTGAAAACTAAAAAAAAGATTTTTTTTTGTTATTTTGGTTCGGATTTTCAGTTTTGTTTTAAAAAATACCCACCCCTAACTAGCTGTCTGATGAAATTTGCTGTTGTGCTTGGCTACCATAGGCGAACAGCGAGGATTGAATGGGCGCACAATGAACTCATGATCCGCTGCCTCTTGGGTTGCACTTGTACCTAATGGCGGAGCTATAAAAATTTCTACGAGGTTTCATACTTCGTATGTACAACTTTATAGACTTATACAATGATTTTGTAGCATCCTAAATCAAACACATATATTTGAATTTACTAAAAGTACAATAAAATAGTTATAAAGTTTTTAAAATTCCAAATCATCAAAATTGAAACCAATTTATCAATAAATTTGCCCTACTAAAGAGATGGGAGCAGTGTTTCAATACTTTCCTTTTCAATATAAGTTGTACAAATCTTAAAGCAAACAAAGGGGTAAGTAATCATTATCTATTTTTCATTTATGCTTTAATATCTGTGCAATTATTAAAAAGAAAAACATAGAATCACCTCTCAAGAGATAATCTCGTAACATTTGATAAATTTTTAGGGTGCCAGAACCCTAGATCCACCCCTACTTGTACCACCAATAGTTGCACGTGACAAGGTTAACCAACTGATCGGACATAAGCGCGCCAGAACACACGTACGAAAGATGTAGGCACCACGAGTTGAATGATATAATAAACTAGATGCGCAGTCGATCCGCACTTTGCTGCGGGTGGAATGAATCGTTGAGATAGGTCGAGATTTTAATAGAGAGCGGATTTTTTCAAGAATGCCTCCCAAAAAAGGGAAAAAGAGTTGATTTATTTTGAAAAATATTTCTTTGAATTTTTTTTAAAAAATATCCCTTTAATAGGTTATGAAAATTACATAAATCTATTTTTTAAGGTAGCTCGAGCATGCTCTTAGGAACCTTCTAACAAATTTTTAAAAATTTACAAATTTAGTAGCTCAATTAAACAATGAAGTTACTTTAAATGTATTAGTAGCATTGTCAGTTTTTTAAAAATTCGCATAAGTTTGAGCATGATTTGAAGTTTTTATGGTAGTGTAGGCATGCTCTCAGGGACCTTCTAAAAAATTTTCAAAAATTTGCAAATTTAGTAGCTTAGTTAAAGTAGTGAAGTTGCTTTAAATACATTAGTAAAATTCTTATAATTTTTAAAAATCACACAACTTTGATCATGATCTGATTTTTTTATGGTACGCTAGGCACGCTTTGGGGACCATTACAAAAAAGTTTTGAAAAATTACAATATGATTAGCAGTTCAATTAATGATTAATTTAATAAAGTTGCTTTAAATGTATCAATACGCTTGGGATCGAGAAATTTCGACAGTCAGCGCTTGATCAAGAGGTCCCTAACTCGGGACCGAGCAGCACGGGACTTCGACCACGACCTAAGCCGCACCGATCCTCGCACGACCTCGAGCTTGGGGAGTGGGGATTCAACTCCCGCACGACCTCGACCTTAGCTTAGAGGTGTGCGCTTACTCGACAGTTACCAAGACCAGAAATCCCGGAGTTAAGACGAACGTGGGCGTGAGATCCGGGGCGGTTGCAGCACGTTCTCAATGCGCACCATGCACTACCCCGGGAATCTCTCCCAGCCGTTTTTAGTAACAGCTGGGAGGGGTATAAAATCCCCTGAAGCAGAACGGCAAAGGACAGGACATCAACGCAAAAGCAATAGGACAGTAGCCATAGCCAGAACACTCAGGCTCGAGCTGTAAACCACCTCTGTACTCAAGGATAGTGAATTCCTCTGCCTCAGGAGAAGACTGGAGTAGAGCTGTTACTCTCACGGGGGCTCAAACCAGTATAATCCGCTGTGTCTCGCTCGTTGTCATCTCGCCCCGACCAACATCCGTTTCTCCGTTGAGCGTAGCTCGTTTTGAGTCCCTCATTCACACTAACCCCATTTCACATTTGTGGTCAGGCGATCCCAATCGTCGACAGCTGGCGCCCACCGTGGGGCTCGAAAGTTTCGCTCATTCGGAAGAAGTTCAAGACTTTCAAGGTATGGCGTCCTTCGCAGCAGGACATTCCGCGAGCTCGGGTTCGAATGCAGTCCCCGAGCATAGAAGCTCCACATCCCTGTTCTCCCCCTCTCTGTCGTTGCATGACCAGCTTGTTCTCATGGCCGCTAGCCATGGCACGAGCGTGGAGGAACCCGAAGACCCCCGAAGACGCTCGCCAGATGGCCCAAGTCGCCATCAACCAGGCCATAACCGCCCTCCGGCGAGAGGAGCGTGAAAAGATTGGAACATCGTTAGGATGCTCCAAGCTCCCTCAATTGGGCGAGCGCCTCCATGCGATTGCCCGAGTCATGACCGATCCCACTCGTTCGAGGTCGGGCCTTTTCGGCCGAGCTCTCGCAGACGAGCTCGATAGGGCCGCTACCGAAGCTGTGTCGTCGCAGCTCCAAGGCCGCCCTTCTGGGTCCCGTTCCCTGAAGAGTGACGGCAGCTCCTCGCGCAGGCGTCGGCGTCCCCGCTGGTCTCCTGCGCGCTGGCAATCCCGGGATTTGTCCCGTACTCCGTCGCGCCGTCGCTCCCCGAGTGCAACTCCGGATGGTGTACGGCGACAGCCGGCCTACAGCGACTCACATTCTAGCAGCAGCATGTCGGGCCTTTCCCCTGACGTTCCTCCAAGGCGTCGCCGAGGCCATGAGCGCTTACAGTACCTCCTAGGCGATGCCCGGGCCCGTTGCCACGACCGGCGTGGTCGCAGGTCGGGCCGCCGAGGCAATCGCAACTCTGACTCCAGCAGCGGCGATCACCTTTTCAGGCGCGCCCCTGTTCCGGCTTATGGCTGCGCGGCGTACTCCGACAACCTTCGACGGGTGCGCTGGCTGGCTCGTTTCAAGCCCGCCTTGATCGAGCGGTTCGACGGGACAAAAAACCCCGATGAGTATCTATCGATCTACACCACTGCGATCTTGGCCGCTGGGGGAGACAAGGACGTGATGGCCAACTATCTCCCAACCGTCTTGGACGGTGCCGCCCGCACCTGGCTCTTCAACCAGAAGCCTGGTACTTTCCGCTCATGACGCCAAATTCAGAACGCCCTCCGCTCCAACTTTCAGAGTTGATATGAGCGGCCCAGTAGGGAGAAGGACCTGGACCGAGTTATCCAGGGGAAGAATGAACCCCTCCGCGACTTTGTGCGGCGGTTCATCCGCACGAGGAACCTGATTCCGAGCGTCTCCGACGAGGCTGTGATCAAAGCCTTCAAGTTCGGCGTCCGCGACCAGCGCCTCACCGAAGACCTGAAGATTACGACAAGGCTTACCGTCGGCAAGTTGTTTCGCATGGCGGAGCGCTACACGGACGCGGACGACGCGGTTCGCTGGAAGCGTGACTACGACCAAGGTAAGCTCGGCATCAACTCGGGTGAGGCTGGTCCTCAACGCCAAGAGCGCCGACCCAGGCTCGATCGCCAAGAAGCGGAAGAGGGACCGCAAGCATGGCGACGCCCGGCCGCGGGTAGTCGTTTCGGCAAACGGCCACCGCGAGGTCATGGAGGTGTGAGATCTAGCCCAAGAGGGGTCCCGTCCTCAGCGAAATCGGCCGCGACCTCAGCAGGCGCCGCGCTGACCTCGGCAGGGGGACCGCCGATCTGGGTCTCGGCAGGCCGATGGCCGTCCACAAGATCCTGAGGGGCGACCTCGGTTCGATGAAGAAAAATTTTGCTTATTCCACAGGGCCCCGGGCCACGACCTGCGGAGCTGCAGGGCTTGGCAGAACAAGCTGGAGGCCTTCTACGATGGGCGCGGAGAGATGCCCACACTCCCGAAAGTGGGAGATCAGCCCGACAGGGACAACACCGGAGAGGACCGGGCCAACCTAGACCTGAATTTCGGAGGGGCGAATCCGCGTCGAATCGGCGTATCAATCCCGGCACGAAATCAAGGATGCCACACGCACGGTCTACCAGGCTACCGTTGGGAAGTCCTCGGACCAGCCCTACAAGTAGGCCGGGGCTACGATAACCTTCACACAGGAGGATGCCCCCCGAGGTATATCCAAAGACCTCAAGACTACCCTGGTTGTGACCTCGACCATCAGCAACACCATGGTCAGGCGCGTTATGATCGATGGGGGCAGTTCCCTCAACCTGCTCTTGGTTAGCGCGCTCGACCGGATGCGGGATCGCCTGACCGCAAATGTGAAACGGGGTTAGTGTGAATCGAGCTCGTCTGCGAGAGCTTGGCCGAAAAGGCCCGACCTCAAACGGGCGGGGTCGGTCATGACTTGGGCGATCGCATGGAGGTGCTCGCCCGATTGAGGGAGCTTGGAGCGTTCTGACGATGTTCCAATCTTCTCACGCTCCTCTCGCCGGAGGGCGGTTATGGCTTGGTTGGTGGCGACTTGGGCCATTCGGCGAGCGTTTTCGGGGGTCTTCGGGCTGCGCTCCCCTTCCTCCACGCTCGTGCCATGGCTAGCGGCCATGAGAACAAGCTGGTCATGCAACAGCGGAGAGGGGGAGAACAGGGATGTGGAGCTTCCATGCTCGGGGACTGCATTTGAACCCGAGCTCGCGGAATGTCCTGCTGCGAAGGATGCCATACCTCGAAAGTCTTGAACTTCTTCCGAATGAGCGAAGCTTTCGAGCCCCACGGTGGGCACCAACTGTCGACGATCGGGATCGCCTGACCGCAAATGTGAAACGGGGTTAGTGTGAATGAGGGACCCAAAACGAGCTACGCTCAATGGAGAAACGGATGTTGGTTGGGGCGAGATGACAACGGCGAGATCTGACGGATTATCTTGGTTCGAGCCCCGTGAGAATAATGACTCTACTCCGATCTTCTCTCCGAGGCGAAGGAATTCACTATCCTTGAGTACAGAGGTGGTTTACAGCTCGAGCCTGAGTGTTCTGGCTATGGCTACTGTCCTATTGCTTGTGCGTTGATATCTTGTCCTTTGCCGTTCTGCTTCAGGGGATTTTATACCCCTCTCAGCCGTTACCAGAAACGGCCGGGAGAGATTCCCGAGGTAGTGCATGGTGCGCATTGAGGACATGCTGCAACCGCCCCGGATCTCACACCCACGTCCTTCTTAACTCCGGGATTCCCGATCTTGGTAATTGTCGAGTAAGCGCACACCTCTAAGCCAAGGTCGAGGACGTGCAGGAGTTGAATCCCCACTCCCCAAGCTCGAGGTCGTGCGGGGATCGGTGCGGCTTAGGTCGTGATCGAAGTCCGTCTTTGCTCGACCCGAGCTAGGGACCTGATGATCTAGCGTTGACTGTCGAAATTTCTCGATCCGACAATAAGAAATAATAAAAAATAAAACTTATGTTAGCTTAGGCATACTCTCATAACCCTTCTCAAAAAAGTTGAAAAATAAAATTAATTTGATGGCTCTAGAAAATGAAAAACAACGAAGTTTAAATGTATTAGTAGCATTGTCAGAATTTTAAAAATCGCACAACTTTTGTTGTGATTTAAAATGCTTATGGTAGCTCAAGCATGCTTTGAGAATTCTTCTAATTTTTTTTTAAAATTCCAACATAATTTGTTAGCTCAATTAAATAAGTGAAATTGCTTTAAATGCATTAGCATCATTGTTAGATTTTTTAAAAATCACAAAAGTTTGATCATGATTCAATTTTTTATGGTAGCTTAGACATGCTCTCAGACCCTTCTTAAATTTTTTAAAAAAATTACAAATTTAGTAGCCCAATTAAATCAGTGGAGTTGTTTTAGATGCATTAGCATCATTTTTAGAATTTCTAAAAATCGCAAAAGTTTTATCATGATTTGAAATTTTTACAATAGTGTAGTAATGGTCTCGGGACCCTTCTAAATTTTTTTCAAGAATTTGAAAATTTTGTATCTCAATTAAATCAATGAAGTTGCTTTAAATGCATTAGCATCATTGTTAGAATTTTTAAAAATTACAAAAGTTTTATCATGATTTAAAATTTTTAAAGTAGTGTAGGCATGGTCTCAGGACCCTTCTAAATTTTTTTCAAGAATTTAAAATTTTAGTAGCTCAATTAAATGAGTGAAGTTTCTTTAAATGCATTAACAACATTGTCTGAATTTTTAAAAATCGCAAAGTTTGATCATAATTTGACATTTTTATAGTAGCGTAGGCATGGTCTCATGACCTTTCTAAATTTTTTTCAAGAATTTGAAATTTCAGTAGCTCAATTAAATCAATGAAGTTATTTTAAATGCATTAGCATCGATATCAGAATTTTTTAAAAATCACAAAAATTTGATCATGATTTGAAATTTTTGCAGTAGAGTAGACATGGTCTCATGACCCTTATAAATTTTTTTCAAGAATTTGCAAATTTAGTATCTTAATTAAATCAGTAAAGTTTCTTTAAATGCATTAGCAGTATTGTCATAATTTTTTAAATTGCATAAGTTTGAGCAGTATCTGAATTTTTTATGGTATGTTAGGAATACTATCAGGGCCCTTCCCAAAAAGTTTCAAAAATTTACAACATTTTTTGGATAAAGGAAGCTTTATTAATTTCAAGAACATTACATCGAGGAGATGCAAGTCCTTGAAACTTCTCCCGGCCTCTGCTTAACAAGAAGCACATAGCCCAGTAACTTAAAAAACAAAAAATAACACACCCACACTAAAAACAATCAATCCGCAGATTAGACCGCCATCCAGTAGCCTGGGAGAAAAAAGCCATGGCCACCTGCACCAATCGTTGAGTAGCTCTGTACCAAAGTGGTTCGCAATTAAACCTGCAAAGACCACACCCATATCTGTGACCAATGGGAGGTAGCCAAAATAACTTGCAAAGGAAATGAGTTTGATCTCCTGTCAAAGACAATATCATTCCTGTGTAGCCACAGGGACCAACAAATGGTTGCGGTTCCTAGCAACACAATATTTTTAAGATCTTTGTCAAAAGAGACAAGCCAGCTCCCAAACATACGAGCAACACTAGTAGGTTTGCCAATACCAAAAGCTAGATACAGAAAACCCCAAACCATACGAGCAAAACGACAATGAAAGAACAAATGCGTAATTGTCTCCATTTCATGACAAAAGCAACATGTTGTACTACCTTTCCAATGACGTTTCGCCAAATTGTCCTTAGTCAAAAGAACCCCTCTTGTGAGGTACCTCAAAAACACTTTGATTTTTAGAGGAACTTTTAACTTCCATAAACGCAAATTTGAATTAGGAACATCTTGTTTAATCAGTGCCAAATAATGAGACTTCACTGAGAATTGACCAAATTGACACAACTGCCAACGAAATTCATCATCACCCTGTGTCAACTGTAAGTTAACGATACGTGAGAGCAAATCATTCCACGCCATCAACTTAACTCCAATCAATGACCGTCTCTGTAACATCCCTAAATTTTGATTATTTTAATTTAAATGGTTTAAATGATTTTTTGAGAATTTTTGGAATTTATTTGAATTTATGGAAATTAGTTTTCTCTGGAAATTAATTTAATAATGAAAAGTTTTAATAAAATATAAATGGAAATATTTTATTTGAGTTCAAAATGTCTTAAAATATTTTTTGGAATTTTTCTAGAATTTTTCTAATATTTTTAATGCCTCAAATAATTCAAATGAATTTCTGGGATTAATTTTATTGAAAAACAATTTAAATTCAGATGAACAATAAAGGGCCCGGCCCATTACTGTGCGCCTCGGCCGAAACCCTAAAACCGTCGAAACGCCAACCGTCCGATTCGCATCGCACGGCCGAGGTTTGCTCGCGTCGCTTCGCCTCATCGGTCCGTTCGATCGTTGACGCGTGGACGGCGGAGATTGAACCTCGAAGCGATGCCGACGGTTTCCGGAAGCGCCGCCGTCGCGCCATTACTGCTGAGGAAATGCTCGCCGTTACTCGCCGCCGCGTATCTCTTCCGCTTCATCTTCCGGCGCACGGTATAAAGCACCTCGTTCCGCACACCTTGAGCTCTTTCACGCATCCCAAGGACCACCGTAGAGCACGCACGTTCTCGCCGAAGTTCCGTGACACTCCGCCGTAGTTCGCGCCCACTCCGGTGACTCTCCGCCGTCGCCGTGACCACAGGAGTAATCCTCGCGTTGAGCCGCACCAAAGGACTACTTCGTCTCGCCGGAGCCGCACCGGAGCGTCGTCGGAGCCGTCGTCTTCTTCCTCTCCGGCCGCCTCTTCTCGCCGTGCCTTCGCCGAGACTCGGAGCTTTGACCGCCGTTCGATCTTCATCGAACGCTCGCGATTGCGCCACGTCTTCTCTCACCAGTGAGTTCCATTTTCAACTCTTAGCCGTAGATCTAGACTTGAACGGCTAGGATAGTGCCACGTGCCCATAGCTGGGATCGCCCACGTGTGCTCAAAACTGCGCTAGATAACAGCCGTCGGATTTGTATTGGATGATCTAGATTTAGCCACGTAGCCATGGTATAGTAAACCTCATTATCAATTGTCAGCCGTTAGATTCCGATCGTGTAGATCTTGTTTCGCCACGTAGCGTTGATAACCTTAACCGTTAGATTTGTTTTAAATAGCTTAGATTGATTCGATCTGGATCGTTGGATCTTAGTTGAACGGTGTTGATGCGTCCGCGTGTCGCGCGCCGGAGTAACCGTGTCGCCCGTCTCGCCACGGGGATTTGGAGTTAATCCTGGCCGTTGATTTTGAAATGGACGCTCGGAATCGCGCCGCGCGCCGGGCCAATCCCGAGTCGACACGTGTACACGGGAATCGAGGCGACAGAGCCGTCGCTGCTGTCGACGTCACCTGATTAATTGCCGTCGTTCGATTTAGATCCGATGGTCATGGTTGAGCCACGTGTCAGCACCGCAGTAGCGATCCGGAGTGTCGGTGCAATCTGGGCCGTTGATCTCACCGCACGAATCTTGATGCTTGACCGGATCAGCTGAATCGTTATTCGGTTTATTTTCCACCGTTAGATTTTGATCTAGTGGTTGAGATGGTGCCACGTGTCGACTCCGCAGTAACCCGAACCGAATCGTCGCATGAATCGTGGCCGTCCATTTTTAATCCGACGGTCAAGAATAAATTAACCTTTCGGTTGATATTTCGTCGCCACGTGTCACGACCAGATCATGACACGTGTCATGCTGACGTCAGCAGTGGGGCCCACTTGTCAATGCTGGCACGGTAGATGCTGACGTCAGTAGTGACGTCATGCTGATGTCATAAATCTGATTTCCTTAGAAAAATAATTCAGCCGAAAAAGGTTTTCGGTGCTGACGTCATTAATGGTAATGCTGATGTCATAATTCCAGAATTTTCCGTATAAAAATAAATAAAGAAATCTGGTTTATTCTTTTTGATTTATTTTCAAATTTCAAAAGGCTATAACTTTTGCATTTTAACTCCGATTTGAGTGATTCCAATTTCTAAAAATTTGTAAAATCAAGATCTATTTATTGGTGAATTTTGTGGAATTTTTAGAGTTAAGTTTCTCTCTAGAAAATGTATTTATTGTGTGTATATATATGATTTGGTAGACGTTGATTTGCCGGAGGTTTACGAGGGGGAATTCTTAGAGCAAGACCAAGCTTCAGGCCAAGACCAGCAACTCTTTGAAGGCAAGTTATGCTTTGACCATATTGCTTCTAATTTTTGAAATATATTTTGTTTTAAACTATGCATGCTAATTCAACTAAAAATGGATTTAATTATTTTGGGTGAATTAGCTAATCAATCAAACTGTTTATGCCACCTTGTTATTATTATTCATATGCCATGAATCCTTGATAATCTAAGTTCCGTAGTATTAGTTGGTTGATAATAATGTGCCAACACGGGAGGCTAGACCGTAAATAGTTGCTTAGCCATGCATATAACGTGAACCATTTTATTTGGAATACAAAAGCAACATTGACTAAAGAATAGTGAATGCCTTTTGATGAAAGGTGGATTAATGTTGGTATTGAAACTGGAATGTAGAACCTGTGTGGGTCTACATGAAAGATGATTACGGGCATGTGTTGCACCGCTAAATAACCTGGGGTGGAATTGATTTAGACTGGGGCAAGTGGACCGAGGCTTCGTGCCAAGTGGGCCTGTATGGCAATTGGTGGGTTGAGTGATGTGAGGGCTGTGTGCCAAAATCTGAGAGAAGGAAGTCTTGCCTTGGTCAGTTAAGGACTTTACCTTGCAAGCTTTTGACCTGAGTCTCTCGTACAACCACATATCTGAATGGGAAGACCTAGTTTAGTAGGATTCTGATGTCTTACCTTTGATACCTCGGGGTGGTAGTTACAGGTAATCAGACGGGAGCGTGCACGTGTTTGCTTGGTACCCTATCCAATGGTGTTTGTTGGTCCTATACTTCGGCTCTGAGTGAGGGAAGTGATAGCGAAGGCAACACGGAGAGGTTCTTAGGCTGAGATAGAAGTCTCTGAAAAGCTTTGTTACGGTTAATCGCCTTTGTGGTGTGCGACTGTATCTTGTGAGTAAAGTGTACAACCTCTGCAGAGTGTTAAAACTGTTCGAATAGCCGAGTCCACGGTACTGTACAATGCTCGGAGATTACAGTCAAGGGGTAGTGTTTGAAAATAAAAATGGGATGGATGGCTGTGAGCCAAAGGTAATGGTGAAGCATGATTAAGAATTGTGTGTCCAAAATATTGTGAAAAACAATTGAGATACTTACTATGATACTAAGTTTTGCTGCTTTGAACTTAAGTAAATAGTGATTTGAAATATTGATGCAAAGCAAAATAACCAATCAAGCCTTTTCCTTGTAATAAGCCATGCATGTAGTAAATAGATCTGCATTTTGTGCATGATTTGTTGAGTACGGTGTGTACTCACCCTTGCAGACAAACTTACCAGAAGAAGAGACTACGCATGCATTTGAAGAGGAGTTCGTTGAAGAGCCGGAGAACTAGGGAAGCAAACCTCAGTCAGGGCACCTGTAACAGGAGATGGAGCACTACGAAGATTTATTTTTTTCCGCTGTTAAACTTTGTTTACTCTGATTATTGTAAGCCCTGTGTGGCAGACTATTGTAAGGGACCATAATGTCGTACAACTCGTTTATATACATGTTTGCAGTATTTATTTAATATTCTATTGTGTATCATGTGATATTATACCCTGTTTAGCCTGTGTGCACTAGCGCGATCCTGGACTGGTGCAGAATACACAGAGTGTCCGAATTTGTAAATTCGGGGCACAACAGTCTCCAAGCTATGTTTGGTTGGGGATTCGCAAGAACTTCAACAATAGTTATGTTTTTCTTTCTTACAATGCTATATAACCCAGGATATTGATTTTTTAAAGCACTGCGTCCAAGCCAAGTGTCTTCCCAAAATCGCACCTGTAATCCATTATTGATTACGAAAGTACCAAAATGAAGGAAATCTCGTTTTACTTTCATCAAACTGGACCAAAATGCGAGTCTCCTAGTTTCCACTCAACTTGTACTAACGGTTTAGAATTGAGATACTTATTTCAAATAGCTGCTGACAAGTACCATCCGACGTTAAAAGCTTAAACAACCATTTACTCAAAAGAGCAATGTTCATAACATTTAGATCATGGATGCCAAGACCCCCTTGATTTTTGGGTTAGCATACAATACTCCATTTTGCAAGACGATATTTTCTTTTGCACTCGTCACCTTGCCAGAAAAAACGAGATCTAAAATAATCAATTTTTTTAATTACACCTTTAGGAATCTCAAAAAATGACATCATACATATTGGAAGGCTACTTAACACTGAATTTATAAGGGTAAGTCTACCTCCAATTGAAAGATGTTTGCCCTTCTAACTACTTAGTCGTTTTTCTATACGTTCTTCTACCCTTTTCCAATCTGAATATCTTAATTTCCTATAATAAATAGGAACTCCTAAATAATGCAGAGGAAGTTCCCCTTGTTTACAACCAAACAGATCCATATACTGCTCTAATCCTTTGTTTACAATATAATTTAATAGCTCAATTAAATTAGCAAAGTCGATGCAAAAAATTAGAAAAAATTCAGCTTTCACAAGATTTAAAACCGAGACGTTACGCACGCACGCCAAGGTTTCAGCTAATTGAGCTAAGCAACACATATAAAATGAGATGGGCAATATATATAAAAAGCTACGTAGACTGTCACGGTAGAAACCACCGTACAAAACGCACACGTGGCAGCTAGCTGTGTTGAAGCATCGAGGTCATAGATATTATAGATATATATAGATTCCCTGTAAATTCAAACACAATCGACAAGCAAACCGTCCCAACCTTGCAAGACTGAAACTGTGCTGCTTCTATTCATCAATCGGGCTGTTGTACTTGGACCTGTACCACCAAACGTTGATAGGGGAAAGAAAGAAGCCGAACCTTTGGAGCTCGGACAGAGACGCACAAATTTGTGAAATCATCCCTTTTCTGGTGGTTATCTTTTTTTTTTTTTGGGAGGGGTAAATCTAGCTTCTTTTAGAGCGCAGTTGCAAACTTAGCCTCTTCTCTATCATAGAAGGCATGATGTGGCAGCACCGACCCCTACAGCAATTGGCGGTAGGCGCGGGAGCAGCGATGGCGGAAGGGAGAGCAGTGGCCTATCGCGGTCGGCAAGAGCGGGAGACACGTTCCGCGGTAGGAAGGAGGCTAAATTTGCAATTCCGCTCGGAAGGAGTCTAGATTTGCAAAGAAGAGGTAAGAATGGCTAGAAAAGTGATCATTTCCAAATTAACCAACCGATCATATACGCACCATACGACAAGTTACACGACATCATCAAGACATGTCCCCAACGAAAAGCAAAGTAATAACTTTTCTAGCCCCCTCTTTTTCGTTTTTTGTTTTGTTTTGCAAATTTAGTCTTCTCGTGAATGCATTTGCGGGGTCTCCCCACTGTGAAAGACGCGGTAGACGACACATATTCCCTGCTTGAGGAGCGCAGGAGCTAGCTCTGCAGTGCCTAGGGCCCGCAGGTGCAGGTGCTGCCATCCCTAGGGAGCACGGAGCCCTTGACCATGGGCGTGCAAGCACGGGAGCACGCAATGCCGCAGTAGGATGCGCAGAAGGCCCGCTACCGAGACTGGTTAGCGGGAAGGCACAATGCCATGGTTGTGGAGCTCCGGTGATCTTCTGTGGTAGGGGAGCGTAGCAGGTAACACATGTTACTTTCGGTGCTTCCACAATTGGGGATGGGACTATTTTTGTAATTGTGTTCGGAAGGGGACCAAGTTTGCAAAAACAAATGAAACACGGGGCTTGAAAAAGTGATGATTTCACAAAAAGTCAAGACTAAAAAAAAATGACAACTAGGCAAAGCAGAGGTTTAGCATATTTTAGTCACTTGTTAGTCTCATTCTTTTTTACAAATTTTATCTCCGTCCAAACAAAATTACAAATGAATCCTATTCTCAGCTATGAAAGGATGAAGAGAGGACATATATCATAGCTACGATCCTAGCAAGTAACCTATTGTGGTATTAGACCGTAGCAAATCAACGCACCGTGGTATGAGATGGGAGCATTATAAATAAATGCTTGCCATAGTATAAAAGTACGGTAGATATCTGCTGTGGTCAAAAAAGTCTAAATTGTAATTTTATTATAATAAGAGCCAAATTTACCCTTAAAAACAAAACAAAAAAAAAAGAAAGACAAAGGGAAAAAAATCCAAGGTTTCGGCAAAGCAAGGGGTTTGGCCCGTGCCTGGCTGCCTCCATTTTCCAGGATAGCCTTAGTACGCTGTTTTAGTCAGAACCCATCGGCCGTCTGAGACCGCAGCCAGCTACTGTACTGATACCATAAGCGCATGCAACCGCAGCTGAAGTGGAACCCGAAACAATTGAATTGTATCCGGGCCACCCACCAACAAAGCCGGCGGCCATTCATGGATGCTGACCGTCGTAAACCGCACGCGGCCCACCGTTACCGGCGCGCGTAGAAGAATATAAACCGAGCAATTTGCCTTGTGCGTAGCAGCATAAACACACCACCGCCTCTGTTCTTTCTTGTTTCTTGGCTAGTTTTTCTTTCCATCGATCGTTTCTTGGGAGACTGATCGTCGATGGCTTCGATCGTGCTGCTGCTGTCGGAGCTGCTGGGCGGCGCGGAGAGCACCAGCGTGCTGGCGGCCAACTGCTACATGAGCGGCCACAGCCTGCGGAACTTCCGGCCCGCAGCAGCGCCGGCGGCCGAGGGCGAGCGGGCTCCGGCGGGAGCGAAGCAGGGAGCCGCCGCCGAGGCGCGGCGGCGTGACGAGGAGAGGAAGGGTGAGTCGTTCGAGGATCTCGCCGCGTACTCGAGGATAGCGGTGGACGTGATGTGGCCCTGAGTCACCACCACTTCCAGCAGCGCAGTTCATTCAGAGCTTCAGGCTCGAGGAGTCGATTCTTTTGTGTTCGCTGGGACCGAGAGATGTGATGCCTCGTTGCCTCTCCAGTTCTTTCTTCAACTGAACATGTAAATACTACTATATAAAGTGACTGTTGATTGTTTGTTCTTCATGTTTTTTTTTTATCTCGGTTTGTCTCTCGTTTCAATCATGTAGAGCACTTCTTTCTCAGATGAGAAATCCACACAATTAACGATACCCCCATGATAATTACTATGCCTAGAATCACTGGCTCGCAATTTCTACTTCTCATTAACCAAACCTTACACGCCCCTGCAGTACGTAACCCACTATCCAATGCTATTTCTTGGTAGAATGCCATTCGTGCGCGTCTGCTTGAGAAGCATTAACCAAACATACTACTGCTAATCGTGTGCGATTTCTCTCCCATTTTTGAGACGATGTGTGGGGTTTCTGGCATAGTTCAGGCAAATCCAGAAGAGCTCAGGAGTTTTTATTCCAATAAACTGACAGTGTTTAATTGCCATCACGGCAGCACATAGCAGCAAACAGAATCGCCTGCAGCGTAGTTCGCGGTACAAGTTCAGCAATGGTCGTCGTCCTTAATTTGAAGCATACAAGAGTGGACATAGATGCTGCTAGGCTAGGAGGGTCCCAGTCATCACAGTGACAGCCTCTCCCTGAATTCGCACTCTCTTGTTTGCATCTTCCAGCTCCAGGTATAACGTTCCGCCCCTTGGAGATGCCTGATGATACATGGACACATAAAAAGGAAAACCAATATGATCTGATTGAAATTTGAATGTGCTTCCAAGTTTTTTTTTTAAATATTAATCTACAAATAGTAATTTACGCGTCGAAAAGGTTGGGAGGTTGACATACTTGAAACGCCGTCAGTTTTTGTTTCCCCAGCTTTCGACCCCAATAGGGTGCCAAAACACAATGTGCACTTCCACAAACAGGATCCTGTCAACATATAGTGATCAAGGGTTATGAGTTATGAAAGAGAAAGCTTGCCAAGCTACCACAAGCACAAACAGCCAAAATCAGAATTCTTCAACGGCCATGTACAGCCAATCGTCAATTCGTCATTCAAGGAAAAAGATCATGTAGCTGACGTAGGCATTGAGAACCAAAAATGTATCCCAGAACGTTCATGAAAGTGTGATCTTACACACGTGGTCGCCCTTTGACAAAAGAAACATCGATAGCCAATATGTCTCGAAAAGCCATTCAAAGTTTTAGTATGTTTTATAAATATATGACAATAGAAGTCCAAAACGTCACTTATTTGTGACTAGAGGGAATACACTGCAACCCATTGCTTCTAATTATATGTGATCAAGATGTGTTTCAAACTGAAGAAAAATTAACTCATGACGATTTAACCATTTAAATTTAGGACACGCAAGGTTAACAACATACTGCAGGTAGAAATCCCTGCGGTATCCATGGTATAAAGACTGAAAGATGTAACAGAGATATGCTATATGACCAAAATTAGCTGGAGAGGCAATCGTGCAGCAACAATTTTTCTTACAATTTGCTACATGATTTGGCACTAAAATGGTCAATGCCATCATAAGTAAACAAGCTTCATATATATTCAACTTGGGAGAAAGATTACGGCATCACCTCATCTACCCCAAGTTTTGGGCAGAAGAACCGCGTGAAGAAGTCATAACCAGATTCAGCAGGTGCTGGTCCTGTAACAATAACACCTCTGCCGGCACATTTTTTTATCTCGTCAGTGTTAGGAATGATATCGGTAACCTCTTTTCCTGAGGAAAGTTCCACCTGAAAGCCATGTCAGATTATGTTAGCGAGTGAGATACCTGAACAAGTCCAGCTCCAATTCCCTCCTCTCCAAATTTCTTTTATCTTTTTAATTATCTACCTTTACCGAAAATTTATACATCCTACATTTAGTTGTAGCATCCTGATATACAGTCATACAGACAATATTCACAACAGTTATCGAATAGTACATTTGTAAATAATTCTGCTTAAAATCTGTAATATATTTCTTTTTTTTTTGAGTATTTCACTGTGTATCGAGAGAGTATTTGTCATGCTGAGGAAAAATGATCATGTGAGCCCAAATTGTTTTCGAATTAGAAGCTAATTGCGAGCCTCCAAGAGAAATACGCATTTTGAAATCTAGAAAATCAAGAAAGAAAGTAACATAAGGATGAGAGGAATTACAATGAGGTCACCGGCGGTTGCCGATTTGTGAACAGTGACGATGGGTGCGCCGTTCAGAATCTCGGGGATCGATGGCAGCTCGGCGGAGTTGCACTCCACGAGATCGACCATGGGGAAATCCAACTCGATGAACAGCTTCCCCTGCTCCGTGTTCTCCGGTGAAGGAACCTTCTTGGCAGTCAGGATCCCGGACATGGTCGCAAACTCGACCATGTCATGGTTCGCAAGAACGGATGTGAAGAGGAAATGGGCGGAGGCCAATGTCGCGTGCCCGCAGAGCTTGACCTGAAACAACGACGGCGTGTGTGCGCGGATGAATCAAGATATTCAAGAACAAGAGATTGTCAAAATTTACGGGTTCCGATTTATGCTAGTAAGATCTGCGGAGGGTATGGATGGAAGCTAGGCGACCTCGGCCACGGGGGTGAACCAGCGGAGGCGGAACCGCGGGGCGGAGGCGGAGGCGCCGGTGCCGGCGGAGGAGTCGCGGACGAGGAAGGCGGTCTCGGAGAGGTTGAACTCGGCGGCGACGGACTGCATCCACCGCTCATCCGCCGCGGCGGCGGCGTCCTCCTCCTCGAGGAGGCACACCGCGGCGGGGTTGCCCTTGAACGGCTCGGCCGTGAAGGCGTCCACCTGCGACGACAACACCGCGCCGCCACGGCGGCGCCAACGTCAACGCCACATCCCCACCATATCCGATCCCGTGCAAGCCAACAAGGGGCAGGTCTAGGTAGTATACTGACCACGGCGTAATGGATAGCTTTCTTGGCCATTTTCCACGATCCGGACGCTGGCGGCGGCTGCTCCAAATTCGTGCGAACTTGTCGAAACGGAGTGGCAGCCGAGCACATCTTATAGGAGTACGCCGTACTAGGTAGCCAATGGTAGTTGGCTCGTAGCAAATTTAGCAATCAGCAGTGACGACATGGAACTTGTCGGCTTTCTTCCTTGTGGACGCTAGTAGTCCTCGTCAGATGGAGCCCAGTGACACTAGCAGTCCTCTTGTCAGTAGATCGGGTATTAAAACATGAAGGATCTGACATGGAGTCGAAGTAACATGGTGTTCTTGCCTGATCAAAGGTCGCTGGAGACAGATACTAACTTAGCACTAGCAGGCAAAGCCAACTAGCCAAGCTCAAAAGCGGACCGGCTCTACTTGCGAACCAAGAGCCATACTAATCATCGCCTACTTCCTTTCTTTCATGAGAATTTCAGGCATGTCGCTTTTTTCCTTAGCGACAAAACACTTAATATGAGCTTGTAATTATATAATTTGCTGACCTGCATACTTGTGCCTACATCATCCTTAAAGCATACTTAAAATCACTTGGCAATGCATATATGATTTTGTTTTTTTAAAAAATAGTTTTTTTGCATAACTTTATTTGTGATATTTTAATATCTCTACTACTTCTAATTATGAGTTGGTGGCGGTCGTCCGTTTTCCTCCAAAGTACCTGATTCGTTGGATCTGACACGAATAGTTGAGATGAAAGGTAATTTCAATTCTATTCTATAGCATGGAACAGATCACTAACAAATCTCTCGTAACAAACTCGTCAAGAAATCGCAACAAAAATGGTAGCACAATTGCGTCGTCCACCCGAGCATGCGGCCTTCACCTTCTCCATGAGGCACGCACCCCTACAACATTCTTACTGCTCGTCACCTCGACGGATCCAGCGACGAGCGCTGTAATACAGCTGCCCAACCGATCTCCAGGACGCCATTGCTTTTCGTCAAGCGGCCGATCGGCAGTGAACCAGCGAGTCGTTGGGCTGATTTGAGGCCGTAAGTGTGGAGCGTCGCAGGATCAGTTGTCAACTTCATCATGGCAATGACGAAGGAGCTCGACCTCGCTGGTGGAGTAAGGGAGAGCATCGGTCTGGTAGGCACGCAGGTGTTGGCGATGGCAAACGCGACGGTGCCGGTCGGGGACCTACGAGAGGACGTCACCGTTGAAGGACAAGCAGATGCTTGACGGCGATGGCGAACATGTCGCTGAGGACAGAAGATGGCGTTGGGGGTGGGGCATTGAGTACAAATAAATTATTATAAAATAGGTTATCAAAGAAAATTACTGCAGTATATATCTCTCTCTACTACTTCTAATTACGAGTTGGCGGCGGTCACCCGTTCTCCTCCAGAGTACTTGATCCGTTGAATCTGGCATGAATGACTGAGATGGAAGGAGATTTCCATTCCGTTTCAGTGTTCCACAACTTGCCCCATTGTCCCCTACTCGCTCGTCGCTTCCTCCTTCGATTCAAACTCTCTTGCCTCTCCCCACAAAATCAAACCCACACAAAGGGAAAAATCTCACCGCGTCGTCGTCAAATCTAGGGTTGCTTCGATCGCCTATGGACAACCCATCCCTCCCAGACATGTAGCCAGAGCAACATGTCGCTATTGTCAACAAGCCCCCACCGTGCCGCTGACACCAGAGCATGAGGGGGCAGTGAAGATGGGGGAGGGGATGGAGGAGGAGTACGTGAGAGACCCTGACGACGCGCCACTCCTGGCGATGCAGCGCCGGGAGGCCAGCGATGACGAGGGGTCCGAGGAGGGGAGAAGCTCGCCTAGGGCGCGGATCAAGCCCGATCACGACGACAACGGCCAGGGCACCCCGAAGGTTTACAAGGACGAGGTGGATGATGAGGAGGACGACGAGGAGTACTGCGATGATTTAGAGGAGGGGGAGGTGGGCGAGGGTTTTGATGAGTATGATGGCTGGGTGGTGCCGGTTAGGGGAATGAGGGCGAGAAGGTTGGGGAGGAGAGAGCGGAGCCGGAGGTCATTTAAGATTTGGTTTATTTACTAGCCATATTGCTAAATGTACCGAAAAAATTTGATGTTCATAGTACGGTTTAGGGTCATGTTTGATGATATGTTCATTATACGATTTGAGAATTACATTGTTTCATATAAAAAAATCATGCATTTCAAATAAGATTTTTATATAACCTTGTTTACTATTTATTGTGTTTGTATATAAGTAGTACTTATATATATATATCTAAAATTTGCAAATAAGATTTTTATATAACCTTGTTTACTATTTATTGTGTTTGTATATAGGTAGTACTTATGTATATCTAAAATTTACAAAGTATTTTGTAATGTGAGAGCATTTAGATTGCGAAATTAAAGATAATTTTAAGTACGAATTTGTAAACAGGTGCTTGAAATTTGTATGTGTTGATGAATTGATTTAAACATTCAACCATTGCATATTCAGAATAAACAATATCATTCAGACAGGGTTACTGCTCTTTGCAAATAATTTTTTTGTCGCAAATTGAGTTTTCGTTACAACACACGGGCACATGACTAGTTATATTCTATAAGTGAAAATTTACTCACTCTGCTTCCCAATACTTATCACATGTGACCAAAATTTTCTTCCACAAATATTTGCATGGAAAAATAGTGAAAGTAGCATAACAATATTTTTCATTTATATCATCAATTCTTAATTTTATTATTGCAATGCTTGTCTCATTCTTTTAGTACCTCTTTTAATATATATTGCATTGCTTATACTGGTATAGCAAAGTGAACACTTGTTGATGTATCACCCTTTAAATACCTCCATTCCAGAGAGGTCCACCACATAAAAGAGTAATAATGTTTTCTCTTTTTGAGATTTTTAGTATATTCTATCTTTTCTTAGCAACTCGTAAAAAACTCATCATCGACTTGTATTACAAAAATATATATATATATATATATATATATATATATATATATATATATATATATATATATATATATATATATATATATGAAAAAGACACATTCATTCTAAATAGTGATTTTTTATTGTTTAACACTATTTATCAAGCTGTTTGTCTTTTTTATATCTTTCAAATGCGATTAAGTTTTATCTTTAAATTTTACAAGATTGTACAAACTCACCCCCTACGTATGGTAAATTTTTTTGAGAATTTTTAAAACTTGTAATCATGGGTTTCATAGAGTCTTCATGGTAAAGGGTTTTCACTGGATATATTGCTATATATGTATATGTAGATGTATACATGTACATATGAAATTCCTTATGTGATTTTTTCTCAAATTAGCATATTTAGGAATTTCAATTACAAATAAAAACAAAAATCATATTTTTCACTTAGTATGGAATTAAAAAGAACAATGACTAATATCATTTTATTTTTATCATTATGTTATTTTTTATTTAACTTTGAATTTCAGTTTTAGGCTAGAATTTATATACAAACCCAACTACTAATTTTTATTCCAAATTTTGGTTATATACAAATTTTAATTTAGAGTTCCTATAAAATCAAATGGCTACTTTCCTTTTGTTTTTTATTCTTAATTTATGTTGATTTTTATTTAATTTCACGTATCAAATTTAGGATAGAATTCATATTAAAAATCTAATTTATAATTTTTATTCTCAATTTTAGCTATGTACATGTTTTAATTTGGAGTTTGTATGAAAGTTAATGGGTTCATTTCTGTTATTTTTTATTTTGAATTTCATTATTTTTTATTGTACTTGGTATGGACTCTTTGTTTTAGTCTAAACTATTAATTTTATTTTATTTTTATTTAATTTAGAATATTAGTTTTAGGTTAGAATTCATATACAAATCCAACTGCTAATTTTTATTCTAGATTCTAGCCATGTAGAGATTTTAATTTGGAGTTCATATGAAAATCAAATAAACACTTTATTTTTATTTTTTATTCCAAATTTTTGCTTTTTTTATTGTACTTGGCATGAGCTCTTTCTTTAATCTAAGCGTTTATAACTTGGATCTGCTAGATAGATGGTTAAATATTTTTTTTAAATAATAACATCCAATGGCTACTATAATTCGATTTAGTTAGAGTTCACCAGATTAATGACCAGATGTTTTGTTTTTTGTGAAAATTTGTAGGCTATTTTTTCATAGCAACTCTAAAAGACACTAGCTATCTAATAGGTTCAAATAAAGTAGCAAGCCTTATAAGCATGTGAGGCATTATTTATATATAAACTCTCATAAAAGTTGGGGTTGGTGCTGGTGGTTGTTCTTTTGTCACTCTCACCTCTTTGGTGGTACTAAAAAAACTCAAGAAAAAATACTTTGGAGGCAGAGGAGGCAGATAGGGTTCATGTAAACTCTGAGACTGCAACATAAGCAGTCCTTAGCGTTGTTCGATTGAGCCAATGAACGGTCCAGATCGTCCAACAGTGTTTTGCTACAGTATCTTGCTATAGTAAACCATCGTATTTGTTTTTGGACAGTATTTCTGTAAGATCTAGAACTTTACTTTTTAATCCAACGATCCACGTACAACTTAGGTTACAGTGAGACTGCATTAGATCTCTTTCCCTTCCAAGCATGCCCGCAACAAAGCTCACCAGGCAAGTGCGATAGAACCCAGGGCGTGGAGAGCTCACGACTGTCCATGCTGAGACTTCGTGTTGAGATTATATGGTTTTTTTTATATATATAGTAAAATACAAACAATCGATTAATTTAATACTTTCCCTAAAAATGCTAGTGCAATGCTAAGTCTTGGTAGAATACCCGGTAACGCACACATATGCTTGAGTAGCATTAACCAAATGTACTTACGGCAAAACATACCCAGTTTTTTCTTCCAATTTGAGACGATGTGAGAGGTTTCTGATAAAGGCAGAGATACCCACCATTCTATAAAGAAAGGAACCTTGTATTGGGCCAAAATATCAACGTCTACATTGGATACTATTCCATGGTCACCGGTTATCATTGAAAGCAATGGCCCAAGGTGAAGGGAGCCCTAGGGCTTAAGCAAGTACTCGCACTAATCTTTACCCTAGTTTGCCTTTTCATCTGTCACAGACAAACAATTCATTCCCCATAAAAAGAAACAGACTAATAATTTATTCTCCATAGAAAACTGACACTTCATTATAAACTATGATTGTAGTTGAACCTGAACTTGCTACAATACATATCAAGGTTGTTTTACCGGGCATTGTTCAGATAATCCTGAAGAGCTCAGGCAGGAGCTTTCATCCCCATAAACTGCAATTTATTTTTAAACCAGCACATAGAAGCAAATACTATTGTCCACACCGTAGTTCATACTTCATAGTACAAGTCCATCAATGGTTGCCCTTCCAAGCATACATGTGCAGATGGCATGCTAGCTAGGCTAGAAGTGTCCCAGACATCACAGTAACAGCTTGTCCCTGAATTCGCACTCTCCTATTTGCATTTTCCAACTCCAGGTATAATGCTCCACTCCTTGAAGATGCCTGATGATATGTGGACATACAACGGAAAACAAATATGATGGTTTGGTTAATTGAGGACACATTGTAGCATTTCTTTTTCCAAAAAGTAAATCTGCAAATAATAATTTGCTGATAATCAAGGTAATCAAGGACATACTTGAAACGCCTTCAGTTTTTGTTTCCCCAGCTTTCCACCCCAATAGGGTGCCAGAAAACAATGTCCACTTCCAAAAACAGGATCCTGTCAACATATAGTGATCAAAGGTTATGAGTTATGAAAGAGAAAGCTTGCCAAGCTACCACAAGCACACATAACCAAAAGCAGAATTCTTCAACGGCCATGGCATAGTACAGGCAATTGTCAATTCATCATTCAAGGAAAAAGATTATGTAGCTGATATAGGCATTGAAAACTAAAAATGTATCCCAACACGTTCATGACAGTGTGATCTTATACACAATAGAAATTGGTGGTCAAGTTGCGTTTTGACTGAAAGATATCCATGGCATAAAGACTGAAAGATGTAACAGATGTTATATAACCAAAATTAGGTTGGACAGGCAATCATGCGGCATGGAGAGGCAATCATGCGGCAATAATTTTTCTTGTAATTAGCTACATATTTTGGCACTAAAATGGGCAATGCCATGGTAAGTCAAACAAGCTTCACTATATATATATATTCAAACTTGGGAGAGATTACGACATCACCTCATCTATCCCAAATTTTGGGCAGAAGAAACGTGAAAAAAAGTCATAACCAGATCCAGCAGGTGCCTGTCCTGTAACAAGAAGACCTCTGCCAGCACATTTCTTAATTTCGTCGATGTTAGGAAGGATATCCGCAACCTCCTTTCCTGAAGAAAGTTCCACCTGAAAGCGATGTCAGATTCTTTTAGTGAGTGATACCCGAACAAGTCCAAGTCCAACTCCCTCTCCATCTCTCTCTTTTTAATCTCTTTAGTTCTTGTTGGGTGATAATCCGAATTCATATTGGGCTTTAGGGACGCCTTTGACCCGTGTTTCGGTGTAGCCCGTGTTAGACTCTAGTCGCTATATCCACCCTATAAATATCTCTTGTAAGCTGCACGGGGAGAGTTGGCGGCTCACTATAATCCCCTACGTTTGTACACAATTCCCCAAAATAGTGAGACTGCCAATTGGCGTCCATGGTTTTTTTCCGCAAGGGTTTTCGACGTAAAAATCAGTGTCTCGTGTTTGTTTTGATTTGTGCTTGATTTTACAACAGTTCTCTATCTCTACTGAAAGTTTATGCAGCCTACAATCAAAATTAGCATCATTAAACCATGCAGACAAATAGCCAGAAGATTTGACTGAGCAATGTTTTTAAAATAATTGTCGCCTAAGTGAGCAATAGTTCATTAGGCACCAAGAGAATAGTTGTTCAGCTTAGGAGAATGATCATAGTAACACCAACACTTTATGTCTGTTTTAATTTTGGATGAGGAATGCGGTTATGCAGGCAAAAGAAAAGGTAAAATAAGGGTGAGAAGCAGTACGATGAGGTCACCAGCAGTTGCGGATTTGTGAACACTGACGATGGTTGCACCATTTAGAGTCTCCGGGATCGACGGCAGCTCGGCAGAGTTGCACTCCACGACATCAATCATGGGGAAATCCAACTCGATGAACAGCTTCCCATGCTCCTCCTCACCTGAGACGCCCGTGCTCTCCGGTGCAGGAACCTTCTTGGCAGTCAGGATCCCGGACTTGGTCGCGAACTCGACCATGTCATGCTTCGCAAGAATGGATGATGTGAAGAGAAAGTGGGCGGAGGCCAATGTCGCGTGCCCGCAGAGCTCGACCTGAAACAACGGCGGTGTGTGCAGATGAAATCAAGAACAAGAAACTGAGCAAATTAACGGGTCCAGTACTAGTAGAGTAGTAGAGATGGATGGAAGGTCAAAAGTGACCTCGGAGACGGGAGTGAACCAACGGAGGTGGAAGCGCGGGGTGGAGGCGTCGCCGGCTGAGGAGGAGTCGGGGACGAGGAAGGCGGTATCGGAGAGGTTGAACTCGGCGGCGACTGACTGCATCCACCACTCGTCCGCCGCGGCGGCGTCCTCCTCCTCGAGGAGGCACACCGCGGCGGGGTTGCCCTTGAACGGCTCGGCCGCGAACGCGTCCACCTGCATCGACCACACCGCGCCGCGAGCCACGGCGGCGCCATCGTCGACGTCACATCCCATCCCATGCGAACCAAGAAGAGAAAAGGTAGCGAGTACTGACCACGGCGTATTGGACGGCTTTCTTGGCCATTTCCACAAACCAACTCGGTCGGCTGCTGCTCCAAATTCGTGTGTGTGTATGTGTCGGAACGGAGCCGACGCCGAGCACGTTTTGTAATTCACAATGCAGGGCTGGCTACGGAGGCCCGGTTGGTAGAGCATCAGATCTTATTTTTATTTAAAATTTAAAACTTGTAAATTAAAATAAAATAAATTAAGTTTATATTTTAATTTTAAATATAAACAAGATGATTCATATAAACACTCTTAATGTACCAATAGCTTCAGCTTTACGGATCTAATAGAGTTAGAAATTCCCAGCTCCACCAGATCCACAGATTTAGTGAAGCTAGAGCTATACCAAGCATACCTTGAGTTTAATATGCTATTTGTGGTTTCTTTTAAAATTAATATTGTTTGATATAAAATTATTTTATGTATCACTTAAATGGTTGTTTCAAATTCAAGCTAACGAGTCACTATTGAGTCAAGTCTCGTTAACTTTTTTTTTTCTTAAAATTGTCTCACTTTATAAAAAAAAATTTGTTCGAACCATAACGAGCTTTTTTGCCAGCCTGTACTAGATGAGTGTCTGTTGATGGTACAACAGTACTCCCTCATCGAAAAATTTAAATATATGGTGTGTACATATTTTGAGATTTAAAGTTTGTAAATTTTAATCAATAACTAGTCAATAATTTATATATTATATGACATTAAAATAATACTTTATATTCTAATTTAAAAGCATTTTTCTTATAATTATAATTTTTGTAGCTATAAATAAAGTATTGTAAAACTCAATCTTAGAGAACACACCAAGTTAAACCCATTTTTCTTCGAAGGAACTAATAATCAGTAGTGGTGACACGGAAATTGTCGGCTGGCTGACAGATGGGACACTAGTTCACTTTAGCTCGGAAAGTTTTACTCATCGACAGGTAGGGCCAAGTGATTAAATACAAATTCTAAATTCTTTCAGAAAAAGCATAACATCCTTTCGAAGCATGCATAGTTCTAAATTTAACCCCAGAATTTCAGGAGAATGGAATTGGCACATAATATATCCAATTTTACAAACAAAGGGGAAATCTGGCAAAACCACACACCCAACTAACCACAAATTTAGCAGTAAGAGAATAGCATTCCAGGGCACTCAAACTAAAGCAGAGTAGCAAGTACCTGACAAAATTTATATCACGCCTTAAGTAATATAAAGGTAGCCGTCTTAGGGCAGTCTTAACCCTCCACCTCAGATAGTATCCATAGAATTAATTACATTGCCACTAAGAAAAAATCTGATGTGGCATAGAAATTAAGAAATAGAGAAGGAAAAACAAAGAAACCGTGTCTCATGCAAGAAACTAGGTCGGCGCGGGTACCAAGACGCAAGAAACGAGCAAAATCGCGGTTGGACGTTTCTGCACGCTAACCAAGCTGTGTTTGTGGTGCATGCATTGGTTTATTGCTCTCTCTCTGCTCTAGACACTGCTTATGGAAACTATAGATTGGGAAATTATGTATTAGTTTATTGCTCTCTCTCCTCTAGATACTACTCATAGAAACCATGGGTTAGTTTACAAAAGTAGAATCACCTGTGGGAGCGATGCCCAATCAAAGCAGCAGAGAGATCAATTTCCAAATCCAAGGTTTCGTGGAAACTCCCGTCAGAGTCACCGTAGAATTCAATCTGATAAATGTATTCCAAAGCCATGAGTCCATGACAGATGGTTAAAATATAAGTATTCACATGATCTTGAGTAAGTTGAACGTAAATAACATGTAGAAACGTGGACTTGAAAGACTAAATATTTATTTGCAATAACCATCTAAGATGGTACACATACACTTCGAACACGTTTCTGACCCTTCATATCCTAAAGTCCAGATTGAAATCAATCAGCACAAGCAACATATAAAAATTTAAGTGAACTAAAGAGACATGTGACTATGTGAAGCGCATTTACACTAGACAATTTTATAGAGAATGGTGAAAGAAGGAATTATTTTTTAAAAATAATATTTAAAAAATGAAAATTTACAAGAAAAATATGCCAAAATTAAAAATTACAAATATAACTCCTTTAGTTATTTCAAATGGCAACGGACTTTCTGTAGCCATTTGAAATGGTGACAACGAGTCTCATCTCCACCATGCAAGCGCAGGAAAAAGGAAGGGATGTTTGACGACAGGTCTCTGTCGCCATTTGGAATGACGACTGTCCTCAGTCACCATTTGGAATGGCAATAGGGATGTATGTTTGCAATTTTTAATTTTGGCATATTATTTCTGAAATTTTTTATTTTTCAAATATTATTTTAAAAAATATTTCATGAAAAAAAGCTCAATACAAGTTTCAGAATGAGCACATTCATAAAGCGTCTCACATTTTAAAGCCTGGGATTGGCACACTATGACACTAAGCTGGAGAACAAGGGGAAAAAACCATCACACAGATTTTGTGAGCAGCTATGTTGTGGAGTATATAGTAACGCTAAGCATTTTTCTTGCGGAGGAAAACCAAACAGGTACCACCAAACTTGTAGACAGATTATTACTTATCGATCTGCCTGAGGGCGGTTATCGGCTCATGCATTCCTTCATCGATGCGACGGTGCGGCATTGGCTGGTGGCATGGGACCATTCGCCGTGGGCGACCTTGGTCCCAACCTCCCTTGTGGCCACTGCCCCGGCCTCGACGGTGTATGTCGGCTTTCTCACCATTCTTTCAGAGAGAGGTCCCGCCTAAAGCCCACGGCGGGCCGCGTTGGTGATCGTGGAGTCACTGACCACTTGCAACTAGCGCTCTACCTCCGCGAACCTCTTGAAGAAGCTTCATAATGACTCTCCGGGGGCTTGTTTTACCGCGAACAGGTGCCTCTCGTCCTTCTGTTCGGTGTAGTTCCCTTGGAAGTTATTCCTAAGTAGGCCTTGAAGCTGCTCCCAGGCCTATGTGGACTTCGGGGCTATTGTGACGAATCATGTCAAGGCCACCCGTCAGTGCAAGCCCCCCCCCCCCCCCACATTGGCCTTCGTCGTGTCATCGCTCCCGGCTGCCTCTTTAGCGGTCTCATATGCTCAAAGAAACTGCGATGGTTCGAAGTCTCCCACGTAACATTTTACCGCAGGAATCTTGAAGCCTTCAGGCCACTTGCCCATCTGCAGCCCCATGCTTAGGGGGAGATCAAGTGTTTGAGGGTAAAATTTTATGAGATGTACTTTCATACTTTTCCTTTTGACAGTTGTATAAATATTAAAATATGAATAAATGGTTAATAGTGATTACTTACTCCCTCGATTGCTTCAAGATTTGTGTAACTTGTATTGAGAGGAAAAACATTGAATCACTGCTCAAATTTTATTTAGGACAAGTTCAAGGGCAAAACTTGTAGAACCTTATTATTTTTACTGGTTTTATTTCATCTTATCACAGAAAATACCGTGTACATAATTAAGGACTTCTATCAAACAGGAACTGTAATATAACGAATAATCATAAAAAGAAGAACAAAGACAAGCAGAGCAAAACCAACCTTTAAATTGAAGAAGAAAAGGATATTCTCTCTTTGCTATACATTAAAAGCTTGTCCACATCGTCGAGTTCATCAGGCTCACTTTGCTTCCGATAATGAAAATAAAGGACCCGAAGAATAATCTGTGAAAGATGTTTAAGGGATACTTCCAGTGCTACGTTGCTCCAAATCTCCAATGTAGAACAACACAGGCCCCGGATGCACAGAAAACAACAAATATATCGAACTAATTTGCATATGTGCACACTAAGTATATATGCGAAAGGTATTAAAATACAAACTCTCTATAGCTTCAACAAAAAGATTACTAGATTGTGATATGGCATTATGGTAAATTGGTAATCGTTAGTCTAAGTACCAGATATCGGCTGTTCTACAGCAAGTCATTTTCAGTTAACATACGATCTAAGTCACATCCTTCTCAAGTATTTGGTAATATTTTTACTCGTAAATTAATAAGGTTATTTGAGATGGTGGGTAGAGAGGCTTTTGAGCAAGTAGTCAGTTCAAAATTTTGTTCATACCTAATGTTTGCACAAAAAAACACTACTTTGAGTTGTAGAACAAGAATATGATTAGAAAGTACGAAGCTATGATACTAAAAAAATCAAGTAAAGCACATCCTCCAGCATCTACAAGGCATGGGAAATTTGGGAATTTTTTTTAAATAATATTATTTTTTAAAAAATTACGATATTAATACTCGCATTAAAAAAATTGCAGAAATAATATCCGGTCGCCAAATCGTTTGGCGATTATACTATTGTCGTCAAACGGTTTGGCGACAATACTATTGTCGCCAAACGGTTTGGTGACAATAGGTTAATCCTACCGTTTGAATGCAAATAACAAAGATGACCCAATAGTCGCCAAATGGTTTGGCGACTATCATAGCATAATGAGTCGCCAAACCGTTTACGAATAGTAAAACGCCTGTAACTTTTACTCCGAACTCCGATTTAGGTACGATTACAGGCGTTTATTATTGTATAAACGGTTTGGCGACTATCAGAAGATGAGTCGCCAAACCATTTGGCGACTATTGGGTCATCTCTCGTTATTTGCATTCAAACGCAGATTAATTCTATTGTCGCCAAACCGCTTACGATTACACTATTGTCGCTAAACTGTTTGGCTTAATCGGATATTATTTCGCAATTTTTTTAATGCGAGTATTAATGTCGCAATTTCGAAATAAAATAATATTATTTAAAAAAAATTCGGAAATTTGGTCTAAGCTATTCACAAGTATACTGCATTGGAAAAGAAGGAATATAAGAACAGTAAAACATAGGCAACTAAAGTTGGGTTTAAAGATTACAAACTGAATAGAAGAAGATGTGTTCATATTTTAGGGATTAAACTTCAACATGTAGTGACGACACGTGCTTGACATAGAGCAGGCCAGCACAAGTTTTTATTGCAGCCCCAAAGAAATCTGTAAGCATGTGTTTTGCAGACTACATAGCTATACTTAGCAAATTTAATGCCTCAAAGAACAACTTTGACTGAATAATGCATTATTATACAACAGCTGCAACTACAGGAACTAAGTTAAGAAAAAAAAATCCAAATAGAAACTCCGCCATGTAGCTGTCAAGACAGTGAATACTGATAAACAATGGAATTTAAATGAATTTAGGTGCCTGGGCTACCTTCCTACATATGGCGAGTTTCCCACTAAACCAAAGGTAAACATTAGTGGATTGAGCCCCTGAATAAAATAACAAGTCAAATGAGTTAATCAGCATAGGAAAAGAAATATTCCTAACAACCCAATACATAAAAAGTGATTGATGCAGTTAATTCAATAATGTGATCCAACAAACATAAATTTGACTTCTTGCAGAACTAAAATACTGTTGGTTGGTGAAAATTTGGCATACGATGGCGCTCTCCTATAAGGAAAAAAGGGTAGGAGGCTATCTTCTGCCCAAAAATTATATATGCGGGATGCAACAATCCTGTGCAGGGGACTCACTTACCGGCCTAATTAAAATTTAAAAGACAAGGTTATGACAATCAATAAGTAGACCATTAACCAATGGTTATTTACATTTTCACTGGAAGCACCCGAACTTCCATATAACAAAAAATAAATGAACTATATTTGGAGTGTCAGGCATAGGACTAATTTTGTTTTAGTGGTTATTTTTCCACCTAACTGTATCCAGGTGTAAACTTGTCGGGACCCGAATATGCAAATTCAAGCCCTCTGTGTATTTAGTACTAGTCCAGAATCATACTAGTACACACAAGATCAACATAAATGAATATCACAATCATACACAACGATATAATAATAAAGACTTCATCAAATTAAATATAACCTATTAGTTGACCTTATCGTCCACCTTATATAAATACGCTATGCAGGGCTATGACTAAAAAATAAATAAACTACAGTGGAATTAAACTTATTCGTAGTAACCTTTCAATTTGTCACAAGCAACTGACAAGGTTCACACCTTAGTTGTCCACTTCTTCCTAAAACTTCTCAAAAGCAGGCGTAGCCTTTCTCCAACTGGTGACGTGTGTTGCAAGGGTGAGTACATAAAGCACTCAACAAGTTGTGCACAGAATGTAAGTCTAATATACTATATGCATGGCTTATTTCAAATGAATGGCTGATATGGTTATTTTGCATAAAACAACATTTATAAAAGAATAGCATAATAGATTGAAAAGACAGTAAATCGAATAATAACAACAATAATTTTTTCAATTGTTTCCCAAATAAACCAACTCATAACTTTAAATCATATTCCAACTTCCATAGGCATACAAACTCCATTCCCACATTTATTTTAGTAAAAACTAACCATTGATTGTAATCACCAAACAATGCTCAATACCGCGAAGGCGGCTATTCGAATAGGTTTGATACTCTGCAGAAGTTATACATTTTACCCACAAGATATAATCATATACCACAAAGGTGAGTGATTATAACAAAGCATTTCCAATACCCTGTCTAAACCCAGTACTACTCACTAAGGTTTTAACACTGATGGGACTTGTTACCACACTCAGAGCCCTCCTCCTACACCATGTGGGTTTACCCATATAGCTGGGACTCACATCACCACTGATAGTACAAAAGCTAAAACATCATAAATTAATCAACTAGATTCGTCTCATATCGGACATGTGGTTGTATGAATGACTCAGTTAAAATGCTTGCAAGGTTATGTCCTTAATCGACAAATGCAAGACTAACAAAAATTTCACCATAACCATGAATCATCAAATACCATAAAAAGCAATGCGACCGTCCAAATGCTACATTGGTACACCATAAATTCTTGCCACTTATCTCAATCTAAATCATTTTACCACTCCAGTTAATTACCATGCACACGTGCCATCAACATAAACAATATTATGTGACAACACCTGACATACAAGTTAATACACATGTTCCATAATTCATTAATCAGGATTAATCTTTTCATATAAAATGATGACTCATTGCATGACTAAGCATACTATTTAAGTTCTAACTACCCATATTGGCAATAGATAGCTACCATCTAATATAAAACCATTCTAGGGTGATAAATGAAATATGACATACAATATGACAAGGTAGATATATCACAAATTGGATGAATAGCTATACCCAATTTAATTGAAACAAGTAATAATTGAATTAGTATGCAATTTTTTAAAACAATATAATGTTTAAACATGGGTTCAATATGATCAAAGCATAACTTACCTTCAAAGAGCTCTGGATTCTACTTTGGACCTTGGTCTTGAGTTGGCTCCTCGCTCACAAATTCCCCGGGCACTTCAACGTTTGCGCGAAACTAGTGTAAAAGTAATAAATACCAAAAATAGAGAGCAAAATTAACTCCAAAAATTAAATAAAATTCTCTATTAAATAGAACTCAATTTAAAAAATTTGTAGAAACTGGAATCACCTCAATCGGAGTTCGAATGATGGAGAACGAGCTAAACAAAGTTTGCAATAAAAGAAAAATCAGAAAATGGATAAATCAGAATTAAATGAATAATTTTTGTACTGAAAAATAGCATTTATGACGTCAAGCTGATGTCAACACCACATTTGATTTTTGGTCAAATATTTTTCTTAGGAAAGTTCAAAATATGACATCATGTTGGCGTCACTGCCGCGGGCACCTCTAGAGCTTGACACGTGATGCAACCACAGCATGACACATGTACGGATGCATGGACTAGGCTTGGATCGGGTTCACGGAGGCTAGGCGCATTGTGCACGTGCACCAGCTGACGCACGGCTGACGTCAGCGGACACCCGGCACGACGTGGGTGCGACACTTGGCATAACGTGACTGGTGTGGGATGCGGCAAAATCCCGCACGTCAAATTCAAATTGAACGGCTAAGATTTAGAGATGCGGGTCAGATCTAGATAACCATGGTTGTGACACATGGCACAACCATGGGTTCTGATCGGACAATCACAAGCTTGCTGATGAGGTTATGACTGGGGTGGCTACGATCATGACACGCGGTATGATCCGGTGCATTAACAGTAGATCGGATGGTCACAAGAGTGCGACAGTTGGGTGAGGGCATTTACAATGCCGATTCTAAACCCGTTTCTTAACATGCCAAGTCAGATAGAAAAATGATATGGCAGGGAATTAATGGAGAGAGAGAAGGGGATCGTTTCATGTTTGTGAAACCATTTCAACACTATCCCCGAAGCGAAAGAAACGAAGCAAAAGTGCGTTACGCAGAAGGGGATCGTTTCTTGATTGTTTCCAATGCATTGTTAATTAATGTTAGAAAAAGTAGATAGAAACTATGCATTGGGGTCATTGTTTCTAAACCACCATTTAATACACTCTCTCTCCTACATGGCACACTTAGGCCATTCTTAGGGCATCTCCAATGGTACTAGCTATAAGAAATGTCCATGTCATCTATAGATAGCATATAGACAACCTCTCCAATAGATTAGTTATAGCATTGTCTATAAAATTAAATATTGGCCCACATGTAATAGATAATAAGTGCTTTGGAATCAATTATAGCCTGACTATACATTAGTAGCCGGTCTATATCTCTCTCCTTATTTTTTCTCTTCCACCTAAGCAAAACGCTGAGATGGCACGCTTATAACTAGCTGAAGTGGCACCATTGAAGATTTTCATTCTCATTAAATGACATGACACATCATCATGTTTGGTGACAAGGCAAGGTAATTATGAAGAGAGAGATAGAGAGAGTTTCATAGGAGGTGAGAGAGTTTCATCTAGATGAAATCTGAGATACACAGTTACCTAGATAAAATCTGATGTGGCACTCTTGGAAACTGAAAAATGAAACTATGCACTGAGAATGACCTTAGAAACCATCTAAAAAACAATGCATTGGAAATGCGCTTGCGGGGCATGTGACAGACGTGGATTGGTCAACGTGCGGGGGAATCCTACCCGTCCGTTCAAATCGGGCGCCCAAGATTGGCGACGAGGTTGCAGACACGCGGCAAGTTAACACGATGCGAACACGGCAAGATCAGAGCTGTGTGTTCCAAAACCGACAGCTAAGATCATGTCGCCAGATGAAAAGGCTAAGCGCAGATTTACTGCGGTCTTGACGCGTGGCAACATCTAGAGCGTGCTTGCTTGATCGGACGGTCAGTGAACTCGATCGTCGCCCATGGCGCACTATGGCTAAGAGCTTACTAGCGATGAGGACAAAGACGGTGGCGTAGCACTCCGGCACTCCTTCAGCGACGTTAGCTAGGGGGTTTGACGCGGCGCGAAGAGGTTGTTCAGGATCTGGGCGCGATCACGTCGGTGGACGGCGGATGGCGGCAGAAACGGGCGCGAAGGGCGGCGGCTTCCTCTGGATCCCGGCGAGCTCATGCAGAAAGACGGCTACACCTTGGCTTGCGGGCTTCGAGCAAAGGGTGCGACGAGAGATGGGAAACCCGATAGTGGTGGTGGCGCAATAAATAGCGGCCTGGGGAGGCATGAACGGCTTGCACACAGAGTCCGAGATTCACTAGAGTTCGGCAGTGCAGCGATGTTCTGTTGCGATACGGTGAGGTGGCGCGGCTGCATCCCGACCAAATGCGTGTCAACATCCGACGTTACACGCGACGCGGCGACGTGGCACATTGACAGCTAACGGATGGGGATCCGACGACAGAAGATTACGGTTTGCGATGGGGTGGGCTGCAGCGCTAAGAATTGGGCCGAGCCGCACAGGGTTTCGGCCCAAAACCGCTAAATAGGTTTTTTAAATCCTTTTACAAATAAAAATAAATCCCAAATTTCAATAAGGTCAAATAAAATAGCAAAAATATCCGAAAAATTCCAGAAAATTTCCAAAATTTTTTAAGGCATTTGGAACAAAAATAAAATATTTTCAAAAAAATTATTTAAAATTTTCTAATAAATAAATAAATAATGACAAAAGGCTTAAATCAATAAATACAAAATAAATTAAATAAAATCTAGAAAATTCATCAAAAGGTAATATGCATATTAAATCTATAAAATGCAAAAATTGGGATGTTATAAAACTCTTTACTATTAGAGCTATTTATGACGTGTGTAAAATGTCGGTGCTACCTCTTAGGGGCAAACTGGCATCAATCTATTTTCCCAAAGTAATGCGATAAAAAAAGGCAAATACAAACAACATTTTATAAAGATGAATTTGTCTCCTGCTGTAAAAGCATATTGGAGAATTTATTAAAGTTAAATTGAATAGCTATTATTTAGTATCAAAAAATCATTTCCAGTAAGTAATAAGAAATTAATCAGATCACAATTGCAACATAAAAAAAATTAACGTAATTTGTTCTGGTTCATGCAAATTGCTTAGTAAACCAGATACAAATTGCTTAGTAAACCAGATATTCTGCCAAAAGGTCTGAAATTGCAGAGCAAGTACAGCTTACCGCTAAAGCTAAAGGTTTTCTTCCGATCGGAATGACAATCCAGTTGGGCACCTCCGTCTGTGTGGTTCCAACCAAAACATGAAAGACACACATACCCAAGAGAATAGAAGGGCAATTCATACTAGAACGGAAGAGTGTTGTTGGCTTGACAGAAAAAGGAGAGCACAAACGACCATCAAACTGGGTATGTATACCTAGGGTGGCAACGGGGGCATTCCCTGCCAGGGAGTGCCTCCCTGTCCCCGTCCCCGCGATCCAAAATTTTTTCCGTCTTTGTCCTCGTTCCCCGTCTCAGGGGAGAAAATCCTCCTGTCCCCATCCCCGTTCGGGTATCGGGGCCCCATTGAGGACCTATCTCCGCGAAAATTTCACACAAGAGAAGAGCTATTATAGCCATTTTAACTCTAAAATCATATCAACAGACAACAAAAAAAAGAATGCATGCATTCATTGAAGATTATGTTGTCCTGTTTATGAAAATGTGAATATGATGGGTTAGAGAATATATTTGCAATCTAATAACTAAATTGGACTAAACTAAATTTGGATCCCCAACCGGATCCCCGCGGGGAAAAAAATTCCCCGTCCCTATCCCCGCCATCCCTGACGGAGGAATAATTTTCCCCGTTTCCATCCCTGTGAGGGACGATTTCTTCCCATACCCGTCCCCTAATAGAGGAATTCCCCGCCGGGGATCGGGGAACGGGTCCCCATTGCCACCCCTATGTATACCTGCACGGCGCCCCTTGAAACGGATGGACCTTTGGAAAACACACGAATCCGTTTCTTGTATCCGCCGGCGGCCAAGCCGTGCGGGCGGTGTTAGACTTTGTATTCTTGCTATGCTGTGTATATCACTAGCTAGTGGCCAATGATGCGTTATGCGCTGTGATTCAGTTGATGACCGCGTCCGTCGCAGTGTTAGTTCCACTCTTGCCGGTGCTGATTAGTTACCGCCTTAGTCATGCGTTCTCTTATGTAATTCAGATTGAGCAGTCAATATATAGACAGCACGATCCCTTTGAGGATTGCTGTGTTCGGTTCATTTTCATTCCACTCTCATACGAACTCTTTCATGGTATCAGAGCCACGATCCCTTCCAAAGCTTCTGCCATGGCGTCACAGTCCAGCTCGAACACCACAGCCATCTCACCATCCTCTTCATCCTCTCTTCCTGGCATCTTGCCGACACCATTGTTCAACCACATGGTGAATGTGCGGTTGACGCAGGAAAATTACCTGCTATGGGCGGCTTAGCTTCGTCTGTATCTCAAGAACCAAGAGCTCATGGGCTATGTTGATGGATCTATTGCTTGTCCCAATCAGACCATTGCCGTCGAGCCCACCGAAGGAGGCGATCGTACTATCTCCGTCAATCCGGCATATGTCAGCTGGTATCATCAAGACCAGTTCGTTTTGAGTGCTCTTCTATCCTCCATCACTGAGGATGTGCTCGGGACTGTTATCAACATGACGACTTCTCGTGATGTCTGGCACACATTGGAGAAGATGTATGCCTCAGGCTCTCGTGCGCGGATCATGCAAATTCGCATGCAGCTCTCCACGATTCAGAAGGGTGAGCTCTCCGTCGCCGACTACTACCGCAAGGTCAAACGCCTCGCTAACACCCTCTCTGCCAGTGGGAAGCCACTTGAAGAAGAGGAACTAATCGCGTACATGTTGTGCGGTCTCGGCCCTGACTACGATTCGCTCGTCACCAGCATCACCACACATTCTGACTCCTTCTCCATCAACGATGTTTATGCGCATATGCTCAGCTTTGAGATGCGCCTAGAACACAATAACACATTTGTTCAAGTACCTTCTGCCAATGCTGTCAACAAGCATAGTCCTGGAGTGGTGGCGGTAGGAGTCGTGGTGGGCGAGGCAAATCCTGTGGAGGTGGTCGCTCTCAAGGGCAAGTCAGTGGGCGCATCAACCAAGCAAATCAAGGCAGCAGGGTGGTGTGCCAAGTCTGCGACAAGCCAGGTCACGATGCCTCTCGATGTTGGTATCGCTTTGATCACAACTATCAGCCTGAAGACACTACCAAGGTAGCAACAGCAATAACTACTCCATCGATCCAAATTGGTACATTGATACAACAGCCACTGATCACATCACCAGTGAGATGGATCGCTTGTCTGTCAAGGAGCGCTACATAGGAGGTGATCAAGTTCAAGTCGCCAATGGAGCAGGTTTGCCCATTACTCATATTGGTCATACTAGTATTACTGGTTCTATTCGCCCTCTGTGCTTAAAAAATGTTCTCTGTGCTCCTCATATCACTAAGCATTTGATATCTGTTAGAAAATTAGCCTCTGACAATAATGCTCTTGTTGAGTTCCACCCAATTTCTTTCTTTGTCAAGGATCTAGCAACCAGAACCACTCTTCTCAAAGGCAAGTGTAAGAATGGGCTTTATGTTCTTCCAAATAAAAGATCTAGACAGGCCATGTTTTCTGCCAAAGCCACAAAGAGCAGTGGCATCGTCGCCTTGGACATCCAGCTTCACAAGTTGTTCTTCAGATCCTACGTAGAAATAATCTTGCTTAAGATCATAGTACTCCTTCTTCCTTGGTCTGTGATGCTTGCTAACAGGGAAAAGCTCACCAGCTTCCCTTTTATGCTTCCTCTCATGTATCAACAGCACCTCTCCAGATTGTTCACACAGATATGTGGGGGCCCGCTGTTTCATCAATCAATAATTTCAAATATTATGTCTCCTTTGTTGATGACTTCAGCAAGTATGTGTGGATTTATTTTCTCAAGAAAAAGTCTGATGTAGAATCTGTATTCCTTCAATTCCAAAAACATGTTGAGCGCTTACTCAATACCAAAATTCGGTCAGTTCAATCTGACTGAGGTGGTGAGTATCATCGTTTACACCAATATTTTAAACATACTGGAATTGAACATCGCATCTCTTGTCCCCATACACATCAGCAAAATGGAACCGTAGAAAGGAAGCATAGATATATTGTTGAAACTAGATTGTCTCTCCTTGCTCATTCTCACATGCCTCTGCGGTTCTGGGATGAGGCCTTCAACACTGCCTGTCACTTGATTAATAGAATGCCCAGTCGAACCATTGGTCATGATACACCTTTTCACAAACTATTTGATCTTGAACCAGATTATGACTTCTTGCGTGTTTTTGGCTGCGCTTGTTGGCCTAACTTGCGACCATACAACTCCAAGAAGCTCAACTTCAGAACAAGACGGTGTATCTTCATCGGTTATAGCTTATCTCACAACGGCTACAAGTGTTTTGACCCTTCCACTAGTCGTGTATACATATCACGCGATGTAGCATTTGATGAGAATGTTTTTCCTTTCACTAATATGTCTACTACTGATGTTCATGTGTCTAATTCCTCAAATCAGGCCACTGTTCTACCTATTATTTCCAAATATTCAGAACAGTCTCTTATTCTTCATGATCTGAATGAAAACTATATGCACACTAAACCAGTTAATGCTAGTACTAATGTGAGTAATGGTCAATCTAATCATGAAGCTGACAATCACCTTTCTAGTGTTAGGTTGTCTCCTGCAGGTTCAGATACAACCAACAGCTCCCCAGTGCTTTCAGAGTTTGAAACAGACAAAAGCATGCATCAGTTAATCGAAGAAAATGCCTCTGACCATATTAATGCACAAGTGACAGAGGAGAACAGAATACACCCAATGTGGACAAGACTTCGGGATAATATCGTTCAACCCAAGCATTTCAGAGATGGCACGATCAGGTACTCAGGCAACAAGTTTGCTTCGGCAGTAGCAGTTGTCTCTAACGAAAATCCAACAATGCGGAATCAGCACTGTTCAGTTTCAGAAACAAAAATAGATTCCAAAACTGAATCAGAACCAAGTAGTTTACAACAAGCTCTTGCAAGTTCCAATTGGCATCAGGCTATGGATGAGGAATACAATGCTTTGCTCAGGAATGAGACCTGGAAATTAGTGCCTCCTAAAAAGGGCATTAACAGTGGTGAATTTAGGATGAAAATAGAGGTGGGGCTTTTATACCAAGTTCTGACTCAACATAAACATACTAATGATACATCTACCGATCTATTGCCAACCAAATTTCAAATTCATACATATTAAATCAGAGAGATAAAAATATCAATCAGTCAATAGAATAGACTTGGATAATAGAATACAAAAATCAGACATCAGTTATTACAACAAAAGGCATTCAGGCATGAAGTATAGCATTGGGACTTGGGGCAATTTTTTCATACCTGGGCTTAGTTCCTATCTGGACTTTGGCGATGCACGTTCGACTGCCAGCTGGACGGAGGGAGTCTCGGTTCCTCTCTGGGCTCTGGAGATGCGTGTTCAGCCGTCGGCTAGACAGCGCTCCGAGCGGCCGATTCCTCTCCTCTAGTGATGCGTGTTCCGCCAAGACTCCTCGGCGATCGCGATTTTGCCTCAGGCTCTAAGCGGCCGATAACTCTTCTCGGGCCTCTGCTGCCTATCGGCTACCCACCTGCCCTGACCCTGGTGCACGCCTGGCGCCCTCGACTCCGGGTCTTTGGTACCCATCGGTGCCGGCGTGCCGCGTCGAGTTCTCGCGAATCAGCCACCCACCGCGTGGTCACGCCCACCCGTGCGTCTGCCGCCTGCGAGACAACACCAACACTATTCATCTCTCGGACTCCTAATGCTGCACTATAATAAAGGATTCTGAGTACTGCACTAGGTGAAAACTCATGAGAGTAAGGCCGTAAGGGAGCGATGAATAATTTTGATGGTCCACTTACGTGGCAGTATTGTTTTCTACTTTTCTTCTTACATCTTACTCCCAGTTGCCAGTTGCTAAATCTGTCGATTTGTCGCCATGGCGCCATATCTCTACTTCTTTCCGACGTTAGGGATACTAAAAGGAGGGAGGATTCGGCCGATCGGAGGTGGGGCTGGCACCCCAGCCAGCCCCGAGGGTGGATACGCCCCTGGGCATTAACCTAATTGACAGCAGATGGGTTTACAAAGTGAAAAGAAGAGCAGATGGTTCAATAGACAGGTTCAAGGCTAGATTAGTTGCAAAAGGCTTCAAACAAAGATATGGTCTGGATTATGTTGACACTTATAGTCCAGTTGTCAAACCGTCAATAGTAAGAGTTATATTATCTCTTGCAGTCTCACAGGGTTGGAGCCTTCGACAAATTGACATACAGAATGCCTTTTTGCATGGAATTCTTGAAGAAGAAGTGTATATGAGGCAACCACCGGGCTATACTGATCCTAATAAACCATTCAATTACATTTGTTGTCTCAAGAAGGCACTTTATGGCTTAAAACAAGCTCCTAGGGCTTGGCACTCTCGGCTGACAGGTAAACTACAAGAGCTTGGCTTTGTTTCATCAAAAGCTGATTCATCACTGTTTATATTCAATCAATGAGGCATTACAATGTATATGCTTATTTATGTGGATGATATAATCATTGCAAGCTCCTCTACTAGTGCCACTGATCAACTAATTAAGCAATTGACCTCCAGTTTTGCTGTGAAAGATCTAGGACCACTTGAGTATTTTCTAGGAATTGAAGTCAAGCAAATGCAAAATGGAATGTTGATGTCTCAGAGAAGATATGCTCAAGATTTACTTAAAAGAGCCAACATGTCTAACTGTAAACCCATCTTAACTCCAATGGCATCTAGTGAAAAACTATCCATTGATCAAGGAAGGTCACTTGATGAAGTTGGACACTTTCAGTACAGGAGTATATTAGGGGGTCTGCAATATCTTCTCATGACCCGACCTGATCTGTCCTTCTCAGTTAATAGAGTTTGTCAATTTGTTCACAAGCCTACTAATTGTCATTGGGTAGCAGTCAAGCGAATACTGAGGTATATTAAGGGGACAGTTGACCATGGTCTCAGAATTCAAAAATCTGCAACTGATCGCCTAAATGCATTTTCAGATGCTGACTAGGCAGGCAGCCCTGAAGATCGGCGCTCAACTAGTGGATTTGCTGTGTTTCTAGGAACAAACCTTGTGTCATGGAGCTCCCGGAAGCAAGCTACAGTGTCTACGTCTAGTACTGAAGCTGAGTACAAAGCCATTGCCAATGTTACAGCCGAAGTAATTTGGTTACAATCTCTGTTGAAAGAACTCAAGATCTTTTAGAGAGAGTGTCCCTTGCTGTGGTGTGATAACCTTGGAGCAACATATTTAGCAGAAAATCCAATGTTTTATGCAAGAACAAAACACATCGAAGTGGACTTCCATTTTGTCCGTGAACAGGTTGCAAGAAAGGCTATGCAAGTACGATTCATTTCAGCAAAGGATCAGCTTGCTGATATCTTTACTAAGCCCTTGCCAAGAGCTCCGTTCATCTCTAGCTGTTACAATCTTCATCTGGGCAATCCAGGCTGAGATTGAAGGGGGGTGTTAGACTTTGTATTCTTGCCATGCCGTGTATATCGCTAGCTAGTGGCCGATGATGCGTTATGCGCTGTGATTCAGTTGATGACCGCGTCCGTCGCAGTGTTAGTTCCACTCTTGCCGGTGTTGATTAGTTACCGCCTTAGTCATGCGTTCTCTTATGTAATTCAGATTGAGCAGTCTATATATAGACAACACGATCCCTTTGAGGATTGCTGTGTTCGGCTCATTTTCATTCCACTCTCATACGAACTCTTTCAGGCGGCGCAGCGATTTGCGCGCGATCCAAGGGGCAGGGGCACGGTTAGTCAATGCACATTCGCTTGGCCGCTTAGATCTTGGACGGGTGAGGCCGGCGCGTCCACTTCCCACGGCCTGTCTGCTTTCTGGCCGGCAGATTCGAGTTCCGCCGAGCACGAGTCGGCCCGGATCGAAGAACCTTAGCTTTTGTAGCTCCCTCCTACTTTTTTTTTCCAAATCTAACTCTATCTAAATTTAATTACAAAAATAAGTCATTTCTATCAACAAAAGTATCATCATGTGACATATCCAACACATGACATGTATCATTTATTACACTCGTATACCATGGCAGAAGACCAAGATGTTGCTTAGCTAGGATAGGGCAGCAGGTTCTACTTCCCTATATGTGTTGCCACCCTGCCGAGTTCCCCTCCTGTGGCACCTGCTACCGAGCTGCTGCCACACTCGTGGTACTTGATATTTTTTTATTGTGATACATGAATACGACAATTAGTGACGGTTTGGTTTCCAGAAATAAGGCTATTGTTGTGAGATAAGAAAACATAAACCAAATATGGTTAGAACTCTATCTTTTATGGTGTGGTTGAATCCGAACTCTTCTCTCACGTTACTATATATATCGGGTGCTCCTTTTGTAAACGATGGAATAAAAAAAATAAGAGAGAATTTCACTTTTATATTATGTGTTCCTGTGTTCTTACTCTTGTGATCATAACGGCGATTTTTTGATGGACGACTACATTTTTACGACACCTATTTTCATAGTTACGCATTTACGCTAGTAAGCCGGCTAGTTCTGCAGAAACAAAGGAGCAAGGTGGAGAAAAGCTGAGGCCTCAGAGCAGCAAAGCGAAGCACCAAAAGCGCAGCGTACTGGAAGCCGTCTCCCCGACGCGAGCCAGGGAGGCGAACGGGAGAGCGAGGCGAAGGCGAAGCCATGGAGCGGCTGCAGCGGATCTTCGGCGCCTCCGGGATGGGGCAGCCACCGACGGACTCGCCGCTGCTCGACTCCTCCGAGCAGGTCTACATCTCCTCCCTCGCGCTCCTCAAGATGCTCAAGCACGGTCAGCCCCCTCACTCCCCGCTAACCCTAGCAGCCCCCTTCCTTCTCCCCCCTGAAATCTAGGGCTAACTGGGTGGGCGGTTACGTTCAGGGAGGGCCGGCGTGCCGATGGAGGTCATGGGCCTGATGCTCGGCGATTTCATCGACGACTACACGGTCAGGGTGGTCGACGTCTTCGCCATGCCGCAGAGCGGCACCGGGGTCAGCGTCGAGGCCGTCGACCATGTCTTTCAGACCAACATGCTCGACATGCTCAAGCAGACCGGCAGGTAGGGCCGCCGATCCAGGGTGGATCCGTTGTCTCCGGTGTTCTCTTTCTCTTGCGTTCAGATTTTGCGCGATTGGTTAGTTGGGTTCCTCGCAGTATTGGTTAGTTTGGTTCCTCGCAGTCCGCGAGTAATCTGAACAGGATCGGCCGTACCAGCGCGTATGAGGTCTCAGGACGCATCTATTCATTGTGATGTTATTTTTCCTTCAGATTGATGTGGTTAGTTTGCTTGTGTAGACGCTAAAATTGACAAGACCTGCCTTGTTGGAATACCTGATTAGGAAGTATGAACTTGTTCAGATAGCAGTTTGGCACAGCTCTTCTATGCATAGTTGAAAAACAAAGCTCCCAGTTTCTTTAGGATGTGGAGGAGCATTAGTCTAAATCCTAGTAACTTTTGCTCCATGAGGTGCATTGCTGTGCGTTAAGCCGTTAATTCTTTAACCCCTTTACTACCAAAAAGGATTGGCCCTTCTCTTGGAGAAAAAAGGGATATTTTACCTCTTTAGTTGTTTCTATTTGCTAGCTCAATCCTTTATAGATAACAAGTTCTCCATTGGAGGAATAATTTTGGATCACTGATAAAAAATTTGAACTTTCATAGAAAATATTCGTAGATGCGACTGTGAAGATAGCTTTATTTACACACTAGGGATTAAATTTTGTTCATTACCAGCTAACGCTAGCCATGGATACCGTACGATGCTTAGAAAATGATGGTATCCACTGACTGTATGGTTGATATCATTATGTACCTATCAAATCGTTTAGTTGGGTTTCAGCAACAATAACACAGTGGCAATAGTTTTTTTTAAAAAAATTACAACCCTCTAAATTCCATAGTGGTGATACAATCTCTCTGAGAATATATTGCACTGTTCCCCTAGGCGGCACCTAGGTGCTAGGCTTCACCCTCCCGCCTAGTCGCCTAGGCCGATTCCCATCTAGGCAGCTGCCTAGCCCGCCTAATCGGTGATTAGGCGCTAGGTGAGGTTTGCCACCCGACTAGTGCCTATTGCTTTGGTGAGCACTGATATATTGGATTGGTTATCACATATTCAAGGTTGCTTGACTTCATAAATTCATTATGTAGTTGGCTTCAACCCATTTGGTAGTCTTGAACTGTGCTGCTGCCTTCTGCAGTTATTCTCGTTATTAGTCGATTGAACCTTGTGATCACTTGAATTGAATGGATTAAAGACAATGTATTTACATTTTTATTGGGTAAACTAGATAGCTCTGCAGTGGATTTGCATGAAATTCAATATTTCTTGAAGCATGCAAGTCCTTTTTTACTTTTTAGTTACCATGTAGAATATTCATATATAGTTTTATTAGACACTTTTATGAACCAAAAAAAGTCCTCATGTAAACATAGCAGATATATGTGTTTTTTTTTCTAGATTGTTTGATTGCATAATGCTTTGTTGTTTAGATAACATGTTAGGCACCATTTGTACTAACGTATTGTACCAAATGAACAATCTTTATTAGAACCAGCTTTAGGTTGTTAAACATACTTATTTGCTGTTTTTAGTGGAATATTTAAGAAGCTGGTCTGAAAGAGACATTTGGGAAGAAAATTATTTGAATAAACATAGGAAATAGTTTTATATCTTTTTTCTTTGATTAATACTCTTTTCTCTGATGATCTTGTACTGCTTTTACTCAGTTATTTTGAAGGCAAAAAATTCTGTTGACACGTGCTTACTTTTACAGGCCAGAAATGGTGGTAGGCTGGTATCATTCCCATCCTGGCTTTGGTTGCTGGCTTTCAGGTGTTGACATCAATACTCAACAGGTGCATGCATATTCCACCTTTCCTTATATATATTGTAGAATTTTGAGAAACAGAGACGTTTGGTGTATTTGCTGTAGTCCCATTGAACTGCATACCGATATATCAAGTATTTGTAGTTCGTTTTTATTAAAATAATCTAATCATTCGGATGGAAGAGTAAATGGTGTCATTAGTTTGGTCGCTATTATCTTATGTTTGCTATGCCACTGCCTTGTGTTCTTGGGCTGTCTGAAAGTTGTCATCGAACCTAGTGTAGGTCTATCATATGTTGTCTGCAAGGTTATTCACTGCTCTTGACATGGGCTGATCATGGTTCTTAACTAACTGGAGTTTCTTTTCACTTGCTTGTTGGACATATGTGTATTTGGTGCAATAGCTCTTTTTATGATCTGGTGCTGTTAAGTCTGCGAAGCACCAACCCTAATTTGATGGGGGAAAAAACATTGCCGCTTTTCTTTTATTTTATTCTGCATGCATATGAGATGTAAAAAAGCATGTTTATCATCTTAAAAATTGAATATGCAGAGTTTTGAAGCTTTAAATCCCAGGGCAGTCGCTGTTGTGATAGACCCGATCCAGAGTGTCAAGGGGAAGGTGGTCATTGATGCCTTTCGTCTCATTAATCCTCAGACCATGATGCTTGGCCAGGAGCCCCGACAGACAACATCGAATGTTGGGCACCTAAATAAGCCGTCTATTCAGGTAAAGTACTGATTAACTTGGAGCTATTGAACTTTTGTTATGGGAAAAATTCAGGATAATACGCATTTCCTGAAGTGCCAACGAATGGAGTGGTATATCCTGAATTCCCCTGTTGTTATGTTAATTTCTTATGTATAATAAAACAATCTCTGTATTGTCAGGCTCTTATTCACGGCCTCAACAGACACTACTACTCCATTGCAATCAATTACCGCAAAAATGAGCTCGAGGAAAAAATGTTGCTGAACTTGCACAAAAAGAAATGGACTGATGGATTAATTTTGAAGAGGTTTGACACTCATTCGAAAACCAACGAGCAGACTGTTCAGGTGTGTACTATTCAATTATCTACATTTACTCATTTATCCTTTTAGTCGATGATGCAAACTTGAGTATTCTCTGCAGTTTGTTAGTTACTTATTTGTGTTCTCACGTGCAGGAAATGCTGAACCTAGCCATCAAGTACAACAAGGCAGTGCAAGAGGAGGATGAGCTGCCACCTGAGAAACTAGCGATAGCCAATGTGGGACGGCAAGATGCAAAGAAGCATTTGGAAGAGCATGTCTCAAATTTGATGTCGTCGAACATAGTTCAGACCCTAGGGACGATGCTCGATACGGTTGTGTTTTAGTCCGCTACTACTGGTGTTCCAACCCTATATACGGACCTACCCAGTTTATGTTTGTCAAAGCCTACCATAGTGCAGTGTGCTTGATGCCAATTGCATTTGGGTTCTAACACTTTGCCTTTGATGAATTTATTTCGCTGTAGCACTATGTTCTGCACTGTGTACTGTTAATGTGTGTGTCCAGCGATTGCAAGTTCTGGTTATGCTCAAGTGATCGCGGTTGCAGAAGTCAGAGGGATCTCATTGTTCTTGCGAGACTTGTCGTAATCGGTGTGTTACTGACAATGTTACGTGGTAGATGGCATGTTTTTGTGGGCTAATGAGCTATTCAGTGTTTTTAATCAGTGTAGCTCTGGGACATGATTTGGCGCAAATATGATGCACTGCTGTAACAAGAGTTTTGCCAGGAAAACTATTTGGTTAAATTTGGAGAAAACGATATGGGTTATGTTGAGTTGGAGTCTGATACAAATTAATTTCTACTTTATCTCTAATTAATCAACTCTATCTCTTATCTATTTTGTACCACTATAAATATAACCCTATAACCTAAAGCAAAGGCAAACGTTTCATTGTAAACATCTCATATAATGATTGCTTTCGAGCACAAATTTTTACTTTATCTCTAATTAACCAACTTTATCTCTTATTTGTTTTGTATCACTATAAATATAACTAGTAACCTAGAACAAAGGTAGTCGCTTCATTGTAAACATCTTCTTACAGTGATTGCCTTCGAGAGTTAGTGATTTTTCCGGGGTTTTCTACATTTGTGGTTTGTGCGGCTGAAAAACAAGGGAAGAGACTGGAGAAGAGACGTGAGGTACGGCATCAAGAAACTCTGTTGGAATCTATGTGCCTCTCGTGGTGTTATTGCTCTCCGACCAGATCGATCTAATGGCCTTGAAGTTGCTCACGTCAAATTACTTCTCTTCGCGTTGTCTCGACGACAAATCATAGTCGAAATTGCCGAACCATATTTGGTTTCGGATAGCAACAAGTGGCACCGTATTGCAGATTTTTTTTCAGGATTTATTCCACATGGCAAGTTTAAAATATGATCTTCCACAACTAGATCGAGACACGAGATTTTCTATTTAGCAAGTCAAGATGCGGGCTGTTCTTGTATAGCTCAATTTGGATAATGCTCTTTTAGGAATTGATAAAATACTCACTAGATGGTCTCTAGAGGAGAAGCAACACAAAGATCGTAAGACATTATCTTAGATTTATCTTCATCTATCAAATAATATTCTACATGAGGTTCTGAAGGAGAATATCGCCGCCGTATTATGGTTGAAGCTGGAGTAGATTTATATGACCAAAGATCTGACAGCAAGATGCATTTAAAACAAAAGCTTTGTTCGCACAAGATGACAGAAAGCGGGTCATTATTGAATCACCTGACAGCTTTCAAAGAAGTAGTCTCGGATCTTGAGTCTATAGAGGTAAAATATGATAATGAAGATTGGGTCTTATTCTTTTAGGCTCATTGTCTAGTTCATACTCTACGTGATTGGGTCTTATTCTTTTATGCTTATTGTCTAGTTCATACTCTATGTTTAGAGATACAATATTATATAGCCAAGATACTCTTACACTTAATGAAGTGTATGAAGCACTGCATACAAAAGAAAGAGTGAAACTTATGGTCCCGAATGAAAGTTCAAATTCACATGCAGAAAGCTTGATTGTCCGTGGCAAACAACATGAGAGGAGTTCTAACAGCGAATCAAAAGGCAAAAAACCCAAGCAGAAATTACAGAGGCAAATCAAAATCCAGAGGAAGGTATAAGTCGTGCAAGTTTTGCAAGAAAGGAGGACACAACTGTCGGGGATTGGATATACTGTACCAAGACGACCATCGAAGCCCGGCGCCAACCGACCATGCTCTTGCCCGGATGGCGCACGGGAGACCGACCTTCGTGTAGCCCGGCTCACGGGCTACCCCGTCCCCGAGCAAGCCAAGCTCGGGGGCTCGCGACAAGGCGACGTGGCATTAAATGCGCAGCGGCTCGAGGGATCGCCCGCCGGATCTCATACGCCATGGTCCGCGCCGCTTGGTCTCAAGGCGTTGTTCCCACGTCGCGTGGTACCCGGTGGTGGCGCTGGCCACAGATCACAAGACGCCCTCTCTGAAGAGCGCCCCGTAATAAATAACTGCTCTCAGAATCCCTATAAATACCCCCTCGCACGATGTATTGAGGGCTGGCTTTTCGGTGCCACACATGCTCAAACATAGTGCTTGTTCCCGGGAGTCCTTAGGCTAGTTCGAGGCTCCTCCGAGCAAGCGCATTGTAACTGCTCCATATTCATTAGTGAATCCACTGGACGTAGGGTTGTTATCTCCTCCGTGAGAGGCTCGAACCAGACCAAAAACGACCCCTGTGTGCTTCCCGATTGTCTCATCCACCCCGATCCGTAGCTCGGCATACCCTTGGACGTATAGCCCTTGCGGAAAAGGGGCCTTAGGTTGATCCCTTATTCAACAAGTAAGCTCGGCGAAGGACCCCTGTCTCGAATCGTCGACAACAACATATCAGAGTGCTGGTGGGTAAAGAAAAAGGAGAAAAGAAATAATAACTCTAAAAAGGATCTACAAGAGGATGAAGCCAAAACCACTATTGTTACTAAGCAAGATTCTGATGGTGATGTTCTCGTTGCTTTTGCCAGTGATTCCAAAAGTGGCTATGAGTGGATTCTTGATTCAGTCTGCACATTCCACATGAGCTCGAACTGTGAGTGGTTCGTTAAATATGAAGTTACGCCATGTGGATCCGTGTTAATGGGTGATAATACACTATGCAAGATTGTAGGCATTGGCTCTTTTCAAATCAAGATATTTGATGGCGCTGTCAAAACTTTGTCGGATGTTCGACATATCTCAAATTTAAGGAGAAATCTTATCTCACTAAGTACTCTTGATACTAAAGGGTACAAATATTCAGTTGGAGGTGGAGTTCTAAAAGTCTCCAAATGCTCTTTTGTTATGATGAAGGGTGTTATGAAGGCTGCCAACCTATATCATCTGCGAAGCACTACAATTTCAGGTAATGCTGCTATTGCCTCAAATAAATTATCTGATTCTGATGCTACTAATCTTTGGCATATGTTTCTGGGGCATATGAGTGAAATTGGCATGATCGAGTTATGCAAAAGAGGACTTCTTGATGGTCAAAGTATTGACAAGTTAAAATTTTGTGAATGTTGTGTCTTCGGCAAGCAAAAGAGGGTAAAATTCAATACCACAACTCACTCTACGAAAGGTATATTGGATTATATTCACTCAGATTTGTAGGGAGAATCCTGCATTCCATCGCTTGGAGGTGTTGGCTACATATTGATCATCATTGATGATTACTCAAGAAGAGTTTGGCCATATTTCATAAAGCACAAATCAGATGTATTTCAAACATTCAATGAGTAGAAGATTATCGTTGAAAAACAAACTGGCAAGCATGTAAAGAAGCTACGTACCAATAATGGCTTGGAGTTCTGCTCTGGACAATATGAAGGGCCTGTTTGGTAGAGCTCCAGATCCCAGCTTCACCCGAGATCTGAAACTTGTAGGTTAAAATAAAGTAAATTAAGTTTATATTTTTGGTCCAAAATGTAAACAAGTTGATCCATCTAAACACTCTCAATGTACTCACAGCTCCAGCTTCACGAATCTGGTAAAGTTAGGAATATCCAGCTCCACCAAATCCACGGATCTGGGGAAGCTGGAGCTCTACCAAACATACCCGAAGCTTTATGGAGATCAGAGGGTATTGTGAGACATTATATTGTTCCAGATACTCCTCAACTGTGAGACCCCGGATCGGCTATCCGGAATCTCCTGTGTATTTCTGTACTAGTCCCAGATCAGTAGCTAGTACACACAGTCAAACAGTGATGAATCATTACCAAACAGAACGAAATAATAACATAAATATAAAGTACCAGTCATGTGGTTATTTATTACATCTCCCGGTTACATGACCAGAGTTCAAAACAGCAGAAACAAATAACAAAGAGGTAAAACCCAAAAGATACCACAAGCGACGACTAGGAGCGCATGCTTAGTTATCATGGCGATCTTCAGCGAACTCCTCGTCATAGAACTCACTGCCTTCGGCTGCATCTTGGTAGTTCTCTGATGACAAAATTTGTATGGTATGTGAGTACAAACGTACTCCGCAAGTCTGGGAAATTATGCAACATGTAAGACTTTCCAAGGAAGGCTTTTTAGGGTTCTTTTGCATAAAGCCAAGTTTCATCAAACCATACTTAATAATAATTTTCACAATGCACATTTTAACAATTATTTTAATAATTAAATATATTTATTATTCCAGCGAAGGTTCTATCCACCATCACTAGCATACTGGCTCTATCCGCACAGTTTAAAAGATTAAGATAAACCAACCCATGACTCTATCCATCATGATCAAAACAGGTTCCATCTACCTGATTGGCTCAATCCGTCAAATAAACATCCGAGAGTTCTATCCACTCCCGAATCCCAAAACATCAGTTATTTTTAAAACCAAAACCAAGTCTACTAGTATGAAAGCATTCTTCGCTTTGCCTTTGACCGTAGGCATGACTATTTGAATAGTTTTTACACTCTGCAGAGGGGTACAACTTTACCCACAAGACATGATCTTCTCTTAATGCCAATCTATTAACACACTTTCTTTGGTGTGCTGGCAGAGAGATCATGACAAGGCCTTTACAATGTATACATCTAACCCGACTCCACCCGCTGAGGTTTCACCGCTGTTAGGGTTCCATCTGCCCAGTACAGAAGCCCCCTCTTGCGCCGTGTGGGAAAATATGACTTGCCTCCATCCGGCACCCACATTCCATCATCTGGTGAGTCTAAATTAGGTTTCTACAAATTATTCAACCAGGTCATACCCATTTAGACTTGTGGTTGCACGGTAATGCTTAGAATGGACAGTCATAAGCGTCGGTCCTTAAATTGATTAGGGCGGCTTTCACAAACCAGAACCAGTGCTCCATCCGCACCCGCTCGACAAACCATTACGCCCCAATCTAAACCATTTTTATTTTATTTTTATTTTACAATCACAGCAGCAATCACCTTGCTACAGTTCGATAAAACACATTTCAACAACATTTTAGAATTTATCCCACCATAGGCATTTTGATCAACATCAATCCTAAGCACGGTCTATCGTACTAAACAAGGTTAATCACATAATACATGATTTCATGATTAAATCTTAAGGTTACAAAGGCATGGTAATCAAACAACAAGGATGTCATTTCGAAATGGGTATAACTAACATCCTATATTTTAACATCATCAGTTTATATAAATAGCCATGCAAGTTGTAAACATTTTATAAAATAGTTATAAACAATGGGATCAATGTGCGTCAAGGAGACTTGCCTTCGTCGACGAAGTGCGCTGCGCTGTTCTGAAGGTCTTCTCCTTCGTCGGCGACGACGACCGCTTCTTCGACTACGCGCAAAACGGTGCACGAAATGAATAAAATAAAATAATCAGAAACTAAAAATTATAATAAAAATACTAACAGATAGAGGATGAATTTATATGAATTTAGCAATTTGAATCACTCGATTCGGAGTTACGACGGAGGAGAAACAATTGTTTGAAATCTGTCGGATTGGAAAAATGAAAAATTGGGAATATTCCTTTGGCATCTTTTCTTTTTCTCCATTTTCTGATTTCTCTCCCTCACTTACAAGCGAGCCCCACACGTCATTGGGTCTAGGCCTTCTTCTCCAAATGCTCTGTACAGAGGAAAGCCAAGGAAACGACATGGCAGAGGAGAGCTCACGGCCAGAGGGAAGGCGGCAGTGTAGTAGCCAGCCATGACCCATGAGAGGCGGCTAGGCTAGGTGAGGAGGGAGTCATGGGCATGGCGCTTGGGCAGCCTAGGCAGGAGGCAGTGAGCCAGAAGCTGGGGTCAAGACGCAAGACGGCAAGCGGCATCGAGGGCTGTGGCGGTGGCGGTGGCGGTGGGCATGGGCACACGTGGCAAGACAAAGGCCGAGAACAGCGACGGTGAAGTGAGGCCGGCGGGCAAAAACGAGACGGCGGCATGACGGCCAAAAACACCCGAAAACACGAAATTTCGCGAAACTAAGGTGAGCACTAGCTAGAACACATCTAGAGGAACCTATGGGTGCAAGGAATTGGATTGAATCATACCCAAACGGGAGAATTCGACGACGAACAGAGCGACGACCGACGATGAACAAACTCAAAATTCGGGGTCAAACTGCAATGAAAATCAAATCTGATTGAATGGTTGTGATCACAGAAGCAAGAGGCACAAAGTGACGTGGTTGAGTTACCTAAAAACTCACCGGAGCAAAAGATGGCTCGCCGGTGTCTTTGAAGAACGCCGAGCATCGGTTTTCTCGAGTTTTGGAAAGGGAAATGACATTGAATCAATGGGGAAAGGTGAGCATGGGATAGAAGACGTCGATACGCAATTTTTGAGTACCCACACATCCGGTGAGGTGAAGAAACGCCCGTGATAATGGCCGAGCAATAAATTGTCATTAGCGCTTAATTACGGCCGTTTCGCTTGGATTAAAGATGGGTATCGGCAGGGCATTTGTTCTCCATTACGACGCCGTCACGATGCTTCAGACCTCACTTGATTTGGTGCAATATATTGAGAGATATAAGGGTTTGAAGTTGGAGCTAGACATAGGAAACTTTATTCATGGATGGCTAGAGGTTGAAGACGATGAATAGTGCTGAATCAAAAGCGCACAAGATAAAATAGATAACAAGATCTAAAAATACCGAAAAAGATCCTAAAAATCCTAAAGAATAAAATGGAAGCCAATAAAATTGGTTTCACTGATTTTGGATTAATTTTGGAATTTAGATAATTTCGGGACGAATATAATAGATTTTATAAAAGCGAGAGAGATAAAATACCAGAGAGATTCTATAAATCTTGGAAAAATTCCCAAAACCATTATAGCATATTTGGAACCTAATGCAATGGGTTTTGAGATTTTTAGAGCATTTTGGAACTCGGGTGAAATTTCGAATAAGGACCGGAATTTGAAAATTTGGATTTGCGGACGGTAAAGGATTGAACTCCAATTTCGGAAGGATATGGATGCCAGGTTAATTAGAAAACCAAAGAAAATCGAAATTTTGAATTAATTAATTTTAAAATAATTTTTTGAAACAACTGAAAATCTGGGATGTTACATCAACAAAATGGTATGGCCAAACGCATGAATAGAACCATAATTGAGAATATACATTGCATGTTATCAAACTCTGGCTAATCTAGGAGTTATTGGGTTGAAGCTGCATCTACTGCTTGTTATTTAATTAATTGATCACCAAACCTGCAATTGATAAGAAGACTCCCATTGAGCTATGGTCTGGTTCTCTAGCAGATTATTCAAATTTGACAATATTTGGCTTTCTTTCTTATGCTCACGTTAATAATGGCAAATTGGAGCCAAGAGCAGTTAAGTGTATTCTCCTTGGTTACAACTATGGTGTGAAAGACTATAAATTGTGGAATCCTAAAACTAGAAAAGTGGTTACTAGCAGAGATGTTACCTTTAATAAATCTGTTATATTGCATGATAAACCATCTATTAATGTTTCTGCTGAGGAACAGTAGAAATCAAGTGTACAGGTGGAGCATGTTATTGATTCAGGATCTACAACAGAAGCTGAAAAGGAAAACACAAGATGTTCGTATTATTACACAATCAACACAACGTTTTATTGCAACCGAAAGACTTAAGAAGAATACTCAAGAACCCAAGAGGTTGATAAAAGAAACCAATATTGTGGCTTATTGTTTAAATGTGACATAAGAAATTGAAGGTACTGTGGAACCTTCAAATTATTCAGAGGCTATCTCTTTTGGTGATTCAGAAAGATAGATGACTATCATGCATGATGAAATACAATCTCTTGAGAAGAACAACACTTGAAAGCTGGTCAAGTTGCCAATTGAGAAGAATGCTATACATTGCAAATGAATCTATAAAAAGAAAGAAGGCGTATCACCAACTGAAGAGGTTAGATACAAAGTAAGACTCGTCGCTAAAGGATACAGCTAAATTCTAGGTATTGATTTCACAGATGTATTTTTTCTAGTTGTGAAGCATAGTTCTATTCACATTTTACTCAGTATCGTGGCTATGCATAATTATGAGCTTTGAGCAATTGGATGTAAAAAATGTGTTCTTACATGGGGAATTAGAAAAAGGCATTTATATGGAGCAACCAGAAGGTTTCATCATTCTAGAAAAGGAGAATTTTGCTTGCAAATTTAAATTTTTTTTATGGTTTGAAGCAATCACCTTGTAACGACCCCCATTTTTAGCATAAAATGCCAAAATAAGAATCTAATGTGCATACAGTACTCATTCTTGGATCAGTAGTGTCGACAATTCGGGAACCGGTCCCCCGCCAAGCTTACTTGTTGAATGAGGGATCAACCTAAGGCCCCTTTTTCGCGGGGGGTATAGCGTCCGAGGTCCTACCGAGCTACAGATCGAGGTAACAAAGGAAGTCACAACGAGCAAGGGATCTCTTTTTTATCTGGTTCAGGCCTCTCACGGGGGAGATAATAGCCCTACGTCCAGTGGTTGCACTGATGTGTGAAAATGGATTACAAGCATCGTGCATGTGGAGATGAGATGTGAATGAATCAATCCCTTCTCCTTCGCGAGGAGGTATTTATAGGGGAATGCAGGCGACAAAGCATTTATTACAGGGGCGTTCTCTTTGTTTGGGCGTATGGCGTTTCTGCGCCTCACGGGCGCAACGCGACGTGGGTGCGAGAAGCGCAAATGGCGACGCGAAACCACCGGCGTCACGATCCTGTCTTGTATGCAGACCTTCGAGCCATCACACGCTTAACACCGCGCCGCCCTCAGAGATCGTGCGGCTCTTGGGCGAAGCTCGAGGTACCTTCAGCTGGACCGGGTCGCTAGGTCGAGGACCCCCGAGCAAGCATGCTCAGGGGCGAGCATGACGGTTGCCCGGGGACACCGGGGTGCGTTGGTCGTCTATGGAGGATATTCAACCCCCGACAGCTAGCCCCCGAGGCTAAAGGGGGGGCGTCGTTTCAGCGGGGGTCACCGCCTTAAGCCTCCTAACTCTGGACAAGGGACCGGAACCCCGCGGCGAAGGCTACCGCAGCATCCGAGCAACGCCTGCTCGGGAACGAGGATCTTTGCGGCGAAGGGCTACCACAGCATCCGAGCAATGCCTGCTCGGGAACAAGGATCTTTGCGGCGAAGGGCTACTGCAGCATCCGAGCAACGCCTGCTCGGGGACGAGGATTTTTGCGGTGAAGGGCTACCGCTACGAAGGCAAAAGGCCGCGGTGGTTCCTTCTCCGCGGCTTTATGCACGACTCGACGACTTTTTGGGGATCGGCGCGCAAGGCGGTTTCAAGATCGAATCGCCACGCTGGTTATTAGCGACGGAGCGGTTTTCCCGCCCGTTTGACTTCTCCGCCTATAAATATCAGGCGGGAACAATTTCTGCAAACTTTGGACGCCCACGACTCGCAATTAGACTCGAGAAAGCATTTTGTCTCCCGAACCCCTTTCCGTTGCCCCGACGCCCTCTCCTCCGACTCCCCCCATGGCGAAGTTCGGCGCGAGCAAGACTACCACGGAGAGGCTGCGAGTACTCCAATATTTTGGGTACCTTGGCGTGGGCTCTTGGCGGATCCCTGAAGGTGAAGAAGCCCCGGCACCGCACGATGATGAGATCGTCGCGTGCGAGTTGTACATCGTCAACAGGCTTCGAATGCCCGAAAGAGAGTTTGTGTAACGTCCCAAAATTTGGCCTAAATTAAAATTTTGGAGATATTTGAATTTTTGTGAATATTTGGGATTTATTCGGATTTATTTGAATTTAATTTAAATTTATCCTACTCTTCAATAATTAAATAACATAAAAGTAATTATTAAAAATAAATAAAAATATTTTATTTAAGCTCTAAATGCCCTAAAATATTTTCTAGATTTTTTCTAGAATTTTTTCGGTATTTTTAGTGCCCTAAATAATTGCCTTGATTTTCTGGAATTAATTTAAATGTCAAAAGTCAGAAATGCCTTTGCTACAGTATTGGGACGAGCCCAACACTGTGCTCGCGCCGGTCAAACCCTAGCGCCCGCGCGCTCCGGGCCGTGCGATTCCGATCGAACGGCCATGGTTGGGCCGCGTCGCTTAATCGCGACGACCGTTGGATCTCAGTACCTGAGCCGCTAGGATGTCGCCACGTGGCGTGGTTGGCCGAACCGTTATTCGTTCATGGCCGTTGGATTGCGATCGGACGGTGCGGGTTGATCGCATCGCATCGGAGGGGGCGAATCGCGCCGCCGCCGCCTGCTGGCACGGATTTGTCGAGATTGCGCGCTTTCAAGGCTCCGTCCGAAGCGGGAGATATAGCCCTCTGCACGCAGCACATCGTTCCGCTCACTTTGCACCCACTCTCGCACGCTGTCGCGCACCGTAGCTCTCCCCGTAGCTCACCGGAGTCAACATTACCACCGCCACGGTTTTCTTCACGTTCCACAGTCGTCCGCCGCTCTCTGCCGCGCCCAAGACTTGTCCCGAGTTTGCCGTGTCAAGACGCGTCGACTGGACCACTTCTTCCAACCGGAGACGCCCGGAATCGCCTTAGGCTACCTCGTCTTCTCCAAGTCCGGCGACCAGCACCACCGTCTCTCCTTCGACGCCTCGCAGCTCACTTCCGCCGTCAGATTTCCATCCAACGTCCGAGGTAACGCCACGTCTCCTTTCCTGTAGCCCTAGACTCGAGTAGCTTCGGAAGATCTCTGCCATTAGATCTTAATCGTGCGGCTCTAGTGAGGCCACGTAGGTTCGGTGAATAGGGTATCGCCCGGGTAACCACCGCCGTTGGATCTTCATCCAACCGCGCCATGAGATCCACGTAGCTGCTGTGTATATGCGTTGATGATGGCCGTTAGATCTTAAATAACCGGCTTGGATTGTGCCACGTAGGCTCGATGGCAGCGCGTCGCTCGGGTATCAGTGGCCATTGGATCGTCATCCAACCGTGGAGGTACGTCCACGTAGTCCCGGGTCGACGCGTTTGATAATGCCCGTCGGATCTTAGATTAGGGGCCGAGATCTCGCCACGTAGCCACCATGGGGAGCGCCGGTTCTGTTCGTTAAGAACAAGGATGGGAGCTTTCGGATGTGTGTGGATTATCGTGCGCTTAACGAAGTAACGATAAAGAATAAATACCCGTTACCCCGAATAGATGATCTTTTTGATCAATTAAGAGGAGCAGGAGTATTCTCCAAGATCGACCTTAGGTCAGGATACCACCAGTTGAAAATCAAGACCGAGGACATACCCAAGACTGCATTTTCTTCAAGATATGGACACTATGAGTTCACCGTTATGTCTTTCGGACAAACAAATGCACCTGCCTACTTTATGAACTTGATGCATAAAGTATTTATGGAGTATTTAGATAAATTTGTGGTCGTGTTCATAGACGATATTCTGGTTTACTCTAGGACAGATGAAGAGCACGCCCAACATTTGAGATTAGTGTTAGAAAAGTTAAGGGAGCAATAGCTATACGTAAAATTCAGTAAATGCGACTTCTGGAAGAGCAAGGTAGAATTCCTAGGGCACGTAATGACCACCGAGGGAATTGCAGTGGACCCAAGCAAGGTTGAGACAGTACTACATTGGGAACCGCCGAAGACGGTTACGCAGATTCGAAGTTTTCTTGGGATGGCTGGGTATTACCGCCGATTTATAGAAGGGTTTTCGACAATTGCCAAGCCAATTACGCAATTGCTAAGGAAAGAGAAGAAATTTGTGTGGACACCAGATTGTGAGAAAAGCTTTCAAGAATTGAAGAAACGACCGACGTCAGCACCAATGTTAGTTCAACCAGATGTGCACCAGAGTTTTGATATTTACTGCGATGCATCACGCCAAGGGCTTGGATGCGTATTGATGCAAAACGGAAAGGTAGTAGCCTATGCCTCAAGGCAATTAAGGCCACATGAAGGGAATTACCCGACGCATGATCTAGAACTAACAGCCGTAGTGCATGCCCTGAAGATATGGCGTCACTATCTTATTGGTAACAGGTGTGAGGTGTATATAGATCCTAAAAGCCTTAAATACATTTTCATCCAATCTGACCTGAACATGAGGCAAAGGAGGTGGTTAGAACTGATCAAGGATTACAACATGGGTATCCATTACCATCCCGGCAAGGCCAATGTAGTGGCTGATGCCTTGAGTCGGAAAAGTCATGGTCTAAATATGATAGTGGGAGAAAGCCAGGGAGAATTGTGCAAGGATCTTCAGAGGTTGAAATTGGAAGTTGTTCCGGAAGGATTTGTAGCCGCTTTAGAGGTGAAGCCTATCTTGGAAGACCAGATTAGAGAAGGTCAAGAATGATGAGAAGATCAAGCTTAATCAAAGCTAAGATGGAGGAAGGGCAAGCAAAAGAATTTAATTTGGATGAACAAGGCACGCTAGGATAAAAGAGCGATTTGTGTACCTAACAAAAAGGAGTTAAAGCGATTATCTTCGAGGAAGCTCACGACTCCAAGTATTCGATTCACCCAGGAAGTGCAAAAATGTACCAAGATTTAAAAGAGAGGTTCTGGTGGCCAAATATGAAGAGAGAGGTTGTTGAGCACGTAGCACTATGTGATGTATGCCCGGAGTCAAGGCTATGCATCGGTGACGGCTACTCGCAACCATTAAAAATACCAGAGTGGAAATGGGAGGAAATCGAATGGATTTTATCACCGGATTGCCAAGGACGCAAGGAGGTTATGACTCCATATGGGTCATCGTGGATCGATTGACGAAGGTCGCGACTTCATACCCCAAAAACAACCTACTCAGAGATAAGTTGGCGAGCTATACATGTCAAGAATCGTCTGCTTGCATGGAGTGCCAAAGAAGATAGTATCGGACAGAGGTACCCAATTTACCTCAAGATTTTGGGATAAGTTGCATACGGCAATGGGCACCCGTCTGAACTTCAGTACGGCTTATCATCCACAGACGGATGGGCAGATCGAAAGAGTCAATCAGATATTAGAAGATATGTTAAGAGCTTGCGCACTGGCATATACGACGTCCTGGGATAAATGTTTGCCATACGCAGAGTTTAGTTACAACAACAGCTACCAGGCGAGCCTTCAGATGTCATCCTTCGAAGCGTTGTATGGTCGATCTTGTAGGACGCCATTAAATTGGAATGAGACTGGTGAGCGTCGTGTCTTCGGACCAGACATACTCCAAGAAGCCGAAGAGCAAATAGCACTGATAAGGGAAAGGTTGAAAATCGCGCAGTCAAGGCAGAAGAGTTATGCGGACAATCGCCGCAGGGATTTGAGCTTCGAGCCTGAAGATTATGTGTATCTCAGAGTTACACCTCTTAAGGGAGTACAGAGGTTTCACAAAAAGGGGAAACTTGCACCACGATATGTGGGGCCGTTCAAGATCCTGAGCCGCAGGGGAGAAGTCGCATGCCAACTGGAGTTACCACAAACCTTAGCAGGAGTACACAATGTCTTTCATGTATCGCAACTCAAGAAGTGCCTCTGAGTGCCTGACGAACAAACACCCTTGGAAGCAATTGAGTTACAGGAAGACTTGACATACAAAGAGCAACCGATAAAAATTCTGGACATAGTGGATCGGAAAATAAGGAGCAAGACCACCCGATTCTGCAGAGTTCAGTGGAGTAATCACGTAGAAAGTGAAGCCACCTAGGAACGCGAGGAAGATTTGAGAAAGGAATTCCCGAACCTATTCCTTAGTTAAGCTTCGAATCTCAAGGTTGAGATTCTGTTAAGGGGGGTAGGTTTGTAACATCCCAAAATTTAGCCTAAATTAAATTTTTGGAGATATTTGAATTTTTGTGAATATTTGGGATTTATTCGGATTTATTTGAATTTAATTTAAATTTATCCTTTTCTTGAATAATTAAATAACATAAAAGTAATTATGAAAAATAAATAAAAATATTTTATTTAAGCTCTAAATGCCCTAAAATATTTTCTGGATTTTTTTAGAATTTTTGGGTATTTTTAGTGCCCTAAATAATTGCCTTGATTTTTTGGAATTAATTTAAATGTCAAAAGTCAGAAATGCCTTTGTTACAAGATTGGTCGAGCTAAACATCGTGCTTTCATGGCCAGTTAAACCCTAGCGTCGCGCGCTCCGGGCCGTGCGATTCCGATCGAACGGCCATGGTTGGGCCGCGTCGCTTAATCGCGACGACCATTGGATCTCAGTACCTGAGCCGCTAGGATGTCGCCACGTGGCGTGGTTGGCCAAACCGTTATTCGTTCGTGGCCGTTGGATTGCGATCGGACGGTGCGGGTTGATCGCATCGCATCGGGAGGGGGCGAACTGTCGCACCGCCGTCGCCCGTTGGCCACCGGGATTTGTCAGAGATTTGCGCGCTTTCCAAGGCCTGTCCGAGCTGGAGATATAGCCCTCTACACGCAGCACATCGTTCCGCTCACTTTGCACCCACTCCCGCACGCTGTCGCACACCGTAGCTCTCCCCGTAGCTCACCGGAGTCAACATTACCACCGCCACGGTTTTCTTCACGTTCCATCGTCGTCCGCCACTCTCCGCCGCGCCCAAGACTTGTCCCGAGTTCGCCGTGTCAAGACGCGTCGACTGGACCACTTCTTTCGACCGGAGACGCCCGGAATCGCCGTAGGCTACCTCGTCTTCTCCAAGTCCGGCGACCAGCACCACCATCTCTCCTTCGACGCCTCGCAGCTCACCTCCGCCGTCAGATTTCCATCCAACGTCCGAGGTAACGCCACGTCTCCTTTCCTGTAGCCCTAGACTCGAGTAGCTTCGGAAGATCTCTGCCGTTAGATCTTAATCGTGCGGCTCTAGTGCGGCCACGTCGGTTCGGTGAATAGGGTATCGCCCGGGTAACCACCGCCGTTGGATCTTCATCCAACCGCGCCATGAGATCCACGTAGCTGCTGTGTATATGCGTTGATGATGGCCGTTAGATCTTAGATAACCGGCTTGGATTGCGCCACGTAGGCTCGATGGCAGCGCATCGCTCGGGTATCAGTGGCCGTTGTATCGTCAACCAACCGTGGAGGTACGTCCACGTAGTCCCGGGTCGACGCGTTTGATAATGCCCGTCGGATCTTAGAATAGGGGCCGAGATCTCGCCACATAGCCACCCAGAACCTCAGCAGCCGTGCTGGACCGACCGTTGGATTTGAATCCAACGGGCGGAAAATCTTGGAGCCGCGTGGAACGTTGGATGAGCGCCGCGTGTCAGCCGCTGAGTGGATCAATATCGTTTCATCGGGCCCACTTGTCGCTGTGATGGGCGGCGTGTCTTGCCGACGCCAAGATGACGTCATCCGGGGGCCCACATGACAGCGACCGTGGTGACGTGGCTGTCTCTGGTGCTGACACGTGTCAAGCCGAGGAATTAACCGGAATTTTCAGTAGAAAAATAAACCAATTAACTCGGGTAATTCTTTATTAGAATTTCCAAAAACTTGCAAATGCTATAACTTTCGCGTTTTAACTCGGAATTGGGTGATTCCAGTTCCTTAAAATTTGTAAAAATGTGAACTATTTATTGGTGGTTTTTATTTTATTTTTAGTGAGGATCTTGCTATCTGTTTAAGTATATTTATTGTACGTATGATTATTCCGCGTAGACTCCGAGTTGCCGGGAGCTGTCGGGGAAAAAATCGAAGACCCGTCGCAGGTTTCAGAACAGGATCAACTACTCTTCGAAGGCAAGTCATGCGTTGATCATTTTGTTCCGAGATTTCAAAATATACTTTGATTTAAATATTGCATGCTATGTTATTTAAAAATACCATTGATTAAATTGGGTATGGTAGCTAATATGCCAATCTTGTTTATGCCACCTTGATTATGTTGTTATTATGCCCTAAAAACCTTGTCACCCTAAGATGTTAATTTATGTTGGTTGCTATAATAATGCCAACACGGGAGGCTAGACCGTGACTAGTTGCTTAGTATGCTGTATGCGCTGAATGACTTTCAAATTGCAAAAGAATATTGATTAAACGATTATGGAACGCATTTTGGAATAATGCGATGATGCCATGAGATGGAATTGGGGGTAGCGACCTGTGTGGTCCTACTCATGCAACGAAGTGGGCATTGGCATGTGTTGCATAAATGCAAACCTGGGATGGGAAATGATTTGGACCGGGGCAAGTGGCAAGAAGGCTTCGTGCCAGGTGGGCCTGTGTGGCAACGGGATGTACTAAAGACTGTAAAGGCTGTGTGCCAAGAATTGTTAACTGGATGTCTTGCCCGGGACAGTTAAGGACTTCACCTTGCGAGCCTTTGATCTGAGTTACTCGTACAACCACTTGTCTGGTATGGGACAGACTTAGTTTAGTAAGGCTCTAACCTCTTTCCTATGATACCTTAGGGCGACAGTTACACACAAGTGTAGTTGTATGGGAAAGCGTACCTGTGCTACGGCTTGGTACCCATTCAACAGTATTCGCTCGTTCTAAACTTCGGCTCTGAGTGAGGGAAGTGTTAGAAGTGCAATACTGGAGGGGTTCATCGGTTAAATGTTAGCCTCTGAAAGACTTTGTTGCAATCAATCACCTGTGTGGTGAGCGACTGTATCCTGTGGGTAAAGTGTACAGCCTCTACAGAGTGTGTGTTAAATCTATTCGAATAGCCGCGTCCGCGGTATTGGACAATGCTCGGGGATTACAGTCAAGGGTTAGATTTTCAAAATAAAACGTGGAATGGGTGGCTGTATGCCAAGGACGGATAAATGGAACCTAGAGCTATGTGCCAAACTTTTGGAAAAGAACTGAGAGATTAATTACTATAGTACTGGTTTTACCGCTTTTAATCTAATAAGATTATCTGTTAAAAGAAATGCTGCTTTATGCAAAATAACCATTTAAGCCTTTCCTTTGGAATAAGCCATGCATGTAGTAATAGAACTGCATTGTGCATGACTTGTTGAGTATGTTGTATACTCACTCTTGCTTCAACAAAAACCTCAGAAGAAGAAGCAACACCAGCTTGGGAGGAGGAGTTTAACGAAGGTCAGGAGGATTAGGGTTGAGCCTCGTCAGTTGCCTGTGGCAGAACGAGGGGTTCATTGTCGTACTTTTGCTTCCGCTATTGAACTCGTGCTACTTTTGTTATCGTCCTGCGTGACGAATTATTGTAAGGTGACCATAAGGTCGTGTAACTCGTTATAATTATGTTTGAGCTACTTATTTATTATTTCCGCTGTGTATGATTGTGGTATCTCAACTAGGGGTGAAAACGGGTCGGGTATTACCCGTCGGGTACCGGATATGGGTAGTATTTTTACCCGTTTTTTCGGATACGGATATGGGTAATTTTTTCCTGTCGGATCTGGATAGTACCGGATAATCGGCGCCGGATTCGGTCAGATTCAGAGTGGGCACTACTCGAAAATACCCGAGGATCTCGGGTCGGATACGGGTACCCGGGGTTCGGGTACCCGGAAGGTCCACAAGCAAGGGAGAGAAAACAGATTTTTCTGGACAGATAGCATTCTAGTAATTATTAAAGCTACCAAATCAAGCCAATATTTTATAAAAATTTTTATACATGTATACAAGATGAGGTTTGATATCCAGTAAAAATTTCATGGTAAAATCTTATTTAGAAAAATTACAGTAATTCTGACAATGTGCCCTATCAGATTTTCTATTTTCTGAGTTCGATTTAATTTATGACCAAAATATGGTTAATATTTTATTTATATTTTTATTAAGGTTTATAATTAAAATATTTGTATTCTATAAAATTTTGAGATTTTTATATTTTGCATTTTATTTATAAAAATTCTGACATTGCTATTTTCATATTTATTTACTTTCAGTTTTTGAATTTGTAAAAACTTCAAATATAAGTTTTAATTTTTAATATTTTTACTAGAGGTGGACATAGAGTTGATGTCAGCATGGTAAAAATCTTGGCTTCAGAAAGGATATATATATTTTTACACAAATCTGACAAGATCAAGATTGATATCTTATCTCATGATTACAATTTCTTTTTAATATATTTTTATCACATAGTTTGATCATATGTGTTAGTTAAATTATTTTTATCACATATTTTGATCATAGGTAGTTTATGATATTCGATTAAGTACCAAGTTATCCGTATTATACCCGTCCAGTATAATATCCTAGATCCGTTTTCACCGATTCAGAATACTCTAGATCCGATCCGTATCCTACCCGATTTCCACTACCCGCATCTGCACTCAGATCCAAAAAATAATTAGGGTAGGATACGGATGACCTACTACCCGACCAGATCCGTCAGGCCGCTTTCACCCCTAATCTCAACCTCGTTTATTCGTGTGTACTTAGCGTGATCTGTATTAGTCTGAGAATACACAAAGGGTCCGGATTTGCAGATTCGGGTCCCGAAAGTTTGTGGAGTCCGTTCTCGAGCAATGTGAGTGCGAGATCACCCACTTGAACCCCAACTCCATTCTCGTCCTGGCCGTGTTCTCCCATCTTTGCGAGGGCTTCGTGGGCGTCCTGCCCACGGCAAGTCTTTTTTTCCATTTCTACGCCTTGTTTCGCACCGGCGACGCTTTTCGCACCGGTGCTCTGTATTTTCGTCTGCGGCCCCACCGCCTGTATGAGTACCCCTTCTTCTCCCTGAAGGACTCGGTGGCGGGGTGGGCCGACTACTGGTTCTATCTTCGGAAGGCGGAGGGGAGTGCGCTGCGCTACACCGACGCGGCGGTGCCCAGCATCGACAGCTCGCGCCCGCCCATCGTGCCTGAGGAGGAACGGATCCTGATGCAGATCAGCGAGCTCACGAATATGGGGCTCACTGGCCGGGACGTCGTTAGGGACTTCCTCCGGAACAGGGTGTCCCCTCTGAGGAGGAGGGAGCACCCCTTCTTCAAGATCACCGGGTGGGACGACCTCACCTGCGAGGATACCTCCTGTAAGTTTATGGTCTTCCGCAGATCTTACCTCGCATGCCACGTCAAAACCCGAGCTGACTTTATCTGTTGGTCGATGGCAGCCCCGGGCTTCGACTGGGTGGAGAAGAGGGCCGGCGAGATGTTCGGGACCCCCAAGGGAAAGGAGCTCGAGCGCAAGTGGCAAGTGCCGAGCAACGTGCTCGAGCGGGGCGACACGGTAAGCTGCGCCAAGTTTCAAGCTCGGGAAAAGCATACTGAGCCATGCTGACATCTTCTTGGCCTCCTGACAGGAGAAACTTGCGCTGGAGCTAGCTATGGCCGAGCTCAGGCCCCTGGCAGGCGGTGAGGGAGTGCTCGTGCCGGCCGCTAAGGCCAAGAGTACGAGGAGCAAGAGGAAGGCCCCGCCACCGGCCACCACCCGGCTATCCAAGAAGCGGGCGAGCTCGTTCGGCAATCCGGTGGGGCAGCACATGGAGTTCACCGACCGGGAAGAGGTAAGACGCCTGAATGCCTGGTTGGAGAGCTATGGCAATGCCAGTCTGGAGCAGCTTGAGGTGGGGGCGAGCCTGACCAAGGAGCTGGTGCAGGCCGAGCAGAGAAAGCTGCAGGAGGAGCTGGCCGTGGTTTAGGCCAAGTTGAAATGAATCGCTGAGGCTCGGAAGGCCTCAGAGCTTGAGGCCGTAGCTGCCGAGGAGGAGGACGAGGAGGATGACCAGCCCCTCAGGGTGAGGCGCGGGCGCTCGAAGATCAGCAGCGCCGCAGAGGAGAAGGCCAAACTTGCGCCAGGCCGAAGGTGAGCCTTGAACTTTGCCTTGCCCTTGCTTCCCTTGCCCCTTGCTTCGTGTATCCGAGCTAACCCCACTCCCCTGATGTGGGCAAAATAGCTCGTAGGACTTTCCCAGACTGCCGCAGAATAGCTCACGAGCTTATTGATTATGCCTTAGCGGGGGTGCTCGCCGATGCCGCCGACCTTGCCATGGCAGAGGGATTGGAGGCGGTAGACAAGTTTGTCGCCGATGACCCCGTCGAGGTGGACCCGCCGCCAGAGGGAATGCTTCCTGGCGGGCTCCTGCCTCAAAGACGGGAGAGCATGAATGAGGGAGAAAGTCGACCCCGCAGCCTTGGGCGAAAAAACTACCCAGGAGGGTGCGGGGTCTCCGCGCGCATCGCCTGCTCAAGACAAGGGCGCGGAGCCCCCGAGCGAACAGCATGCTTGGGGGAGGCGGCGACCGTCCTGAGCAAACCGCATGCTCGGACAGGTGCCCCGCCATCCTCGGGCGAACAACATGCCCGGGTGGACAGCGAGAAGACACTGAGCGATCCAGCCGCTCAGGAGGAGGGTGTGATGCCCCAGGGCGAACCACATGCCCGAGGGGATGATTCGTCATCCTCGACCAACCCGCCTTTCTTTAAGGGTTCTGGGGAAGGCTCCAGCCCCCTGCCGGCCCTTGAGGATCCTCGGGAACGCGAAGTTTCCAAACGCTTCCGAGACAATCTTAGCGTCGGCTTTGCTCAGGTGAGGACACTTCTTTTGCGACCGTCATAATTTCTCGCTTTTTTGGGCCTTAGAGCCGGTCAACTGAAGTTCTTCTGCCCGCAGCTCCTTGAGAAGGCCTTTGAGGATTTCGACGCCACGATGGTCATTTTCGAGGAAACGGCCCAGCTGCTTGCCGCGCATGAGGCCAAGATAGCAAAACTTGAGCACCGCGTGGGCGACCTCAAGGATCGGGACACCCTGCTAGTGTACAGATGCTGCCAGGCAGAGAAAGACGCCACCGAGGCTAAGGAGAGGAACTTTGGGCTCGAGCAAGAGCTCGAGCAAGAAAAGTTGCGCTCCCGCCAGGCCAAGGAAGGTGCTGCCGCTGACAAAGAAAAAGTCCTTTCGCTCGAGCGGGAGAAGCAGCGGTCCCTTGAAGCAGTGAAGGTCGCCGCCGAAGCCGGGGAGAAAGCCCTTAAGCTCGAGCAAGAGCTCGAGGTGAGGAGGCAGCACTCCAGCGCCCTTGAGTCAAAGGTGGCGGAGCTGGAACGGGCAGCACGAGTGGCCGCCGACCTTGCAGAACAAGGCAACGAAGAGGTCGAGCAGCTCTACGAGGAAACCCGCCAAGGCCGCGAAGCCCGTCGGAAGGTGATTGATCATGAGGCCAAGATCGATGACTTGAGGCGAAAATTGTCCGCGGCCCTCAAGGGAGCGAAGCCCGGCGCGTAGGGGATTTCTTCTTTTTCTTTTTCTTTGATGATTTTTTGGATGACTTTTGGTGTCGCCGGTGGAGCGTACACTTTCTTTCGCCCATGGGCTATGTTTGCTGTGATGTTCCTTTTGTGTGCTCCTGTGCTGTTTCCTGCAAAGAACGGACATAGGGCAGATAGCAAAGTGTAGACGGGTAGAAGCGTAGTTTAGGGCAAAGCGTGTGCGGCGTAAGCCCGGAACGAGCTAGGAAACGAGTTCATATAGGTGACAAATTCTTAAGAAAGAAACAGCGTCACGATGTTAAAACTGGTGTGAGGCGCTTAGCGATAACTTTTTGAAAAAGATACTTAACGCGACAACTCGTTCCCCCCCAGCCCCCGCTGCGAATGAAGGTCGTGCAGCTAGGTTGTGAGCATGGGCTCGTTCGCAGGAGAGTTGAGAAAGCGCGCGCAGGGCCTGAAATTCCTTAACACTTAGGACGCATACACCTGAGTTGCAAGTATGGTCGTAGGCGAGGAAAAGACACGCGGTGGACCGGCAGGATACGCGACGACCAAACACAAGCCGGACTAAATCTTTGGACCAACCAAGAGGGTGTCTACATGCGGCTTGCATCGCGCAGCGAAAAGCTACTGCGGACCAAGGTCGGCTTATCGAGACTGGAGCCTCTGGTGGTGAGTTTTAGTGGCAGGGTGTTGATCGTGGTACCTTGTGTAGTCATGCGCGCGCCGGCCCGATTTTAGAGTGAAGGAAGGCTTGGCGCCATAGGTCTTGATTGACTTGCGCGCCTCATCACCAAGATCGTGAGAAAAATATGCTCTTGTGCGAGGCTAGGCCGGCTTACCAACGAGCAGTGACCTTGCATATATTCACAAAATCACGAAGGTAATGGACGCCGTGCGGGCTAGGCAACCAGACTTGCCATTTTAGCAAAAGAGAAGGCGTATATCTACATAAGACGCAAGGCGGAGCACATGTTTACACAAAGAACTTGCGCAGTTGGTCGATGTTCCACGAGCTCATGAAAGCACGCCGATCCTCCCTTGCTTGCGAGCGGCCCCGGCGCGCCATCGAGACGACCATGAAAGGACCTTCCCACTTGGGGGAGAGCTTGTTGGCCTTCGACGTATCCTGGATTCGTCGTAGGACGAGGTCCCTGACCTGCAGGCTCGGGGCCGAATCGACGGCCGCGCGTGCTGCGAAGAGTTCTTTGGTAGGCGGTGGATCGGCAAAGCACCTTTCGCGCACTTCCTCGGCGAGGTCGAGGTCTAGACGACGCTCGCGTCCTTGGTGGATTTCGTCGACCAATTGCACCCTTGGGGATCTGAGCACAACTTCGGTGGGTAGGACAGCCTCGGCACCATAGATGAGCTGGAAGGGCGTTTCGCCCGTAGCTTGGCTCGCCGTGGTGCGTACAGACCAAAGGACGGAAGGAAGCTCGTCCACCCATGGCTCGCCGTGCCAGGTGAGGTCTTTGAAGACCCTTTTCTTGATCCCTTGAAGGATTTGGCCATTTGCTCGCTCGACCGCTCCGTTACTCTGTGGATGAGCTACAGAGGCGAAGCAGACCTTTGTTCCGATATCCTCGTAGTAGGCTTGGAACAGTTCGCTTGTGAACTGAGTGTCGTTATCTGTGATGAGGCGATTGGGGACCCCAAAGCGCGTGACCACATTGCTGCGAAAAAATCTCTTGGTTGCCTGAGCCGAAATGGTTGATACAAGCTCGGCCTCGATCCACTTGGAGAAAGTGTCGATGGCCACGAGCAAGTACTTACAACCCTTTCGACCACGGGGAAAGGCCCGAGGATGTCAGCCCCCCAGGTCGAGAATGGCCATGAGAGTGGGATGGTCTGCAGCTGCAGACTGTTGGCCGGTGGGCCTTGATGGGCGTGGAAGCGCGCGTCTGACGCAGTGTCGCCACGAGTGCCCGAGGGACTCCAGGCATGTCGGACGGTTCCCAGATGAACACGTCTGCGTTCTTCCGGAGGAAAGTGATGAGCTCGAGTTCCTATTTGGGATCTAGAGAAGATCCCAAATGGAACACCTTGGTCGGGTCGGCCTCGTTTAGAGGGACCGCCTTGGTTTCTCCTCCGGGCTGGAGGGCAACTTTGGGCTGGGAATGCGTTGGCGCTTGGTCGGGGCCACGTTGGGGCAGCTGCCTGACCATGTCAAGCGACTTCTCCTCACAGTTCAGGGCCGCCCTATGATCGCCCTTGACGGTAATGACGCCCTTTGATCCGGGGACCTTTAGGCACTGATAAGCGTGGTGCGTGGCGGCCATGAACTTGGAAAGGGACGGCCTGCCAAGGATGGCGTTGTAGGCCGATTTGAAGTCAACCACCTCGAAGTTGACTAGCTCGGTCCGGAAGTTGGCGAGGCCTCCGAACGTCACGGGCAGAACGATCTGGCCGAGAGGCTTGATCGAGGTGCTAGGAACAATCCCGAAAAATGGGATAGCTATGCACTTGATCTTGGAACGAGGAACTTGCATCTCGTCCAGGACCGTAGCGAATATGAGGTCCAGGGAGCTTCCGCCGTCGATGAGAACCCGGCCGACCTTGGCATTGTTGATGGTTGGGCTCACGACCAACGGAAGCTTTTGAGGTTTCGTCATTCCAAGGGGACAATCATCCTTGGAGAAAGTAAGGGGCAGCTCGGACCACTTGAGCTGTTGCACGGGTGGCTTGCCTTGAGCGATGTGGTTAACCTCTGCGCGCGCTCTTTCAAATCCCTGCGGGATTTATAGGCGGAGGAGCCCCCAAATATCACGGCTATATGGTTGCGGGGCTCCTGGTAACTCATGTCGTCGTCGTCGTTGTCGGCGGGACCCTTGCCTTTGCTACTCTCGCCTTTTCCCGGGAGAGTGGGCATGGGGCCTTCACCGTTGTAGAACTTCTCCAGGCGGTACGCCCATGTTCGGCAATTGCGGAGGTCGTGGCCGATCGCTTTGGTGGAATGGGTGGCGGCGCCTGCTTGGGGGCGACCCTTTCCTCGTGCTCCTGGCCTCCGCGAACCCGGTCGTCTTGACCCTGGTCACCGCGGCCACGGTCATCACCCTCTTGGTCGTCGCGCCGCGGTCGTGGCCGACCCCGTCCGCCCTCGCGCCGAGAAGGCGGAGCCCGCGGCGGGTGGCGATCAGCGGTGGCCACCATGCCCAGCGTGTGTGACCTCTTCTTCTTCTTGATCTTCTTCTCTACGGAGCCCGAGTGCTTCTTGCTCGAGGAGCCCTCCAGTCCCGGCTAGGGCGGCAGCTTGCCCTCGTCGAGCATCTTCTTCCATTTTACGGCCTTGTCGGCGTTCGTGTAGCGGTCGGCCATACGGAACAGCTCGTTGGCCGATAGGTTTGGATGGATCTCCAGGTCTTGTGTGAAGTGGACGTCACGGACGCCGAACTTGAAGGCCCTAACAATAGCCTCATCCGAGATACTCGGGATGGAGTTTCTCACCTTAATGAACCTCTGGACGAAGTCCCGCAAGGTCTCCTTGTCCGTCTGGATCAGCCGCTCGAGGTCGCGCTCGTTGCCCAGGCGGGTATAACACCTTTGGAAGTTGGCCCGGAGGGCTTTGCAGAGCTGCCTCCACGAGCGGATCGAACCTTCCTTTCGGTTGAAGAGCCACGTCCTGGCGGGGCCGTCGAGGACCGTTGGGAGGTAGTTAGCCATTACTCCCTCATCCCCTCCAGGCGCCAGGATGGCCGTGGAGTAAATTGAGAGGAACTCGTCTGGGTTCTGGGTTCCATTGAACCGCTCAATGTGACTGGGCTTGAACTTGTTCGGCCACGAAACGTCGCGGAGGGACGCCGAAAAGGCCCGGCACCCGAATGCCGGGTAGTCGTGGCGACCCCCCCCCCCGGGCATGACGACCGTGGCGATTGGTGCCCAGACGGTCCTTTGTGCCCGGCGCGAGGCGAGAGAATACGCCTCCAAGCTGGCGCGACGACGGTGGGTTCGAGGTGGAACACTTAACGCCAGAGGCGGAAGGAGCATGCCCTCGAGCCCGCAGGACGCCCGGAAGCGCCCGGCGTCCTCATGATCTGGTCTGCTTCCTTGGCCCTCCGAGAGAACCGGGAGGTGCTACTGGCGGAGCGAACCGGGAATGTTGTTTATGCCCCGGAACGCCCGGGGCTTTTCGCGACGGGGTCCTAGGAACCCTAGGTCGCGGCGAAGCTTTCGAGCTTTCGGCCACGATCGCGCCCATAGCCGCTGTCCGCTTGGTCGGAGAAGATTCAAGATCGCGCGCGACCGCCGCCATGGCCCGCACCGCTTAGCGCCTGGGAACGGTGGGGCGACTCGAGGCGGTCACGCGACGTGTTCGGGAGTGGTATTATTGGGATCTCCGTGAGCCCAATCCCCAGCCCCGGCGTCCACGCCCCCGCTAGGGCGCTGATGGTCGGTCGCCAGGACCCTGGCCGGGGGCAACTCCGAGCGATTCTCGCCAGCATCACGCTGGTGATGCGGAGAAATTGCTGGAGATTGCCGCTCGTCTTGATCCTCTTCTCTCCCTGCCATGTTGACACTGCGGGGGCACCAGGACTGCGAGGACGACACCGTGGTGCCGCCCCGCGTCGCGGTCCTTCGACTGCGCTCGGGACGGTCGGGACCGCCCGAGCCGTTGCGGAGGCCACTAGATTCTTCCTTGCTGACGAGGGCATCGCGCCGCGAGCGGAGGAAACGCTCTCGCGCTGCGGTGACCGGGGAAAGACTCCCGGACTTAGTGTGGCCTTCCGGATCGGTCGCACCACCCACGCCATCACTGGCGTAGTATGCGTCGTCGTCCTCCACGTCGTCGAAGACGCAGAGGTCTTGATTGTCTTGCGAGTTCGGCATCCTCAGGGATTCCTCGCGAAAGGACTTCAGTCGATCCCCACGGACGGCGCCAGCTGTCGACGATTCGGGAACCGGTCCCTCGCCGAGCTTACTTGTTGAATGAGGGATCAACCTAAGACCCCTTTTCGCGGTGGGTATAGTGTCCGAAGTCCTACCGAGCTACAGATCGAGGTAACAAAGGCAGTCACAACGAGCAAGGGATCTCTTTTTTATCTGGTTCAGGCCTCTCGCGGGGGAGATAATAGCCCTACGTCCAGTGGTTGCACTGATGTGTGAAAATGGATTACAAGTACTGTGTACAGGTGGAGATGAGATGTGTGAATGAACTGAACCCCTTCTCCTTCGCGCGAGGAGGTATTTATAGGGGAATGCAGGCGACAAAGCATTTATTACAGGCGTTCTCTATTGTTGGACGTGGCGTATTGTGTTCGCGCCTCCCTTTGGCGCAACGCGACGTGGGTGCGAGAAGCGCAAATGGCGAACGCGAGACCACCGGCGTCACGATCCTGTCTTGTAGACCTTCGAGTATCACATAGTTAACGCTTGTTGCCCTCGTAGATCGTGCCCGGCTCTTGGGCGAAGCTCGAGGTACCTTCAGCTGGACCGGGTCGCTAGGTCGAGGACCCCCGAGCAAGCATACTCGGGGGCGAGCATGGCTGTTGACGGAGGGCAACCCGCAGGTCGAGCGGCCCGAAGACCTTTCTCGGGAGGGCGAGGCCCAAGCAAGGACATGCCCGGGGCCGCCGGGGTGCGTTGGTCGTCTATGGAGGATATTCAACCCCCGATAAGTAGCTAGTACACACATTTACAACAATTAGAATCACAATCATACCTCATATTAATAAGGCGAAAACTAATATACAAAGAAATCTTACAACTCAAAGTATATAGCAGCAAAAGAAGCAAAGTCTTGTAGTGTGCCCATCCGACCCGCAGACAACTGACAAGGCATAAATCCCTAGAAAGATCACGTCAATAAAGATCCCACATCCTGTGACGAAAACAAATCTTTGGAGCTTTGCTAACTTTACCACCTAAAAACAATAAATTAAGTAAGGGTGAGTACATTCATACTCAGCAAGACTTAAGGTGGTATTTGCAAATGCATAAATGCAAACCAAGTTAAAGGAGGTTGCTACAGTTAATTTGTATAAAGCAAAAATGAATTTGTAAATCAAGTTATCATTTACAAACGGAATTTGTAAGAGTAAATTTGATTGATAAGAAATAAGTAAAGTATAAGTAGTACTCACAACCCTTCGCGAGCAATGAAATCATTCAATCATGAAGTCCATCAATGTCGGCCCTTTGACATAAAGAGACAGTTGCAAAACAAATGAAACCAAACCCTTTTGAAAATAATAAAACATCTAACATGCATCACTTCTCCAAACCTCCCATAACCGTGGGTACGGCTAATCGATTAGATTTATACTCTGCAGAGGTGTACAATTTTACCCACAAGTCATGACTTTTTCTTTTTCCCGCATGTTTCACACACCTATGGCGTGTGACCAGAATGTTCATGACGAAAACCTTTACATTACCTAGGTTAACTTCGCATCAGCCCGGGACGTTAAGCTCTCGCCATAGAAATAGAAACACTCACCCAAGACGTAGTTTCTTTCACGCAACACCCAACACACCATTTCTGTTCATGGCAAGGCGTACACCGTTGCACCGGTTGCATTTACCCACACCGAGGTGTGGAAGCCCCTCACAAGCAGACCAAAACAGAATGCTTTTGCTAGCTCCTGCCTACCAATGTGCAAAGTTAAACTAGATAATTTAATCGGTTTAAGACTGTCCCATACTAGCACTTGTGGTTTGTATGGATTTATCTTGGATCATACAACACAATGTTCGGTCTTTAATTTGACACGGGCAATACTTCACCCTACACTACGTGCAATTTCCTTTGCACACCCGTCTATTGACAATAATCACCCGCGTCAAAACCATAGTTTCATTTTGGGTTTTTAATCAAAATACTAGTAATCAACAGTGTCATTTCCAACATTTTTAGAAAACAATTTTGATTTGATCATCTACCTTGTTGATTCTAAAGTATGGCTAAGCATGGATAATATGTAATCGTATATACCCATTATGATATTAAATAATGTCTATCCTTAATCTATAGTTATCAAGGTTCATATGTCCATAATTATCAAAGAAGTTTCATGAGACAACAGGTATATCTACCAGTACCACAAAATAGCGAATTTACAGAAAATACACGCATGTATAAATTGATTTAGTAAAATAAAGGAAAATTAAATACTAGGATCAATATGATCAAAGGAGTGCTTGCCTTGCTTAATCTTTGATTTTGGCGAAGTCGAGGTTGCAGCTGACGAAGGCAATGACGGAGACAGCGACGTCGGGTTCTACACGTCGTTCAATGAAAAATATAGCAAATAACACACTTCAATAAAAACAAAAAAGACAGACAGAGAACCAAATAAAGACTCACTGTAGAAAATAGAAATATTTTAGGGTTTAGATAGAATGATTCAATATTCTCATGTTTTAGTTTGATTAAGCATTCATATCATTAATAGTCTTCAAGTTGAGCGATGCACAACTTCCTTTTATAGATTATCTATTCTTGCTTTACGAATTCAAGAGGCTAAAATTATAAAATTTTATATTTATAATTTCAAATTCAAGATGCAAAAAATATTTAGATTAATAGAGTTAAATCATTAGTCATTTTGTTGCATGATAGGATTGAATAGAGCTTATTCATTAACTGATTTTGCATAAAAAGCGGGTTAGATCTGCTAAGTTGGGCTACTGGGTATATATTTGTGGTTTTAAGAAGGTTTTGGCAACATAAATGACTTAACTACATATTTCTTTATTATGACCGAGTACGACTATTCATATTATAAAGTTCAGAAATCATGATACTTAAGGTTATTCTGCTAACAGGATTTATATGCAAATCATGACAAAACAAGATTATTTCTTCAGAATAAGGTAGTCTATACTTTGAAGGTTGCTGCTAACTAGTTTCATAAATTTTAGCATTTAGACGAGACATTCATCGCTAAAATAGCTATATGGTTTACGTTATATAGAATCTGCTAGAAGGTGAAGTGCATGGTTAACAATTAAGGGTTTTGAATTAGCTGGATCTAGGGGCGGATTTAGGCCCATGGCTAAGTGGGCATCAGCCCTGGGCTAGCCTTTGTATGTTAGTATGTATACCGTATATTCCAGTCATGAGTACGCTATACGCGACCGCTCGGCTGGCTGGGAGGCTGGGACCACGCGTGTCTGCGATCGCCGATCGCCGACGCGGCGACGCCGACTCATCGACCGCCGATCGCTTGAGGGAGTTCATTGTCAACCTGCCCTCGATCCTCGTCACGTCTCTCGTCTAGGCCACGACGGGCTGACGCTGGGCGCGAAATCTTTGCCGCAACTGCATGCAGCGAGAAGTGACTAAGTCCATGGCTTGTCTGTATCCTCAAATGAGCATTAGAAGTTTAGAACTGTTAGTTACTAACTAATGACTAAATCCGCCCGTGTCTGTACCTACTTTTCTACTTGTTTCCTTTGTTCTTTGTCCATTAGAACTTTTAGCTAGTATGGAGAAGTCGAGAACTTTTAGAACTTTTTGTACCCGCTCCATGCTCACCAATGGCCCAACACAGATGCAATGCTAATTCTGTCTGCATAGGACGTATCCCATCAAAAAATTCAGTTGTGGACTTGTGATGGCAAAGAGAATTAGTTTCATAAGAAAATCAGCACAAGAACAAGAAGAGCAGTATATTTCTAGATATTGTTGATTTAACTCTCATCATCAGCTATTTTTAGTGCTATTAGTCTTTATTTTGGAAGTAAGCCCAGTAAGCATCACTAGGGATGAAAATGGATATCCGAATTTCTGAACAAATTCGACATTTTTAAATAGATATATAACGATTTTGGTTTTCATTTTTAACACTTTAGCAAGCTCATTATAAAAATAAGATTATAAAATTAGATAAAAAATTACGCATTATTTGCTTCCCATAAATAAAAAGGTGAAAAATATCCGAATCTGTATCCGATTGATATCCAATTTTGTTTCTATCATTTAAATAAATATATAATGAATTTGAGGTTCATTTTTATGAATTTGAATAAGCTCAACACCACAAACAAGAATATGAATTAGGATAGAAAATTCTATATCCTATTTGTTTCCATTGAAGAACAAAGACAAAAATTGATATCCGAATTACTATCCGTTTTCATCCCTAAGCATCACTTCTAGTATTAATGGAATTTGCTAAATGTAAACGAAGTTCCTTCTAGTTATCTATGTTCTACAACCCAATTTTACCAACTCTTTGTATCCATTGTGAGTTTGAAACTCATCAGAAATTGTGTCTTGCTTCTTGAAATCAAGTCCCCGATTACATTTAGTTGTATCTGTTCAGAGCTAACTATCAGTGCAAAATCTGCTTTTTACCTCTTTATTTGTCTTGTGTAATTCCTAGAGAGATGTTCACTATTCTTTGGAGTAAATTAGTAAAGCATAACTATGCAACTGTTATGTTGAGATGCCAAAAGATGACATTGGCAACTAATATCTATTATATTTCTTGAAAGGCTTGTTCACATTAGTGTGCAATTGATGATGAATAAACTAGATGGTAGTATGGATCTAATCTTCATTATTTAGGTAAACATCACACCCTTCAACTCAATGTTTTATTATGTTTTATGTTATAGTGGATTATATGGTTAAATTCACGTACCAATCATGTATTTGTGTTCCACTTTTTTTAATTTCTTAGTGTGCTTAGTTTTCGCTGTTTGTACATAGTTTAATGCATCATATTTTAGCCCGGGGTCTAACGTGACCCTGGCTCCGCCACTGGCTGGATCTAGTTGAAAAGCAAAATGTAAATAAGATATTTTTCTAGAATACAGTAGTCCATATACCAAATAGTGTTTCTATGCTCATCTTTCCAAAATTTGCATTTAGACGAGATATTCTATAGGCCGCTGAAAATGCTTAGTTGGTTTAGTTTTCTACGCGACTATTTCACGAAAGGTGTTTGCAGAAGCAAGATTTATATATAGAGCAAGTTCTAAATAAAATATCTTTCTAAATTATAGTAGTACATATTACGGAGAGTGTTTATGGACCATTTGTTCAAACTTTTGCATTTAGTCGAGATATTGTACGGGTTACTGAAAAGGTCTTAGTGATCACAAAGTCGACGCAATAGAGGTTTAGTTTTCATTTTAAGTTTGCGACTGCACCGTACAAGATAATTTAACCATTTTTCACATGTTAACAGGAGATGTCTCTAAGAGTGTTTTAAAGCTAGTTCCGCGATATTTTGCTTTTATCCGCGATGTTTTTCACATAAATGAACATTAGTGCCTTATATTAAAATATTTTAGCACGGTATAAGTATGGATTATTTTTACATAAGTAGAAAGAATGTCACTTTCTAAGATCTTAGAATTTGGTTTAGTCGAATTTGAAGTTTATTTGTAGAAGTTATAACTATATAAACTATTCACGTATTGCAATTTCGACTATTAAACATATGATGCTAATCATGAGGAAATCTAAATATTTTTATATATTTGAGATCCTTGTGACCTTAGGAGTATGACAAAACTAGTTTTACCTTATTTTGAGTACACTAAAGTTCACTTATCCTGAGAATATGGTACTAGGGAGCAATTACTCTAACTTTTAGATAGCAAAGGTATTGTTTGTTGCACAGTAACATGACGCATAAGGATATACCTCAGGCATCATATCATATTGTTTTTCCTTGACGTTTTGAACTCAAAGAGTGTTTGCTTACGTAGATTTTTAATTTGAGGTCTTGCTATTTAATTTGTAAAGGTTAAACTAGTCAGGATTATTCAAATTATCCTTAGTCATAAGCTAAAGGGACAATCTTTGTTTACTGTCTTTTACCTTGGATTTGGATGGATGGGCCACCAGTCAGTTGTACAGAGAAGACACAGCTACAGTACTCGCGCTACAGTACTCACCATGGAAGCCTCTTTGCGAACTTCGGTCGGAGCTAGAGCAAGCGCAGGGAGCTTCGGGCAAGGGTCAAAATGGAAGGAGAAGACTTCACTGATGACATGAAGGGTCTTGGCCGGAGCTACGGTGGCCTGTAGCGGTGGCGCGACGGCGACGAACAATTGCGCAACAGGGAGCCCGGTGGTGGAGTTCTATAGCCAAGAAAACAACAAGCCGAGTTGGGGTTTTGGTTAGAGGCTAGTGGTGATGCTCCAGGAGCAAGCAATTGAAAATTGGTACACTTGGTGAGAAGTTTGGCCGGCAATGGTGAGTTTCGGTTGAGATTGAAAATGGAGCACTATGTGCCAAATTGAGGCTTGGGAGAGGAAGTGGAGGTGCTAAGGATTGTGAGGAATAAGCAGGGAGCTTGGCCGGCTTTTATAACCATGGAAAAGGCGTTGCTTGGTGTGAGATTTCTGAAAAATTGGCGTGCTGCTGTGTTGCTGCGAGCTGGCTTCGTGGGGAAGGAGAAGACCAGTTGGCTGGGTCGGGCCCACTTGGCATAGAGAGAAATCGAGATAAGGGCAAGGACTGCCAGGGACAGCACATGTTTTGCATTAAAACAGCCAGCAAATCACCTAAAGATTTTTCATGAATTTTTAAATAGAGTCTCCAGCTAATGTACTATCTCCAGTAAAAACTTTGGGTCAAAAAGTTTGACAGGGAATTATTAGAAATTTTGACATTGATGATTGCTTAGAAATTCATTTTCAGATTTTGTTTTATTTAAGGGTTTAAATGATATTATTTATTTTTCAAACTTTTTTTATGAGTTATAAATGATCTAAGAATGCTTCCATAAAATTTAAAGTCAAAAAATAGAATAGTTATTTTCATAAAATTCTGGCATTCCAATTTTCAGATTTTCAATGATTTTGTTTTTGAATTTTTAAAAGCTTCAAACGACTTTAGTAATTTTTAATATTTTTACCAGGTATAAATAATGTTTTGAGGGTATTATGATAATTTTCTTAGAATGAGATAGGGTGATCAGATTTTTTATTAATTTCAACTGTTCACTTTTCTTAGTCAAAGGTTGTCTTTTCAATTATTAATTATTTTTACTCTGCAGTAAAAATTAATTTTACCAGGTAAAAAGTTTACCTGAGAGATTAAAATTTTAATATAAATTTTTCAAAATTTTACTTTTACCTTTTTATCTTTTTACCATTATTCATTTAGAAATTCTCTTTATTGGATTTTTCACACAAAGCATAATTGCAAAGAAATTCAAATAAAACCAATAATGCCAAGGAAACTCAGAAATAATTATATTCAAATTTAAAATATTTATTTTCAATTTATTAAAATTTTTGAGATGTTACAGATCTACCCCTTTACAGAAATCTTGTTCTCGAGATTTGCAAGGACTCTATCCTGATAGGGTATTCTTTCTCGGAGGTAACCTTGTCTTTCTGTTGACACTTCATCTTTATTGTAGTTGCTTTACTGGACCTTCGTCTTGTGATTCCATGTTAATGTGTCAAGGATAGAGAAGACTTCTACTTGGATTTTGTGTAAGCAGATAAGGGATACCAGTACTTTGTACATATCTCTTTTGATTGAATAACTAGGATTGTTAATAAGGATAATCTATTTTAAAGAGTAGCATTTAGTATGTTTAGAATTTTTGAGGTGAAAGAAAAGTTGCATTGCCATTAGATTCATTTGGGAAGAACCAAATGTTTAATATCAAGAAGGGTATTTGAATACAACAGCTGATATGTATAGTTCGACATTAGCTGATGAAATTAGCTGAGAATAAATGTCATTTCAGGTTGACTTTAGATTGAAAATGGGGTAGAGATAATTCAAGTATTGGGTTGAGGTAAGAGGATTATAAGATGATAATCTAGTTGATATATTGACAAAACCAATTCCAATCGTTAAGTTTGAGTTTTGCTTAGACTTAGTTGGTATCACTCGGTAGTCCTTTGGACATCTGGCGTATAAAGTGTTTATGATGATTTATTTGGAGGAGAGAGTTACTTTATATTTTGACTACATGAGGAGTTCGTCTCAAGATAGAGATCGTTGAGTTGGGGTCTGATACAAATTCCTACTTTATCTTTAATTAACCAACTCTACCTTTTATCTGTTTTGTACTAATATAAATATGACCCTATAACCTAGAGCAAGGGCAAATGCTCCATTGTAAACATCTCCTTATATAGTGATGTTTTTGAGTGTCTGTGGTTTTTTCATACATAAAAATTTGTGTCTTCTGTTTCCTGTTTTTTTACGCATTATTTGCAACAGATTACGAAGCTGATTATTAAGATACAAATCGCAGACGGTAAGAGTTTTGGTTCTGAATGGCACGGGGGCCAATCCGAAGCAACAGTCAACTGTGAAATTAACAAATTAAATAACAATACAACATGACGTGCTTGCTTATCACTCAGCCAGGGGATTCACCACGTGCCCGAAGAAGAGCAACGCGCCGCTCCTCCCCTCCACGACGGCAAACAAGAACGGCCGGTCCGCCACGAAATCCACCGGCGGCCTCACGGTCATGCACTGAGGAATGCACACGGCCGTGGCCGCGGCAGCCACGGTGCCCAGCTCGTCCACCTCGATGGTGGCCTTGTGGTACACCCCGGCAATGGAGAGCCCATCTCCACCGGTCACCATGCCGGAGAAGTCGCCGCCTCTGAAAGCTCTGGTGACCCCCAGCTTTTGCATGTCTTCCGACGCTTCGAACTCGAACGTGAACTTGAACCTGGGGACCATGAACTTCCCGACAGGAACCTTGGCCGCCGGCGTGTGCTTCCTCATGAACTCCGGCGTCGACACGGCCTTGTCGTAGAGACGGCCGAGCCCGAGAGTGGCATCGTCAGGTAGAAGTAGAAGCATGTGGAATGACTCGACTTGGTGCCTGCCGCCATCGTCGTTCTTGTAGGGCAGCTTGACGGCCCTGAAATCGGGGAAGATGGCGACGTACGTGCTGGTCAAACGTGCTCGTCATGAACGGTGCGCGCACGGCGGTGCCGTCGAGGAGATGGAACGGCGCGGCGAAGGTCCCCCACGGGTCGAAGGGCAGGGACCACGTCCCTTTGAAGTAGAGGGCGTTGGCGAGGACGACCACCGTGGACGCGTCGACGGAGCCGGGAACGAGGACGTCACGGATGAGCCCGTTCGTTGCGCCCGTCACGAAGGCGTTCACTCGATGCCTCGCCTGCTCGGCCTGCAATATAATGTCCAGACCCAAAACTTGCATCAGGCTTTCACATCCCCAAGTTTTACCTAGTTTGGTATGTCTGTCTGCAAAGCTCCATTATAACGTCATGTGAAATGAAATGAGCTCTACATGCAAAATAGTTGAGCTGGAACATTAACTATAATTAACCAGGGAATAATGGATTGCATTTGTATATACGCCATCCAAGAGAACAGCATTGTTATCATTGGTCAAAACACGCGAGTTTACTGATATGCACCGCCGTGCTTGGCATTCTAGGGCCCAGAACTAAATTTAAAATTAGAGCCTCTTGATTCTTGAAAGAGTTAATTAATTATCATAACAAAGGATCGTGTTTCACTCTTCAAACTAGTATATGACTTTGTAATCATTATATATCTAGCGTTCCTTGGGAAAAACCTTCAATTTTCTTTGTAATTAATTTTCCGAAATTAAAAATTAATTTCAAGTGCTACGGCGAATCTTTCTAATCCATTAGATCTTTCTCGATTCACTGTAGAATCCAAGTAGGACTTCAAAAAATTCAACTTATGAAAATTCCCTTTTGTAAATACTCAACAAAACTCTATATGCAACAATTGAATTATGGAAATAATATAGTTGTTTTACAATCTTTAAAATGTCAATTGTGCCTATATTTTTCTTAGGAATATTTTTTTAGGTAAAAGTTTACGCAAGAAAATGGAGGGGGGAGAGAGAAGTGAGGAAAGTAAAAAATGTGAATTGGTGGAATTTTTTAGGGAGAAGTGAATAAAAAGGCTATTCACATACTAGTTTACTACTAATATTAAGATTAAGATTTACTAATTGAAGGAGGTTTAGTATAAAATGAGGCCCTTAATTTTGAAAAATTTTACGGTGGATAACACTGGTAATAAGTAGTTGTAGTATAAATCAAATCTAACCATCCATTCTCAAAGGTATTTTAGATTTTTCCTATCTATTCATTAAGGGTATTTTAGATTTTTCTTAATTTGTTCACTGTTTTGGACTCATTGAATACTTGGTGATCTTTAAAGGCTTCTTATCTATTCATCCACCATTCATCAGGATCACAGGACTTATTTTACCATAGAAGACAAATAGTATGACGGAATTTTTTACCCTTTTACCCCTCTCTGAATTTTACTACTAATACAGTATATGGCAGTAACTAGATCTAAATTAATTTCAACTATTAGATTCAAAGGAATAGATGATTTATATTGATTTTAATCCATTGTAAAAGAGCTCTAATTTTTTAGGGCGTTGTGCCGCTACTCATGTTGCACATGCTCTTGATACGGGCCTGCTAATATGGTGTAGCATGTTAGTTATGTTCCTAGCCTCAAGTCCCGTAAACTCATTTGAGATTTGCTCCCTGGCTGACACGATTTTTACTTCAAAATTTCTTAACCGATCTGGAGACTCGAGGCTACACAAATTTATGCAATTTATACGTGTTGCGCTACCAAACCAGTAATCATAATAGCCTGATCTCTCCCTTTCTCATATCAGAAAAACTAACCAACGGTATACCGTTGCAACGGTGTAGGATGAAACTTACCCATGAAACATGAAACTTTGGTTGAAACTTATCTATGAAACTCGAAAACCTGATGAAACTTACCCGTGAAACATTCATGAAACTTACCCGTGAAACCTAGCAATGAAACTTACCCGTGAAACTAATGAAACATGCTATACCGTTGCAACGGTATACCGTTGGGTAGTTGCTCTCACTACTACAGAACCGGCCTTCACAACCGGTCTATCACAAGCGGTTAGGTGCGCACCGCTTGTGCTCTACGTGCCACAAGCGGTTCGTGGGCAACGGGCGAGAGGGGGTCTCTAGAAGCGGTTCTTGACACGAACCCCTTCTGGAGTCCGTTCTCTAGAAGCGGTTCGTTTTTAGAACCGCTTCTAGAGATCTAGAAGCGGTTGGAGACACGAACCGCTTCTAGAGATTGGGATCCAGAAGCGGTTCGTGTGTAGAACCGCTTGTAGAGACCCCCATCCCGCCCAGCGCATTTAAACCCCATCTTTCAGCGCATTTAAACCCCATCTTCCTCCCCGAGCTCGCACAGGACAGCAGAGTGGTGGGCCGAGAGCAGTTCATGGGGAGAGGTGCTGCCAAAATTTTCAATTGAGGCTATTAGCTCCGAATTAATTGTTTCTAAGGTGAGTAACATGTTGCTGACATTCTTCTCACCTATATATTGATGTTTTTGGTGCATTGGATGTTGAGAAATTATGTTTTGTTCTTGTGGAAATTGTTAGTGTTTCTGTTGTTGGCTTATTTTTTTGTTCTTAAGGTGATATATTGTTTGGTGTATGGAATGAAATGCAATAAATGTGAAACGATGAAAAATTACAAAGGTGGGGAAAAGGTAATAAATAATTTTTATTTAGTAAAATTAAAATGCGGAATGATAGAAAAGGTTTGCATGAACATGTAACAATTAGTTAGTTTTATTTTAAAAAATGCAGCAGGATTAGAAATAATTAGTTGGCTTTAGTTAAAAGAATACAGAATGATTAAAAAAATACAAAACTATTAGACATAGTTAGCTTTAATTAAATATTGTGATAGATGTTGTTATTATTTTTATTGGTGCAGATGAACCGGCAATGGATGTACAATGCGGACCGTCGGTCAAGAGAGTTCAGAGATGGCATGAAGGAGTTTCTCGACGCGGCCGTTGCATTCTTGCCTCCAGGAAGCTTCATACGTTGTCCGTGCGTAGATTGCAAGAATGAGAAGGAGCACTCCGAACGATGGATGGTTATGAGGCATGTGATCACGAGAGGTTTCATGGCAAACTATACCTACTGGACTCACCATGGCGAAACAGAGGCGATTGGACAGGAAGACGATGAAGAAGACGAAGAAGAGGAAGATAGAGCCAACAGTATGCCGGACACCACTCAATACGGGTCTGTGGAAGATACAGTCGATGAGTTTGGCGATGATGAGCTAGATCAGATGCTCCGTGACGGAGAGGGAGAGTTCACAGAGGAAAGACAATACAAGAAGTTTCAGAGCATGGTAGAGGACCACAGAACCGATTTGTACCCAAAACGTGGAACAGGGACACAAAAAGCTGCGTACTACACTAGAACTCATGCAATGGAAGGCCACAAACGGTGTGTCGACAAGGCATTCAATGGTTTGTTATCATCAGAAGAAGTTGCTTAGGAAGGTAACACTCTACCCGAATCCACGATGAAGCGGCGAGTCCTCCGCCCTTTAGGATTGCAAGCACGGAAGATACACGCATATTCTAACGATTGTATCCTCAGACGCAATGAGTATGCCGATTTGGAGGTTTGTCCAAGCAGCGAAGAATCCCAGATAAGCTGCAGCTGTGACGATCCGTGAATTAGATGGGAATCGACGAAGAAGAGAACTCCACCAAAGTATTATGGTATTTCCTGTGATCCCCGGTGAAGCGCCTGCTTGCTAATGAAGGTCATGCCAAGATGATGCGTTGGCACGAAGAAGAGCGTAAGGAAGACGGATGCTTAGACACCCCGCAGATGGCTCGCAGTGGAGGAAAGTAGATCGGGCTTACGAACTTTGCAAATGAGGTCAAAACATAAGGTTTGGGTTGAGCACCGATGGGATGAATCCTTTCGCCGCTTGAGCAAAGATCCATAGCACTGGCATGTGACGCTTTGCATCTATAACATTCCTCCATGGTCATGCATGAAGCGGAAGTACATCATGATGCCATTGTTGATCGAAGTCTGGCAACACGAAACGACATCGATGTCTCACCGAAACCATTGGTTGAAGACCTTGTGAAGTTGTGGGAGGATGGTGTACGGGTTTGGGATGAGTACAAAGAGAGTATTTCAACTCGTGCATTGTTGTTTGTAACAATCAACGATTGGCTCGCTTCTCAGAACTCGTCCGCCAAAGCTGTCAAAGGGTTTAAAGCTCGCACCAAAGGCATAGATGAAACGGACTGCATGTACCGAAAAACTCTAAGTGTGTGTACATGGGCCACCGCAGGTTTCTTCTGTCATCATGCTTTAAGGTGCAAAGGCAAGAATTTAATCTGGGAACAGAATTGTGTTAAGCCTCAAAGATCGTAATGGGCGATTTGTGTTTGCTATGGTAAAGGATCTAAAAGTAGTATTTGGGAAGGGTCCCGAAGCATACCTGCGTTTAACGAGGATGGTCATGCACCCACATGGAAGAAGAAATCAATATTTTGGGACTCGCCAGATTGGGAAGTTTTGGAGGTTTGTCACTCACTTGACTTCATGCACATCACGAAGAATGTTTGCTTGAACTCGCTAGGCTACATAGATATGTACGGCAAATCGAAAGATACACTGCAAGCTCGGAAGGACCTTGAAGACATGGAGGTGAGGAGTGACCTACATCCAAAAAACAAAGAAGGGACAAAACAACTTTATCTACATCCTGCGAGCTACACTCCAAGCAAGGAAGAGAAGAAAAGCATGATTGAGTGTTTGAACAGTGTGAAGGTCCTTCGGATACTCCTCAAATGTAAAGAGACTCAGAACACGAAGAGAACAAACTCCAAGGCCTAAAATCCCATGATCGCTTTGTGTTGATGACACAGCTTGCTCCTTGTGAGTCGTCGAGGTATATCGCCCGAGTGGGTGCGGGGACAATCACAAAGCTATGTTCCTTCTGAACGCCATTTCGCAGAAGGTTGTCGAACCACTAAACCGCCTAAGTTGGAGGCCGATGTGGTACAAAGTTTGGTTAGCCTCGAGATGATCTTTCCTCCTGCATTCTTTGATATCATGGTTCATCTCACCGCTCACCTTGTCAAGGAGATAGGTATCCTTGGACGCAGTATCGCACAACATGTTCCCTTTCGAGAGGTACATGAGTGTCTCGAAGAAGTACGTCCAGAATCGTCAAGGTCCGGAGGGCTGCATTGCCGAGGGCTACGTGACGGAGGAGGTGATAGAGTTTTGTGTTGATTACATGAATGACCTAAATCCTATCGGCGTCCCCATATCACGACACGAGGGAGGCTACGGGCAAAGGGACAATAGGAAGGCAAGCGATTGCATGCAATGATCTTGTTGCATTCAAGCAAGCACATTTCACGTTTTGAAGCAATCAACTATAGTCGCCCCTATGTCCTTCAAAGACAAGATTGTCCTACGTCGCGAGTTCACGGGGAAGACAGAGAGTTGGATAACCACGAAGCACATGGATTCTTCGGTGGTGGCTCTGTAGTACATCCTTGAGGAAGGGTCAAGCGATGAACTATTGCAACGCTTGGCTCGGGACCATCACAAAAATCGTGACATTCAAGGGGTATGAGATCAATGGTTACACATTCTACACCGATCCTGTGATAACAGAGCACCAACGTAGCAATGGTGTCCAGATAGACGCCAAGACAACAAATGCAAAGTTGGACACATATTATGGTTTCATAGAAGAAATATGGGAGCTCGACTATGGACCTCTCAAGGTCCCTCTATTTAAGTGCCAATGGGTCAAGCCGACTCCAAACGGTGTGAAGGTCGACAAACACGGCATGACAACCGTGGATCTCACAGAAGTCGGCTATAGGCGCGAACCGCTTGTTCTCGCGAACGATGTGATCCGTGTCTTCTATGTAATGGACATGTCAAGCAAACCTAAAAAGCGTATGACAAGCAAAAGGTAATGCCAAAGCGACATGTGGTTCTCCAAGGCAAACGAAGGATTGTAGGAGTTGAGAACGCCACCGACGAGGAAGAGTATGGTCGATTCGACGAGCTCCCTCCTTTTACGCTTGATGTGGACATAAACGCGTCTGCGTGATGTTGATGTCGATGCTCCTTACATACGCCACGATCATAACGAAGAAACAATTGTAAAGACGAAGACTTAAGATGTACTACTTGTATACAAATTATTCCACATGATCATGTTGATATGTTGATGTTTCCACTCTATGAAAGGATCGCATAAATTTTAGCATACCTAAAAAGGAAATTACAGACATACAAAGAGAAATTCAGCTTAGCATAGTTAGCTCATAAATTCCCATACAAAAACCCAAAAGCAAAGGTGAAATTTACACAACCGACATACAAGCTTTCAACAATTTGAGCACAGTGTTATCTCGCTACTTACCTAGTACATCATATAAAAGGAGCAACATTACAATGATAGCTATATTAACTAATTTCTTTAGCATGTCCTCTACTCTTTCCATCCTTTCCTCTAGCTTTTTAATACTCTTGTTGTCATCGAAGCGTACGGATGTGCATCTCTCGGCTTGCAACAGATTAAATGTTACACCATGAGCCATCATCACTTGGCAAACAAATCTTCTTGAATGCAGCAATTTGCATTGCAAGATTTTCAACACCATGGTCGGCTTTATCACCCAACGCTAATACGGACATGTCAGTGCCCTTCAAACATAAAGAATGGAAAGGAAGGTGAAAGTCAAGGAATATGAACAAATGAATAACTTCAAAAACTTACCGACATATTCGAACACTTCATGAACACTCGGGATGGATTCTTGGATGTATGGGAGGTGAACACATTTACAGGATCTCCGCATCGAGGACACGATAGCTTCATCCGCAATGCCTCTAGTTGTCTCTTCGTCTCGCCATTTGATGAAGCCGTCGACATGAATTAATAGCTTAAAAGAGTGAAACAAATTAGCATCAACAATATTTTTTCATTAATCCAACATCAACATATCAATAAAACTCCTTGTGGGCATTTCACCGAACACCTTGTGGGCATGAAAACAGAGAGCAGGAGGGAGGGCGCGACAGAGAGGAGGCGCTCGGGGACTTAGAAAATTTGAAGCTGTGGGAGGAGTGCACTGGGGATCTATTTAAAGCTCTACCCACTTCTACAAGCGGTTCGTAATATAAACCGCTTGTAGAAGTACCATCTACAAGCGGTTCGTATTACGAACCGCTTGTAGAACGGTCTGTACAAGCGGTTCGTAATACCAACCGCTTGTACAAGTGCTTGCGGATAATATTCAAAGAAATACGGTGCGATATCGCTCGATAAGATCTCTTCTCCCCCGCTAGCGTGGCGTTTGAGTGAGTGTGGGCTCGTCCACCAGTTGAACCCGCTCGCGCCCCCTTGCCATTCTTTTTTTACTGTGCAGCTTTCTACAAGCGGTTGGTATTACAAACCGCTTGTACAGACCCTTCTACAAGCGGTTCGTAATACTAACCGCTTGCATAGGGCCTTTCACACTGTCGCCCTTCTATGCGTTCTACAAGCGGTTAGTAATATTAACCGCTTGTAGAAGTCCTCTTTACAAGCGGTTGGTAATACCAACCGCTTGTAGAGTACTTCTACAAGCGGTTGTGATTACCAACCGCTTGTAGATGTTGGTGCCCTATATAAAGTCGACACTCCCCGCTCTTCCTCACACCCCAAATTTTCTAAGTCCCCGCGCTTCCAAGTCTCAGTGTCGCCGCCTCCGTCGAGACCCCGCGCCGACGCCACCTCGCCGTATCCGCCACCTCGCCATCGCCTCCTCTGCCACCGCTCGACGCTGCGCCGCCATTCCACCCCGGAGAACCAAGGTATAGCTACGCACGCTTCCTCCTCCCTCTCTAATCCCACTGCCCGCAAGGTGTTCGGCGAAATGTCTGGCTGGGCGTTGGGAGGTAGGGTGCTGGTGGTTTGCTGTGAACCGACCAGGGGAGTATGCTGAGGCTACAAGGTGGTGATTGTATTCTATTTCTAGACAATTTTGGATTTATTCCGTGGTGAATTGTTGTGGCAGTTACTGTTATGAAGATGTTTGTACTGAGGGATCCTGGGAGATAACTATCTAAATGAAGCTGTATGTGACTGAGGATGCTTGATGTAGGTGGGGATCCTGATCTGGGAGGTTGTTCTGTTGTTGTCAATTAGTTTTGGTCGCTTTTTAAGTTCTGTGAGCTGCTATGAGGGTAGATGTTGTCTGGGCATGAACACTTATGGATGCTTCTGTTGGTTTACTTCAGTAGTTTGCTTACTCCTGGGACGTAATCATCATCTATCCTTTATTCCAGATTGATATCCCCTGAGTGCAAGAGGCTGATCAGCTGAAGATAAGGACTCAGTAAAATTTGCTTAATAAAAAATAATGAATCATTCTTATTCCACACTAATATGATTTTCAAAAAATGAAAAAGGTTATAAATCCACTACTAGCACGTCTTCAAGATATCGGATGTTCTCTAGCGGCCGGCACCTAATATCGCCGATGGGCAAGAAGCGGCCAACAACGCAACGACTACGCCGCCGTGGTGAGTCCATCATGCATTAGGTGCCGCCGCTGAGAAGATCCTGGTTGACATGGAATAATCGCTTTGCTTTCTTTTATTAGTGTGGAATAAGAATGATTCATTATTTTTTATTAAGCAAATAAGTATATGTGAATTGTCAATTGTATATGTATCATGTGAAATGTGTAAGTATATGTGAAATGTATAAGTATATGTGAATTGTCAATTGTATATGTATCATGTGAAATGTGTAAGTATATGTGAAATGTGTAAGTGGTGCAGAGGAAAGGTGAAAATCTCTAAATTTCTTTTTACCATTTTCTAATATTTATCTTGTTGATACTATCCTCTATAGAAAAGATTGCAAGACAAATTGAACTTTGAAATATTTTTACATATCTAAGCTGCTGGCAATACAAGGTTTACAGAAGAATTATTTTTAGTATAATTTGAATTTGATCCCAGAATTTTTGAGTTTAATCTATTTTATCTTTTTCTTTTATCTTTTCTATTTTAATATTTTTCCAGAGCTGGTTTTCAAAGTATTTTTGCATATTCTGAAAGATATTGATTTTAAATGAATTTAGCAATTGGTTTCATTTTATTTTGATTAAAAACACAAAAGATATTCAAGTTAAAATTTGACCCGAATTGAAAATGCTGGAAAATCAAAATACGTCTTCAGTGTACTAAATACGCATTTTGTTTCGCACCACTGTGTTCATTCAAATGAACCGCTCTCTCTGACACGCATTTATTACAATATGCTTGTGTTGTAATCTGTAATATAGTTGTTTATGTCAACATTCATGTCAACATTTTTTCTAAGTCCCCGCGCTCCCCCACATCCCATGTCCCTGAGAACTATAGAAGAAATTGAATGATTCCACTAGAGTCGCTCTTAAACTATGCTTTCAAACTCGAAATGTTCTCAACTATCTTAAACTATGCTCTACTCTAGATGGCGACGCCAAGACGTGGTGACCCGCCACGATGAGGCGGAAAATCATTGCTCGAGACCATTGTTGGGTAGCATCTTAGCCAATGAGGCCATTAACACGGATGGTGCCTTTAACGCCGCCGATGAGGCCGTTAACACGGATGGTGCTGCCAACGCTGCCGATGAGGCCGTTAACACGGGTGGTGCTGCCAACGCTGCCGATGAGGCCGTTAACACGGGTACCGAGGTATACTCTTACCCATTATAAAATCACCGTAAACATGTTAATTATTCTAAAATCATTCATATTATATGTGTTTGTGTCTCCAGCCCGGTACCTCATCGGTCACCCAGTCCGGAATGAGCCGAGGACCTAACAAGAAGCCTTCGACAAAGTACGTGATAACCGAAGTCGGCGACGACGGGAGTCTGCTAGCCCCGGAATCAGCAATTGGCCCTTTCAACAATGCTTGCGGCTACCACGTGAGGGATCACGTCCCAATCAGCATCCAGAAATGGGCCGAAGTCCCTGCAGCTACCAAGGAACTGCTCTGGAAGGATATGAAGGAAAATTTCACTTTTCCAGAAAGGTACGAACAGAAGGCCAAGGGATGGGCTTTGAAGAAGATGGCAACTTCCTTTCAGCAGTGGAAGTCGTCCCTCACCCGCAAGTACATCGACAAAGGAGAAAGGCCAGACTTCAATCAATTTCCTAAGCTGGCCGATCATTGGGATGCTTTCGAGGAGTACAAGCCGCTTCGGATGCGTGATGCAGCCGCGAGAGAGAAAAACAAGGTGAATGCACGAAGAAGAAATACCACCACCATCTCGGGACCGGTGGTTACATCAAAGCCGCAAAGAAATGGGACAAGCGGAAGAGGAACTTGGCAGCAGGATGTTATACAAATCGAGAATTGGGAGCCTACTGCGCAATTGGTTCTTGGGTCACGGGGCAAACTTGTCGATGTGTAGCTTGGTGATGGCACCGCGATCCAAGAAGTTGGTGGAAGGATTGTAGAAGCCATCGAGCAGATTTCGGTCAGATCCTTGGACGGACAGGAGAATGACGAGCTAACATATGCCCTTCAAAACCCCGAGCACCGGACGGACACGAGGATTCGGAAGGTGCCATGGAGGCACGGCTTTGCCAAAGACTCAAGCACTTACAGAGCCGCCGAAGCAAGAGGAGAGATCAGGCAGAGTGGGTCGATTGGAGGAAGAGCTTAGAGCTACGAGGGCTTCCATCGATGTCTTGGTCACACAAAAGTGTGCAAAGCAATCACCATTTTGAGGGAGCACTACGTTCGCCAATGTTCAGCGGCGCAGAATCCGTGATAAGTCCGACCGCGCAAAAAAGCGAGCTTGGCGTCCGCCGGGTCCCTAGAGTGAGATTTACCCGCAGTTCGTCATCCGTGGGACAAGATCAAGGTTCGCCGCCGGTCGAAGCTACACATTGATATGCGAACCTCTCCTTCAAGGTGGCTTACGGCATGGCTTATCCGGTGGAGGCGGGCGGACATTCCATCGCAACCGGATACCACGGATACTCGAAGGTCACGGTGGAAGAGGTGGTGGGGGCTTCAAGATCTCATTCTCGATATTCCCGGGGCGACGAGGTGACCAACCTTGGACAGCCCTCCATGGCACATTCATCCTATGGCGCAAAAAGTACATCAGATTTCCGGATGGTGTGGAGGTTATATCTCCAACAAGAGAGGCACCGCAGCTTGAGCCTACTTTGGAGCAAGCACGCCTCCACATCGACAACCCACGACTCCTCGGCGTCGCAGACGCAATGCTTCCCGGTGGTCCAGCCACGCCTCCACCTCCCGCTCCACAAAGAAGCCCGACTCACGCCACCGCCACCGCCGAAAGTAAGAAGCACCCAACATCTCCAATACCACGCCCAAAGATCCCCGAGGAAGAAGCTCGATGTCGGAAGGAGGATCCAGACTAGCACCTCCTCCCACGAAGTCGGCATCCCAGAGCGAAAATGTCAAAGCAACCGCCAAAGAGGCCATATGATCGATCATGAGGAGCTAGCCAGATCCGTAAAGACGGATGTGGCGGCAACTTGCGCCAAAGAAGCCGAGCCCAAGCTTAAAATAGATAACAAAAGCGTGAAGCACTTTCGGTCATGCGGAACGGCGCCATTACCGTGATGAGCGACTACAAAAGGACAATAAGAAAGGCTACAGTGCAAAATACACGGGCTCCTTCGGCGGGAAAGAAGAAGAAAGTGGAAGATCAGCAGAGTGCTGAGGACTTGAGGAAAATGGCATTCCTGAAGGAGGCGGGACTCAAATCATTAGACGAGGATCTTCCAATGGCACCAACCAAATGGAAGTATGAGTTGGGCAAACCGCTAATTGATCCAAAGGATATAAAAGATCTCCCAACCAAGATGCGTCAAATGCATGAATGGTACATGGAAAGGGCATCTAAAGGAGAGCAAATGTTCCTCCTCCGTTTCCAAGATGAGTATTTCTTCCGCGGGAACAACACGTAACTATGGTGGAATTGATGACTTGTACCATGTGTACCAAGGAGACGAGGTCAACGTGTCTTTCATGTCCCGCCGGTGTCTGTAAGTGTCGATCTACTAAGTTTACCGCTTGCTTCCTCTCGCACCACAAAATTAAAAATCTAATTAACTTAGTTATCCTTCTTATGTAGAATGGAGATACAACGATGTACAAGATCGGGCAAACAGAACGCTGGCTTCATCGACCCGAGATTGTCAACGAGAAAGTCCGGTCATACGACATGCAAAAATCGAACGTTGAGGCATACCTTTTGCATGCTTCTTTGAAACAAAGACTACAAACCGTACATACCGCCCTTCAACTTCAAGTACGTGTTCTCACAAACCTCTTGTTCTTGTATTTCTTAAGCCATTGATAGTACGAGTAGCTACTTACGATATGTTGCAATATACGAATAGGTTTCATCGATCCTTCTAGTCATCGAGCTTGACAACAAAGCAGGATTACGTTTATGACTCAAGAAGGAATCCATCCAAAAATACCAATGGTTCATTAACATCCTTAACAACACATTTGCAAAGTTTAAGAGGAAGCAAAAGGAGAATTCAAGAAAGAATTCAAGTCATAGTAAGCACTCGTGCACGCATACTACAAAAACTATTATTAATATACATGCGCCATATTAGTTCTTCATCCGATATTCAAATTTCTCCCGCTGAAGGTTAAACGCCGCATACCGAAACAACTTATGTGGCTACTACGTGTTCCACTATATTCAAAGTTTTATCCATGGCGATTTATTTGGAACATTATGCCGAGGTTCAGATATGCATGTCAATTTGTTAGCTACAACTTACATTTTAATTAATTGCATGTGATCGGATATTTATATACTTCCGCTTTATTAATTGTCACCTAACATCGATGAGCACGTTAACGTGTTCCGCCTCACCGGTGCGCGACTCCAAGAACAACTCATCGGCTTCATTGTCGACGAGGTTGTATCTCGAAATGGCGAAGTTCCACGTAAGGTTTCAGAGTTGAACACCGATGAACTGGCCGACGACATCCACGCCGACCAAGGACAAAAAGAGTGACGATGCAAGAAATGAGTTCGATAATCATTTTTTTCATCATTCAAAATTGTAAACGTTGGTTGCGTCTATGTACTTGTCCATTTTTTACACTATTAAGTTCGTTTTTTTCGTGTAGTGAGCTAGCTAGCTTGTGAACATGTGTATCAGTATGCATATGCAATATATATTTAATTGCGCAAAAAACTCCTCCCTCATATTTAATTTTATGGTCAAAAACGATATACAAAAACACTTTGAAGAACATATTCTAAAATACATATAATCGAAAACTCTCTCCACAAGAGGTTAGTGACTCCAACCGCTTGTAGAGTGTCTGCTTCCACAAGCGGTTGGTAAGACTAACCGCTTCGATATCCTTCCACAAGCGGTTTGTACGACGAACCGCTTCGATATTCTTATCCACAAGCGGTTTGTAAACGAACCGCCAGGAGTTCCCACGTGGCGGCTCCATCGCCCTCCCGAACACCTTCCCAACCGCTTCGTGCCACAAAGACAAAAGTTCGAAAGAATCGCCAGATACCCGACGGTATCACCTTGAGTTGCTTAGAAGCGGTTATAAAACCGCTTCTAAAGGGGGTTACGAACCGCTACTAGTAGCCGGTTCTGTAGTAGTGTCTCTTCTCATATATGCACTCTCTCTACAGAAGCTAGCTTAGGCTTATACTCTCAATGATCATAAATAATTGTTGTTTTAGATATCAACACGGTCTTTAAAACATAGCTTTGATCACTAATTTATATTATAATGTATTTATAAAATCTAATAAAATTATAATATTATAAAAATATTTTTAATACAAATCTACACATATGATTTTTTATATATTCAATTTAAATATTTAAAAAGTATTGGCAATTAATGTTTCAATGTTTTGATTGCACCTATATTTAAAACAATAGCTATTTGTAAGTGGAAGGAGTAGTTGTCTATATAGGGTCTATTTGGTAGAGCTCTAGATTTTAGTTTCTTTTAAAATCTGAAACTTATAGGCTAAAATAAAGTGAATTAAGTTTATATTTTTGGTCTAAAATGTAAATAAGATGATCTATCTAAATACTTTTAATGTACTCACAGCTCCAGCTTCATGAATCTGATGAAGCTAAAATAATCTGGAGAAGCTGAATCTCTGCCAAACAGGCCCTAAGCCGAACGATCAAAAGTCGTACATCAATCTCTTCCCCATGTGCTAACAGAGATTCGCTAAGATTGCTTGATCGGAAAGTCAGAACGATGTATGATTGTGTTAATCATCATCCAACCAGATCACTACGCAATATTGAATATTCATTGTAACAAAGAGATAAATCGATACTCAATAGGCATGCACCTGTGACGCGAAGTCCACGGATTCCGCGACGGCGGCATAGAGAGCACCGGCGTCCTCCGCGAACTCCGGCCTGAGCACCCACCGTCGGTCCACCCAGACGCCGCACGCGAAGGACGTCTGCGGGAGGCCACGGAGCACGCCGATCAGCTTAGTCGCCGCGGAGCGGTGCAGCGCCGCGAGCGACGCCGACCCCACCAAGAAGTCCAGCAGCTCCCGCCGCGTCTCGCCGTTCGCGCCACCGGCCACCAGCCCGAGAGCCGCGTGGAGCGACAGCGGCGAGGCAATGAAGTTGCGCCCCTCGCCGACCGCCCTGCACCCGGCGCGCCTCGCGACGCGTAGGCCGCCGGGCGCGTCGTCTGCCCCAGTCTTGTCGCCGAAAGAGATGCCAATGACCTCACCTGGGACCATCACGTTCGGCCGCACGGTCCAGGATGGAAAGCTAGGAGGCGGTGGCGCGAAAGTGGGCACCCACGGCGCGACGGGTGTGGCGCGTTGGTGATGGCGCGGCGCCCATGGGTGCGTCGCCGCAGAGCTGTGCTGGTGAGGAGGGGGGTGGGAGATTCCGGTGTCGTCAACGGGTGGCCGGCGTGTGCAGGCGGTGTCAGGCTGTGATGGATGGGAGGCGAGGTAGCTCGCGATGGCGGCCGTGACCTTTGGAACAGGGAACGGCTGGGAAGCCTGGCCGCCGGCGCCGCACGGCGGCGGAGCGGGAAGCGTTCCGGGGCGTTCGTCGTGGCGCCTCCACGGTGAGGAGCTGTGCGAACCGGCCGGGCGCCACGAGCTCATCGTCCGTAGGTAACGAGGGCGCCGATGCTTGTGCGTGCTAATGCGTAGTGTAGTGTGCTCACGGTGGCACAGCAAGGTTATATACTTATATAGGCAAGTCCAGGTCCTAGCGTGCTCGCCCATACAAACGAAGTCTCCGTCACACGAGCACCCGCGTGCGCCCCACGCCACACCTCGCCGCCCCCGCGTGTGCTCGACGCAGCCGCTGCCTCGCGTGGCCCACCTGCCAGCGCGCGCACCTGGAAGCTGCCCCACGTGACTGCGCCGAAGCCGCGTCCCAGCGCGCGCAACCCGCGCCACGCGTCAGCCGGAAACCCCGGTCTTAATATATAGAGTATTTCAGTATATATATGCTAGCTAGTAAAAAAAAGAAATTTTATTGTATATTATACTGGTAGTATGCAGTGGATATTGGAAATTAAATTAAGTCATTGATTTGTTAAATATATTCCTACTACTCCTTGTAGTTACAAATAGTTGTCGTTTTGGACATAGGTGCAATCAAACTTTCGAATCTTTGACTGTTAATATCTTTTTAATATTTAAATTAGACACATGAAAAATCATATACGTTAATTTGTCTCAAAAAGTGCTTTAATAATATTATAATTTTATTGGGTTTTATAAATATATTATAATAGGAATTAGTGATCAAACCTATGTGTTCTACAGACCGTATCAATATCAAAAACAAAAACTATTTATAACCGGAGGGAGTGATATACTTACTATCAGAGAAAGTATAAATAAATACTGGCTAATCTGATCTATTAGATCGAAAGGAATAGACGCTCGGTATTGAATTTAGCGTATCTAAAAAAACTTTTAAAAAAACATTCTCTTTTCTTGCTTGATATTTATACGATTTTCTGAAGTGCCATGGTACCAGGGTAAATCCAGCGCCCCTAGATGCGGTTACTGATCGTAGGCATCCACTAATCTGTGCGTTCGCAGGCGTGGTCGTGATAACAAAGCGCATGATGAACACAACAGTATCAGCAACAAAACCCAGGATGCGCGTCGATCTTAGCTTGGGGCTGGGCATTGATGCCCTTTGCATATGTATCATCCCTGAGGCGATCAAAATAGATACAGTCCTCTTCTAATATGCCCACGAAATCAGAAGCGGAATTGCCAGATTGACGATGTCATTACTGGTCCAGCCACTGCAGTGCTCTCCACGAACCATTTTCTCAAAGTCCAGATCACGCCCATGGTAATCTTCAAAAGCCGGATGCACAATCCTGGCACCGTGATTCTCACAATGCAAGCAGCGACCTTTTTGTCAACAACAAACAAGAAAAAAAAATTCGTCAGTTCTAAGTTCTAACACAATAAACAGAAGGGAGAGGAGCTCGCCAGCAAAATCTAGCACAAACACCTCAATCCCTTCAGTATATATGAAACAATATCAGAACTGTGCAAAACTGAAATGTTCCCTTCCAGTAAAAACTGTGGGATCATGCACAGAATGTTATGGATCTCTTGGCAGCGACAACTCATTTGTGTTGCCAAGACTTCCCTCCAGACACACTGCTCCATTTTATTTCAGATTTTTTTTTCACTTTTCAGTTTACTAAGAAGTGTTTCTACACCCCATTAAAGCTGCTGTATTTTTCTGTTAGGGGAACAATACATAGATCGGGACAATAATACAATCAACACTCAAATTATTAGAATTATGCTACTATGCAGTGTCATGGTAAATTACTGAATTATTTGGAATTGAAGGGCAACGATCAAGACGCTTTGGGCATAACTCATTTCAGTTATGCACTCTTATGATCATATCACTGCTTCTTTCATTCTATCATGTGTGGGCTGTGGCTCACTATTTGATTATTTTAGCTGAAACCTTGATGCCTTTCTATGCAACAAGTATCCGCTGTGGAATTTCAAATCTACAGTTATACTGGTGGCGGAAATTATTTGAAATTTTCTGACAGAAGTTACGTTACTTCTACCTTCTTCAACAGGCAGTAACTGTGACACTCACTGGTACTAGTTTTTTCTTTTCATTTATTTTTCTGGAACAAAAGGTGTACCAATCAACATCACCTAGAAATGTATACTGCCTAACGAAGTTAACTATTCGCTACATACAATGGATGCCCACAGTATTATAAGTACTAAATAAAAAATTGTTATGTACTGACAAAACACACAGAGGATCTATATCCCTGTTAGATCAGGTACCTCTCTTGATCTGTGTTCTTTCTTTACGCAAAGTTCCGCAGAATAGTGAAAATCTATCCTATAAATTGTGCAGGTGATTAGGCAACAGCAATATGCTTGTCAAAGCAACATCAGTAACACCACCAGTACTACTTGATGAAAATAATGGAAAATGATAACATGCCAGCATCTGTAGATGACGCTACCACTGGGAGCAGGATTAGGATAGTTCATCATTGTTGTCTTCATCGTTGCTACACTCAACGAAGAAGATAGTGGGAACTTCGCCAGCAGAATACGAAATTATCGAATTGCCAAAAAGTTGACATGGCAGTACTTGTGTACATGGGACCTTTGCGAAGCCAGCTGTAACGGATCTTAAAGCCTCTAGTATGAAGAACAACGTTCAGATTCACACCACATATAGCATGAAGCTCGTATTCAGGCTCCTATGTACAAAACAGCAAATAAACAGAGCAAATCAGTGAGTGGCAGTACATAGTGATGCTGTTATTACCAGTTTTACTTAAGACAAAAAAAAATTAAGGAACCAACCGCTTTTAGCAGCGCATATTTCTTCAATGCTGCATTAACCTTTCTGTAACTTTTAAAAAGAAAAATATAGAAGCACATCTCGTAGTACTTTCATCATCCTGAAGGTCTTCCTTCATGCTTGACAGCATCTGGGAGGCCCTCTTGGAAAGTGCCGGAACCGGCTGAAGGGAAAATCTATATGATGTTTCTCAGCCGAAATCGAAATTTAGAAAGAAAAGAAAAGAATTTTCTTCTCTTTTTATTAACATTAAGAAAAAAGAATATAACTAAAATGGAATTGGCAATATAATTTTTATGGGCTTTTGAAAGAAAAAGGAAGGATTTTTTTTTTTGCAATAGGGAGAGATGGCTGAGTGGACTAAAGCGGCGGATTGCTAATCCGTTGTACAATTTTTTTTTGTACCAATACATGCATGCAGAAGATTCAGATGACAAGAATCGGGAGAGGAGCTCAACATCTCCAGAGGAGAGTGCCAGCAGCAAGGACTGCTCGGTGCGCAACACCGTAGGCAGGGTTGAAACAGCGAACTCCACCTGTGCACCAGGATTAGGGTGTCATCCTGCTTTAGCTGCAGCCTCATAGGCCTTACGACGATCGTTAGCGAGAGTTTGGCCTTTTTGCTGTACCATTTTAACTGACTGCTCAAGGTTAGCATTTGGTAAGAACAGGGTACCAGATGGCATCAAGGTCAGACATAGTGTCCAAGAGGGTGCGGAGCACAGGCGGATCCACCTCTCAGGCATGGTGATGGCTACTGCCTACTGGCTAGGCTCTCTAGCAATGAGTCATGAAAGTGCAGTGCAGCTCCAACGTCGCAGATGCCATGAATACGGAGTTTTATTTTCTGTCAAACCTGATGTCCAAGGGGCCGTAGCAATGTCCGCCCTGCCATGAGGACACCACGGTGGTAGCGCCGGCGCAAGCTGTCCCTTGGCAAGCGGGCGAGTGCCGCGATGTAGAACCCGTAGATCCTGTCCAGAAGGATGCTCCTCAAACATCTTGTGCTTACAGCACGAGGCAGCTTCCCCACCATCCTCCTCTTCCTAGCGCCGCCGCCGCCGCCTCCTCCTCGGCTGACGGGCGGCGGTACGAGACTGTGTTGGCCACAATGCTGGACACAGTGTCCATGAAGCCGAAGCAGAGGCCCACCTTGAGGAGTCGGGGTACACGGTGTCCAACTACGGCTGCCAATGGGCCAAGGCCCAGTCCGAACCCACCCCAACCCCATGCGTTTAGAGCCTGGCCCAAATCCTCATCCAGCCCATTGCTTAATATCTTTTTCCAATCCGGTCCAACCCATCAAGCAATAAAGTCCTGAACCAACCTTGGCCCATTTTAAATCCTTGGGCTGGCCCTGTGGATTGTAGAACCGGCTGAGTAAGGATACACTGCAAATCGTAGCATTGTTTGAGAGCTTACTTCCACTACATATGAGCAGCCTTCAAGAAGTGATTGTCTGAGTAAGAATTCATGAAGGGCTCTAAAATTCATCCACAAACCAACAAGAAATTACTCAGTCTGCTACGTTTACAGATCATGGATCTGCACAACATCTTGTAACAACAAAGCACATAAATCCTATATAGAAGGTAACATTGATGCCTCAAAAAGTGAAGAAAACTGAAGTGATTAATACATCATCAGCATATCCAAGGAGAAAAACAGTGATCATCAGACCACCCAGAAACATAGAACCAAAGATTCAGCATTTTTCAGCATTACAGCGAAGGGTGAACTAGAGTAATAGTAAACCAAGCAAATTCATAATGTTCACAGCCATTTATAATGTTCATAATGTTCACAGCCATTTATAGCTCACAGAACGATGGAAGCAAAATTACTTGTACCAGAGTCATAATAGTTGTCATAGATAGATACATGCCCATTGCCAAGGAGTACTTGAGAGAGCAACTTTGAGCATCTAAGCTTGACATAAGCATATACTAACATAGCTACTGGCGAACTAGAGGTGCCACGACATAAGCGCTTCTTGATATCCAGAATATTTATTCCTGAAACAACATAAAAAAAATAATTAGATAAGTGAAATTGAATTGTCACAAAGAGCACATTTCCACAACAGCAGATGCTTACCCTTTGTCCCTATGTACAGGCACCAATTGCTAGTTGCTACACCACAAATCCTCGGTAGAAACAAGGGACATGGGCATGTCATCAAGCTCAAAGGTCCGAGTTGTTGACCACATCCCGAGATCCATCACATTTCGAATGCAGTGTGTGCCAATCCACAAGAGGGGTAAAAAAAGAATCAAAGAACATGGTGAACCTAACAAGAAATTAAAGTTTGTGCAAAACAACAAAAGAAGAACCAAGTCCCCAATCCAATCTAACACAAGCTGCATTCTCGAGGGTACCCAACGAGTGACGAGTGACAACGAGTGATATATATTATCGGAGCGCTGAAAAAAATTAGTATATCTCAAGCGGCCAGACATCATGGACGACTCACTCATCTCTCACAATCAACGACAAGCTTTGGATTGATTCATTTGGGGTCTGAGAGGAACTGACCTTGTTATCTATCGCAAAAAGCTGTTGCTTTTTGTAATCGATCCGGTCTTCATTTTCGATCACTTCTTGTCTTGATCTGGTTCCCATTTTTGCTTCTTGGTCTCAAATTTCAATTAATTCCTAACAACAATGCAAAGTATGGAAGCATTCATGACTATATGATATGCAATTTTAATTAGACTACAAACAATACCTTGAAATGTCCTCTTGCAACTCACAAGCACAATGTCCCTCCATTGTTTCTCCTGCATATTGAATCAAAAGAAAATAGTTCATATTATTGGAAGGTACAAGTAGTGCTTAAGCTAGAAGTAATTTACCTTCGTCATCATCATTAAATCCAATAAGCCAATCTTTCTTTGCAGATTAGAGCCTCAAGGCTTTTAGGGGACAATGAAGTCCTATTTTTACCAATAATTACGCGGCTGACCTTTGAACGCGGATTCAGAGGATACCTACTAACAGGAATTGCTAGAAAATCTCTAGCCATCAAAGACAAGATTGGGTAAACTTCCGTGTTTCTCTTCCACCAACCCAAAACATCAAAATTCTCATCACAGTTTAGGAGGACCCTGGGATCTTCTAAATATGCATCAAATTCAGATCGTTGTGCACGTGCTTCTAGATTTTGTGAAGTGAACTGAGCGAAAGGCAAATTCTATCCGCCGCTTACCAAAAATGCACCTCCTGCAGAACTAGGGCAAGAACTAGGCTCACTGGCAACCATATGTTCATCAGATTGTACAAATGTAGGCAAGGCTTGGCTCCTCACATTTTTCTCATACTCTGAATAATACTTATCTACAGAAGTACGTAGTTTTCTCATCTTTTCCTCAACATTTTGTTCAGTGGTATGAAAATAGAACCTAAGAAAGTCAAATTTCTGCGAAGGGTCCAATACGGCTGCTATGATAAGCACAACATTTGGCTCAGACCAATACTTCTCAAATTTGACATACATAACACGGGCCATCTCATTTAGAAGCTCATCGTGATTCCACCTTTCATCAAGTAAAACATCCCGAATCATCAACACCAATTTCAAAAATAGGTGTGCTGTGGGTGCAATCTCCGCACTAATAAAAAACTTGGCAATTAGTGCACGACACACTTGAGGGTCAAAGGGAGACTGGTCCCCATCCATGGCCTGTCTCTTGCAATTCACGAGAAATCTCTCCCTATCTTCATTTGGAATATCACGACAATGAAATCCTATATGCCTATTAAGATGATTAGTGTCTTTCCCAGGTTCACAAGACAATTTCATCTTACAATACTTACAGACTGCCTTTTCTTTCCCATCTATAATTTCTGATTCAACATATTCCCAAACTTTAGCCCTTTTCTTTGATGTGCGACTTGGCGGATCAGCCAAATGAAGATCACGACTATCCACTGAATTTTCTGACATGGATGCAATCCTCTCCATTATAAAAAAATTACCTACGGATCATTTCCCAGATCTCTACAGGCTGATGTTGGCAAAAACAAATATAAAAGAAGTCAAGAATATAATCTTAAAGTGAAGCTGGTTATGGTCTGCAGCACATTGTTTATAATTGACAATTGAGTTATCCAAGTCTTATACTCTTAGATAGAGGTCCATATATTTTCATGCATGAAGCACAGGCTAATGCAATAGCTGGAAGCATCTAACCTACAGAAAATAATCTAAGGTATGGAATAGGAATACCTTCTGATCCTGAAATTAAACTCGCTTGTAAACTCGCTTGTAGGCTTGTAGCTTGTCGACAACTCAGAAGCATCTAACCTACAGATAACACAGCCCAAGAAATTAAACTCAAGAAATTAAATTCAGAAGCATCTAACCTACAGATAAACTCAAGAAATTAAATTCAGAAGCATCTAACCTACAGATAACACAGCCCAAGAAATTAAACTCGCTTGTAGATTGTCGACAACTAAATTTCTAATCGGGACTAAATTTACCAACAGAGTTAATATCCAATAACAGAAATCAAGAACCGATTGAACACAAACAGTTGAAGAAAGCATCAGGAGGGGAACCCACATACCTGGAACCATGTCGCGGCGGCGGCGAGCGCAGATGAGAGGCGGGACCTTTTTGAGGACTCGCACGTGTGGAGGGACTGGAAGTCACCGGCGGGGAGCTTGCGTGTGATCCAGCCGATGTCGAGATAGACGAAGCGCTAGGCGGGGCAGGTCGACCTTGATCTTGGGCGGCGGGGACTCGGACCGGAGAGGTCGAGAGGAGCCGAGCGGAGGATTCCGTGACTCGAGATCTTGTCCAACGGCAGCCGACCGAGCGCCACCTCGTAGAAACCGTGGATGAGGTCATGCAGCAACGCCCGACCACGGGCGACGCGGTCCAGGCCGTCGTATACCTTGCCCGAAGGCTTCGGGCCAGTGCCGCCGCTCCGGTGACGTTTCCCGGCCATGGTCGGGACGACGAAACTGTTGAAAAATTAGGCAGTTTCAGGATTAAGTTTCGAATATAGATTATGAACAGTATTATAGAAGCTAGTATGTATCTTTCTAACACACTAGACAGTACGAACATCACGATCATCTTGATAGACATAATTAACCACGAAATTAGAACAGATCAAACGTACTGAGCAGAAGAAGATGCAGACGACGTAGCTGGTGCAGTTGCGGTGTTGACGTTGATGATGGCACGTCGCAGGGGCCGCTGGCGACGATGTCCAGCAACAGGAACAGAAAGACGAGCCGTGATGAAGATCTTGAGCAGTCGCGCGGAGCGCTTCCCAAAAACCTTATTCGCTCTCTCCCGGTTCAGGATCTCGAAGACGAAGGGTTCCGGAGACCTGCTCTCCCGATCGCAGATGCACGTCGGCGCTCGGGATGGAGAAGGCTACGACGGCGGCGCAGCAGCGACAGATGGCAAAACCCTAACTCAAGGTGTTCTATGTATTCTTCTACACTGGTGGCAGGGCGCAGTATATATAAGGATAGTTGTGACAGAACGTGACTCGAAGACGTGCCACGATCGAAATCTATTACGGAGTCCTTATCTCATACTGCAACCGCGACAATCCCGAGTAGCAAAAGAATAAACTGCAAAAGGAGGCTACATCTGCGCAACTCTTTGGACCGAATTTCAGCAGACCATTCACACAAGTGTCGCACGCCCGTGCCCGACCCGGCGAGGCGAGCGCGCGTGTATTTTTCCTCCCTCTCTCTCACATGGTTCTATCATGGTGGATCACACTGCACTATATAAACTAGTATTCACCACTTTAGGCTAGCAATGTGGTACTATTGTTAGTACACATGCCTCCTCATGAGGTGGACTTTTGAGATATTTTAGGAATTATTTGTCTCAATTAAATGAGTTTAGCCTAAATAATCCAACAGAAACTGTTGGGAGTGTCCCAGATCGAACGCAAGAGACACGGCCTGGTAGAAGTAGAACCGTAGAAGGAAATGCAACGGAGATTTTATTGTGCTAGGACTACGACACGTTCGAATCTCAGATGATAATCGGGCTGCTGATTTGCTAATCGCACCAAAATTTCAGCGAGTGGCACTCGCATGCAGTGTTTGCAAAATCGTCGAAAATCGACCGAATATCACGATAATCGGCCTAGTCAAGCCGGCTCAAGTTTTCAAACCAAACATTAAACCGGTTAAATTCAAACTCAAATTCAAAAATTAAAAAATTTACAAAAAAATATCCAAAATCTCCTTAAAATCAGTATTAATAAGGTTTTCACATCTAGTACGATTTTTTTTTGAAAATCCAAATTTTTAGACGTTTTTGAACTAAAACCAAATATAGAAAAAGCAAAAAGCAAAAAAAATAGTAGAGTACAGTGGAGAGGCCCAATAGCTCAGACCAGCTCATTAATGAAACCTAGCTCCTTTTAAGCCGGTTCTTGATGTTTCAGACACAATCATTGATTTCTCGTTAGCCCTCTCCACACTCCTGTCCAGCTCCCACAGCTTCCGGCCAGATCCGACCACCACCAACCAAGAAATCACTATCGATTGTCGAAAATCAAGCGGTAGCTGGCAATAATCGGTTCCACAGCACCAAAAATCAAAGAGCTCACGGGCACGGTGATTTTCGTCAGAACCTCTCGGTTGTCAGCTGAAATCGATCGATTTTTGATATTCTGATTACAGATTAGTATTTTCATTTTGAGAAAATTCCTTATTTGCCACTGAAAGTTAGCCGGATACCTAAAATGCCATCACAAAATTGTTCTTCCCTTCGTTGCTATCAAATCTCAACTTTCATCCTGTTTTTGCCATTCCCGTCAGTGGACCGTTATTTTGGCCGTTAACTTGTAACTAAAAAGACGATTCTGCTCATCTTCATCCTCATTTAAATATATAAAATTTGCTCAGAATTTTATGAAAATGTTTTTTGGAGACGATCTTAATGGAGTGCTAACATTTCTGTAAAAATTTCAAAGCATGATCAGCTCTGTGATTTTCTAGAAAAATGTTTTAGTGATTCTGTCTTAATGAAAGAATCTAAATTTTGATTTTTTTAGAAGTAGTAAATAAATTCAAAATTTTTAAAAACTTTTTAAGGGGTTCCTTGGATTATTTAGAACTTAAATAAAATATTTTTAGGCTTTTAAATGTTTTGAATTCAAAGCTTGAAAATAAGAACAACAACTAGGTTATTATAAAAGAACAGGAAAAATATTTTCAAGCTTTGAATTAAAAACATTTAAAAGCCTAAAAATGTTTTATTTAAGTTCTAAATAATCTAAGGAATCTCCCCAAAAGGTTTCATAAATTTTTGAATTTATTTAATGCTTCTGAAAAATCAAAATCAAAATTTTTTCATTAAGACAGTAAACACTAAAAGATTTTTCTAGAAAATCACAAAGCTGCTCATGCTCTCAAATTTTACAGAAATGTTAGTACTCCCTTAATATCATCTCCAAAATTTTTTATAAAATTCTAAGCACATTTGATAGATTTAAATGAGGATGAAGATGGGTAGAAATGTTTTTCGCATACAAGTTAACGGGAAAGTAACGATACACTAACGGGAGTGGCAAAAACGGGATGAAAGTTGAGATCTGATGGCAATGAAGGGAAGAGTAATTTTATGATGGCATTTTAGGGATCCGGTCAACTTTCAGTAGCAAATAAACAATTTTCTCTTTCATTTTCAATGGTTCTATGATTTCAATATACTTCAATGTAGTCTTGTCAGAGTTAGAGTTAAGTGTGATTGAGTGTTAGAGTTAGTGTGATGGTTAGGGTTAGGGTTGGTGTGTTTGAGTGTTAGGGTTAGAGTTAGTGTTAGTACGATTTGTACTTGCATTTGCATTAATGCATTAATTAGCAGTAGAAAAAAGTTTGTGTATTGTGATTACTTGTTTAAAGTAGTTCAGCAACTTTATTTGATAGTCCAAAATTTAAGTGTGATGTATATTCTAATTTATTCTATATCATAGACTAATAGGTAAGGATTAGGTCATAGGATACATTGAACCATACACAAGCTTTAACGGGAGGTTATCGTCATTATCAAAATGTCTGATATTTTGTAGGTATTAGTATATGTATATATACATTAAGTAAACTACATGCATGTTGATTTTTTATTATTTTGTATTAGCAAATGGCAGACTAGGGAGATGTTGTGTGGGAGCACGATGACAAGATGGGGACCGGATTTTGATGCAAGTAATGTCACAAGAGAAGAAAGAAGGCAGTGCAATCCGACTGAAGCACCACTTGGCAAGATGCGATACGAATGTCGTCAATTGCAGTCAAATTTCTAAGGAGGTTCACTAGTACTTTCAGCATGTAATGAATCCCCTTTTTGGTACAAAATACCAAGAATGATGATCTATGTGCATATAGTACTAGTCCATGATCAGTGGTTAGTATGCACATTTACAACGATTGATAACACATTCATACTCAATATTACATGTGATAACAATAATAGGTCTTACAAAGCTGAGTACATTGCAGCGGAAAGAACCAAAAATCTTGTAGTGTACCCATCCGACCCTTAGATAACTGACAAAATATAATCCTAGAAGATCGTATCATCGAAATTCCCGTATCTTACGATGAAACATATATCTTCAGATGCCTCATTTTCTTTTCTATCTAAAATAATAAATTAAGTAAGGTTGAGTACTTTCATACTTAGTAAGACTTAAGATATATTTGCAAAATACAGTAATGTAGACTATGTCAAAGAAGCCTTCTATGGTTAATTTGGATAAAGCGAAATTGAATTTGAAAATTAAGTAGTAATTTACAAATGAAATTTATAAAAGCAAGTTTGATTGGTATGAAAATATCAAGTATATAAAGTATAAAATAACAACTCACAGCCCTCCATAACATGAGCTTCAAATCGTCCATTGCCAACACATGGCATAAATCCAATTCTTGCCAACACATGGCACAACAGCTAAGACCAATACTTACCAACACATGGTATAGTATTGAATCAACTGTAGAGTAAGCTTTTCAATACATGTTTCCAAATCATCTATTTTTGAAAATAAGAAAACATCTAATTAGTGTCAGTTCACTAAGTCTCCCATAACCGCGAGCATGACTTTTTGAAAAGATTTACACTCTGTAGAAGTATACAACTTTATCCACAAGAAATGATCAACTCTTTGTGCAATTGATATTAGCATACTTCTATTGATGTGCCGCAGAGAGATTATGACATAACCATTACATTACCTAGATCTAACTTTACACTAGCCTGGTGATGACAAACTTTTACTATGGTAACAAAAAATATTTGTATACTATACGACAAATGGTTTCACATTCTATTGTCCTACTTCTTCCTATAGTAAGATGTATACCGTTGTATTGGTATGTAGAAATCCCTATGAGCAAACCTGCCCGAAATGCTTGTGCTACTCCAGTTTTTCAATGTGCAAAGTTAGTTCTAAGTAACTTAGCAGGTTAAGGCTGTCCCATATTAGCACTTGAGGTTTATACTGATATCCCTTGGACCATACAACACTACGTTCGGTTCTTATTCTGACATGGGCAATAATCTTCTCCTATACTACGTGTAAGTCACATGCATATCCAGTTATTGCTAATAACCGCTCGTATCAAAACCATAGTTTTATTTCCATTTTTACCAAAATATCAGCAACCTTTAATATCATATCCAACCTTTTTAATCGTATCCAACCTTTTAAAATATAAAGAGTAACATGTTCTTTTTCTAAAGCATAGCTAAGTATGATCATTATGTAATCGCTTATACCTAACTTGATATTATGAATTATCTAACGTTATTCTAAGGTTATCAAGGTTCACAATTCAAATTTATTAAGGAAATTCCGTGAGATAACAGGAATATCGACCAATACCATAATGTAGCGAATTTACAAAAAATACGTGTATGCATAAATAAATTTAACAAAACAAAAGAAAAATGAAAACACTAGGATCAATATAATCAAAAAGGGTGCTTGCCTTGTTGATTATTGTCTTCGATGGAGTTGAAGTCGTAGTTGGCATCGTTGATGACGATTCTCAAAATGTCAGAGTCTACACGTCGTTCGCTGAGAAATAAAGCAAATAGCAAGTTCGATAAGAGCAAAAAAGTCAGATAACACCAAATTCAAATATGAGTTAAAATAGAAGTCCTCAATTTTTAAACTTGTTTGTTTACATAATGAACTCTTAAGTTCATGCTATAATATAGATTTTTAGTAGGATCCAAGTTCAATTTCGTCCGAATTCCATTACCTGAATAGCATTAGAGGGTCCTGACATCTGAAAAACATTGAAGCTGGTCTCACTGGTTTTAACATTTTAATTAAAAATTAACCAAACTGTTAGGTTCATTTTAGTGAAGCTTCTGATTTTTTTAAAGTAGAGATTTGATCAAATCATTCAAAGATCTTCCTTCTCTGCCTTTTTATATTTTTTTGACTAAATGTTCGGTTAATCACATGACCAAATGGCTCTGCTATGTCATTATTTTATCAAGCATCATTTTAATTTGCAGAATATTTTATGAGGGCTTCCAAGGGGCATACATACAAACAGGCATGTCTAGAACAGAAATAATTTGGGCTAACCCAAACTTCATTTAAGGTCTTTGATATGTAAGGGTTAAACTAATCATGGTTACTTGAGTTAAACCCCTGACATTGGAATTTAAGTTGAAATGGCCAAGCCTTTACATTTCTGTCTTTGGACTTGCATCAGACAATGATCTTGGTTCAGCTATAGTGGTCCCACTTGTCATTTGGGTCATGGAATGATAATTGAAATCAATTAGCATTGGTTGCCATTGAGTTTGGGCCCACTAGTCAGGGAGAAACAGAGCACAAAACAAAGGAATGCATAGGAGGGGAGGCGCCATGGCAGGAGCTCTGGGAGCTTCGGCCGGCGACCAGGGTAAGCCCAAGAAGCTAAGGCAAGCACCAAAACAGAATCCCGAGGTCACATTGAGTCTGTAGGTGGTCTCGACCGAGGTGGAGGTAGCCCGTGGTGGCGGCGCAACAGCTACAAGCGGTGGCGCAATAGGGAGCTCGGTGGTGGAACACTACGGCGGAGGATTTATTCAATTGATGGGTGTTTTGTTCGGAGGCTAGTGGTGATGCTCTAGGAAAATTTAATCTAAGTATGGTGCTTTGGAGAGGGAGTTTAGCTGCGGTTGGAAATTGCGGCCATGGCAAAATTGAAGTGGCTTGGGTGGTGTTTGGACAGTGGGGAGGTAGGGAATGGTGTGGAGGGAGCTCGGGAGCGATTGGTAGCTTTATGGGCGAGGAAGAGGCTGTAAGGCAATGTGATACTCTCTTATTTAAGCATCTATGTACAAGATTATATAGACACACATGTGCAGGCTGCACGGCACCTAATACACCTACTACTAATGGCTCACATGCACCCAATTAACACAAGATAACGGTCACACTAATGCACCAAATTTATTCATCTGAGCTCACTCACAGAAGCGTCGGTTCATCGTCAGCATCGGTGAAATTAAACTCCCCTGCTTCTTCTTCCTAGGCTTGGTACATTCTGATTTGAAATGTCCCAACTCATTGCAGTTGAAACACCTCACCTTTGTTTTGTCGAACTTCTTCCTGCCATCCTTGTTCTTCTGCCGAGCCTCCCACTCGGCCGCAGTGAGCAAGAGTTGGCTATCACCAGTTTCGCTAGCCTGAGTGTGGCGCCGAGAACGCTCGTCGAAGGCCTTTAGCCTCCCAAGTGCCTCCTCAAACGGCATCGTCTCAACATTACAGAACTACTCGATCCCCACAACAACAGGGTAGAGCCGATCTGGGACAGTGTCGAGGAGCCTCTTGACCATAGCGGCATCGTCGAGTGTCGCGCCGAGGTTGGCATACCTCGCTGCCATGCCACTGATTTTTCCAGCGTAGTCGTCTAACACCTCGCCATCCTTCATGCGGAGAGCATCGAACTCTCCCTTCAAGGTTGCCAGGCAGTGTCGAGGAGCTTCTTGACCATAACGGCATCATCGAGTGTCGCGCCGAGGTTGGCATACCTTGCTGCCATGCCACTGATTTTTCCAGCGTAGTCATCCAACACCTCGCCATCCTTCATGCGGAGAGCATCGAACTCTCCCTTCAAGGTTGCCAGGCGCGCCGCCTTGACACGATCCGCCCCGATAAATCTTGTCTTGAGGCTGTCCCAAACCTCTTTCGATGTTTTCTTCTGTGAAACCTGCAAGAGGATGTCTTCCGGCAGTGCTTAGAGAAGTTGCGCCCTCGTCGTCTTGTCCTTCCGTGCGCCCACGGCCGTGCCTTCTGCTGGGTTCACACCTCCCAAAGGCCCCGGAATTAAGGCTTTGGTTGCGGCGATGCACATGGCCGGAGGGAGCAATTGGCGCTGGGTTTTGCGGGTCCCAGGACATGGCGTGGTAGTGCATTAATTGCTAACGTTGGTGCCATAAATTTTTTGCTAGCAATTCGTGGCTTGATTTTGCTTGCTATGACCAAAAAACAGAGGAAGCATGCTGCTGGCTCGAGCTTGTCTCAAGGAAGAAGAAGGCTCTGTCAAGTGGGCCCAAGTTGCAAGTGGTTCAACGCATTTCCTCGTCTAGACAGTCAGGGAAAACTTATTGATTGAGCTATCTAAGTTGGTCACAAATTTTTGAAACATTTTCTAGATGAACCCTGAAAAATTATTATCATAATATAAAAATTTTAGACCGAGATCATGTTTCTATTATTTTTAAAAAATCTAACAATACAAATTTCTCATTTTCTTCTTTTTAGTTCTTAATTTATTTGAGGATTGAAACACTGTCAAAAGATTTTCAAAATTTTTTGGATCTTTATTATGTTTAAATTACTCTACTTTAAAATTTTTATATTAATATATTTTATATTTATTTTATAATAATTCTGACATTGAAATCTTTAAATTTCTAGATTTTCAGTTTTGGAATTTTTAAAGGCATCAAATGTGATTACTTAATTTTAGTATTTTTAATGAGGATTATATAATACCATAGAGTATAATATAAAAATTTTAGGATAAAATAATGTCCGTACTATTTCAATTAATTTTAATCCCTAATCCATAATAAATGCATTCTACAACCTTGAGATTTTGCAAGTGGTTTCTAATGATGGCATTATATTTAAATATAATTTTTATAGATTTCTATCTCATAAAATTTTTAATTTCCACAATTTATAATTCAAGAATCGTATGTTGAAATTGCTTTTCTTTAAGGCCAAAAATCAAAAAAGTCGAGAAAATGCCAAAAAACTCAGACATAAACCACATTAGTCATGTGCCCATGCATTGCAATGAAAACTCAATTTGCGACAAAAAATTTATTTGCAAAGAGCACTAACAGTGGCAAAGATGGGTAATTAAGAACACTAATAGTGGCAAAGGTGGGTAATTAAAGAGCGGTGGCAAAGGTGGGTAATTTTGATAAAGTGATGCGGGAAGAAACTCTCACTTTATATAGTAAAGATTAGAAATTTAGAATTTTCATTATCATTTCTTTGTATTTTGAGAATGTTACATTGTGCGACCTAGACAAGACGGAGGATAATAAGAAGGGAATGAGGGATAAGAAGCTCATAAACAAAGCAGCAGCTAGCGATTCCCCATCGAGAAGAAGTGCATATTCAGAGTACACGAGTGATGCTAATGAGGAGAACCAACTACAGCATGCAACTGTTGCCTTTAGGGCGGAAGTAGAATTTATCTATCGGTTAGGTGGCAAGTATGAGCACAGTGGTGGTGGTGGCACCTCTATGGGGCTAGAGGAGGGGTTGCGGTGTGTAGATGGGGGGATTACAATCTTGGTATAGCCCGTGGCTTTGTGCAAACAAGGATTGACACTGGACACTAGACAGAGAAGGGGGGAAATACGAAACAGGTGATTAGCTCGACTTGGGCCAAAATTTTCTATACGGTTGGTATCGTGGAGAGGAAAGCAGACAATCCCTGCTTCGTTAGCGCCATCAAGAAAACTCAAAAATAGGGTAAGTGAGCTTTCAAATTTTCATCTAGTTGTACACCGATTAATAGCTCAAATTTTCATCCTATGTTTTATTTGCAAGCAAGGGTGTTTCATCTTTGACTGGGAGATACATAGATGGTAAATATTTAGATGACAACGAATCGAATATACAAGAGGAGAGGACCAAGTTCAAGCTACAATAGCCTACGTATGGTGTAACAATAATGTGCGATTGTTAATGTGCGATTCTTGGATTGGACCGACACGCATGAGCACCATTTTCTTCCACAAGTTCGTGGATGCAACGAGCTTAACTCAAGATGCCTCGTACTTGTACAAGGTACTTGAGTTCATTGTTTCTCTTCTGAAATCTATTTGAAATACACATCATGTAATGGAAATTTGAATTTTGTTTGTTAATATAGGAAATTGCCTTAGTGATCGATGAGGTGGGTTCGTGTATGTAAGTTCAACCTTCATTAGTTATGGTTTTGGTGTTAATGACAAATCTAATATTGTGTTTATCCCCTAATGCGATATTGTTATTAATGACAAATCTTATATCGAGACTAACTTGTTTATTTAGAATATCTTTGATTAGTCTCATCGCATTGAAAAATGGATAACCCAAGGTATGTATGCGTATTCATCTTAGCATTAATTGCATACTTTGGATTCAAGTTAAAGTATGAACATTCCCATTGAAATAACCACAAAATGTACATCATGTTTCCCAATCCATATATTACATGGATGCACATATTTAGGGGGAGTTCACACTCTAACTTGAAGAGTCAATTTAAATGATAATTTAAATTGAGTTATTTGTCTTGTTAATCGTTAAAGAACACTTCATCATGTGTTGATGGTGTTTTGTGATTAATTGAGGACAAATGGATAGTTCTTAAGTATAATTAAGCATGTGTTGCATTATTATACTTAAGACATATTTACAATCATTTTAATTGATTTAGGTTGTGCTCAATTGATCTAAAGGCATCCATTATGTGTTAATGGAGTGCAAGAGATAATTGAGACAACCACGCATCTTGGACTAATAAGTTTCATGAGTTATGTTTGAGTTAGGTCCAAAGATGAATGAGATGATGAAAACGGGACAAGAACGGCATCATGAGTTGATGGACGTCAAGAGTGGATCCCGAAGAGGAGTCGAGTGATATCCCGGTGGAGCAAATAAGCGATGATCATAAAGACCCCAAAGGGGATTGCTTGCGCGCGGCGGCGAAGGTATAATTAGATAGGCTAAGGACTTTATAGTCTTTGAGTCTAAGGTTTTTAGCTATTAAGAGGGTCGTTCCTAGCTTGAGCTTCATCATATGTTGGTGATCTCATTCGCGTTCACTCGAGCTCAAACCATTTGGATTTGGTTTTTGCATGAGGGTTAACCATTTGGCATGTGTTGCGAATAGGTTAAACTTATGCTTGTTTGTATTTGGTTTTTCGCATTATGCTTTGATTTGCATGTGTTGCAAATAGGATAACCTAATGCGTTGGCTTTTGCGTGAAGTTCATTTTTGCGTGTGTTGCATTAGTTGAAGCTTCATGTTTTGGTTCTAAAACAATCTTTCTAAAACCGTGTGGTTGCTTGGAACTAAGTTTTGCATGTGTTGCAAAAGGAGAGAGCTCAAGCATGATTTGGTGTTTATGTGTTTGTATGGAGCTAGAGGCTCGCATGTGTTCTTGAGTAAAGAGCTCATCTGATTGAAATGGTTTTGGTTTGAAGTTTGGTTTCGTGTTGCATTGAACTAGAGAATTGCATGTGTTGCAATTAGAGAGTTCATGCATCTTGATCTGATGTTGCTTGGAGCTAGACTTTTGCATGTGTTGCAAAGAGTAGTGCTCAAGCATGAAATATGTTTATTGCGTTATTTGCAAGTTCACAGCGAATAAACCGAGGTTTATGAGTCCGAATTCCAAGAGCATGTGAGTGGGGCTTGCAACGGGTGTTGGCAAGTTGACCGGTCTTGTGTTGACCTTCACATGGCTAGGGGATTAATCTCATAAAACTTCGAGTTTGAAACCTTTCAAATACATCTCAATGGTTATGCTCAAGAATGGTTTTCAACCTTTCAAAACTTCATGAGCTAAGTTGGTGCAAATGTGTTTTGATGTTATGAATGTGTTGCAAATAGTTCTTGAGTTGGCGGAATCGTTTTCAAAATTTGGTTGGAATTCTTTGAGCATGAGCTAATTTGGTGCATATCTCAAGGAGTGGTCTTGGACGGGCCGAGCCCGTCGGACCGGCAAGGTGCAACCGCCCTCTGGCCGTGTGTTTTTCCAAGAGACGGTGTGTGCTGCGGTGGTGCGGCGGTTGGACCGCCAGAGGGTCGGACCGGGCATGCATGCGGTGCGACCGCCGTTCCGCTTGATTTTTCAGAGAAAGGTTTTGTTTTGCGTGCGTATGGGGTATCGACCGCTCGGCTTATGATATGACCGCCCGGCGGTCCGACCACCGAGCGCGCGCGTGTTTTCCAGAGGAGCTTTTTCGGTGTTTTGCTGATTTTGCTCGGCGGTAGGACGGCCGGGTCCGGTGACCGGACCGGCGGTTGATCGGATACTGCAACGGTCGAAATCCGACCGTTACCACGTGAGGTCGGTTGGACCATAAATTTGCTGATTTCGCCCATTTTGCCCCCAAACGGCTAGTTTTCTTGTGGGGGGCTATAAATACCCCCTTGGGGGGCTTGGGCAGGTTTTTTGTTGCTGTGTTTGAGGTTTTGGGTGAGGTGTTGCATGTGTTGCACACTCCCATTTGATTCTTGAGCTAAGAGTGAGACTAATTGCATTTGTTGCAATTAGGAAGTGGTTTGGGGTACCTCTTGTGCATGTGTTGCACTTGAGGAGGCCTTGTGCATGTGTTGCACTTGGTGATCACCGAGGAGCGCATTTGTTCTACCCGGTGAGGTTCAAGCGAAGGAGCGGCTTATTACTCTTGGAGGTTGCCGACTCCTAGACGGCGTAGGCGTCGTGCGCGGGAGCTCTCGAGGTGTGAGAAGCCTCGGCAAGTTTGTGAAGGTTCGGGTTGAGCCTACGCGCAAGCGTGAAAAACCACGACTAGTGGAAAGAGGCGGGTGCTCGAGCGGGAGCCGGTCCAAGTGTGGGCTAGCCTCAACGTGGATTAGAGGAGACCAGCAAGTCTCCGAACACCACGGAAAAACATCGGTTGTCCCTTGTCTCTTTACTTTCAAGTATTTACCTTTTACATATTATCAATCGCTTGAATGTATTAGAATTGCTTAGTATTAATTGATTGATCAATTTAGCAATTCTTGTGTAGAGACACAATTTAGATAGTGCTCATAGTGAGCCTAGTTGATTTAGGCCTTAATTGTCAAAACCGAGTTTATCGCTTCCGCATTATAATTGTGTAGGTTTTGACATAGGGGTTGATTAGAGCGAATTGATTAGTGAGCGATCGAATTTCGTAAATCGCCTATTCACCCCCCCCTCTAGGCGCATCCTCGATCCTACAGTGTAATATTTTGTAGATTGTCACGATTGCACATAAGAAGGCATGCAGGCTCATTGCACAAGAGCACCACAGTATCGTGCGGCAGTTTTGTGTGGCCCACATGATTAATTTAATACTAAACCATATTGGAGAGTTCCCTAACCATGCCTCTATTATTGAGAGTATAAGAAAAATCTCTCAATGGTTGTACAACCATTCAAAGCTTCACGCTATGATGAAGAAGCATATCGAGGGTGAGTTGGTCAAATGAAATACTACCTACTTGGGACAAACTACATGTTTTTAGACAGTTTCCTTTATTGCAAGGATGAATTCTTGCAATGGATGGCCTCGGAGAAATTTCTATCCTTGCACTTTTTAAACCGCGGAGGGGAGGTTCGTGTACTCCTACCTTTCGAGCTTAGACTGGTAGGACAACCTTTGATCAGTTGTTAACTCTGTGAAACCATTACACGGCTTCTTGGATGCCTATGTTGAGTGAGGTGCTACTATGATATAATATAATACGACATGAATATGACAGCTTGTTCCATGACTCTCCAATTACATTCAAGAAATACATAAATGTCATGAATGCAAGAACGGGTGACCTAACTCGAGATACTTACATGAATGCTGATAATATATTCTTCTCTTGAACATAATATCTTGTTCTTACACATATGTTACATACTTGCATTGACATGTTTCTATGAACTTCGTGTTGTTGCCACCTTGAACCCTCAGATGTACTACGCGTACGGCACGACTAACACCTTTTTACCAAATCTCCGGAATGCTTTTAAAGCACTTACTGATGTACTGATAGCATCGTTCAAACTCTTCACTAGATCGATATGTACAAAAGGAGGGTTGGAACGTTCGCAACTGCTTTAGCTGAGCGGATGGCACATGATCCCAAAACAACACTTAGTATTTTTCTTATGTCGTCTTAAATGTAATGGCACTCGTATTTTCACCTCCTGCTTACTGTTCTCGTCATTAACTTGGAGCACATTGGTGAGGTGTGTTCGGTTCGAACACACTCGTACTCTAGAAGGTTGCTCAGCGGATCGTTTCATATTGCACTTCTTCTAGCAGATGCGAGCGTAATTGGAGCACATTCACGTTCATCCACACTAAAATTCGCAACTACTTGTTCTACAAGAAGCTCCATTAGTTGGTATATGTTAACTACAATCTGCGGCTCAGGATTCAAGCTGAAGAAAGTCAAAGGTCCACAACTAAAGACGATTCATTCCAATGTCTCATGGAGCTTACACTTTGCGACGTTGAAAATCCAATCCGACAGTGGATAGAGAAAGAGATGTCCAATACTGACCTTTTATTTGATAAGGAGGGTACATAGAGTAACACCCCCTCCCATCACACTTTATGACAGACCCGGTTGAACCTGCTGCGTTGTGAAAGAATACTGGGGCTGCAAGCATCTCCGAATAGGCATACAAAATAGTGAGTGACAGTCACATGGGAAAAGGGAATCACCAAGCAGTGGTGACTAGAGAGTAAGCAAAAAGAAGAGCTCCCTCTAAAGAAAAGGGAAAACTTCAAATAGAGGAGAAACATTACATAAGGTGTGATGACTTAACTAATAGTACTACCGGGGACCATTGGAGCCCGCCATAGCAAGAGTCCAAAGATAGTAGCTCCAAGATAGGCAACGAGTCCAATGACGGTGCCTTCATCCCTCTCACTTTCCACTTAGAAAGACATCATCCTATAGAATTTATAGGGGTGTCCCAATACACTCATACCACGAAAGACAAAAACTATGGCACTTCATAATCACAGAAGACGACTACTGTAGGGAAGGGACCATCGACATAGCTATGATGCACCAGGATAGCTCTAGCTCGTACAACATCATCGAGACGCAAAATAGTTATAGCTCATATGGCCAATACGACTATGTCAACCCGGATGCTCGTACACAACCTCCCTCCCACCCAATGGGTCCATGAGTGGCAAGACTCAATTTTATACCATGTGTAAGTTCATCCTTCATTAGTTATGGTTTTGGTGTTAATGACAAATCTAATATTGAGATTATCCATTAATGTGATTTTGTTATTAATGACAAATCTTATATCGAGACTAACTTGTTTATTTAGAATATCTTTAATTAGTCTCATCGCATTGAAAAATGGAAAACCCAAGGTATGGTTGCATATTCATTCTAGTATTAGTTGCATACTTCGGAGTCAAGTTAAAATATGAATATCCCCATTATATTAACCACAAAATGTGCATCGTGTTTCCCAATCCATATATTACATGGATGCACACACTTAAGGGGAGTTTATAGTTTAACTTGAAAGTCTCTTTGTATTGATCTAATTCCTATTGACACATATAAGGATCAAGACAAAGAAACTAAATACTTGAGTATATATATTTAAATTGCCTAAGTTATAAGTATACTCATGGTAATATAGGATATACTCCAATATAATCAAATTGAATATGTGCATATTATGTCCAAGTCAATTATATATATGCACATATATATGTGGAGTTTATTCTATAGTTGATGACTTAGAATAATGATCATTTCCATATAGCCTACACAATTATGGATCATTACTCTTCATCAACATGAGTATATGAAAACTTGTGTAGTTAATATATACTCATATCAATTTAAATGATAATTTAAATTGAGTTCATTTGTCGTGTTAATCATTAAAGAACATTTCATCATGTGTTGATGGTGTTCCGTAATCAATTGAGGACAAATGAATAGTTCTTAAGTATAATGAAGCATGTGTTGCATTATTGTACTTAAGACACATTTAATCATTCAAATTGATTTAGGTTGTGCTCAATTGATCTAAAGGCATCCATTATGTGTTAATGGAGTGCAAGAGATAATTGAGACAACCATGCATCTTGGACTAACTATTTTATGAGTTGTGATTGAGTTAGGTCCAAAGATGATGGAAATGATTGAGAACGGGACAAGGACGGCATCATAAGGTGATGGACGTAAAGAGAAGATCCCGAAGTCAAAGAAGAGGAGTCGAGTGATGATCCCGGGGGAGTATCAAAGTAAAGATCATAAAGACCCCAAAGGGGATTGCTTGCGCGCGGCGATGAAGGTATAATTAGATAGGCTAAGGACTTTGTAGTCTTTGAGTCTAAGGTTTTTATCGCCGTGCTATTAAGAGGGGCTGCTTCCTAGCTTGAGCTTCATCATGTGTTGGTGATCTCAATCCGTGTTCACTCAGGCTCAAACCTTTTGGATTTGGTTTTTACATAAGGGTTAACCATTTGGCATGTGTTGCGAATGGGTTAAGCTTATGCTTGGTTGTTGTTGGTTTATGCTCTGATTTGCATATGTTGCAAAGAGGAAGAGCATATGCATTTGGTTTTCGATAATGCTTTGATTTGTTTGTGTTGCAAATAGGATAAGCAATATCGTTGGCTTTTATGTGAAGTTCACTTTTGCATGTGTTGCAAATGTTGAAGCCTCATGTTTTGTTTTCATTTACAAAACAATCTTTCTAAAACATGTGTGGTTTTGCATGGGGCTAAGTTTTGCATGTGTTGCAAAAGGTGAGAGCTCATGCATTGTGTTTTAGCTTGTGACTGGATCGTGTGTTGATTATCACAAAGGCTAAGTAAAGTTTATGGTTTGTGTTTGCAAAATGTGTTTTTGCATAATGATTGTTTTGTTATTTGCAAAAGTGGTTTGCAAATAAGCTAGAGGTTATGGGTTTCAATCCTAGAGTATGTGTTGGCATTTGCAAATATGTTTTGCAAAGTGTCGGGATCATGTGTTGATCCTTACATAGCTAGAGGATTGATCTTATAGCTTTTCGGGTTATTTGCAAATGTGTTTTGCAAAAGTTATTTTGATCATGAGTTGATCATCATGGCTCAATATTTGATGTTAGTGACTCTTTATAGCTTGTAGTCATGCCTTTGATCAAGTCTATGTGAGTATTTCGAGAAAATCAGATTTTAGACTTGAATGACTACATTAGAGTTTAGTTTTGGTGATATTTAAAAATATCTATGGTTGATTAAATCTTGAAAATGAATGGAGATTGTAGCCCTCGTGATAAGCTTCGCATAGAATCAAAAATCACCCAAATCGGAGTTCGGAGTAAAAAGTTATGAGCGTTTTAGTAACTGTTGCTGCGGTACTACCGCAAAAGCGGTACTACCGCCCTTGCGGTAGCTTTTTTGGCAGAGAAGGATCTTTTGAACTCCTAGGCCGGTACTACCGCCCGTAGGGGCCGGTAGTACCGCAAGTACTGTAGCAACGGCTAGTTTCAGCACTTTTAATGCCCGCTTTTACCCCCAACGGCTAGTTTTCTTTGTGAGGCTATAAAAGGAGGTCATGGGGGCATGTCTTTGGTTGATTGAGCATTTTGGGTGAGGTGGTTCATGTGTTGAAGCTCTCATTTGTGTATTGGCTCTTGTGTGAGTATTTGAGTGGTGGTTTGCATATGTTGCATTCCTCAAGTTGATTTTGAGCTAAGAGTGAGACTAATTGCATGTGTTGCAAATTAGAAGTGGATTGAGAGTCTCTTGTGCATGTGTTACACTTGAGGGAGGTCCTTGTGCATGTGTTGCACTTGGTGATCACCGGAGCGCATTCACAGTGCTCGGTGAAGTTCAGCGAAGGAGCGGCTTGTTTCTCTTGGAGGTTGCCGACTCTAGACGCAGAGGCGTCAGCGCGCGGAGCTCTCAAGGTGTGAGAAGCCCGGCGGAGTTTGTGAAGGTTCGGGTTGAGCCTACGCGAAAGCGTGAAAAACCACGACTAGTGGAAAGGAGGCGGGTGCTCGAGCGGGAGCCGGTCCAAGGGTTTGGGTTTGCCTCAACGTGGACTAGGGGAGACCGGCAAGTCTCCGAACACCACGGAAAAACATCAGTTGTCTCTTGTCTCATTTACATTCAAGCATTTACATTATTTGTTTATTTTAGCAATTCTAGTTTAGAGACATAATTTAGTTAGTGCACTAGTGAGCCTAGTTGATTTAGGCTTTAATTGTCAAAACCTAGTGTATCGCTTCCGCATTATCTTTGATTAGGTTTTGACATAGGGGTTGTTTAGAGCGAAATATTTAGTAAGCGATTAATTTTGTAAAACGCCTATTCACCCCCCCTCTATGCGCATCCTCGATCCTACACCATGTTGTATCAACAATAGAAAATGATTAGCATATAGATGGAGCAAAGCTGGCACGAATACAAGGTGGAGTTTTTAGCTACATGAGAATTAGTGATGATGTTCACAGAGGAGTACAACATGGCCAACCAAGTGTACACTTAACAATACTACCCGTAACCCCAAAGATAATGTTTCATTTGTATGTTTTTTCATTGCAACTCAAATTTTTACTAACATAGTGTTCATTTAGGTCCAACAAGACATATATGCGACAATGGAAGGATGATGAAGCTATGCTAAATTTGAACATTCATTTTCGGTGAGAAATATTGATCTCAAATGTCATATGCCATGGTATTGAAATGAATGTTATTGAAATGTGGACTTATTGAATTGAATTGTGAATGCTATAAAAATGAAATGTTATTTGTTGAGATATTATTACTAAATACCTACTTTACAAATTGAGACTGTTTAAATAAAGCAAAGGTCATGCTGAAATTTTTCCTTATTTTTTCATTTTTTCATAGTTGTGCTATTATTGCAAAATTTGTACTTTACAATTTGATATTGTCTTAAAATGTAGAAAAGGTCATATCGGAATTTTGTCGTATTTTTCCATTTTTATACATTTCTAACTTTTTTCTTATTTTATCCTTTTATCGGCTTTTTACAAAATTTCCACCATTTCTGTAACTTTTCCTATTTTTCCTTGATTTTTTAAATTTCTCATTGAGTTCCCGATTTTCCATCAAAACCGCTCGAAAATCGGTGAAAATCGATCAATTATCGATGATATCGAGCGATTTTCAATTTTTTTGCTCCAATTTGACGGTCGATTTCAAATCCATTTGACTTTCCAAACCATCTCGGTCTTCGATTTTCTACCCTAATTCGATATTGCAAACCCTGCTCGCATGTCCTAAGATGGGGGTAAACACTGTACGTGTTCCTAGAACGGGTGAAAGAACATTTTGATGTCGTTTGTTCATCAAACATGCGACACCGATGGGCGCATCGGAGGCTGGAGCAGCACACCATTGCATGATCCTATGTCACAATAATCTTTCGGCGCTCTATGGTTGAGGTGTGAGCACAATAAATTGCAACCCAATACCCTCTATGAGCTTTAGGTTCTCTTTATTTAGACTAAGGTTTTTTGCTTATATTTTATGGTTAGCTTTTGAGTTTAAATAACTTAAAAGTTATTGACTTTTATACGTGAAAGAGGTGTGTAGTTTTACCTTAACTTCAGTGGTATTAATATAAGACTAACCCTCGATAAACAAAAAACACACATCTCTCGATAACTTTTGATTTTTATTGTATAGAACCTTATGGCTTTTAAAAAGCAAGGTAAAAATCACCTATTTATTTAGACTTTAACTTTTTAGCTTTTAAGTTAGTAAAAAACTCTAAACAAACAAAGATAAGATTATTTACCTTTAGATTAGTTTTTGTTTTTATCCTAAATTAAAAATTACTCCACAAAAAAATCATCTATATAGTTTTAAATTAAAGAGGGCCTACAACGGTCCCAAGATCAAATTGGGGAGGGGCGGAGTACCCAAGCCCACGAACATCCCAAACGGGTCTAAACCCGCACGGCACATCCACATGCATACAACACAGGTGCAGTGCAGCCGATACGAATACAATGAGCTGGTGGCACCCGGCTGGCTCCGCGTACGCCGGTCGCCGTCGAACACACGGCGCTGGTCACCGTCCTGACTCCCGAGGGCTAGCTTTCGTGCGTGCCGGTGGAAATAGGCTGTTCATCACGGGGGGTCTACCACAAGGCCACCATCGAGGTAGACGAGATGGGCACCGTGGCCGCCGCCGCCACGGCCGCCATCGTCGTTCTGTGCTGAAGCGCACGGCTGCCGGTGGATTTCGTGGCAGAGCGGACGTTCTTGTTTGTCCTGTGCTTGTGGTGGATCCTCTTGCCGTGTGATGCCAACGGAAGAGAGAATTGAGCGTGTTTCATGCTTGTATATGGGAGCATCATAATACAACATTGAATTGTAAGTTTGTATGTGCTACATAATCGGATGATTGTTGATGTGTCATGTTAGTATCACACACACATAAATAAATAAATAAATAAATTGCAGCTCATGGAAGTATAGAACCACTGTTTTAGAAATTTCAACAGAAACTGTTCATACATGATTCACAAAATACAGTTTATGCAGGTAGCACCAATCATCACAAATAGTAAATATTTGGAATTTGTAAAGCATCAGCATAGGAGACAAGGTGAAAGCAATACAAGATAGAACATTATATCAGATGAAAACATTGGTTTTCTTCCTTTTCCCCTTCTCACCACCTCCTCAATGTATATAAAAGAAAGAATGTTACATATAAAAATCGTGCTACAGTTCAATGATACAGCAGCAGTTACACCTTTTTGAGTTTTTTTAACAAGGTTACATCCTTTTGAGTTGTTCATTAGTTCATAAAATTTTCTTTACAACAACTCTATGAATCTTGAAACGAGATCTCGTAGTGATACTGTGGGTGTACAACAACAAAAAGACGCCAAACGCTGGCAGGCAAAGGTAGCACCAACCAAAGATTTGTCAGATAGGATATGTTCACATCATCTGTTACTATCAAGGCTCATCCATCGTCTGCAATGGAGGTGGAGTCACATTAGGAGCTGAAGAGGTGCTGCTGTCTGTTCTCTCACGGATCTCCCTGTACTCTTGGCATATGGCACACAAGTGACAGAATAAGTGTGTCGTCAAGTCACCGCACGGTGCTTCCTGCAAAAGAAAAATATTTGGGACGAACTATTGCTCAAGGAAAGGAACAATACTATTAAAAACAGTAGAGCATCACAACAGACCCCAAAAAAAAAGTAATGTTGATGACGGGAGAAAACTGAAACTTCACACGGTCAAAGACCAAAAATGACTAGTTTCTAGAATCAGTTAATCAGACTTTCCTTCGTAGCAAACACCCATGCAATCAAAGTCTTCTATTGAATCAAATTTGCCAGATCTGCACCTACGTACAGACCATTGATCCAAATAGTTATCTTCCAGCTCTTGCTCTCACAAGTCTACTTCCAAACCATCCAGTTCCAAAGGCACTACAATCAGAACCTAAATCTCCTACGTTTTTATTGTATATTTGTGAATTGCGCATCTAGGACTTTTTGGTCCTCACCTGTATTGCTAAATCAAATTATACATGAGGCACCAAGGTGGGCAAAGAATGTCCTGTTTCAATCGATAATGAAGATTCAATTTTGTTGACTTGACAGCTTGCAACACAAACATAATTTTCTGTATGCTGCTGGCTAAACAAATGCACAATCTGATGAAGGCTATGTGAATGGAATGTCTAAGTAAAAATGTAAAATGAAGTTGACTCCTGCTAATCATCTATTAAACAGTTTTATTATCTATTTCAGAGCATACAGTGCTAGCAACAGTGGAAGATGTTGCATTGTGCAAGTCCTAACATGTGTCTGGCGGAATTAAAACTTAAAATAAAATTTAATGGTGCATAATTTATCTAGACATCCCAATAACCAAATCATGCAGTATGGAAATAACATGCATGCATTTCAGAATAGTTACGACTGAATGATAAGAAAATTGCCTCTGATAAATCCAAAGATAGTTATGCATCAACACCCAAAGAAAATCACAAATCAATAAAGGATAATAATTAATAGCGTAAGTTCAAACTACTTACTGGAAGATTGTACTTTGTCCTTAGTGCTTGGCGATAACCGCAAGCATAACAAGCAACAGCAGACCCTGGAATTGCTAATACAAGGCCCCCAGTAAACACACAGCACAGACTTGTAAGGAGGCCCCAAAGCATGCAATGTGTAGTGCATGATCCAGCAAGAGTTCCAGACCCCAAGAACTGTGCATTCTTTCCAAAAAGGAAGCAGGGACAAGTTGCACCAATACAACCTAGAAACATAATCATAACATTTGAAGACATAAGAAAATTTCCCTTCTTCTGCAAGTAAAAGGGCTTTTTCAGCAATATAAGTACACAAATTTGCTGACGACACTTCTGAATTGGATTAAGTATGCTTCTCAGGCTATCATGAATGTGTTACAATACAAAGCGATATTGCAATAGTCCACACAAAATTAAAGTATTAGGAAGCAGAATTATGACGTGGTTAATGGATGCGATGTCAAGTTAGCATTGCAGGCCTCCTGCAGCCTAAATATCCCCTTAAAAATCAGATTTTAAAAAAATAAAAAATAATATGTTTTATACCCAACCATCTTCTTTTTACATGTGCCATGAAAAGTCAGACATACGCATATTAGGAAGTACCTTTTTAGTTGTTACTATGACTTAAAAGACAGCTAAAAGACAAACGAAAAGGAGCAAGATCGTGATAAGACTAAATACTATTAACTTGCCCTACTAAAACAAGGAGACTAGGATCAAGCCAATCTAACATTATTTTATTTAAATTTCAATTAATTGCAAAAGATTTCCGATTCAGCTGCATAGCATCATGCAAATGATAACTAACTGCAGTAGTCACCGTGAGAAGTAGTTCTGACTTTTTTTTTTCTTTTCAATCCTCTTCTCGGTACCCATAAATGAGAAGGCAGCAGGAAGCTATTCATAATTTGCCAATAAATTGGAACATGAACACAGATTATCTACTATCTTAAATATCTCAGTTGTTATCATCTACGTACAAGTTTGGTTGCAGTGAGATTGGACCAGTCATTTTAACACTGAGAATACTGAACAGGACAATTGATTTCACTGCTCTTACAATTATACTGCACTACTAAAAAATTCAGGACATTACCACATTGCTTCCATATTGTTTTAACTTGAATATCAGTTACTTAATGGTGATTTGTATGCTAGACGTGAAGTTGTGCATTCCCATGGCAAGTAATATACAGAGATATTTCTCTTTTCTCTGTAGAACTAAATCTAACTCAGAACACCACCAGGAACCAGTATTAAAAAATAGAAGCAAGAAGGGTTACAAACCAAAAGGAATATTATTCTTATTAGTCATAGCTGAGATTAAAATTCTCTCTAAAGCATATACTCACTCCTAGTGCACTGCATACTAAGGAAACATCAAGAAACCACCACAATACGATAGATCCGATGAAAATAAAACAAAGATATTAACTATGCAGCTAGGTACAGACATACAGTTGCACATTTATTTTTTCATGTACATCCTATCATGCAACCAAATAGCACCTTTTATCTTTCCTTCGGTAAATCAAGGAATCACAGGTAAGAGAGTAGCATACAGCTGTGTGGATCATCAAAACAAGCACAGATGCCTGAAGACCATTGTGTAGGATCCCGGCTTAATTTATGGTGTGTAGCAAAGTTCTCCACAGGAACACGATCCTCTTCAGTGTCTAGGCCATATAAAGGAATATACTGAGGTGGAACATAGCTTCCTTTTCCAGCCATCTCTGTGACACAAAAGGCAGTTGTTCTCGTGTAAAAGAAGTATAGCTTCACTAAATGAAGATAGAATATACGAGACAAGCAGTGCAAACTGGAAAGACTAGGCTTAGCAATAACATTACAAATAAAATAGTGAAGATCAACTTTGTCTTTGGAATTCAGGATGACTTGGAAAAAGTAAGTATTTGCAATATTTACAGGAAAGTTACTCTTGGTTTGAATTTATGCCCTAATTCAGATAACGCCCAAGAAATATATACTAGGAAACAATAACAAGAATTTCAACAAGGAACCATTGGTTCTGAGACGAAGAGCTAAAAAGGAGCGAATTACACCAATTGCGATTTCGCATCACGCTGCAGTCATCATGTTGAATTCTAGCTTTACAATTCGGATGTCAGGCTCATGAACTCAAGCTAGAAATAGAATTATACGGATCTACAAAGCTAACTACAAATCAAGAAACTGTAAAAGATTTGAGAAGGAGTAACAACGTATTCTTACGGTCACGCCCTCGACAGCCTTTAACCATCTAATCGCCCAGAGATCTATCAGGGAGGAAACAAGATATATAAACAAGAAGTAACGCAAGATTCCAAGGAGGGGAGAACGGGCGCAATCGCGCAAGGTGTAACATACCAACAAATCGATGTCTTCACCGCCGCCGAAACAACGTCACCTAAATTTGTACCGATCGGCGCCACGACCTCTTGTTCCCCGTACCGAGACGTTCCTACCGCCGGACACCTCGCCCGCCCCCTGTGCATTACCAGACACCAACAAACCAAGAAAGTGAGCGCAAAACCAATCAGCAGCGCGCGGCGAGAGATCCAAGAGCAAGATGAGATTCGGGGAAAACGCAGGAAGCGACGAAATGCCGCGTCGGAACAGAAACACCGGATGGAACCGAGGAGGAATGGCGGCAGATCAAGAGAGGAGAATAGGAGAGGGAGGAATTCGGCGGAGCTTGTTCTTGGCGCCGTACCTGCGCCCGGCGGAAACTCCTGGGTGGGGTGAGGGCAGCTGGACGTGAAGGGAAGGCGCATGGGTTTGGCGACCAACGGGACGGCAAGGTCCGCGTCTAAATTTAGCTTGTGGGGCTGGGTGACGATTGATGACCAGCACACCTACTCATGCCCAAAGGGCGGTTCGGCGTGGCCTGGCACAATTAAAAACCCTGTTTAGATATGATCCGTATCGGTCCGATTAATAAATAGGTTATATCATATTGATCTATGGATCAAAGAGCCAGTTCAAATATAGCTCAAAGAGATAACAGACCATGTCATGCTGGCACGGATCCGAGAGACCGTAACTGGTCATACCGGTCCATTAGCCCGTTAGCGCCAAAAGAATTCAAAAAATTAGAAAAAACAGAAAAAGTATGGAAAATGTAGAAAAAATTAGAATAATTATAAAAACTTGAAGGATGTAGAAAAACTTTTAAAAAATATATATGAATTAAAAAAAAGCTAAAATATGAGATAAATTCTTAAATGAGACAAATAATTTGAATTAAATAATGAGCTTTATTGATGTTTCGCTGCCTCATTAAAAACTTTGCTAAGTAAAAAATTAACACGAGAAAACCTTGTTAAAGAAAAAAGAGTACAACCTATAACTCAGTGATACAGGAAAAAAGTGAATATTACAATTATTCTTCCTCATTATCTAGATAAAGATTTTCGAACCCCTCCGCTAGCTTAGAATTTTTTGCAGTATGTTGAGCTCGTTGATCAGCTTGTTCCCAATCTTTCATAGCGAGAAGTATTTCCACTATCTCACTTGTCAGATTCGTTCTTCTCTCCTCAATTATTCTTCCGGATAGACTGAAAGCAGACTCCGAAGAAACCATAGAGACAAAAACTGTTAACACATCCCATGCTAATATGAAAAGCACCGGATATATTATCTTGTGCCCATGCATCACTGCAAAATATTGAAATCCTCCTATTTCTACTCTTGGTAGTTGACAATATCATTGTTGAGATAGTCAACTAACTCCCCATCCACTTAATGTGTCCGAACTTGTCATTGTTGTAGTCGAACTCCTTGAGGAAGAGCCACCTGCACCACATATCTTTCCCCCGCACAGTTTTCTTCTTACCTGCTGTGGGTGCTAGTGGAGGTCGCTGTATGCGAACTCCAATAAACTTCCGATCATACTTATCATAAACTTGAAATAAGTTAGCACAGACATTAAAAAAATAACTAGAATAATTAGTACCTACCGCAACGCTTAAAAGTGAGAGAACATTAGAGAATCATCAAACTTTAGCTCTAGGATCTAAAATAAATGCAAATGCATATAACATGGAAATTTCTTGTCAATATTTCAAAATTTTAGTTTTCATAGCATAAACAACTTCACGCAAGATATTATTATTTTCGTGGCTCTTTAAGTGGGTAGCAATTTCTAAAATATGATGCACAATTAAAGGAGAGGTTGCGTAATAAACTCCAGATAAACCAATAATAGATTCAAAAAATAGTTTTAAAAATGATAGCAAGTATTTAGTAATATACTAATGTTGCTCTGTGAGTAGCGGTTAACTATCCCGTGTACGACAGTGCGTGTTAATAAAAACAGAAAATGTGCTCTCATATGGTTTGAGATTCTTAAGTATCAAGTAAATAGAGTTCCATCTAACAGGCATATCTAAACCAAACTTACACAAACGCCATTCATTGCAATACAATAAGTCTTATATGCTGCTACTCGTTGATTAGAATTATTTAAGGAAGATATTGCAGTGCAAATAGGTTCAACATATTGATTTGACCTCTTCAAATCAGATTTAAATATAAGATTAATAATATAGCAACCACAACGCTATGTAATAAGAAAGATTCAACATATAAATTGAAAAGCGGAGTAAAAATGTTCACAGTAGAAGTATTTGCAAAAACATTATCTAATATTGTTGCAAAAATCTTATCACTAAGATCAAAATCTTTCACAACTTTTACAATACAATTAGCAATATTTTCACCAGTATGTGCTACATCAATTAATTTGAACCCTATAATGCTCTTTTCTAGTTGCCATTCATTGTTTACATAATGAACAACTACACTAAGATAATCCTCTTTAGCTCACCACTCCATATATCAGATGCCAAAGAAACAGAAAAGGTACCGGTACTAATTTTTTCTTTTAGCTTATTGCACCAATTATTATAATATTTAATCAAATCTCTAGTTGTTGTCTGTCTAAAAACTACAGAAAACCTTGGATTATGAGCGGTCCTAATATAGTTTTCAAACGCAACTGACTCACCAAAGTTTAAAAGAAAATCTTGAGAAGCGATTAAACGACAAAGAGATCCACGAGCTACCTCAAAATTATAGTCCCAGTTACGTACCATACCATCGGGGTTGTACTACAGCTGTGTCTGTCTCAAAGCCAACCCCGCTTTTTTTCTTTAGCTCTTAGCATGTCTCTTCAAGTGCCTCGTACCACCTAAAGATTTTGCGTTAATTTATGCTTACAATATTTACAAATAGCATACCTGCTCTGGATGTTGTTTGATGTCTCAAAAATCTGCTCGAAATCTTCTTACACTCCCGATGTACTACGTCTTATTCTTTTCACCCCGGTGCTTGCCGATGCAGTAGCACTTGTAGAGCATGAGGATGGCACAGCTCCTGTAGCTTCTTGCGATTCTTAGGATGTAAGAAGCCCCTCACGTGAAATTCCAAAATCAAAAACTGGGAAAGATAGAAAATCCCCATGCTCCATAAAGCAAACTACAAAAAATAATTACGCTATTAGTACCAAAATATGATTTAAAATACTAACAAAATGAAAAAATAAATCACAATTATTACCTTGATTTGTTGAAAGAAGTCGGAAGCTGAATTTTGGATTTTTGGCAAAATTATTTTGAATTTTGCCAAATTACCATCAATAGCAAAAGAATTTTCACAAGATAATGAATAGAAGAGAATGTACGATTGCTAGAGTGGAAATGGGGGGCAACCACCTATTTATAGAAAAGAAATTCAGGATTTTTTTTGAATTTTTCCATCTTTTTTTGAATTTTTAAGCCTCCAACGACAATTTTTCAAGCTAAACAGGCCATGTTTACACTTAATCGTGCTGAGCCGAATCAGGCCATGCCATGCCGGCCCGTTGTGCCGCGGTGCTAGCCCAAGCACGGCATGGGCGAGTGGGTCGTGTCGTGCTCGGGCCGACCCGTTTACGGCTGGGCCATGTCGTGCTCAGGCCGGACCAATAGTGTCGTGCCTCGGTACCCATTTACTGATTGGGCGTCGTGGTCGCTCGGTAAGACGCCAATAGTGTCGTGCCTCGGGCGGCCCATTTACTTATTGGGTCGTGCGGCTCAGTAAGGCCAATAGTGTCGTGCCTGCCCGACCATTTACTACCGGTGACATGCGTCGAGGCCAATTGTGACATCGTCTGGTTTACCGTCTTGGAGTGCCGCGGCTCAGCCGCCAATAGTGTCGTGCCTCGGCGGCTTGTTTACCTGGCCGGGCGTCGCGCCGTGCTCAAGCCGGGCCAATAGTGTCGTGCCTCGAGCTGGCCCGTTTAGACATATCTAAGCACACCTTTTAAGTGGTGGCCAAATGGACAGCCCGGTCCAGCCCAGCATGGTTTAAACATGGCACGGTCTGTTTAGGCTTTGATTATTAAACAGATCATATCGTACTGGCCCACATGCCGAGGCCATGGTCTAAGTACGGTCCAATTGGCTCTCGGGTTGTGTTGTACCGACATATGCCTGAATGGGCCAATAGGCCATACCAGATTGAGGCAGGGCCATTTGGCATTGAAAATTCAAAAAAATAGAAAAATTGAGAAATCGTAAAGTTTGAAAAAATACAAAAAATTTGAAAATAATCTAGAATAATTAGAAAATCTTAAAGAAATATAGAAATTTTTTAAAATATATGTAAATTAGGAAAAGCTAAACGGACCATGCCATACCGGCCGACGGGATAAGACGACGGCCCAAACACAACCCGACCTATTGGGTCATGCTATGCCTGGGCCTTGCCCGCAATACTGGGTCATAGGCCGGTCCAATTGGCACAGCCCATTTAGCCATCTCTACCATTTAGAAACCGCTTCGATATTCATGCTGGCAATATTATTATGGGATTCAAGATGGATACAGATCGACTATATATGATAAAAAATGATTGGTCTAGATCTTTCATAGTTGTGTTTAGAAATATTGTAGTAAATCTGTCATTGTAGTTGGATATTGTTGGTTGTTTCGATCGAACAGTTCTTATAGCCCATAACTGCTTAAGTTCCAGGCACACGACACACATGAACTCTATCCCAATACCCAAACACACCAGTACCTCGCTACAGTACTAACAGATGAATGCCATTATTTGCGACTTGCTCATAATATTCTTACGTATATAAAGTCGGAAGGTTTCCCGGGCGTTGGCGCTATCCACGTCGCTCGCGTGATTAACCCGGTTGTTCAGCTTAAATAAATATTATGTTTCCTTATACGCCGGTTGTGTGGCACAATGCAGAAGCTCATCGCCTGTTGGCAGTCGCAGTTTGAGCCTCGCTCAGGTCTTGCGTCTTTAGGCGATTTTTTCCGGGGCGACGCGTGGCAAGCCCACGCGGTGTCGGACCGGGGGACACGTGGCCGGTTTTTTAAGATCTGAGTGTTTTTTTTAAAAAGATCTTGAGCGTTTCTAAAATTACGTATTAGCCTATTTTTTATATGGAGCCCCCGAAGCTACTGAAATTATTATTCTTTTGCGTGCAGACCCCTTAAAAATTATGATGGGCTTTCCAAAAATACGTTTTGGTCTTTTCAAAAAAGACCCTGAGCGTTTCTAAAATTACATATTAGCCTATTTTTTATATGGAGACCCCAAGGTTACTGAAATTATTATTCTTTTGCATACAAACCTCCTAAAAATTATGATGGGCTTTCCAAAAATACGTTTTGGTCCATATTTTTTTATCCGGTCTACAAGAAGGTCCCTGAGAAGGTTTTTTTGCAAAAAAAACCCTAAAAGACCAAAAAACACATGAAATTTCCCCGTCGAACGTGTGATGGCTAGCGCAGCTTGCGCCGTGCCTGTGCATCTAGTATATAGTATACCCGGGAGAATTCAGTCGCATACAGAGGTGCCACCTCATCTCCTTTTTAGAAAAGCCCCCCGTAAAATCAAAAATCACGGATAGGTCCTTCCATCGGTTATTTTGCGAAAAGATAAAGTCGGAAGGTTTCGGACATTGGCGCTATCCACGTCGCCAATCGCGACAGCAAAACGCTCGAACATGCATACGGCGGCCATCGCGTTGAGCCACGTCGCTCGCGTGATTAACCTGGTTGTTCAGCTTAAGTAAATATTATGTTTTCTTATCTGGCGAAGCGTCGTGGCGCATGATAAAGCTCATCGCCGTCTGGGCCAGTCACGGGTTCGAGCCTCATTTCATGTAGCGCCATGTGGCGATTTTTGTGGGGAGACACGTGGAAAGCCTGCGCAGTGTCGGCCCGAGGGACACGTGGCTGGTTTTTTAAGATCTGAGTGTTTTTTTAAAAGACCCTGAGCGTTTCTAAAATTACGTATTAGCCTATTTTTTATATAGAGTCCCCTGAAGCTACTGAAATTATTATTCTTTTGTGTGCAGACCCCCCAAAAATTTTGATGGGCTTTCCAAAAATACGTTTTGGTCTTTTCAAAAAAGACCCTCAGCGTTTCTAAAATTACATATTAGCCCATTTTTTATATGGAGGCCCCCAAGGCTACTGAAATTATTATTTTTTTGCGTACAAACCCCCCAAAAATTATGATGGGCTTTCCAAAAATACGTTTTGGTTCATATTTTTTTATCCGGTCTACAAGAAGGCCCCTGAGAAGGTTTTTTTTGCAAAAAAACCCTGAAAGACCAAAAAACACATGGAATTTCCTCATCGAACGTGTGACGGCTGGCGCGGCATGCGCCACGCCTGTGCATCTAGTATATAGTATACCCGGGAGAATTCAGTCGCATACAGAGGTGCCACCTCATCTTCTTTTTAGAAAAGCCCCCCGTAAAATCAGAAATCACGGATAGGTCCTTCCATCAGTTATTTTGCGAAAAGAACCCCGTGGTTACACAAATTCGACACGGGTACTGGTTCTTGGGACCTGGAAGATTTTAAAAAAATTGAAATCATGAACAGGTCATTCCACTGGTTATTTTGCAAAAGGACCCCGTAGTTTCTCAAATTCGACACGAATACCGATTCTTTCGACCTGAAAGATTTAAAAAATTTGAAATCATGAATAGGTCCTTCCACCAGTTATTTTGCAAAAAAAAGACCCCGTAGTTCTGCAAAATCGATTTGCAAAAAACTTAAACCAAATTTTTTTCTCGTAGCGTTGCAAAAAACTATTTAACTTAGTTGTCTTGTTGCTCTTGTAAACATTAGGCTGACCAGGTTGGCCTAGGAGGGGCGTGCAACTTGGATGTCAATATAAAAACTAGCGTAGCGCGCCGTTTGAAATTTGGTCACGCGATGTTGTGCTATACGAAGTTTGGTATGACGGTTATTTCTAAAAAAAAGATAGCCAGGATCGCGTACTACACTGCACCTTGCAAAACTTAGTCGCGTGACGTTGCGACGTCCAAAGTTTGGTCTGATGGATATTTCTAAAAAAAGGTATGAGGACGTAAATATGGATTCATTTTTTCTCGAGGTTTTTATCAAAAATGTGCCAGCCAAGAGTCATCGACAAATTTGTGACACCACGGCTCCTTTTTGTGCGACGCAAAACTTGGTCCAACAGTTCTCTACAAAAAAAGGTACGAGGACATGGACATATTTTTGTCTTTTCTTAGGGTATTTTTAAAAAATATGCTTGCGTAATTCCATTTTTTCTGTTTTTTTTAAAAAGTTGCTAGAAGCCAACAACGAATATGTGGATTTGCTAAGAGCCATTGGCGGATTTGTGGAATTTGTTTTTGCAGAAAACCACGAAGGGACCTAGACGTATTTTCATTTTTTTTTGCATAATTTCAGTTTCCTTTTTTTTTAAAAAAAACAGTTGCTAGGAGCCCTCGACGAATCTGTGTGTTTTTTTGATAAAACCGCACCTAGACGAATCTGTGCGTAATTTCGATTTTATGTGGGTTTTTTAAACCGCAGAGGGACCTAAACGAATTTTTTGGGGTCTAGTCTAAACATAATATTAGTTTTTTCTGGGTCAATTTTGTTAAAAACCGTCAGGAGGATCTAAACGTAAACCACAAAGGGACCTAAACGTGATTTTATTTTTTGGGTCTATTCTATTAAAAACCGACGGAAGGATCTAAACGTAATTTTGAATTTTTGGGAGGACCTTTGCACTATGAAGGTGACGTGGCAGCACTGGTTGAGCAACATTCCTCCCCGCTATAATATACAATATACATTCATACTCTATCAGGATAAGGTGAACAGAAATGAACTTGCCTTTTAGGCTTCCTCTATCTCCTCCCTGTGTCTCTGTTCTGCCCCCATTTCCTCTGATCTCTACTAATTCTAATTAGGAGTTGGTAGTAATACGTCCATTCTTCATCCTCACCTCGACATGTGTGCGCACCCGCATAGCTGAATAAGAAGCAGGCAGTGGCCACCCTGCTAGATTGGATTAGATCATCACGTCGTGTTAAGTAAATGAATATATATAACTCATTTATTACTTTCCTTTCTCCCATTGATCTGGCATTCGAATCGACGGTGATCGCTCCCGATATTTTTTGGATCGGATTGATTGATTCCCTTCCGAAAGAAGCAGAGTTCCGATTCATGGAGTTGGGTTTTTTTTGTCTCTTTGCCTTTTGTTACTTTCCTTATTCGACGATTTCTTAATCTAGATTCCATAGATATCTCATCGGTTGTTAAATTTAGATAACCCCACTACTTTTTGCCTCTCCTGCAGATGTGTTGAGGTTATCCGTTGAGCGGAAGGTAATGGGTAACCTTCCTGATCTCGTCGATACGGCGTAAGGGCAGGTCGCCGGTGGTGGGCGACGAGATAAGCTAATGGCGCTGCTGGAGCTCGCTGCGATGGATGATGTCAATAGGTTAAGGGAGACGAGGAAGTGGTGGAGCTGGTTGATGGGGGTAGGGCTATGGTATGACCGAAGTAAGGCGTACGAGCCATACACGCCGTTGATGATGGCAGCCACATACGGATGACGCCTACCTCTTCAATGCCTTTGCACCCATGGGACAGCAGGTGATGACTAAAATCTTTTAGTCGATTGATTGATGTCGAATTATGCCGTTACAAATTTACAATCCTAAGTGATGTGATATTATTTAAGTTTGTGAAATTAAAGATAATTTTAAGCTCTAATTTGTAAATAGGTGTTTGGAATTTGCATGGTTCGATGAATTGATTTAAACATTTAACCATTACATACTCAGGGTGAATATTATTATTCAAATAAAGTTAGTGCTCTTTGCAAATAATTTTTTTATCGTAAATTAAGTTTTCGTTACATCACACGGACGCATAGCTAGTTTCTCTAAATTTTCAGTCTAATATTTCTACCTCCGAGTCCAATTTCTATCCAATCTCACGAGTGCAGTGCAGAACCGTAACAATCTCACTTCTCCCATTATCAAGAAACAGAGTTCTTGCGGCGCTACATTTGGGCAATCTAATATTTTAATAGGTTGAGCCGTGCATGATGCCGCGCCGTGAGAAAAAAAATCTAGCATGAGTTTTTTGCAAATTGAATTTACAGAACCACGGGTCTCTTTTTTCAAAATAACTGGTGAAATGATCTATTTACGATTCTAAATTTTTTAAAATTTTCCGGATCGAAAGAACCGGCATTTTTTTTTGCAAAATAACCGGTGGAAGGACTCGCTCATGATTCCAAATTTTTTTAAATCTTCTGGGCCGAAGGAACCGGCATCCGCGTTGAATTTGCGTAACTACAGAGTCCTTTTTGCAAAATAGCAGGTAGAAGGACCTATCCGCATTTTTTGATTTTTGGGGGCTTTTTTGGGAAACCGGTGGCGTGGCAGCCTGCATACGCCTGAATCTTCCTGACTTTAAGATATATCAGTCAGAGTAACGCACTACGTTGCGTCGCGCACGATGACACAACCTGCAAAATTCGAAAAATCTAGTCGTATTTTTTGTTTCGTTTTTTTTAAAAAATTGGTCGTTAGGACCCGCCGGCAAATCTATAAGTTGCTATAAACTTTCGACGAATCTGCGTGTTTTTTAGAAAACCGTGCCCTCGACGAATCTGTGTTTTTTTTAGGAAACCGTGCCCTCGACGAATCTACGTTTTTTAGAAAACCGTGTAGAGGGATATAAACGTAATTTCAAGATTTTTGGGGTCTATTTTACTAAAAAAAACCGCTGAAATGACCTAAACGTGATTTTTAATTTTTTGGAGGGCCCCTCCGCGAGGGGCTACACCTGGCATAGCTGAGGATGTAGGAATCCTTGGCGCTTTTATATGAGACATATTCTTTGGAAAAAATTTTCCTGGTGTCGTGCTGCACGTCGCGCGGCCGTGCAGCACGATACTAGATGACGCCGCGTGCACAGGTTACAATCTTGAAGCTTGCCGCTTTTCCCCGCTCCTTAGTGCGCCAGCCGGAGAAAAGCACCGCCTCACGGCTCACCAAGCCAAGCCAAGCCGCCACACCCCGTCGCCATGGTTCCCTCGTCCTCCGCTCCCCTCCCGCCACGCTCGCTGCCGACCTCCACGCCTTCGGGTTTGCCTTCCTCCTACGCCTCTCCCCCGCCTTCGTCCCCGCCGTGCTCTGCTCCCCGGAGCTCCTCTGGCACCCGGTCTACTTCTTCCGCTCCCTCCCCAACAGCACCGATCTACCTCCTCTCCCACCCGCAACAGCACCTCAACTGCTGCGTCTCCCTCCTGTACGCCTTCGCCAAAACTGGAGAAGCCACCCCCGACGCCGCCGGAAATGCGCGGCAACTCATCGCTGAGCTGCGTGCGCATGGGGATGCCGTGTTGCAGCACCTCACGCCGGCCTCCTTGACACTGCCACCAGTGTGTTCGACGCAATGTCCAGTCCACGGAAGATCGAGTTCGTCCCAACGTGGTTTCCTACGACATTGTCTTCAAGGCATAATGCCGTGCCGGGAGGGTGTATGATGCAATGGTTGAGAGGATGCTGAAGCGGGGTTGTCCAGCCAATGCAGCCATGTACACTGCGCTCATTGACTCGATGGGCAAATTTGGTAGGGAGAAGGAGGCAATGGCACTCTTTGAGAGCATGAAGGTTAGTGGGATTAAGCTTGATGCGGTCACATATGGAGTGATTGTTAACTGCGTGTGCCAGTTTGGGAAGCTGGATGAAGCGATTGCATGCTTCACGAACTGTGTGGAGAAGGATGTTGCAGTGAACACCATCTTCTATACAAGCCTGTTAGATGGCTTTGGGAAAGCTGGAATGGTTGACCAAACACGGGAGCTCCTCAAGGAGATGATTGCAAAAGGTTTTGTACCTGATTCATATTGCTACAATGTGCTGATTGATGGATTAGCCAAATGAGGAAGGATGGATGATGCCTGTGTCTTGTACAAGAGAATGGGGGGCGATGGCTGTGATTGATCAGACAATCAACACGTATACCATACTCATTGATGGTTTGTTCAAAGAACACAAGAATGAAGAGGCGTTGAAGTTTTGGGACGCAATGATCCACAAGGGAATTATTCCCATAGCTGCAGATCACGCTACCATTTGTCTCATGGCTTGTGGAGATAACCAGAGGTAAGATTTTCAACGAAAGATGTTGCTGCAGGTGGAGCTCCTCTTCTGGAATTATTTTCCTCAGCAAATTGCTCAAGAAGCATCTCAAACTGTCTTGCATCAACATAATCACCAGGATTCGCAACAAAAGGTGTCCTGATTTCTGGCCCTTCCACATCTGCCATCAAGTTGGTCACATTTGCTGTTTGATTTACAGTCACTCTCCAAGTCCATACACAATCTTCAGATTCTTGCCTGCTCAATTCAATTGGACTGCGGATCAGCAACAGCGAGGACGCGGGAACCATGGCGACGGGGAGCGGAGGACGAGGGAACCATGGTCGCCGCCTCCAGCCTCGCGCCGCTGCGGGCAGTTGCTTCCTTCCCGTGGACGCGCGGCGCCCACTGGCTCGGCTTCCTCCGATCCGCTGCTCCGCCGGTGACGGCTGCGCAGCACCGGTGCTTCGCCTCCACCGTGGACGACAACGTGGTCTCCACAGCTGCCTCCAAGCCCCGCCTTACTAGGTAACGCTAGTACCTCCATGCCCGTACCTTGTACTTGCAATGGTAAGGTGGTGAGTTGTGCTTGTTTGTACGAGAGGTGGGGATCCTCCAGGCTGTCCTCGCGCAGAAGGTGGGATTTTTGTATCGTTCGTTCGCGAAGGGTGTTCCATTGCGGTGGTCGTTGTATGCTTGTCGCCGGTTTTGCGTTAATGGTGGGATTTTCAGGTGATGACAGGGGCGGCTTGGCTTGGCTTGGTGAGCCGTGAGGCGTTGCTTTTCTCCGGCCGGCGCACTAAGGAGCGGGGAAAAGCGGCAAGCTTCAAGATTGTAACCTGTGCACGCGGCGTCATCTGGTGTCGTGCAGCACGACACCAGGAAAATTTTTTCCTATTCTTTACTGTGCCCCTACTCCTTGCTGGGCCAAGCAACTTCATATTGACACGAGCTGAAGGCCCGAAGCCTAGAGTTCACCGTTCTTGCGCCCATGTACCTGTTACGTCTCTCGCCATTTGTGGATGTCCTCTTTGAAACGTGATACACCGGCCATCATATGTCTACTCTTAAAAAAACTACTCCATGTTTGACAAGTTGGAAATTAAATCGATCAAGTTGCATAAACTGTGATCGTGGGCTTCAGTTTTAGCGAATCTAGTAAAATATAACTTCATCTGCGAAGTGCAACTTTGTAAGCGGCTGTTTCATCAAAAACGACATCCATGAAGAAAAAAGTACGAAATATTTGTATTAAATAAATCAGTACAAGAAAAGTCATTGCAACCTTAAAAAGGTATTTCAAACTTTTCAGCAATAAGCTACACCATCTAATATATTAAAAAGCCAGGATACCAAACAACATGTCTTGACTTAAAAGCAGACAGCTTAAAAGCTCGTTAAGCCAAAATGCTAACTTTAAGCTAAAAACCAAAAAACCTAAGTTGAAACAAACAAGGCCTAACTACTGACCTGATTGGATGGTAACATTCTACTTCCCTTCTTTTTTACCTTCGTTTGGATATTGACAAGGCCTCCGATACACACTTTTAACTATTATTTAATTATTTATTGGCCAAAATAGCTAAACTTGGAATGAAATTATTTTTGACGGCAAATCTAGTGTTTCCCCATGACATCTCTAAATACTTTTTGTATGTCAGAGGTTAAAGCTTTCAAAATTGACAGTGCGCACTCTAAAACGATGTCTAAAAAAGAACGCAACGGGTAATTGTGTAATGTTCCTTAGAATCGATTTTTGAGCAATTTTCGCTCGATTTTATCGAAAATTAAGTGGTTTTCACTAATTTTCGACCCGTTTATATTATATAAATTTTTTTAAATTTTTTTTCAAATTAGACCGGTTTACCGATTTTGAATCTCAAACCCGCTCGGTAAAGTCAAAGCTGCACGTTTCGAGTGGTTTTGTGAACCCTATTCTAGAGCGCCACTACGAGTCACGATATGCTAATGTCTCACTGACATGTAAAAGAGATCGGTGGCATAAGATAAATATGTTCAGTGGCATACGAAGGGACTTCTGCTACCTGATTTGCTCGTCAGATATGCCAACTAGAGCTATCACTTGTGAAGTTGAATGTTCATGTTTGCACGCAGAGCAGTTTTCTTAGTTCTTACCATACGCGTTGAGGCATGGATTATTCCCAAATACGCAGAACAGCAGAAGCCAACTAATTCCTGAGCTCAAAACAGTTACAAGAATGCAGTAACCACACAGAGTATAAGCATTTTTCTGAACACACTTGCTTCAGGTCTTCAACCCAACCAATTTCAAAGTTCAAACAAACACCAACACTGCTGCAAGCCTGCAACCTTACTGACCAAAAAACTGTTGACCATCCATGAGTGGCATAAACTAAACTAATATGTGATTGGACAAGAAGAAAGAAGCAAGCAATCATTAGCTTTACAGTGTGTACATGACAGTATCCTAGGCTGAAACTAGCAAGGGCACAAGAGATCTCCCTAAGGCAAAAACCATACAAATGAGAAACAGAAGGATTTCCAATATCAGGACAGAGAACCTGCGATTCCTGGAGAGAATGGCTCATGGCCATGCACCCGGATGCGGTAAATGCACGTCAGCCCTGAGCTTCCATGGTTCGAGGTAAAGTCCATCCGGACCATGTTGATGATGCCTACATCTGGCGCCATGATATCAAATGTCTGGACGTTGTTCTTATCTAGGTCAAATGTGAACTCAGACAAGGCAGAAATCTTTGCAGCATGACTTGAGTGGGCCTCGCTAGGTGTGTCTTGATACCATCCGGACAATCGGCAATCCTTTGGTGCAGTTGACATGTCATACGCTACATCCTGCATACCATTCAACAATATAAGTATTCAAGAATAGTAGCTGCAAGTTGCAACAGAAGAAAATTTGCTCACTGGGAAAAATAAGTGTTTATCCTAGGGCAGTGTATTGAGTACTTAAAAGTTAAGAAATGTTCTATCAGTAGAACTGTAGAAGGAAACATACATGTGAATGCAAACATAGAAAATAGAATTTGTTTCAATGACATTCAGGAATTATACAGATTCCTGAATGTTCTATCGGTATCAACGTATTCAGGCATCCTAGGCTGAATCCTCTTATAACTGCTGCTTTCACCATGTTTATGAGAGTTTTTCCCCCCTTTTGGGTTAATATCAGGAGCATTTCCAACACCAGGAATCTACCAGCAGGAGGTTTAGGTTCAGCATTCTCATCTTTAGATAAAACAAAGAAATAGCAATCATTTGTTATATTGTTGCTGTAATAGGAACAAAAGGCTACCAGAAAATGAAGTTCCCTCAATAGATGAATGCTACACCACAAGACCAATTGAAAGAGTGAAGAGACAAAGCCAACCACTGAAGAAGAAACCAGATAAGATCTGAAAGAACATGTATATAAATCATGAACTCAAGAGTCAAAATGAACAGTCTAAACAGGAAGCTCATGCAAGGATAAAACGACATTGTGTTCATAGTGTTTGTGGTTCCCTCAACAATAACCCAATGTAACACGTTTTATTCTGAAAAGTTTTCAATAAACACTGTCAACTTAATCCTATTAAGAGCAGCCAGGTTTCAAACAACAAAAGCTATTACTTATCAACAACTACAACAACCAAGCCTTTTGTCCCAAACAAGTTGGGGTAGACTAGAAATGGAACCCAATCAAAGTCAAGAGACCCATAAACTTTCGATCTTATGTCATGGTTCCGGTATGTAAACCGCTAACTTCCATGCACTCCTATCCAACACCAACTCTTTGGATACATTTCAATCCCTCAAGTCTCTTTTAACTGCTTATTTCCACATCAATCTCGGTCGGCCTCTGCCTCTTCTTATATTTTCGAGACAACTTAACATTCCACTATGCATCGGTGCCTCAAGAGCCCTCTGTTGGAGATGTCTAAACCATCTCAAATGATGTTGGGCAAGCTTTTCTTCAATTGGTGCTACCTCAACCCTATCATGTATATCATTATTGCGGATTCGATCTCGCCTTGTATAACCACAAATTTGTACATTTTGTCTTTTTGTCACGCAGCATTTCGCTCCATACAGCATCGTAGGTCTAATCACTGTCCTATAGAATTTACGCTTTAACTTTTGAGCACATTTCCAATAATCATCTACAGGCTACTTGCTAGGCTGATACAACTATATGCTATAATGCAATTACTCTATATTCTTTCAATCAGGTCGCCCGTTGCCATGAATAAAATAGAAAGTACTAGTTAATTCTTTGTTTGCAAGGTTGAGAACATAATACTAAAACAATCGAGATTCATGCCAATGAACTTGAAAAAAAAACTTAGCAAATGGTGTTAACAAGATCAGTAGAAACAAAAGGAAGTTGCAGTATCATTGGCTTCAAGTTAGACGAATAACTATAGAGGTGATCGATCATCTTGACAGTTCTAAGGGTGTGAACTATGGATCAGAAGAATGGCGAACTTCTTCAGAAGATCAGAGTTTCTTTGCGGTCAGTATTGGGTAGATGTATTGGACAAGATTTTTAATGTTTTACAAGCAAATCAGAAAAAAGGCTGAATCACAATAAAGAAGATTTTTTTGTTCTCGCAAAAACCATTCATAAGGTTTTTAAAATGAATAGTCATTCAAGAGCCAGTGTAGTCTACCAATTAACATTGGAAAGAAAGGCTTACACCACAATTCAAATCAGAATGCACCTCAGCCTCATATTAGCATATAAGTTAAGAGTTTGTCTTGTACAATTTCCAGTGAGCGTACAATGGGAGAAATTCCCTAGAAGCAGCATTGCTATCATATGTTTTTTTTTCATAGGTCAGACTATGTATCTGATGGTGATGGCCATATAGTATGGGATAATCATCACTTGTTGACTACTCATAAGGTCCTAGAATTTTAATAAAGAAACAGAAGTGAGCAATTATATAAAATGATTTACTTGAAGAAGGCTTCCACCTCGAATTGGAACCTCTACGACTACTATACTATGAGCAAACACAAATGCCACAAAAGCTTATGCATTAAGTCCCTAATGCCGCCAAATTGTAACAATTAGCATTCACTAACAGCTTGGTAAACAACTCCTCCCTTCAGGTCAACCAATTCCTTTCAAGACTTCTTGGAAGCTATCATGACACAACCGAAGTTAACATTTGTTGAAAATAAAACTTGAATGAATAGCTAAGCAAAGAATACTATAGGTTCTGTTCAAGGGTCGTCAAGAAACATTACCTTGGACACATGCTCTAGTGTGATTGCATCAGGGACTATCGCCTTCCTCAGCTTGATCTCCACAAACCCACTGCTTCCCTGCAAGGCAAAGCACTGCCCAGGCTCCCCAAAGCTCGGCTGAAGCATCTTCTGTGGGTCGCCATAATCTCTACCCAGAATCGGAGAAAGGATACCACCACGTTTGCCAGCATCATACGCCTCCGAGTGGCCAACAACTCTTCCCCCAGCCGATGCCACGGCATAGTCCACCCTGCCGATTCCGTCGGCGGCATGCTTCTCAATCTCCCTCATGGCGATCTCCCTGGCCAACGCGCGGACCTGGTCCAGATCGACCTGACTGCCAGGACCCGAACCCAGGCTCTCCTTGACCTCATTCCAGAACTTCTCAAACTCGTCCTTCCCGAGGAACTCCATCCGCTTGAGCCCGCTCAGCGCGTCGTTCAGCTCGTCGGTCCTGGCGTCGAGCCGCCTGAGGTGGCCCTCGAGCGCCAGCCTCTTGTCCTCGAGCAGCGCCGCGAGTTCGCCCCTGGTGGCCCCCACCTCGCCGTCGATCTTGCGGTCGACGGCCTCGAGTTGCACCTGCAGCATCCGGAAGGCGCGGGCGAGGGAGGCCTCGACGTCGGCGACGCGCGCTGTGTAGTCGGCGAGCGCAGCCTGATCGGGCGGCGGGGGAGGAGTGGGGTGCGTCCAGCGCCATGCGAGGTCGCCGAGGTAGAGGAGCACGGCGAGGAGGGCGGCGTTCTTGGCGGCGACGCTGAGCGCGGTCTGCCATCTGGGCCGGGACGAGGAGGAGTGCGCCTTCTTACGCCGCGACTGGGATACAGGCGCGGCGGCCGTGGCGTGGGAGAGGTGGTTGGGGGCGGCGGATGAGTCGAGCGGCGGCGTCGGGGTGGCGGGTTGCGGGCGGTGGTCGAGGAGGAGCAGGGGCCGCTTGCGCACGGAGGCTGCGGCGGGGCGGGAGGCGCCGCGGCTGGCGTCTAGGGTTAGCGGGGAGGCGGGGTTGGCCGTGGCGGCGGCGAGGGAGGGGGACGCCATGGCCAGGGGCAAATCTGGTTGGAGGCGGAGTCGCAGAGAGAGAGAGAGAGAGAGAGATGGAAGCCGGTGTGGAATTGGGGGGGAAATCGAATGTAGTCGAGAGGGAATGAGGAGACGAGGGGGCACGCACGGTCCCACACGCCGACGGAATCCAAAGCTGAAACGACGCTTCCAGTTCCTGCGGCCACTAGCGGGTGGGGACGGCCCATGCGTGTAGTACGCCCGGGAAGCTGACGCTGGAGGTACGGGCTTCTTGTTCCTCTCTTTCGCAGCTCACGGTGGCACTTCAAGTGGGTTGTGGGCCTTGTGGCCTGTCGCATACGCCAGGCCTAGTTAAGTGTTTCTTATCTTTTTCCTGGCTGCCTTCCTTCTTTTCTTTCTTTTTTTTTCATTTAGTTACATATTTTCTCCAATAATTCCTAGTAGGTTTTTTTGTTCTTCATGCCCATTAATTTCCACTACTGTTTATATTGATTTTCAAGTGCACGTTTCATTTGCTCAACTAAATTTTTATTACTTCAAACATCATCGATGAAATATTTAAACATTGAAACTAAACACATGAACATTGGCTCATCCCCCGTCATAACCAGGGTTTCAAAAACCAGCGAAAACAGCTCGAAAATCGCAGTTTTCAACCTTACCATTGTGATTCGAGATTCAAAACCGCTTGGTAAACTTGTCTAATTAAAAAATAAAAATCAAAACCGCTTGTTAAATTGGTCTAATTAAAAAAAATTAAAAATTTGAAAAAAAATTATGTGTTTTGAAAACCGTTTTTAAGAAACATTCAATTAGTCGATTGGTTTTTGAAAATCGGCGATTTTAAATGGAAAACCTTTTTGTTGAAAACCAAATGGTTTTGGATTTTTTATTTTTTTATTTCTTAACCCTTCGGTTTCTGACGGTTTTCGAGCGGTTTTCGAACCGCGAATTTCAAACCGATTTTTCAAAAACAGTTTTTGAAACCCTAGTCATAACTAAATTTGTGAAACGTCATTGAAGAACAATTGAAACATTAAAACCAAAACACATAGAAGATTGGTCTATCATTTGTTATAATTTAATACGTGGATCATCGTCGATGAATTGCTAGAACATCAATAAATGAAGCATTGGAATATTGAAACTAAGGGTGAAAACGGATCAGATACGAGACGGATAATAGCTCTGCTATATTTGTTATCATATATTTTCTTGAATACGGATACGAACACGGATAACCTAGATATGAATATGAATACGAATAATGTCAAATACGGATATAGAACGAATACGATCACAGAAATTTATCGGAACATGAAAACCCTTTAAATTATACACACAAAATGAAAAAAGTAACTAGTTTATTTGCTCAAAATATTTATGAAGAACATGTGATGACCCAAGATTTATATTCTTTGTTTAATTATGTTTAAAATAATAAATCATGTATTTATGTGTTTTAATGCATTTTCAGCTACTTATTTAAAATATTTTCCTATTAAAGGCAGTAGTGTTTGAATTTTCAAGGAAAATTAAAAGCTGATAAAATCTTAAAAATAATTTTTTTTCTCAATATTAGATTGTGTCAGAAACTTCCCTATAAAATTTTGTAATTTTTGAAGTTTGTTTGCCCATTTTAATAATTGAAATTTGATTTATGGATTAATTAAATTAGAAAATAATTTGAAATTTAAAAAATTGGGCTAAAAGAGTAGCCTTGGCCTAACTCACATGCATATATGGAATCCAATCCATAAATATCTAGATTATCCCAATCCGTATCCATATCCAACGAATAGTGAGCTATCGAATCCATATCCATATCCGATAGAAAAAAAATCCATATCCATTTTTGATCCGATACTATATGATAAATATAAGATCTGACAGAATCAGTATCCAAAATTATCCAGATGAGACGAAAATTATCCGACCCGCTTTCATCCCTAATTGATACCATGTGTGGAACATTATACAGTCCCCTTAGAACTTAATGCATGGAGCGTTATTGATGAAATATTGGAACAACGTCGATGAATAGTTGGAGCATTGAAACCAATCGTGTGAAATATTAGTCATTGTAACTTAAGGGCATGTACAACGGCATTAATTAGGCTGTCTATATGTTGCCAAATCATCATTTGCATCCTACGTGGACGAAAGTAAATGAAGAGAGAGGAGGTAGTCGTCGCCTCGCGAGACGACGGCGTCGGCTCGTGCTCCCAGATTTCGTCGCCGCCAGAGTTCCCGCTGTATGAGGCGTTGCGAGTCGTCGACGAGCTTCTGCTGATCTGGTGCGGCGTGGTGATGGCGGGAAAATTTGACGCCATTTTCTTCCACAGCGCGCCAATTCCTTTCCCCTCTTCGGTAATTTAGTCACCTCGCGCGCCATTCTCACGATTTCCCCTCCCTCTAGTGCCTTCTCCAAACACCTCTCTAGATGGATCCGCCGGCGGCGGTGCCTTTCATGCTGGACACGGCGGCGCAGGAGCTTCTCACTATGGTTGCGGCATGGAAGCAGATGGGCCCGGCTGCGGCGGCCACGAAGACAGGCGCGGTGGTGACGGCCAATAAGACGGGCGCACCGGCGGGGAAGGAAGCTGGCACGGTGGAGGCTCGCCTGCACGCGGGCGTGGAGTTGGGCTGCCAGCGGAAGGCCATGGCGGTGGCCACCGAGAAGAACAGCACGACGGTGGCGTGGTTGAAGCGAAAGGGCGCGGCGGCAGTGGCTCCCTCCGAGGCTGCCCTTCCCCTACGCCCACGCCACTTCCTCTGATGGGAGCCGAGGATTCAACCCGAGCTTCATGGGCGTACCTGCACAATCTTCCCCGACATTTCCTCCATGGATGCGTGCTCAATATTGGATCCGGCAGCCTGGCAAATTTCTTCATTCTTAAATTGGCATGTGATCTGAATAAGCAGGGGTGATTGGAATATGCTGGGGCAATCAATTTGCTTGTGTATGCCTAACCAATTTTTCATGGATAAATTAGTGAATACATTGCTGATCTGAATGTTGTGTGAACTGCACTGAATGTACTGACCAACTAAAATTACATGATGTAGATGATACTTCATGCTCTAGATGATACTTCATGGTCTTGCTTGAAGTTTTCTTGTTGCAGAAATAATTTAGGGAAGAAATGTCTAATGAATGCTAGATGCTCGGCTATGGTTACTGCTAGATGCTGGTCAGACTTTGAATTAGGGATATATGTCTGTAGCTGATGTATAAATCTCCATGTAGGAACTCACTTTCATTTCATACCGTCAGTCCACAAGGATGTTGAGTTATATATGTTTGTCAGACTGTCAGTTCATACCTTCGGTCCACCAGGCTGATACATGTGTATTTTTTGTTATTCTGCAGACTGAACTCGGTGGCTGTTCTACTGAATGAACTGAAGTTCTGCAGGCCTCAAGTACTGAACTGAAGATGGAGGCAATGAAAGAACCATGCTGGAGGAAAGCTATGGAAGAGGAGATGCTCTCTATACGGGAGAACAGAACATGGGAGCTGAAGCCGTTGCCACAGGGACAGAAGGCAATTGGTTTAAAGTGGGTTTATAAAGTGAAGAAGGATTATGCTGGGAATATTATCAAACATAAGGCACGTCTGGTTGCCAAGTCTGCAATTTCGTTGTGCAAAAACCCGGTATATCATGAGAGAAGCAAACACATCGATACAAGGTATCACTTTACCAGAAACAGTATTGAGGAAGAAAAGGTTGAAGTTGCATATGTGAAATCTGAAGAACAGCTTGCAGATGTGATGACCAAATCTCTTGGCCGGGTGAGATTCATAGAGCTGCGTGAAAAGTTGGGAGTAATTGACGTGAAGACTACACACCAAGTTTAGGAGGTGAAATGTTGAATAAACCTGGTGTGTAGAGTCCAGATTGTTGCAGATTTCTGGAAGTTTGGTCGTTTTGGTAGTTTACTCGTTCTGGTAGTTTGGTTGTTTCAGAGTCTGTCGCTAGAAAAGAGTCCAGAGTCATTGCATCTGGTATTGTTGCCGGATACGTAACAGTAAGCAGTTTGATTAAGATTAGCAAAGTCTGAGTTAGTTTATATTTGCTGTTTGAGATAGAGTCTGATAACAAGAAAACATATGTAATCTTTTGCTATATATAGAGGGGAGAAAAACCAGATTAGCTGCGGTGGTTTTGCAGCACCAAAGATTGATTTTGCTTGCTTGCCTGTTCTCTGTATTTTTCTTTCAAGCTGCTGTTCGCTGCTTCTCTGAAGTTATCATCGGCAAGTTGCTGAAGCAGAAGCAGAGCCTAGCGATAGAAGTGAAGATCACAAAGCAGATCGGTGAAGCTTCAACACTACAAAGATCCAATGTATACTTGATCAACATGGAGCAATAAAGACCTTGCATAAATTAAATAGTACACAGACACCCTAATAGACAAGCCATTGTACGAACTGTCTCTTCTGCTGTCTATGTGCTATCTTCAAAGTACTTGCAGACGGCAGCCGTCTGCACCATTGTACATGCCCTAATGTGTGGTACATGATCGATAAACTATTGGAACACCAAAACCAAATGCGTGGAATTTTTAATTTTACCTATCGAAACATCCAATACTTATCCAATTCAAAAGATATATGGCATGTTTGGTTCATATACTAAGGTTGTTATGTTTAGCCATAGTTTTTTTTTGGTCAAACTTGTCTAAGCTTAGGTTATCAAAATTGGAACCATATGTTGTCTAGGAAAATAAATTTTGCCACACTTTTTTGAGTCAATAATGTGTAGGATCTGGATGGCAAGAAGAAATCTTGCCACAAGTGTGGCTATGAACCAAACAGATCTTTTAAAAAAGGAAGGTCATTCGATGCAAATGGATCTTTAAAAAGAAGAAATGTGTATTATCAGCCGAAGTGGTTAGGTACAAGGTAAACCTCGTTGCTAAAGGATAAAGCTAAATTCCAAGTATTGATTTCATAGATGTCTTTTCTCCAGTTATGAAGTATAGTTCTATTCACACTTTATTTAGTATTGTGCCTATGCATAATTATGAGCTTGATCAATTGGACATGAAAACTACTTCTCAGAAGATATTTATATGAAGCAGTCAAAAGGTTTCACCGTTTCGGGAAAGGAGAATCTTACTTGCAAGGTGAAGAAATCTCTTTATAGGTTGAAGCAATCACCAAGACAGTGGTATAAGAGATTTGACTCCTTTACGATCTCTTAGAATTTCAAAAGATCTTATTATGATATCCTTGTCTATTTGAAAATCGTTAATGATTCAGCTAATTATTTGTTCATATATATTGATGATATGTTGATTACAGCAAAAGAACAAGGCAATAATATCAACGTTGATGTCACAATTGAGCAATGAATTTCAGATGAATGATCTCGGTGCAACAAAGAAAATTCTTGGTTTGAAAATTATCAAAGATAGATGGTTTGAAAAATTATACCTAAGTTAAAAGGGTATATTGATAAAGTCCTTTATCGTTTCAACATGCATAAAGTCAAACCGGTGAGTACTCCATTAGCTGAACATGTCAATCTATCTTCAACGTCATGTCCATAGTCAGATGATGAATGTCAGTACATGTCTAGAGTTTCATGGGAGAATTTGTCCAGCGACACTCTTTAAAATTTGCGATTCACCAAATGACACCCTGGCCCACTGTCATAGACACAGACGGACCCACATGTCATAGACACACCACCAAAAGCCAACGAATTGGGTGTCACTGGACTAATTTTTCCAGAGTTTCATATGCCAGTACAATTTGTTCACTTATGTATACCATAGAATATTCTCACCCCAACTTATCTCAATCATTGAGTGTTGTTAGTAGATACATGACTAATCCTGGTAAGGAGCATTGGAAAAGCAGTTCAATGGATTTTCAGATATTTACGGTGCACTTCTAATACTTGTTTACAATTTAGAAAAACTAGAGATGGATTCATGGGTTATGTAGATTCAGATTTTGCTAGAGATTTGGATAAAAAAAATATCTTACTGGTTACATATTCATTGTTAGAGGATGTGCCATTAGCTTAAAAGTAGATCTACAAGCTACCATTGCCTTATCTACTATAGAAACTGAGTATATGGCTATTTCTAAAGCTTATAAAAAAGCTATTTGGCTAAAAGGTTTGTTTATTGAGCTTTGTGGAAGTACATTTTGCACTATACTATTCTATGACAGTCACAGTGATATTTGCCTTACAAAAGATCAGAAGTTCTATAAAAGAAAAAAACATATTGATGTAAGATACTATTATATTCAACGTGTCATTACTCAAGATGATATTAAAGTTAGCAAGATAAGTACTTATGATAATCCAACTGATATGTTGACAAAGCCAGTTCTACCGCTAAGTGTAGGCCTTGCTCAAGCTTAGTTGGTACCGCTCATTAGTCATTTGGACTTTTGGCGTATAAGGTGTTTATGATGATTTGTTTTAAAGAGATTCGCGTTATATTTTAGCTATAAGAGGAATTCGTCTCAAGTTGAAGATTACTGAGTTGAGTATGATACAAATTTGTTTACTACTACATCTCAAATCTAGGGTCAGTTTGGTTCGCAGCCAATAGAAACTTACCAAATCTTAGGCATTACCAAATTTTGGTAAAAATGGAGTGTTTGGTTTGGAGCCAAAAATAAGTTGCCAAACTTTGGTATCGTTGTTACCTGCTGTTTGGTTTAGAGCCAAATAGATTTACCAAACTTTGGTAAAGTTATTGGCTACTATTTGAATTGGAGCCAAAATAGGATGTGCTTACTCTACCAATAAAGAGGTGAAGTTATCCTCTAACATAGTCATGCATATATGACCAGCACAAGATAATAGGATATAAATGAAGCATTTTTACATTAGCTATTCTTTTCCTTTTTTTTTGTTTTGCTTTTTTTATAGGTATTCACAAATCATCATAATAGCTAGCTAGATAGTAAGTGGATCAAAAGGAAAGATCTTCATATGTACAACACCATATAAAAACTGGCACAGATAAATGAGGATCAATGTTCTACACCAAAGAACACACTACATATACCGACTAAACATCTCCAGAAGGCCAGCAGCCCAGCGACATTACTCGATTACTCATCCACTTCAATGCAAGCATACAAATAAGAGGAACTACTGCAAGATCACAGCGGACAGATGCTACTGCCCGCTCCAAACCACAACTGGTATTCCGTGTCATCAAGCGAAATACAAACAGAACTGATCTACATTCCTTGAAGGCACTGACCTGTACAGGTAACAGCTAAACATGCTTCTGATCCCTCTGCTATAGGCTGACTGCAGGGTGGTGGCGTGCATGATGCAGTATCAGCATCTTCATTTGACAGATTAGGTTCATTATTTTCCTGAGGTAAGCTTAGGCCTCTAAAGAAATGTGCCCATGAAAAAAAAATTCCATATCCAGTCAACAACTTCCTTTGAAAATAATACAATGAAACCCCATTTTCCACCTCTCAGCAACAAAAGAAATAAAAGTACTCTCATCATTTACATGAGCAGGCCCCAATAGTTGTGATTTGTGAAAAGCACTCTCAGTTTAACTAGTCTGCCACTTTGCCATTCTCATTCAACTTGCGCTGCACACTTTTTCTGGAGCATGAATTCTAGAGGGCACTTGACTAGAGATAAGAAATACCAAGATCACTTATTTTGCACCAAGACAGTTGCAACTCTATCAAATTTGTAAAATCTATAGAAGGAAAGGGACAATTTGTTAGCCTTGGAGATCAGTTCGTGTGACAACATACACTGGTTTATACTAGTCAGCCAAGGAGAGTTATTATCTGATAAATAAATCATATCTGAATATGTGATGCAATTACAATATCTCATATTCAGTGTTTCCAGTTTGCTCTAGCCTGAAAAAAGAAAATTATGTTACCGCATCGGACAGAAGTAGTAAATTGTGAGTTATTCACAACTTAGCTGAATATGAGTTATTCACAGTTAAAGTCCAATTTACGGGAGTTATTTTATTAAACGTAAAAATCACGTGGTAGGCTTCGTCGCACGAACCTAAATCACACGATGGAAAATCTAAAATTGTGCGTGAATCATGCAGAATCGAATAGGTTCCACCTTGATTTCGTCGCTAGCCCAAACTCAGCCCAACCAAAACGGCGCATTTAACAGACGAGATGCGGATATGGGGAAGCACCACTACCAGAGATGGGGGAGAGACGGAGTGGTAGAGCGCGAAGCCAGGCACTTGAGGGCGAAGGCGGCGACGGCTTCGTCATCAGCAGCAGCGTCGCGGATGAGGAGCGGGAGGATGGCGGAAGGGGAGCCGGCGGCGAGGTCGGCGGAGGCTGCGCGGCAGGCGCAGTAGGCGCACGTACATGGCGGTGCGGTCGAGCTCGGCCGCAATCTCCACCACCTACCGCTCCACTCCACGGACGACGGCAGCGGCCGCATGGAGGCGGAGGGGAAGCGACGGTGTTCGCGCACGCTATAGTTGCGGCGAGGGGAGTTGGCTGTGCCAAAATTCTGGCCGACGATTTCGGCGCCCGCGAAATGGCCAGACTTTTCCAAACTTTTGTGCTGGCCATTACCAACAAAGCATTAGACTATCTCTAGCAATTTCCTTTCATTCCCTTCTTTTCTCTCGTTCCCTTCCTCATATTCATTCCCTTCATTCTTATCATCTCCAGTAGCATCCCCTCGAAGGGTTTTATATAGGGATTGGAGAGAGAATCTCTTTCTCCAAATCCCTTCCGAAGAGAACCGTGAAAGAAATTCGTTGGAGTGCTTGGGATCTGTCTACGAAGGGATTTGGGGATTGAAGAGATACCGTTGGAGATAGTCTTAGGGCGAGCCAAAATTTTGTAATGATTCAAACGCTAGCCAATTTTATTAGTACTAGCGTTGTCAGGTGGCAAATATCGATACTGCTTGCTACTATCTGCCAATCCGAGATATATGCTGAAGTACATGACAGGTTATTTGTTATTTCTTGTAGTTATCGCCTTTTCAATGCTGAGAGAATTCTCTTGTTGTGCTATCCAAATTTGTTTCCTTGCTCCTTCAAACATGGTATCTTACATGAGAAAAGAAAAGGTACATGAATGCTGGTGTTTAAATAAACAAACATCTAGCAGTTTGATACCTTGTTTTTTTTCAAAAGACTGATGCCTCGGTTGGCATCCTCGATACATTAAGAGGACTCCACATTTTCAACTCACTCTTTCTGGGGCTAAGTATGCAGTTACAACTTGCTTCTGGTTGGTGATACGCCTGTTTGATACCAAGGTTTTTAGTGCTTTAACATCTTTCAGGTTCATACAGCTCTCATGTGTTCAAGAGCATTGTCCATGGAAAATAGTCGGTCATCTTGCTGGGATTTCTAGCATAAGCTAATGTAGAGGTTTAGGTATTGAAAAAAAAAGTCCCTACCGAGATACAAAAGTATATACTTGGCTCTATTTCTTTCTTTTTTCTATCCATATGTAATGGCGAGCTGGACCAATGCTTACTAACATCTGTTCTTCATCAGGCATTGCTCGTGGATGCGGATGGCAGCATTTGAGTGCGTAAATTAACCTTGTTTCGTTCTATTTGCTTGAAATTCCAATGGCCATCCTTGTTGGCTTGGTGCTACAGATGGAGGAAGGGGCCTTTGGATGGGCAATGTCTGTGGCTCAATATCACAGACCACACTTTCCTCTATCATCACACTTTCACTAACTGGCAGAAGATGGGAGGAAGGGGCCTTTGGATGCCGGTTGATTCTTCTTGCAAGAAAGAGCAGAGTAAAAGAAAAGGTCCACAGAAGCAAACACAGCAGATTGAACCGAAAGAAAACTAATGTTCAATACTTGTAGGTAGATAGTAACTCCCTCTGAAAGAACATCATAGGTACTCTCGGTCGTGAAACCATACGAAGCTACGACTTTAACCCTATCTAGTCATCTACTAATTCGACCACTAATAGCACTGCACTAATTCGAAGCTAATATATATAAATCAAGCATACATGCCGATGTAATCGAGTTCGACGGAACCCAGCCACAGTTTGTCGTTTCGCTCCGCCACCTCGCTGAGCGTCACGCCCTCATCGGTCGTCAGCTCCTCGATCTCCAGGCCGTCGGTGTTGAGACGGATGCTGACCAAGTGCCTGACCGGAGCCGAGTCAGCCGATGTCGCGTCCGGCATCACAGGACGCATCTTCTCCCGGTTGAGCGTGACCCAGTAGCCTCCTTTCCCGTCACGCCGCATGTTGTCCGGGTAGCCCGGCAGGTCCGTGAAGAGCTCAGTCTTGGCGACCTTGGGCCCCACGAGCGAAGACTGACGCTGGCACGGCAGCCGTGCAGCGCCACGACGAGTGCGTCTGTCATGGTGAGCTCGACGCCGTTAAGTCTGGCAGTCGGCCTTCAACACGATGATGCGCTTCGTCGCGCCAGCTTGAGCGGCCGCCGGGCGTCGGCGTTCACCATAATCTCCGTGTTAAATCTGCATATAGATTCACACGCACGTACGTGATGCATGCACGTACGTATAATACACGAGCACTAAGAACGTACTCCACGTTTTATCAACAATTCTATTAAATATTTTTTAAAAAAACCTACTAAATAAGTAAAATCGATATGCATGTTGTATGTGCGTGAGGCTTGTTTCGTAGTACTTGCGTATCTCCTTGGGTAGGTAGTGCTGCTGTCGGTGAAGTACACATCACGGGTAGCTTGATCAACAGCGAGGCCATTGAGAAAGTGGAAGGGAACGCCGTCCGCCTCGGTCGCTAGCACCCGGGTTTCGCCGCCGTCCCGCCCCACTTTCATGAGCCCCAAGTACGCGTCAGTGATGTAGAGCTCGCCGGTTTTTCTGTGGAACCGAACACCCAACGGTCGCCCGCAAATGCTCTCTTTCTCTTCCGGCGGCACCCTGGAATCCGACTCCTTGCACATAGGAATTTTCCTACACATGCACGTGTATAGGCAACACGTTAGCTAATGGCATCTGATCGCGCGATCTATTTAACATTATGTTGATTAATTATACCGACCTGTAGTTGGCGTTGTATGCGAAGGTGCTCACCGACGGCAAGCCGCCCCCACTTGAGGAGGACACGGCCGTCATTGCGTTGGTGTAGAGCCCATCCTTGCCGTCAAAGGCGAGGCTCTCGGCGCCTCAGCGCCTTTAGGCGAAGAAAGATGATAAGTCCACCGCGTGTCGGTGGTCTTAACCTGCTCCGCCGCGCACGACGAAACCAGATAGGTCAGGCCAACCAGCAGGAGAAGAGTCGTCCCAAAATTGCGCCCCATGTGTTCATCGTCGTCAGAAGCTAATCGTCTTCGATGAAAAACAATCATACGCATCTGCATGCCTTTTATAGGCCTATAACTATGGCAACCAAGGCCGTCTTTGATGTATACTCGTACACGAACGGCAATCCTACTCGGCTACTCAAACCGTAATACTGTCATATACGGTCAAGGTGATGTGTCCACGGCTGGCTGTGGCGCATGCTGTGGATTGCCTTTGCTTATCGTTGTTGGCCTCGCCCTGGAGCCCAAGTGAGCCACGTCGCGCGACTTCATGCTGAGTGTCGGACTGCGCGCCGAGCAAGCGAGCCCGCGTCTCCGAGTTCGTTCGTGTACCCTGTTCCGAAACGCGTGCGTGAGAAACAAGGGTCCAAGCCGGACTTGTTCGATCTCCTGACACAACAAGAAGATACGGAAGGATGGGGAAGCAAATTAAGGGTTCGATTGGAAGACGTGATTATTGGAGGAAATTAAAGAGAAGTGTTTTAATACTTTTCCTCTTAATACAAATTGTGTAAATCTTGAAGCAAATAAATGAATAAATAATCATCATCTATCATTTATTTATAATTTAATATTTATACAACTGTCAAAAAAGAGAAGGCATGAAAGCACCCTCGGAGGGAAATTACGCAATTCCAATGGGAATCCCAATTTGTGCCGTATAGGAGCATTGACGTAGGACAAATGTATAATTGGATTTCTCGTTCTTTGATTTCACGGCCGAGAACTTCATGGGAATAAAAAAACATCTACGGATCGACCCAAGTCACAATTTTTTTACTATCCTTGTGTCGGATCGAGACGGGAAAAGACTGTTGAACTACCAAGTCACAACCATTGTCCATCACAAAAAGCCACCGTCATCGTCACTCGCCTCAATCATCGCTTGCTAGCTTTGGGCACTATATATACCTCACCAGCGCTCACTTATTGCACAATTGGTTATCGATGGGGATTTGGATGTTTCGAATATGGGACCTCTAATTTCTCGAGCTAATGACTAAATTAATGAAAATCTATGGTATAACAATTAAACTGATATGAAAATTTGTTGAGCTTAAATACATATGAACATTACTCATACAGGTTTCACAGATAGCGCCAAGGGGCCCAATTTTTCTGGTCTTTGGAGACAAGAGAAGAGTAGCTCGCTACCATTGTAGGTAGGTACGGTATGAGAAATACCATTCAATATAATATGAGAATGACATGCAGGTCCTATGACCCAATTTCATTTACGCATTGATGATACTAAATCAGGCCACAAGCCATAGTCATTTCAATGAACGGCTCTTCCAATTCAGTAGACTTAATCAAACAACACGAAAATTGAAGTCAGCCACGGCCATTTCAAGGCGAGAAGTCACTCAAACGATGGCGGCGCAAAAATAGGAAAACAAGGTATTACAAGAGTAGATGTTCTAATGGTCGAGAGCATAAGAATCGATAGAATAAGACCTGAAATTATCGAGAATCCAAGTGGCATTTCAGCAGAAATGGCAAAGAGCAGCACACTAGGTTCGCTAGCTTTGACCTCCATGTAGAATCACCACTGCCGGACTCTTGGTAAAAAATCCCTAATCTAAGCAAGCCAACAGTTGATTCCTAAAACCCGTACATAGATTGTGACCAACCATATCACCATGTGTTCTAGTGTCCCACGAAACAAGATTCAATCAAGAAGCAGGTTCACGGTTCAGGTAAAGCGAAAGGAGGGGAGGAGAGGAGAGGAGAGAGAGGAGAGAGTACGGTTGTGAAGTGCGAACCAGCTAGAGCGAATGAGGTCCCTCCAGCTCGGGTTGGAGAGGCTACGATGCCCCATCGCGTGGAACTCCCACGATGCCGACCTGCCGCCGCCGCTATCGTCTGCTTGTGCGTTCATTCGATGCACCAGGCGCAAAAGCCACACCGGCCGAACCCGACAGCAAGCCAAAGGAAGAACAAGCCGAAGGCACAAGCGAACGACAGCGCAACGGAAAACAAAATGCAAACGGGAAATCGAAGGTACCGAAGCCGACGAACACGAGGATGCGCGGTAAAGCAAGACGAGTCGAAGGTTCTCCACGGCGAGGCGGCGGAAGCCAAAGCGGCGTACCAAGACCGGACGCGGAGACGCTGAGAAGGTAATCGGCGTGGCGAAAAGAGATGTCAAGGCGGAACATCGGGCGCGGCGTAAAGCCGATAAACCGGAAGGCAACGCAGCCGAAGACCGGATGCGGAGACACCGAGCAGCCACTGGCGCGACGGAAAAGCAGCTAAACCGGACGGGACAAATGCGCCAATACGGAAAACTCAAGGGGCTTATCGTAAATCGTGTGACGTGGCGCGCCTCCTGGCCCAGAACCTTGCAGACTTTAATATAGGGGCTATTACCAATTTTTAAAATGGCTTACGAGGGCAATGAACCAAAAAGCCTCTTGTTTCTACGAGGAGTCTGCTATTTATCAGTATAAATATGTTTATGTAGTTTATAGGTAGAGCAATAGTTTCATTATAAATATCTTCTTATGTAGTGATAATAGCTATTATGCATTCGTGGTTTTTTTACGGGGGTTTTCCACCTAAAATTTGTATCTTTTGTTCCTACTTTTTTTTGCGTATTATTTGCAACAGTATCTATTTGCATAAGTGGATGGAAAGCATGAGTTGGTGTTGTCTAAAAGATAGAAATTACCTGTTCGCTTTTGAATAGATATCATCATAGGTTCTTACACTTTTACCGGCATATTTATGAAAGATTGTATTACCCACTTCATTATATCTTTGTATGACCATGGTAGTAGTAATATTGAAAATAGCTAAAGCGAATAGATATAGAAGGGAAAAATAGTAAAAAAATATCTCAAAATTGTAGATTAATATGTAATTAATTATGAACAAAATTTGAAATCTAAATGATATGTATTTAAAAAAAGAAGGGAGTACTGTAGAACCTAGGGTGGACGTACATGCTGAGCTACAGTCGCACGATTTTCCTGACACAACGATCATACACCAGCTGACAAAATGCGCGTAAACAGGACGATACACTTGCTTGCCAAGCGTGTCTCTGCCATGCGCAAAGTAATCCATGACAATGATGCACAGTTAGGGTGTGTTTGGTTGTTTCTAGTAAGTGGTATATATAAGATGATTTAAAAAAATATCATCTACGTGTTTGGTTGTTTGAATAGAACTATCTCGTTCTGGACGGTGTAATACAAATTTGAGAAATATTTCCTATAAATACTAAAACATTCTATTCACTAAAAATAATGAAATCAAATGGTACATGACAATCTTATCACATTCAACCTCATTCCATCAACCAAACACACCCTTAAATGATAGAAGAAACGCACCCAACTGCCCCACCATTCGACCATGTGCCTACAAGAAATTCTTTCTTCGACACTCGTGTAGATTTCAAGGAAGGGTTCACAAGGTGGTTCATTTAAAATTGGCGTTTACTAGTGTCGGGGATTGGTTATTGCCCATAAACGACCATTGGAACCCGGCCGGCGTCGACCATGCTCGTGCTCGGGCGTCGTCCCTACGTAAGGGTCCCCCGAGCATCCCGACCTTCGTCAAGCACCCCTCCCCCGAGCATGCTTGCTCGGGGGTCCTCGACCTGGCGACCCGGTCCACCGAAGGTGCCTCAAAGATCACCCAAAAGCTGGGCACAGTCTACGAAGAAGATGTGGCATTTACCACGCAGCCGTCCGTGGTGATGCGGCGTCATAAACTACGCCCATGCATCCACGCCACGCGGTTACTGGCGGGTGGCGCGCAATAGTTCTCGCGACGCCAAAGACAAGAGCGCGCCTTTGTAATAACCGCTTGTGCTCAGTAATTCCTATAAATACCCCCTCCTGCGAAGGGTTCGGGGTTGGCATGCATCTACTTTCCACACTTGTACAGAGCATAACGCATTGTAAGAAATCTTCACACATAGTTCAAACACTGGACGTAGGGTTGTTATCTCCTTAGAGAGAGGCCTGAACCAGACCAAAAACGATCTCCTTGCTCGCTGCCATTGTCTTTGTAGCTCGATAGGACCTCGGACGCTATACCCCTCGCGGAAAAGGGGCTTTAGGTTGATCCCTCATTCAACAAGTAAGCTCGGCGGGGACCGGTTCGACCGCCGATACCGGCGTTGTCGTGGGGATCGAGAAGTCCTTTCGCGAGAATCCCGAGGATGCCGAACTCACAAGACAATCAAGACCTCTGCATCTTCGACGGCGTGGAGGGCGGTGGCGAATACTACGCCCGGCGATGGCGTGGGTGGTCTTGGCCGATCCCAAGGCCACACCGAAACCGGAGTCTTTCCCGATCGCAGCTGCGAGAGCATTTCCTCGCTCATGGCGGTGAATACCTCGCTCACGAGGAAGAGTCTCGTGACATCCATGACGCACCGAGGCGCCCCGACCGTCTCGAAGTTTAGCCAGAGACCGTGTCTACGACACCACCGGCATCGCCGCGATCTGGTGCTCCCGCGGCGTCGCATGGCGGGAAGGAAGGCGATCAAGAAGAACGTCGATCTCGGTGATTCTCCGTCACCAAAGACAATGCTTGGCGAGATCACTCAGAGCCGTCCCCAGGCAGGAACCCGGCGATCGTCCACCGCCAATCTAGCGAGGGGGCAGCGCGGGCGGGCCGAGCCCGCGAGGACCCCAGTGAATACCACTCCCGCAGTATGCGCGCGCAACCGCCTTCCGAGGTCGGCCCGTCGCTCCTCAGAGCGCCGAGCGCCTTCGCACCATGGCGCGATGCCGGCGCGCCTCGAACTTCTCCAACCAAGCGGACTGGCGGCCATGGGGCGCTTCGTGGGTGAAAACTCGAAAAGCTCGCCATCGACATCGGGCTCCTCAGACCATCTGGCGCTTCAGGCCCCGAGTGTTTCCGAGACCATAAGCGCCACTCCCGGCGGTGCCTCCGAAGTCTGCTCGGGGGAGGACCGAGGAAGCAAAGACCGGCACCGCGAGGCGTTCGGGCGTTCGGGGCGGCCTCGTGGGCTCGCGGGCATGCCTCGTCCGTCCACGAAGCGCTCCGTGTGCTCCACCTCGAACCCGCCATCGTCGCGCCGGCGTGATGGTGTGTTCTCTCGCCTCAAGTTGTGCGCGAAGGACCGCTTAGGCCCCGCCGCCACGATATGCCATGCGGGAGAATCGCCGATGACGGCCGGCATTCGGATGCCGAGTTTTGGCGCCCCTCGCGGACGATCAAATGGCCGAGCAAGTTCAAGCTCGGCCACATCAAGCATTTCAACGGGACCCAGAACCCCGACGAGTTCATCTTGATCTACTCCACTGCCATCCAGGCGGCTGGCGGGGATGAGGGGGTCATGGCTAACTACCTCCCCACGGTCCTCGGCAGTTACGCGGGGCGTGGCTTTTTAACCAAAAGGAGGGATCAATCCACTCATGGAGGCAGCTCTCTGAAGCCCTCCGGGCAAATTTTCAGAGCTGTTACTCTCGCCCGGGCAACGAGCGCGACCTCGAGCGTTTGATCCAGATGGACAAAGAAACGTTGCGCGACTTCGTCCAAAGATTCATTAAGGTGAGGAACTCCATCCCGAGCATCTCGGATGAGGCGGTCGTCCGGGCCTTCAAGTTTGGGGTCCGCGATGTCCGCTTCACGCAAGACCTGGAGATCCACCCCGACCTGTCGGCCAACGAGCTATTCCGTATGGCCGACCGCTACGCGAACGCCGACGAGGCCGTGCAATGGAAGAAAGCGCTCGACGAGGGCAAGCTGCCGCCCCACCTACTCGGAGGCCCTCGAGCAAAAGGCCCTCAAGCTCTGGAGAAGAAGGTCAAAAAAGAAGAAGTCGCGCACCGGATGTGGTCGGCCGTCGAAGCGCTGCCGCCTCGTGATCCGCCAAATTCGGAAGCGGGCGGTCGGGTCGGCCAGCTCACGGCGCCACGACCAAGATGACAACGACCAAGATCACGGCGATCAAGATCACGATCACCCAGGTCGCGGCGGCCAGGATCACGGCGAAAGAGGCGCCTCGCAGCGCATCGCTACGCTCGCTCCACCAAGTGGCCGGCCACGACCTCCGCAATTGTAGGACTTGGGCGTACCGCTTGGAGAAATTCTACAAGGGCGAGGGCCCCATGCCGGCTCTCCCGGGGAAGGGAGAGAGCAGCAAGGGCAAGGGCCCCGCCGATGACGACGATGACATGGACTACCAGGAGCCCCAAAACCACATAGCCGTCATATTCGGGGGCTCCTCGGCCTACAAATCTCGCAGGGACCTGAAGGAGGCGGCACGGGAGGTTGGCCACATTGCTCAGGGCAAGCCACCCGTGCAACAGCTCAAGTGGTCCGAGCTGCCCCTCACTTTCTCCAAGGACGATTGTCCCCTTGGAATGACCAAACCCCAGAGGCTCCCGCTGGTCATGAGCCCGACCATCAACAATGCCAAGGTCGGCCGGGTTCTCATCGACAGTGGGAGCTCCTTGGACCTCATATCCGCTACGATCCTAGACGAGATGCAGGTCCCTCGTTCTCAGATCAAGAGCATAGCCGTCCCGTTCTTCGGGATTGTCCCTCACCTCGATCAAGCCTCTTGGCGGATCGTGTTGCCGTGGCGTTCGGGGCCTCGCGAACTTCCGGACCGAGCTAGTCAACCGAGGTCGTTGACTTCAAGTCGGCCTATAACGCCATTCAGGTGCCGCCCTCTCCAAGTTCATGGCGCCACGCATCACGCCTATCTCGGTTCAAGGTCCCGGGACGGAAGGCGCTATCACCGCTAAAGGCGACCATAGGGTAGCCCTGAACTGCGACGAGAAGTCTCTCGACATGGTCGGGCAGCTGCCTCAGCGTGGCCCCGACCAAGCGTCGACGCCTTCCCGGCCAAAAGTTACCCTCCAGCCCAGAGGAGAAACCAAGGCGGTCCCTCTAAGCGAGGCCGACTCGACCAAGGTGTTCCATCTAGGATCTTCCCTAGATCCCAAATAGGAACTCACGCTCGTCACTTTCCTCCGGAGGAACACGGACGTGTTCGCCTGGGAACCGTCCGATATGCCCGGAGTCACAAGGGAAGTGATTGAGCACAGGCTAGCTGTTCGGCCTAACAAAAGACCTGTGCGCCAGAAGCTCAGGTGATTTTCCCCAGAAAAGCAGGCAATTATCCGGGAAGAACTCGATAAGCTCCTTAAGGCTGGCTTCGTCAGAGAAGTCGAGCACTCGGAGTGGCTGGCGAACCCAGTCATTGTCAAGAAGAAAGGTGGCAAGTGGCGCATGTGTGTCGACCACACCGGCCTAAACGCCGCCTGCCCGAAGGACAACTTTCCGCTGCCACGCATTGATCAGCTGGTCGACGCGACGGCAGAGTCCCAGGTGATGAGCTTCCTGGACGCCTACTCGGGCTACCACCAGATTAGCTTGTTCCCCGGGGACGAAGAGAAGACCTCCTTCATCACGCCATTCGGTACGTTCTGCTACACGACCATGTCTTTCGGTCTGCGGAACGCCGGCGCGACCTTCCAGCGCCTGATGCAGAAGACCTTCCGGGACCAGGTAGGTCGAAACTTGGAAGTTTATGTGGATGATATCGTAGTTAAGAGTAAGCTCGCCTCAGGTCACGTGTGCGACCTTGAGGAAACCTTTTGTAATCTCAATAGACATCGAATAAAGCTTAACCCTGAAAAATGTGTCTTCGGCGTGAGAGCGGGTAAGGTACTCGGGTACCTTATCGGGCCGCAGGGCATCGGCGCCAACCCGGAGAAAATCGAAGCCATCGAAAGGATCGCCCCGAGCTCCGTTAAGGAGGTGCAGACCTGACAGGCGCATGGCGTACTGAGTCGCTTCATTTCGGTCGGTGGCGCGGTGCCCTTTTTCAAGGCGCCCGCAGTCACGAGGGCCGTTTGCTGGACGAAGAGGTCGACCGCTCCTTCGAGGAGTCAAGCGATGCATCGGCCCGATCTTGACCACGCCCAGCTCGGGGAAGTCGCTCCTTCTTTACCTCGCAACGACACCCCAGGCCGTAAGCGCGGTACTGGTGGTAGAGCGAGAAGGGACGCAGCATCCGGTGTACTACGTCAGCGAAGTCTTGCATGGACCATAGGAGCGTTACCCCGAGGTCCAGAAGCTCTTATACTCGTTGCTCATAGCCTCGAGTAAGCTGCGCCACTACTTCCAAGCCCATAAGGTCGTTGTCCCGACCAGCTTTCCACTTAGGGAGATCCTAAGAATCGGGACGCCAATGGGATAGCGAAGTGGGCCATGGAACTCGCGAGTTCGATGTCCACTCTCTGCGCTCAGACGACAATCAAGTCCCAGATCTTAGCGGACTTCGTGGCGGAATGGACGAACCCCGCCCAGCCCGCCACCAAGACCCACGAATCTGGGGACGGCCGCTGGACCATGTACTTCGACGGGTCCCGAGCTTTCGAACGCTCGGGGGCTGGCGTCGTACTGGTATCCCCTCAGGGGGAGCGCCTCCAATACGTTATCCAATTACACTTCACCGCAACCAACAACGCGGCGGAGTATGAAGGCCTCTTGGCCGGGCTACGAGCGTGCAAGGCGCTCGGAGTCCAGCGACTAACTGTGAAGGGCGATTCACAGCTAGTCGTCAACCAGGTCAATAAGGAGTATCAGTGTTCCGATCACTCAATGGCGTTTTACTTGGTTGAGGTGAGGAAGATGGAGCGATACTTTAGAAATTTCGAAGTACTCTACATCCCCAGGAAGGACAATTCCCTGGCCGACTACCTTTCCAAGATCGGTTCCTCGCAGATGCCCGTCCCTCCGGGCTCGTCGAGCATCCGCACAAGCCCTCCATTCCCTTTGTAGAGGCAAACCCCGGATCGCCGCCCGGGCGCCAAGCAGAGCATCTGCCTAAGCCCTCCATTCCCTCAGAGAGGAGGCACAAGAGCGGCCAGAACGTCTCCTTCCTCGAGCATGGTGCGCATGGATGACGCCATTCGCCCGAGATCTTGCCCACGGACCACGCCGAGGAGGAAGCCGGCGTTCGGCTCAAAAGCGCTCTGCATAAGTTAGTCGAGGCGCTTTATATCAAAAGGAGCACTTGGAGTCCTCTCCAAGTGTATATCTCGAGAAGAGGGCAATTTCCTTCTCAAAGATATCCATGAGGGCATGTCGGAGCCCACTCGTCCTTTCGGGACGCTCGTGAGCAAGACATTCCATTTGAAATACTCTTCGCCAATGACTTTAAACGACTCGGGCACTAGTGGCAACTTGTTCGGGCGTGCGGTTCCCGCGCCCGAAGGCCCACGGCCAGGCGTCGCTGGCCGCAGACCATCCCACTCTCATGGCCATTCTCGACACGGGGCTCGACATTCTCGGGCCTTTCCCGTGGTCGAAAGAGTTGCAAGTACTTGCTCGTGGCCATCGACACTTTCTAAGTGGATCGAGGCCGAGCTCAGATCGACCATTTCAGCAAGCGACCAAGAGATTTTTCCGCAACAACGCGTGGTGACGCGTTTGGGATCCACAATCGCCTCATCACGGACAATGGCACTCGGTTCACGATGAACTGTTCCAAAGCCTCTGCGAGGACATCGAACAAAAGTCGCCGCCCTGTAGCTCATCCACGAACAACGGAGCACCCGGCGAGCAAATGGCCAAATCCTTCAAGGGATCAAGAAAAGGGTCTTCAAAGACCTCACCCACGCAGCGGGTCTTGGGTGGACGAGCTCCTTCCGTCCTCTCAGTGCAGGCGCACCACAATGAGCCGAAGACTGGGCGAGACGCCCTTCGGCTAAATCTATGGTGCAGAGGAGGTCCCGCCGCGAAATCGCGATTTCGGATCCCGAGAATTCACCGGTGAAAGTATTCACCAAGGTCGCGGCGTCGCCTCGACCTCGCCAAGAGGCGTGTTTGGGGCGCCGCTCCGTCTGCCGTCTACCAACAATCTCTTCGAGACACGCGCCAAGTCAATCCGCCCCGAGCCCTGCAGTTGGGGACCTCGCCCTCTGGCGCATCCGGGATACATCCAAGGCCAACAAACTCTCCCCGGTGGGAAGGTCCTTTCACTGCCGTCTCGATAAGCGGCCGGGGTTGCCCGCCTGGCAAGGGAAGATGGTCGTGTGCTCGCGAGCTCATGGAACATCGACCAGCTGCGCAAGTTCTTTGTCTAAACTCATGCTCTATTTTGCATCTTATACATATATCCGTGCTTTTCATTTCTTTTTAAGGAAAGTGGCACTTTCGTCGCACTCACGCGCAAATGTCTGTTTCCCCCAAGATGCTGTGAAAATGTATATATAAGGTCACTGCCTTTTGGTAAGCCGGCTCAGTCTCGCGTAAGGGCCCACTTTTCCTTTTATTTCACGATCTTGGTGACGAGACAAGTGCGTCGGGCGCAATTAGTCACTGAAAATTCTTGCTACTCTCAAAAGCTCAGGCCGGTGCGCGCACGATCGCACAAGGTGCCACGACCAACACCCCGCCAGTAAAGCTCGCCACCTGGGGGCTCTAGTCTCAATAAGCCGACCATATCCGCAGTAGCTTTTCGCTGCGCGATACAAGTCGCATACAGACAACCCCTTGGTCGGTCCGGAGATTGACTTTGGCGTGTGCGTGTCTGGTCGTCGCGCACCCCGTCGGGCAAACGCGCATCTTTCCTCGCTTACGACCATACTCGCAACACAGAGGTTTGCGTCCTAAGCGTTAAGGAAGTCTAGGCCTTGCTCGTCCTTCCCCCCAGACCAAAAATACTTTCGCTGCTTGGAGAAACTGAGGCCTTGGTCGGGGGGGGCGCGTTCTTTCCTAAACTCTCCTACCAACGAGCCCGTGCTCACAACATAGGTGCACGACCCTCATTCGCAGCGGGGGCATGAGGGGGAGCGACTTGCCCCACCAGCATCATTTCAAAAGGTCACGACCGAGTGCCTCGTTCTATCTTATTAGCGTAACGTTTGCTTCTTTCTTAAGGACACGTTACCTTTATTAGGTCACTCTCTGCGCATTTCGGGCTTGTGCATACGCTTCGTGCTAATATCGATCGACACCTTTTATTTGTTTGCCTCGTGGTTTTGGTTTAAAAAAGCCAAGCAAGAGCGAAGAAGCATTATACCGTGCACAACCCATGGGCGAAGAAAGTACACGCTTCACCAAGGCGTCAAAATTGTCCCAAAATCATCAAGGAAAAACAAAAAGAAGAAATCCCCTACGCGCCGGGCTTTGCTCCTTTGACGGCCGCGGACAATCTCCGCCTCAGGTCGTCGATCTTCGTCTCATAGTCGATCAACTTCCGGCGGGCTTCGCGACCTTCGCGGGCTTCCTTGCGGAGCTGCTCGACCTCTTCCTTGCCTTGTTCGGCAAGGTCGGCATTGCCCGTTGCCTCGCTCACTCCGCCACCTTCGACTCAAGGGCGCTGGAGTGCTGCCTCTTTACCTCGAGCTCTTGCTCGAGTTTAAGGGCTTTCTCCCCGGCTTCAGCGGCGGCCTTCACTGCTTCAAGGGACCGCTGCTTCTCCCGCTCAAGCTCCCCCTCAAGCGTAAGGACCTTTTCTTTATCGGCGGTGGCACCTTCCTCTGCCTGGCGAGAGTGTTGTTTCTCTTGCTCAAGCTCTTGCTCGAGCCCAAGGTTCCTCTCCTTAGCCTCGGTGGCGTCTTTCTCCGCCCGGCGGCATCGCAGACACTAGCAGAGTGTCCCAATTTTGAGGTCGCCCACGCTTGCCGCCGAGTTCAACTATCTTGGCCTCATCTTGTGATAAGTAGCTGGACCGTTTCCTCGGGGACGACCATCGTGGCGTCAAAATCACCCAAGGTCTTCTCAAGGAGCTCAGCGCGAAGGACTTGATCCACCGCTCTCAGTGCCGAAAAAGTGAGAAATTACGACGGTTGCAAAAAGAAGCACACTCACCTGAGTAAAGCCGGCGCGAAGATTGTCTCGGAAGTGTTTGGAAACTTCGCGCTCCCGAGGATCCTCAAAGACCGGTAGGGGGCTGGAGCTTTCCCCAGGACACTTAAAGAAAGGAGGGTTGGTCGACGACGACGAATCGTCCCCTTGGGCACGAGGTTCACCTCGGAGCACCAAGCCCCACTCCTGAGCGGTGCTCTCGCTCAGAGTGTTCTCACTATCCTCCCGAGCATGTTGTTCGCTCGGGGGCAGAACGTCCACCCAAGCATGCGATTCGCTCGGGGCGGGTGCCGTCTCATCCCGAGCATGTGATTCGCTCGGGGCGGGTGCTGTCTCATCCTGGGCATGCGGTTCGCCCGGGGGCTTCACACCTTCATCTCGGACAGGTAATACGCCCGGAGGCACCAGGCCTTCTTGAGCGGCCTTTTCGCCCAAGGCCGTGGCGTCGGCTTTCACCCCTCTGTCATGGCCCCAAATTCGAATTCGTCTTCTGCGGCTAACATTAGCGCCAACCGAGTTTTGGCCGCATTTGAGACCCACTGCAACTTCAGAATCTATTCCAAAGTTGCCACTTAAGAATTTCCAACTTAGCCAAATTTAAGAGCTAGAAATTTTAGTGTACAAATGTGGTTTTCAGTAAAGTTCAAAGCCTAGTAACTCGAAAACTATAAGGGCCTAGAGTGTGCAGGTTAGTAAAATGAAAACTAGAAACTTTTCTCTATGCAATGGTTGGGTCTTGAGCCCAATCCAACATCAATTGCTAATTTAAAACTTAGCATCAAAACTGAATCCAAGTGCTGATTATTGGGGACTTAGCCCTGCTAACTTGTGCTTGCTAGTGGGGTCATGTGATCTCAAATTGCAAAGGGTTTGGGGGCAACAAACAAAAACCGAAGTCAGCACTCCCTCCCAGCCACACCTCACTTCTTTCTTCCCCAAGTAGCCACCTCAAGCATTTCCTCCAACTCCTTCCCTGTCCAGGCGCCATTTCTCCAGCCCTCCCCAAGGCGCCTCCTCTCCCCCTGCTGCCCCAAGCTGGCGCCTCCCTCCTCCCTCTCCAAGCTGCAGCACCTCCCAAGCCGCCCCACCCCTCTTCCTCTTCCATTCCTTGGAGGTAAGACTTCCTAGGGTTAGGGTTTGGTGTTCTCTGGTTTTGGGGGCAGCAATTGTGATTTTGGGGGCTGTGGTGAGTGGAGAATCAAGATTTGGGTGGGGAATAACCAATCTAGGGTTTGGAGCAAGTTCTGAATTTTCGAGCAGAATTTTTAGCTACTGTTTCGGGCTGATTTGAGAAAATTCTGAGCATCTCCTGCTAGGTTGGCTGTAGAGAAAGTTGTGGGTAATCAAATTATCTTTCATTTTCAACTGGAATCACCTCATTTCGTTAATCCAGCTGAAAGTTATGTCTATTTTAGTGCTTGCTGCTCTGAAAATGCTGAAGATTTCGGGTAGAAACTTGAGCTGTGAATAAGAATTAGTTAGAGGCCGAATTAGAAATTAATTTTGCCTGTGAAGTTTTAGGAAATTTCTTGTAGATTGTGAAAATATCATCCTTTACTCAATTCTACTAAGTATAGCAATTTATATGTTGAATTTTGTGCATGCTGTCTGAAACTTTGAAAAATACTGAACTCTGAAAACTGCCCTCTGTTGCTGGCTGAACTGGGAGTTACCTGGGCAGAATCTGAGTGATTGGCCGAAGCTAATTTGTAGGTCTATGTCTTATGGTCGTGTAGGCTCTGAGTTTGCTCAATTTGGCTAAGTGATCAAAAAGTTATGGTCATTTGTATACATGCTGTCCTGAAACTGGTGTTTCTGAAAATTCAGACTTTGGGACTAAAAGTTCAGAGTTTAATTGCAAACTTTAAATTTATTTTCTGAATGTTATGATGCATGGCAATGTTAGATCACCCTCTTGAGGTCTTTTCGAGTCCATGAAGTCAATTTTTGGATTAGCCAAATGAAAGTTATGCCTGTTTAGAGGAATGTGTTTGTTATTTTCAGATTTTGCTATAGAATAGAAATGGAGTTTAGCAATTGTGTGTTCAGTTTTAAATTGAGTTGAATGTTTGCACTTTTGGAGCTAGCTTGGGTGATGCATTTGGCATTTTCATCTCATATGCATTGCATGCATCTCATTCATATGCACTGCTCATGTAGAGAACGAAACCGCGGAGGGTGACGTGGCCGTGGTCGAGGGGGACATCGGTGGGCAAGTTGCCGTTGGGGATCCGGCAGAAGCTGCAGGCAAGCACCTAAGCATGTTTATCCTTATGTATCATTATTTTTGAGAATAACGTGATTAATTGAAATGTTAAGTATTGCATCAGAATTGCCATGTGGGATAGGAATAGATCCTATTTTTGCGTACACCCTTGTATTCGCTGATGTCTCCTTTTGAGCTAGACTATGGGTATTAATGAGTCCGTGCTTAGAATGCTTAGATGTCGGGGTTGGGCCAAGTGACGGAGGGTTACATCACTTGCGGTTGTTATCATTACACACATACTACATTATGTCGGACTTGGAATTGGGAAAGGTTTTGGAAAGAAATGAATTGTGGACCGGCGGGGAGTTGGTTCATTTGGGTACGGAGACTCAAATGTGTAGCCCCGCTCATGTCGATTAAGGACCGATCCGTAAGTGGAATAAGATTGAGCACACCCCGGTTGGTCGCATGCCCGATTATGGTGCGTAAGCCGCTCTTTCTCTCATATGGAATCGATGGACCGTAACTTCTACGTGGTTGGGCGTGGTTGAGGCGAGGCTTAGGCCGACTCTCGGCGTAAGCCGGGCTTAGAGGCGGCTTCGGGGTGCTAGGTTTTCGGACGCGGAGGGCGCCAGCGATTGGGTATGATTGGGAGGGTTGACACTAGGCCCTTGTGGTAAGTGTCGTGCGATCAATGCTTCCTGCGCAGGTTAATTAGCGATTGAATTGCAGCTCTCGGATATGAGCACGCTTGGTCCGAACTTCTTCTGCGTAGTAAACAACTTGAACTTGTGGTTCGCCGTTGGGCTTGAGCTAAATTTTGATATGAGATGACTTGCTTTACATTCTGTTAATTACAATATCATGCTAGAGGTAGGTGCTTTTACGACTGCTAATTATATTGAGAAAAACTTGAGTAGATGACTAAAATTGAAACAAAGTTAAGCATTTCCGCACTTTTAACCTAAGCCTGTTTACCTTGCTACCGCCAAATGCATCTCCTTTGGAGTCGGTCATATATGGACCCGGGTAAGTCTTGCAGTACCTACGTACTCATGTACGCTTTGTGGTTTTTGGTGAGGATCGGTGGGCGGATCTGAGTTCTACGCCTTCTTGTCTCGGTGGCCCAGGCGGGGCACCGAGTAGAGGCTAGTGACATCAAGAGACGCCGGAAGTGTTCAGGGGCAGAACACTTCCGGAGAAGTTTTATTTTGCTAATGTGTTGCGATTTGATTCCTTTTGTTGTATAGATAGCCTTTTAAACTGTGTTTCGTCGTTGTTTAAGTCTCTGTCGATGTCTCGTGGATGGCTTCTCATTGTGATCGTACTGCTGTTGTGGTTGTTGCATTACTTTTGGATATATATATATATACTGCAACTGTGTTTTCTTGTCTCACGAGTGGATGTCCATAGGTTCTAGGAGGGTCATGCGAAATTTTCCGATTTTGGAGTCTTGGTCAAATTCATAGTTACGTGTGGTTTAGAGTCTTGGAGTTGTTGCTAAGTGGGGTTTGGTGGTTGTCGGGTTTGTCTTTGTGTTGGGTGTTTCGTGCGTGTTTGGTTGCTTGGTTTCGAGTTCGTTTGCCCCTTTATGCAAATTGAATTGATATCGCATTGAAACCGTATGCGGGCGATCTGGCGAGTTCGGTCGCATATCTGGGGGAATCTGGGGCGGTTGTCGAGTTCATCGAATGGGGCTGACGTTGTCTCTATTGGGCTTGGGTGTTAGCACTGTGAGCGCCACCGGCGATCCGTTGCTAACCTCCAATTCCGATGTGGACGACGGGACATTCGATAACCCGAGGACAGTCTGGGCGGCTCCTCTCACCCTCCTTCCGTGCTCTCCGCGCTGGGGGGCAGGAAGCCCACCCAGGGGAAGCGTTCCCTCAGGGGCGGAGAGGTCCATCTTAGCCCGGTCGTCGGCAATGAACTTGTCTACCGCCCTCACGCCCTTGGCCATCACAATGTCGGCGGCTTCGGCGAGCACCCCCGCTAAGGCATAATTAACAAGCTCGTAAGCTATTCTGCGACAGTCCGGGAAGGCCCTACGGGCTATTTTCTCCCACGTCGGAAGAGTGGGGTCAGCCCAGGTGCGCAAGGCAAGAAGCAAGGGAGGGCAAAACTCGAGGCTCACCTTCGCCCGGGCCTTCGTCGCCGCCAACGGGTGGGTTCGCGGCCACCGCGACCACCATCTCGGCCTTCTTTTCCGCGGCCCGGGTGATCCTAGCCAGGCGAGGGTCGGCCTTCTCCATGTCAACCTCAACCAGCGCCCCCTCCGAGCTTCCGCGCTTGGCCACGGGATGATGCGCGTCCAGACCGGCAATCGCGAGGGCCCGGTCTTTCTTAGCTTGCTCAACCTTGGCCTTCATTTTGGCAATCTCTCTCTTCAGCGCCTCCCGTTCGGCCTGCACCATCCCTTCGATCAGTCTTCCCTCCGCCTCGATCTGCTCCACTTGAGCCCTCACACTATAGTTCTTCAGCCAGAGCCTCAAACGGCTTACCTCCTCCTTCCGGTCGGCGTACTCCTTGTGGGGCGCCGGCAGCCCTTGGACGCGACCGCCTGCCTCTTCGACGACCGGGTGGTCGCCGGTGGCGGGGCGCTCCTCTTGCTCCTTGAGCCCTTGGCCCGGGAGGCTGGGATAAGCACTCCCTTGCCGCCCGCCGAGGGCGCAAGCTCGGCCACCGCCAGGTCCAGGGCGATCCTCTCCTGCAGCAATGCACGAAGGAGGCATCAGAAGGGCTCAGATGCTCTTCCCCGAGCATGAATTGCGAAGAAGCTTACCACTTCGCCCCGCTCGAGCACATTGCTCGGAACCTACCGCTTGCGCTCGAGCTCCTTACCCTTGGGGGTGCCAAACAGCTCGGCCACCCTCTTCTCCGTCCAGTCGAAGTCCGGGGCTATTTTAGACCAGCAAATGAAGTCAGCACGGGCCCAGAATGGCGGAGGCAAAGCAGAGAATCTTCAAGGTCGTGGAGCTTACAGGAGGTGCCCTCCCGGGTCAGGTCGTCCCATCCGGTGATCTCGTAGAAGGGGTGCTCTGTGCTCCCTCCTCCTCAGAGGGGACACCCTGTTCCGAAGGAAGTCGTGGGCGATGTCCCGGCCGGTGAGCCCCATCTGCGTGAGCTCGCCGACCAGCATTAGCGTCCGCTCCTCCTCAGGCGCAACGGGCGGGCGCGGGATCTCGAAGTGGCGCGCCGCCATCTCGGTATAGCACAAAGTGCTCCCCTCCGCCTTCCGCAGATAGAACCAGTTTTCGGCTCATTCGGCTACTGAGTCCTTAAGGGAGAAAGGGGGGTACTCGTACGGGCGGGTGCCCCGAAGGCGGAAGTACCGGGAGCCGACGGGGGTGGTGCCCCCGGTACGGAACAAAGAATAGAAATGAAAGAAAAGGCTTGGCATAGGGAGGACACCCACGAAACCCTCGCAGAGATGGGCGAAGATTGTCAAGACAAGGATGGAGTTGTGGTTCAAATGGGTAAGTTCGCACTCATAGTTTAGGAGCACGGTCTCTAGGAATTCGCTCTCGGGCATCCGGAGCCCGTTGGTGATGTACAGCTCGCACACGACTATCTCGTCGGCGCGTGGCACCGGCGCCGCCTCGCCGGCCGGAAGCCGCCAGGTACTAACACCGAGGTACCCGAAGTCCTGAAGCACCCGGAGCCTCTCCGCGGTGGCCTTGCTCACGCTGAACTTCGCCATAAAAGGAGTTGGGGGAGAGAGTGTAGGAGCGCCGGACGGAAGTTGAAGGAGGAAGCGCTTTCTCAAGTAAAATTGCGAGTCGTGGGGAGTAAAAAGTTTCTAGAAACTGTTCCCGCCTGATATTTATAGGCGGATAAGTCGAGTGGGCGGGAAAACCGTTCCGTGTGCCGATGGCCAACGCGTGGCGGCTCGGTCCCCGAAACCGCCCTGCGGTGGCGTGGTTCTCCAAAAACTGTCAGAGTAGTACCTGCAAAAGCTTCAATGAGAAGGAACCGTCGCGGTTTCCCCCCTTTCGCTTCCAAGGTGTTGCCCGGGTAAAATCCTTGGGCAAACACGCCCGTTCCCGAGCAAGCGTTGCTCGGATGCTGCGGTAGCCCTTCACCGCAAAGATCCCCGTTCCCGAGCAAGCGTTGCTCGGATGCTGCGGTAGCCTTTCGCCGCAAAGATCCCCGTTCCCGAGCAAGCGTTGCTCGGATGCTGCGGTAGCCCTTCGCCGCAAAGATCCCCGCTCCCGAGCAAGCGTTGCTCGGGGGCCGCGGTAGCTCTTCACCGCAGGGCACCAATCCCTCTCTGAGATTCTGGAGGCTTAAGGCGGACGCCTCGTCGAGGCGAATTTCCCCCTTTAGCCTCGGGGGCTAGCTGTCGGGGATTGGTTATTGCCCATAAACGACCATTGGAACCCGGCCGGCGTCGACCATGCTCGTGCTCGGGCGTCGTCCCTATGTAAGGGTCCCCGAGCATCCCGACCTTCGTCAAGCACCCCTCCCCCGAGCATGCTTGCTCGGGGGTCCTCGACCTGGCAACCCGGTCCACCGAAGGTGACTCGAAGATCACCCAAAAGCCGGGCACGGTCTACGAAGAAGACGTGGCATTTACCGCGCAGCCGTTAAGTGATCTGGCGTCATAAACTCGCCCACTTGTACCCGTCACGCGGTGCCTGGCGGGTGGCGCGGCAATAGTTCTACTCACGCCCCGCCGCGATGGCGCTACCTGTAATAATCGCTGGTCGCTCTGTAATCCCTATAAATACCCCCTCCTACGAAGGGTTCGGGATTGGCATGCATCTACTTTCCACACTTGTACACAGAGCATAACGCATTGTAAGAAATCTTCACACATAGTTCAAACACTGGACGTAGGGTTGTTATCTCCTTAGAGAGAGGCCTGAACCAGACCAAAAACGATCTCCTTGCTCGCTACCATTGTCTTTGTAGCTCGGTAGGACCTCGGACGCTATACCCCTCGCGGAAAAGGGGCTTTAGGTTGATCCCTCATTCAACAAGTAAGCTCGGCGGGGGACCGGTTCCCGAATCGTCGACAACTAGCAATCGGGCGTCCGATCACTGTTTATTTTTTCGGACGCATTGGTGCAATATTTTTTTTTCTACGCGTGCAATTTTTTTTTTGCGTGCACATTTTTACTGTTATCGAAGGAAAATGTTGCACGCTTACGAAAAAAATATTGCAAGTGTCCGAGAAAATGAACGGTGGATCAGACGTCCGAATACAAGTTATTCTATTCAAAATTACATACTATGTGGTACAATTCCGATAGTCTAACCCCCCTCTCTACACACACACACACACAAACATATATATATACACACGGTAGCGTTAATCTATGTTTGCGCGTGGCTCTGCCTATTCTACGTGCGAGCCATAACCCCGTGTCGCTAAACAAACTAGTGTGAACGCAAGCGCTTACTGTGAACTACGTTTGCACGTGGCTCTGCCTATTCTACGCGCGAGCCGAAAACCCGTGTCGCTGAATAAGCCAGTGTAAACACAAACACTTACTGTGAATATGTATATGCGCCAACTAATAAATGTGTTTTGTAGTTTGTACATAAATATGTTTTTTCTTTGATTTAGCCATCACTTTTTATTGACATTTCTGATTCATAAACCGTTTTTACTAGTAGCTTACTGACAATGAGAGAAACACACTGATGTAAGTCTCGGTGCATAAAACAGATTTTACTATCTATATACATAGATGTTACTATCGGTATATATAGATTTTACTATCATATATTAGTAAATTTATGTACATTTAGTAGTAAAATTTGATTTATGTGACGTTTATTAGTAAGTCTTATATAATATTGTTCCTCTCATCATTAGTAATCTAATAGTAAAATTCATTCGTGAACTAAGCTGTGAATAAAAAGTTATGGCTAAAACAAGTAAATATCAAATTCATGTATTACTAGCAAACGCATCTTTGCATCTACACACATGCATGCAAATTAATTGGGGACGATTAATCTTCCAAAGATCGGTTGCGAATCCCGTAGTGCTAATTAATTAGTGAAGCGCTTCACTCGGTCGAACTGCAAAACTGATCGGCACGTAGAATGTCCTATTCTACACGCACGTATAGAATAGGATATCTATATACATACATATATATACATACATATAGAATGCAGGTCTTTTAAAAATATTTTGTTGTAATCTTACCCTATATGGATACCGATATCTCTGAATGAACGTTAGGCCAAAGGTTGCAATTATTTGAGCCACCTTAACTTGTGCTACATTTAGACCCTGTTTTGCAGAGTTCTAAATCCTAGCTCCACCTCAGATCTAAAGCTTGCAGACTAAGATAAAGTGAGTTAATTTTTATTTTTAGTCTAAAATGTGAACAAGATGACTCACCTAAACACTCTTAATATACCCACAACTCTAGCTCTATAAATTTCGAGACTACTGAATATCCCGCTTCACCAAATTCTCTGATTTTTGTGGGCCTGAGGTATATAAACACCCCTTACTTGTCATTTTTTTAATATGACACACTTACCAAGACAATCAACTTTTTTATATGAAGCAACCAAAATGCCCTTGACAACTATTCAAATTGGGCATGCCCACCATGGGTTGGAGGAATGTGTCATAATTTGTAAGGGTAAAATAGAAATAATGTATTGGGTAATATGAAGTGATAAGTATCTATAAACAAATAAAGTGGTCAAAAATGAATAGAGGGACAACTGATGCCTTGAGTCTCTGATTTCTGTGTGCGTGTTCAGAAACTCTTCTACAAATCATAACCTAGAGAAACTTCTAGCAACTCGAGATAATTGGCAAGTCACACAATTCATGAGTGGTGGAACTAGAAAATTTCTACTGGGTGCGCATATTTAACATGGGATAGTTAATATACATAGTTTCATATTCATCACATAGTTTCCAAATTTACCAAAAAAATACAATACATATAGTTTGAATAAGGTCTTACATTCAAAAGCATCGACACTAAATGACAGAAGAACTTATTCACCTATAATTTACAAATCTCATGCCTTTGCCTATCTGCCTATCTACCGTAGTGCCGTGCCAAGCGTCTGCGCCGTCCGCTATGCCGCCCCTTGTGCCTCTGCGTTGGTGCGCCTCCAAGGCGGTGCCTTGTGGCACCCGTGATGCTCCACACCTACACTGCTTACACACCGTCAGCTACCTACAATGCCTCGTGCCCGACAAGCTACCTACCGCGTCGCACCCCTTCGCCACCCGCCCGACGGCCCGAGCGGCCCGCCGCTCGCCCAATGGCTCGAGTCGCCTGCCGCACTACGCACTCGTGCTACCTGCTGGGAAATTTATGGGATTAGGATTTAGGATTGAGGAGCAAACGGACCTAGGAAAGTGTGGAGTAATTGGATTCGATGGGTTGAGCGTGAATGGGCTTTTAATAGGCTGAAATTTTCACGAATGGGTAGCAATCTGCTGGATGCACGACCCATATATTAGAAACTGATCCTATAATTTTTGGAGGCACCCTGCTCAGTTTCACCCCTGCAATTCACAACAGATGGAGACATGGGGTACAATACGAGGAATTAATAGGACGGAGAGGAGATAAGCTTCAGTTGCAAGAGTTTCCTGACACAACGACGTACACCTGCTGATCGACAAAACGCGCCCTCGAACGAATCCCCATCTCACAAGCATATCGTTGGCTGCCTACGATATATCATAGATGACCAGACCCAACTGTCGCCGAGTAAACGCTACAGGATTTCGCAGCGAAACTTGCAGGACAAATCCAGGCCGGTACGTACGTACGGTTGTCCACATCATCTTCAGTTAACTCTGCCTGTTCCTTCTTGCTCAGCCTTCAATCTTGGCGTGATGTCCGTCGACTAGAGAAAACAAAGCCTTGATTGAACATGGCATAGCTTGATCTTGTCAGCCCATGTATATCTCTCCCCCTGTATTTACATGTCACGGGTCGATTGATCAGGTAATGTCAACTTGGCTTACATATACGCCGCACCACACCAGCTTCAGGATGAAGAAGGAGAAGATGAAGACGACGGGAGACATCCAACCCTCTAACCATGCACCTGCTCCGCATCCTTTTCGAGAAGAAAAACGCCTTCTCGATCCACTAGCTCGGTACGACACAAATGCAACGAGGCGAAAACAACAGTGACTAGGCGGACTAGCTAATTGGCCATGTATCCTCTCCTCAAGAAACTGACTATATATCAGTAGCCGCTGATCGATGCGGCAAAGTAGAGTAAAATTGATCGAGCCATGTCGCCTTCAGTCCGTTACTTCCAAATCACCAATACCAAATGCAGCACGGCTATATAGCCTATGTATGTAGCCTATGTATGTAGACCATGTAGTGGTGGTTAAGTAAGGCGGCTTCACAAGTCAAATGCTATTGAGTCGTATGCACCAACCGGTTCACTCAAAAGTTTAAGCTGATAAGGAAAAGTGGACAATTCACTTATACTTCAACACTCCCCCTCACGTACAGGCTCTTCCAGATCTACGACGTGGAATAGAAGTGGGTTGTAATTTTTTTTAAATTGCGCCAACTAGGTTTTGAACTCAAGATCTCTTGGCTCTAATACCATATTAAATTGTATACACCAATCAATTCACCCAAAAGCTTACCACCATCTTCTCTCTGGGACGGTGAGACATACTGTTGAGTCATATTCTCCCCCTTGTTGCAAATATTCAGACAAACGACGACGAGGACGACGGCAAAGTGCATGGCACAGATGGGGCATTCGATACCTAATCCCATCCATCTTGCGACCCATGGATAGTGTGCCAACGGAAACAAGGCAATACGCTTGTTTTGGCTTGCCTGCTGTCCGCCATGCGGGCGCATGCGTAATAATTAACACTAGTAAATTTTCCGCTGTGCGTGCGCGTGTTATTTTTTTATAGAAAAAATTTCTTTTTTTCGGTGATATTTTATTTTTTTAAATCGTCGAAATAATGAGCGAAACGGTTGAAAGAACACAATTTTTTTTCACGGCGTAACACGCCGCGCGTGTCGTTTTTCGTAGAAAAAATTTCTTTTTTTTTCGTAGAAAAAATTTTTCGCGATGTAACACGCCAGCGTGAACGGGGAAAAAATAGAGAGATAGAGCTGTAGAAATATCTCTTTCGACGAATTATTTGGAAAATATTGGAGACCGAGCTGGAAAACCGCGGCGGGAAAAAGTTTAGAGGAAAAAGGGTGAAAAATTATTAGAGGCGACAACCTTCTTTTGCCAAGTCTAACACTCTACGCGTTCACCGAGTAATAATACATGTTTAAAAAAATATATTAGAGATCGAGATGGGAAATCGAGATTAGAAAAAGTCTAGAGATAGAGCCGCACACATATTTCTAGTGACGAAAACATTTTTTCCTGAGAAAAACAGAGAAAAGACCTAGACGTAAAAAGCAAGGACCTGAATGTTACGTTTTTGGACCTGCCCGCTATCCTGAAAAATTAGAAAAGGGTTTATTCGTGATTTGAATTTAATGGGAGTTTATCTCCGTAAAACGACACACGAGGGACCCGAACGCGATTTTCAGGGAAAATATCTTCCTCTCACAAAAAATCGCGAAGGGCCTATTCGTAATTTATAAAAGGACTAAAACGTAATTTTTTTTAGTCGAGCCGGCCAGCCGACTCGAGCCGAGCCGCTGGCTTGGCTCCGGCTCAAACGGCCCTCAACGCATGAATTCTTCAGTCTTTAGGAAAGGAGTTATTATTGGTGGTTTCGTAGGTGTACATGGTGTTGTGTTACGGGGACGGGATTCTCTCAAATCGCATCCGTTCCTTTCTCCCACTCTTCTATTGATTAAGGATTTAATAGTAAAATGCAGTTACAACTTACAGTACTAAATCAATACACATAACACATCTCTACTAATATAAATTTACAGTTAGTGACAGCGGTCCGTTCTTCCTAACTCTCCCCCGCCATATCTCTAATAATGACCAGTCATTATAGCTAATTATTTTTTCCTAATTTACAGCCAGTCATATCTCTCTAAATATAGCTGATTATTATAGTAAAATCCCTGATTATTGCTGGTAATTAATAGCCGGCTAATCATTCCTTTTATACTTTATATATGCTGTACAGTTTTTACAGAATCAATCAAGGGAATTCATTCAAGATCTCCCATGTCGTGCCGCCGCGACTAATAAACTCGACGAACTGATCAATAAGTGACGGGCCGACGTACATGGCTGCGAGGCACAGGAGACCGAGCGCCGCGGTCAGTAGTAACTGTGGTCAGAAGAACAGGCAGAGCGCGACGCCCACCGGGTGCCGTGACCCCAGCGTCGGCCAGTTGGATGTGAACAAAGCATACGACGCTTCGGCGCGATTGCCCGGCGACACCGGTGGGATGTCGTCGGCGGTGAGAGAGTCATTGGCATACCCATTGAAAATAATCGGGTTGATATAGCTGAACGTCGCGAGAGAGAGATGAACGACGCAATACGGTGGCGACGCAACCGGTACCGGTGTTTTCTGGTTCACCTTCATAGGCTCCGGCGTCATGGCCAGTGAAGTTAGTGATGGCTAGGTATGCTAGAGGCATGGAGACGAGTAGGCCAGCAAAGGCAAGAGGGTCATCTGGGAAGAGCAGCGAACTGTTGCGCAGCGGACCACCGCCGAAGCGGAGAAGAGCGTGGCGCCGAGGGCGGTGGCGATCCAGAAGACGCAGAGGTACAAAGGCTGGGTGGCGACGGTGGCACCTTTCTCCGAGACGACTGACCACGTGGCCATGGCGTGTACGATGAAGTGGGCGGCGAGGAAGACGGACTCCACAGCGCGCCATGGCGTGCTCGGCAGGAGGAAGAACACGAGCGCGAGGAGGACGGCGGACGCCGCGGCGAAGACGGCAGACTCCTCGAGCATGACCGCGTAACGGCCAGTGGTCCGGAATGGCGGTGGCTTCGGCAGCAGTGCCTCGTGTTTGGGGGAAGCCCCCATGTCGTCCCTGCGAAGGCAGTGGATGACGAGGACGAGCGAGGTGATGAGGAAGACGAGGTCGACAATAGGCCAGGAGCTAGCACAAGAGCATGGCGAGAGGAAGAAGAACACGAGATGGTAATATAAATTGCAAAAAGGGATAAAAATGATTGGTTGATTTTTGATATTGGTAATATATATTGCTATGTACATTATATTTGGTTTTAATTCATACCAGAGAAGAAACTATAAAAACTTTTGTAATCGGGAGAAATAGATGTTTGATCTTGTAACACAATTTTCTTTTATTGTTTGACCTTTATGTTTTGTTACCAATTTTATTTTTCGTAGCAACGCACGGGCATTGATCTAGTTCCATTTTATTTCTCACATTCATATAGTATGCAAGTTATTTTTTAAAATTGATTACCGCAGTGATGACATGCGAAAAGATACTATTAGGCTACTATATACAGAGCTTCTCGGAACGAAAATATTTTTAAATTATATGTTTTATAAAAAAAAAAATAGAAAACCACTCGACAATTAATACATGGTTTGCACAATTAATACCCCGAAAGCTGAATTCCTAGCCCCGCCACTATCCAAAGGAATTGTTTCTTTGAGCGTGTCACTCGGGCACCCACCAAAGGGTTCGAATTTTGTTTTAGATAAAATTTCGTTGGTGATCGAAATCCTAAATTTCAGTGAAATTTTGTTATTTTGGATGAAATTCGTTCAAAATTCAAAAAGAAAAATTCAAATCTGGTTTTTTTTACCAAAATTTCAGCTAAAAATCTGAAATTTTGGCAAGTTTCAACTGATTGAAAAATAGTTCAAATGATGTTGAAAACTTTTGAATTTTTTTTAAAGGTTCCTGACATATTATAGATATTTTCATTAAATTTTAAGGTTATTATAAAATCTGAGGAATTTTTAAAAATTCAAACATTGCTACTGCCTTGATAAAACGCTGACCGGCTAGTTTGAACCGAATGAAACTTAGAACAAACGAGGTTATAAAATTTTGAAATTTTTTTTGGATGGTTCTGACACATCTATAATATTCTCATAAAATTTTCAGATGATGATCAAATCTCATGAATATTTAAAAATTTGAACAGTGCTACTATCCTGTTAAAAGGCTTATCGGCAAATTTGAACGAAATGAAAAATTATCCAAACCATGTTGTAAAATTTTGAAAAAAAATTTGGATGGTCCTAATGTATAATTAATGGTTTTATAAAAGTTTTAGATGATGATAATGCTTAAATAATTTTTGAAAATTCTGATAGTGTTACATCCTGATAAAATCACGATAATCAATACATAGATTTGCTTTAGCAACTAAAAAAGGTTTAAATTTTTTAAAAATTTTAAATGAGGTTGATAAGGAAATTATTAATATCTCATAAAAATTTTGAATCATGATCACCCTCTAGTGAATTTATAAAATTCTTACAAGGCACAATACCATTTATGTTCTTTCTCTTATTGATTTTTGAAATATAATATAACAAATGAAGTTCATTGCTTACATAGACTGATTGAGCAAACAAAAAAGTTAATTTTTAAAAAAATTTATATAATGTTAATGAGGTAATTATTAATCTCTCATAAAAATTTTAGATCATGATCATACTCGAGAAAATTTATAAAATTCGACAAGGTAACTCATCCTAATTATGTTCATTCTATTTTTGATTTTTTAAAGATAACAAATTAACTTAAATTATTCTGAAAAGTTTTCTGTATGATCCTACACTTCTCAAGATAGTATCATAAAATTTTCAGCTCATTATCAAGCTTTTATAATTTTATAAAAAAATTAAAAATTTTCTACCAAAATTTTAAAATGTCTCAAAAATTCATTTTTTTCAACAAATTTTCATAGAAGATCACTTTTTTATGGGTTATTGGACCAAATCCGACCCTAAAAGTTCAAATTCCGGTCAAAATTCATGAAATTTTGACGAAATTTACTGAAATTTTGCCGAAATTACTATAGCAATTTTAATTTTTTTCAAAATTTTTAATTCACCCAATAATTAAAATTCGTTAGGTCCCAAAATCCGACATTTCAACGAAAATTCGTCGAAATTTTTAACTTCAGGCACCCACCACCCAACCATCCAACCAACTCCCCTCCACTCGCACTCGCTCCACCACGCGCGAGCAAAAGCGCCTTTCGTTCGTCTTGTTATAAGTACCAGTAATCCTCCCACCCTCCAAAGCAGATGCTGCTGCGTTGGGGGATCGGAAGGGAAGCGTACGCGCGCAAGCCGTGGAAGACAGAATCATGATCCCGTCGACTAAGTAATCAGACGCCAACATGCTTGCAATGATAATAATCCAGTGCCTGGTGCCAGCTATGGCTTAATTTGTTGGCTATTCATCGACCGTTGCTTGCTTGGCTTTGCTTATTTGCTACCTCACCGACCAGGACAAATTTTATTTTATTTTTTGAAAGAATCAAATGGTTTTCTTAGAGCAAGAATCAAATGGGTTTGGGTCAGCCGTCAGCGTGTAATGATGCTATGTCCAGCAAGCCACTTATATAAATTTTGATGATTAAAATAACTTTTTAGAAGAGATGCACAGAAGCACCTCTCAATATCTTTAATGCTTTTCTTTCCAATACAAATTGCGCTAGTTTTAAAGCAAGCGAAAGAGTAAGTAATCACTATCTAATATTCATTTATTTTTAATATTTGTGCAATTGTTAAAAAAAAAGTATGAAAGCACATCTCAAAAAGAGGGAAAAGAATAAGAGTGGGCCGTCTCTTCCGTGCTCAAGGCACTTGTGGAAATGGAGTACGCCAGCCGGGAAGAAGAACACGCATCATCACGGCCGAGCACAAAAAGGCCATCTTTTGATCTGCAGAACATTCTTCTGTTTTAGTTCTAGTCATTGGTGTAGTACTCTATTCGTCACGACAACCAGCTGGACAACGACCGTAGTGTAGTACTGAAACAACCGTGAATCTTATTAACTTAAATAGCCTCGTTAAATTGAATCGACAGTCATTAAATAAAAATCAAACTACAGCAATTAATTTCATATATGATTATTACAAGTCTATACATATACATTGAACTGCTTTACATAAAAATTTAAGTTACAAAACAAATTACATGAATATTAGTAACAACACAGAAGAATAAAAAAATTGCTTATAATTAAAATTTTCTCGCATCAACATCTTCATTATTATGCAAAACAATAAAATTTTCATTTGTTAGTAAGGCATTAAGTTGATATAACAGAACGGAATTAAATAAAGTTAGAGTTGCCGTCAGCCCGGCATAATTAGTATCACTCACTGAGGTATCAGGTTTGTTTGGGGCCAAACCGGCACCTCTTGCAATTTAATTAGCATCACTCGGCAATTTACGAACCTGTTTTAAGCCGTACAAGCACGTATTTTGAAAATATCGCACGGTACAAAATTACTTTACCATCAATCAAATAGTAAAAAGAGCACAATCATTTGAGATAAACATAAGGCACCGTGCTTAGGGGATAGCACACAAGCCCAGACGCTTCCATCGTAAGCCAGTAGGCCATAAGCATATAAGCCAACCATCAGAGGCACATTTCGAACGCGCTTCTAGCGCAGTTCGGGACAGTTTCTGATTATGCAGATTATGAATTATAGCCAGCTGTGTGAAGAAGTGGCTGTCTGAAGAATCTGCTGGCTGGAGAATCTGGTCGCTCGACAGTTCGTCTGAGAATTCGAGAATCTGATGGGCCAGCGGAGGAGTGGCTGGCTGAGGAACTCGGGCGGAGGAGCCAACAGAGAAGCAGCTCAGCAGATGGAGGAGCTGCTCGGGGAGTAGCAGGCACGCTTGGACGGAGGGCTCGGGCAGAGGAGCTCGGGGGGCGGAGGAGTTGTCAGGCGAAGGAGCTCGGTGGGCGGAGGATCTGCTCAACGAGCAGCGGGCACCGAAGTTTGGCGAGCGAGGGAGCTCGGCGAACCTCGAAGCGGCTCACAAGCAGTGGGAGGAGGAGCCGGTGGGCAGAGGACCCATGGCGGCCAGAGCTCGGGCGGAGGATTCGTGATGGCGGCCGGAGGGGCGGTGAAGCTCGGGCGCGCGTCGGCTTCCTCGCTTAGGTGCAAGATCGCTAATTCTCCATGAGAATCAGCCGCCTGAGCACTTCTGTTTTTAAGTTATAAGACTGATTCTGATTGTGATTCTGATTGTTTGAGAAGTTATCTAAAATCTTATTGTTCAACACACAATTCGCTTTTATTTTAAGTAGAAGCTATATTTAAACTGAAACAAAGTGGGTTAGAGTCATCCCCACACAAGAGTTCAAGCTCTAGAACTAAACCAAGCCACACACCACCAAATGAGTTAGGAGCTCAAGCAACCACGGAGCAAGCACCATGAGGCCAGCAAGCCAAGAGCCTGAAGGTAAGGAGACCAGCACAGCACCCAGGAGCAAGAAGCTCAATCAGGAGGCCCAAGCAAGCCAACCAATCCAACAAGAGAAGCAAGAAGGAGACAATAGCCACCTTTGCATCTTCTTCATCAACACAAAGCACTCACAGCCACATTGCATTTTCATTCTCCGAAACCAAGTATCCATCAGTTTTCTCGCCTTACTAGTAGCCTTGCCATAGTATAGAATAGCAAAAAATTGAAGTAGAAAATAAATATGGTAGTAGAGATGCCGCAGTCTATATAGCTTATGCGCGGAGACTGCGTCGTGCGTCCCCAATAGCTCACACATGCTCCCTCGGTGCATGGCAAGCTAAGGGTGTCGCCACGACGCCATCCAACCCATGCATTAGCAAGAAATGATCATCATAGACCCATAGTTCTTATCGTTTAATCATGTAGCACAGAACACAATAAAATGAAGATGAGTAATAAAAATCACAGCAAAAATTTGGGTGTATCAAACCCTAGACATAAATGGATTAGAAAGCAACCAGGTAGCCCTGGAGCTTGCACGGGGCAAGCTTGGCCAAAGGGCAAGCCTAGGCCAGGCATGGCTGTGAGCTGCCATGGCTGGCGCAGCTCACAACCAAGGCCAAGAGAGAGCCAAAGGACCTAGGCCAGCTCAAAAAGGTGTGGGAGCTCGGCCAGGTGGCCAGGCCGAGGACGGCCCAGCGGTAGCAGCCATGTGTGCATGACAGGGTGGGTCGAAGGTCCGTGCGCACTAGTGTGGTGTGGAGGAGGGCTTGACGACGGCCCGGGGAGGTGCGTGCGCGTATGCATGCAAGAGCCAAGGGGTCGGGGCGGGAGTACGCCAGGCGGGGCAAGCTAGTGAGGACCGTGCAGATGTGACCCAAAGGGGGGAATGGCAGCGGTGACGGCCGGCGCCAGAGTCAGATGCAGCCGGCCGGACCGGACCAAGTGAGAGCATGGAAGAAAATGAGGAGAAAGAGGGGAGAGTCAGAGGAATGGGGAAAATGGGGAGAGGAAGAAGAGAGCCTGACAACCGAATGGATAAGGTCAAGCTCGGTGAGAAGAAAGAGAAAAAGGGAGGGAGAGAAAAGAAAGAAAAGAAAGAATAAAAAGAAAAAGAAAGGAGAAATAGGGAAAATAGGAAAAAATTTCTGAAACACTTGGAATTTTGGTTAACTGACCGTGGAAATAATCTTAGCATAAATCATACACTAATAAACACACAAAACGATCTGCAAATAATAAAGTATTAGAAAAATGAAATAAGAGAAAAACAAGAAAAATAGAAATTTTAGTAAGTCAACTAAAACAAAAATTATTTGTATCAGTACAATATTAAAAAACCAGTTAAATGAGTTGAAATTCATTAAAAAACAATAATTTTAGTTGGTCGACTTATTAAATAAAGCACGATAGTATAAAATCAAATAAAACTCTAAAAATTGCAATGTAAATTTTATAAATCTCAGGATAATGAGAAGAGCAAGTTGGACAGCTTAAAACATGCAAAAACTTATCCACCACTAAATATGGCACATATGTAATTTCAAAATATAAATCAAATAGGACCGTGAATCTGCAAATGGGTGAATATGAGTATTTTGATAAAAATCCAGGCAAGCATCTATGACCATGCTTAATTTGATATCAATGAATTATTTGGAATGCATGTGGTATCATTGGTGCATAGCGAAATATTGTTTTAAGTAAAACCTAAATTGGTTTGTTGGATAAACTGTGAATGCAGTTGTGATCGTATTTTGACTCACCTGGCAAGTGAAGTCGGGGTGAGTTGATAAGTGGTGGGTAGAGGGTGCCATGTGTGAGAATTTGTTAGAGGGGCCCTCTACATAGATTATGATATAAGGTTAAACCACTACACTCGGGCAATGAGCCGTATTAATCGTATCAACCATAGTATGTGGAAATAACTAGAAAAGGTTATCCTATGATAGTGTTTAATCTCCACATTGGGTAACTAAGATGTGTTAAGCTGGGATATGCCGGATGCCCAATGAAAAACACAGTAATAACCGATAATGGTTATTTTGCACTATATTTTAAAAGCCATAGGATGAGTATCTCCAATTTCAAGAAGGAGATCAACTGGCTATCACAATGTCTTAGTACTATCGATTTGTAAAGCAATACAATTGGTAGGTGGTCAGGGTATATGAGTATCTCTTATTTCTAGATGGTATATTGTTATTCGGTGTAGGTTAACAATATGACAACCAATGTAGGTTGGCTGACTTTTGTCTTGAAATAGAATGCGATTGTCCATCCCAGGGTATATGAGTACCTGCTATTGAGTACAACTGGTAAGTGGTTAGGGTAGATGAATATGTCTTATCTCGAGACGGTATGTTGTTATCCAGTGTAGGTTAACCAAAAGGCAACTAGTGTAGGTTATCTGACTCTAGTCTTGAGATAAGATACAACTGGCCATCCCAGGCAATAGTACTAGTGAATTCGGTCTTAAGTACAACTGGAAGGGGCCAAGGTCAGAGATCTAAATACCTGAATAGTGATAAACATTTTAGGTTCTTGACTACGGTCAAGTTCACTATGGGTAAAATAGTACAAAACTTGTGTAGGGTTAAAGTCATGAATTCATACCCGTCTCTTGGATTAGATGCTACGAAAGTTAAATATGCCTTATATACGAGTGTTAGTAGCAATTTTACAAATAAAAATCGAAACTCAAGATTTTCCTAATAAAACCTAATTTTGGTAAATGGTCTTGAGGTATGGATTTGAGGAATGGAACCGGTGAAAGTTCCGGATTATAGAATTCATAAATGCATATTGATACTAATGCTTGCTAAGTACACCTTTGTACTCATCCTTATATACTCCCTCTTTTCTTAGATTCCGATTGCTATGGATGCTCCGATGAGGATTGGATAGACGATCACCCGCATGACAAGGGTGATGAGGCGAAGGATGACCCGGAGGATTGGGTGGAGTAGTGGCCCCTACAGCAAAGGCCCTCGTTCTCTAGGTATATAGTAGAATAAATGTGATGTTAAACTTTTGTTGTAAATTATCTATTAAGACAGGTGATAAACTGTAAGCTGGTACTGTGTGTTTGGAATGTAAAAAAGTTCCTTTTAAGTCTCTAATTAATGTTCTGTTTCAACACTCTGAATCGGTGTATTAATTGATAAAACATTGGGCCCGCTCAATGTTTTGTTAACTAATATACCTAGATTAGTGTAATCAACTCAAGATTAATGACAAGGCTATAGTCATTATCTGGGATTAATTATGTGGGTTGCCATAGGTACTGAACTATTGGTCGTGCATTGCGACACATGACTACCATCATTCACTGTGTATTTTTAGCTTTGGCAACTCAGCATCTGCAAGTGGAATCATTGTTCGCTGACGCCAATGTAAATCCGCAGACTACGGGCCTGTTTGGGAGAGCTTCACTCCAAAAAAATCAGCTCCACTCCACCAACTCCACCATAAAGTAGCTCCACCATAGAGTTGAAGTAGAGAAGGGAGGTGTTTGGCTTGCAAATTAGATCCAGCTTCAAGAATAGATGGTTTTGATGTGGATACCCATTTATGTCCTTGGATGTTGAACCAATGGCAAAGGTGGGTAATTATCTAGCTAGGAACTTCCTCATGTGTGTAACCAGTGGCAAAGGTGGGTAATTATCTAGAAACTTCACGAGTGGGTATGAAACAATGTTTCTGGGAGTACCCCTTGAGGAGCTCCACAAAAATCATAGAGCAGCCCCCTAGATTCGCATTTTTCCTAGAGCCGAAGTTCTGTGGAGCTGGTGTGTTTGGCTACGCGAATTTGGAGTGGAACTGAAAATTAAGGAGCAGAGCTCTCCCAAACACCCCCTACATATCCCTTGGCCATGGAAACATCTCAAGTCCTTCGTGAATAGTCAATTCTCCTGCCTGCGTGTTAGGGGGTTTTCGCCGGTGACGAGAAATCAATGGGAAAAGACTTTTCAGTCATCTTTATCGCCGCTAGAGCCATTATGCGTTGATTTTGGTTCAGCTGGGTTACAATTCCAGCTCATATATGTGAGTGAGTCGGGATTTTAGTTTATTAGTACGTCTCCTAAATAAGGCATTAGATGAGATACGTGTATTCGGTTTTGGTGATGAATAAACAAGAGTGGGGTTTTGGTGTTTGGTCGTGAGAGGAACTTGGAAGTAGGGGTGAAAACGGAACGGAAATTTTCCGACCGCTTTGACTAAAAACGAAACGAAGCTCTTTTTCGAAACTAAACGAATTTTTCTAAGACGAAACGAACGAAAATTTTTCCTAAACGAAACGAAACGGAGAGTTAATTTCGACGGAACGAACGAACGGAAATTCCGTAACACAAACCGAATTTCCGAATCCGACATGCACGCCAGCCCATTTCAATACTTGAACCCTAGATCCTCTCGTCTCGGAGGCTCAATCTCATTCCAGACTCCAGTCCGGGGCCTCAAGGCCCCCACCGCGCCTCCCCTCGCCTCCGCCGACGATTTCCCCACTGCGCCTCAAGGCCGTGACCCCATCACGCCCGCGCTACATGGCGACCCCACGCGCCTGCTGCCCTCGCGCTCTAATCAAGACCTCCCATGCCTCGCCCCCATCAGCCGCCCTGCTATGGCGACCCCACAGCTCGCCTCCCTGCTGTGAGGTTATGAAAGGCCAATTGCTCAAGATTTGGTTTACTCAGATAAGCAATCTCGGTGATAATTTCTTCAATCATTGTGCCAACAGAGTATGATTGCTTGATGGCCAAGACTAGAAAGATGGAAATAGTTGATGTTATAGTTAAGGCTATTAAGAGCACATCCGAGTATGAACCCGAGGTGGCTTCCTCTATCAGTAAACAGCTTCGGAGAAACTTTGATGTGTCCTGTTGAATGTAGAATCTACTTTGAACAATTGCATGTCACATTTACCTAATTGTTTGGGAAAATGCGATTGAATTTAGACTCCCAAAACTCGTAAGGATTGTTGATAGATGATCCATTTTCCTATCAAGACCTTGCTCATAAGTATTAATGTCAATGTAATTACTTTCGAGAATTTCACTGCTTATAAAAAATTACTAGTAGCTTCAACCTACTTTCTCTGTGTGTTGTATGTCAACATGGGATTGTGGCTCTTGGCCCAAAGATTCGATATGCCCGAAAACATCTCCTGCTTTGTATTAGTGTAATTCATTAGCTTTTTTTCGCAGGTTTGAGTATCATGCTTAAATGAAGTGATTAAAGAAGTTGAATTTGAGGAAGTTGATGGTACATATCAATGATAACATTATACAATCTAGATGTGCCTATACTTCATTCCATATATTCTTCATCGGGCTAGATTAAGTCATTTACTTGATTACTTGGAAGAAGCTAATTATTGGTTTATCGAGCTAACTAAACAATCTCCGTGATTTTCTTCTTGGGCTATTGTCGCTTGTTTGATTTTCCTAATGCCGCAAACTTATGTTCCTTTTCTATTACAAGAAGGATATAGACATGTAATGCATTTTATTTGCCATTGCTTTCATCGACACTAGATTTGAAACATTTTGCTTAATGAATGCTCACGCTTACATGTCTTTATTCATACAATGCTCAATGTTGGCTAATGCTATTAAGATGTTCGTGTAACTACAATACCATTTAAAGTTGGTATGTTTGGAACTTTTGATAGATCATATACCACATCTTTGTGGAATTTTCCGCTTGCCAGATCCGCTCCGCTCCGCTTTCAGATCCGCTTCCACACTACCCGCTTCCGCTTCCGCTTGGGTTTCCGATTTCGTTATCAGCATCGTATAAAATATGGAAACGAAACGAATGAACTATTTACCAATCGTTGCACTGCTTTCACCCCTACTTGGAAGGGTAAGAGTATATAGACCATAAAATTTATTGATATAGGGTTGCCCGATCTATATGACATAGTATCAAGGATAATTTGCGCACTTTTTTATGAATATTAGCTGATCCTCCGTTGCTAGATACAATGGGATTGCAACTCTTTGATTCACCAAGATCACACGCGTGCTGAACTTCACGAGACCACCGAGTGAAGTATTACCAATCTCCCAATTCCCAGTGGAAAGACATAATGATCTTTGAAAAAAGCAGCGCCCAATTCTCCGCTCTATTGTGTATATAACATCAATGAGGAAGAACAAGCGTATACGCCTATATATTATCAATCATGATCTTCCTTTACAAAATAGCAATATATAAAAGAGATTATAGAGGGCGTGCAACATGTCCTAGGGCTAGCCAAGGTGGATCCCACCCACCTTGGCTCTATCTCTAATTCAAATTTCTAATCTAATTCGGCCAATTTGGAAGCTGATATTTATCGGCCAATTTAAACATTGAGGAAAACTGATTCTGGATGTCTCGTAATGGAGTGAAATAGAGATGACATTCTAAGATTTTAAAAAGTACAAAAACATCATAATCTAAGTCTGTATGTGAGAATTATAGCCTTTTATATTCAACTAGTCTAGCATTCTGAATTAAGATCTTTTAGTCTTCAAATCCAATTCAGCCTTATCTTTTACTTTGCTTACTTCTCTTATTCAAATTGGGCTTAGCCTTACTTCCTCCCGCATTGATTACATGGACTTGCTCCCACTTTGACCTTCTTGGCCACAAGGGCCTTGTGCCTTGGTTGCATGGGGTAATATCCCATGTATTACACTTTAAAGCAGTGGTGGAGTGAGGAATTTATAGTAGATAGGGTGACTCTCGATCCTAGTATAAAGAGGCCTTTGAGTTGAAACAAAACAATAGTGAATTTTCAGCAACCCCACAAGTTTCTTCTCTTGTGATCATATATTCGTCTATCGTGAGGATAGGCCGTCCATAATTGAAAGATGTGGAATCAATTGATATATCTGTTGGCTTGACTAATTCTTCGTCAAAATATAGCTGTCTAAACAAAATGGTATGATTTTAACCCGATTCTTTCAACTAGCCAAATTTTTCATACAATTATACGGCTAGATACTACGATATATATACTTATATTAAAATATAGAGTTGTGCTTGTTATACAGCTCTTATACATATGATGAAAAATATAATTGTATTTCCTACCTCCTCTGTCCACAAATGTAGGCTGTTTTTGACTCTTACGATCTCCAATGTAAGACTTTGACTATAACATATTATCATAATATACTAGCAATAATAATAATAAATATATTGTGAAAGTATTTTGCAAGACAAATCTATTGATATTATTTTCATATAGTCAATCTATATACTTTAACGCATATTAATGGTCAAACATTCAAAAGCCTGACCGCTTGTAATGGCTCTCATATTTAAATATGATTAATCCACACAATTATAATCTGGATACACCGCAATTATCTTTTTTCTTTTCCCTCTGATTAATGTGGTAATTTCTAGTCCTTGAGAGCAGTCCTGGGCGTTCGGTTTAACCGAAAAAATCGGTTTCGGTTTTCGGTTTATTTAGAAATTCGGTTATTTCAAAATTGAAACCGAATTGTATTTGAAAATTTCGGTAACCGACAATTCGGTTAACCGATAGTTCGGTTTCGGTTTCGGTTTTAACCGAATTAACCGAATTTGGCATTGATGATGGCCGTGTCGTCAACAACTTTGTTGCTCAGGTAGCCACCGTTTGTAGCCTTCTCTTTTGACACCTTAATTTAAGGACAACCCAGTTGTTTGTTTCATACTGAAATGCTCCTTATGCAATTATGGTTTCAAACGTTGAGGAAGGAGCATCGACTATCTATGGCGATGGCAAAATGACGAGAGTTTTCAATATGTCTCCGATTTGGTGGGTCTTTACCAAAGTTCTAAGTTAGTCTTGTTAACCGAGGGTTAAAACCGAATTAACCAGAAAAAGTTCGGTTATTTCATACAACTAACCGAATCAACAACCGAATAATTCGGTTTCGGTTTGTTCGGCTTCGGTTCCGGTTTTAACGGTTTCGGTTTTCGGTTTCCGGTTTATTTGCCCACCCCTACTTGAGAGCAAATATGATGACTTCTTTTCCTATCATTTTAATAAGGAAAAAGTCCCCATTACAACCTTCAACTATGGATGAGTCCATTTTTCAACCTTCAAAAAGGATGACCTTAATTACCACTGAGAACGAACTTTGTAACTAGTACTATGTCGCTACCAATCTTTCTTTTCTAACCAAGGTGTTTGCACCAACATGCGGACTCCTCGTCTCAAGGTGGAATGGTTAAGAACTTGGAATTCTAATGTATTAGCATGATTTTTCGGATAGAAGGCCGGCAAGTTTAAATTATAAATATATACTCCACATAGCATATGACAACAACCGCGAACTAACCTAAAGCTATTCAATTCTTCTCCATGGTAGTGCGATCAGAGGTGGGGGCGTCCCAACAAGGACATATGATGTATCCATGCCATGAGATGAGAGTCACCCAACGAGTCCACATTCCCTCCTCTGGCAGATAAACATTCCCTGATGCTGATTTTGTCCGCTTGCTGCGAGGATCTTGCGGTTAGCGCAACCACTCCAAACGATCCAAACCCCGACGCACCATGTGCCACCATTTCCTCCTTTTAAACAACGTTAGTAGGGTGTTCGTACGTTACAACGGAATTCTTAAAAAGAGTGATACATAAAAGTAGAAAGGGTCTTAAACCATACAATAAAGTACAATTTTTTCATACATATATCAAACACAGAACATATCTCGACAACATCTTAGCCGTTCGTGTTAAATTCAACAGATCAGATGTTTTGAAGAAGAACGAACGACCGCTATTAAGGGCCTGTTTGGTAGAGCTCCAGATTCCAGCTTCATCTGAAATCTGAAACTTGTAGGCTAAAATAAAGTGAATTAAGTTTATAATTTTAGTCTAAAATGTAAACAAGATGATCCATCTAAACACTCTTAGGCCTTGTTTGGAAGAGCTTCAGATCCCAGCTCCAGCTCAGATCTGAAACTTATAGGCTAAAATAAAGTGAATTAAGTTTATATTTTTAGTCTAAAATGTAAGCAAGATGATCTACCTAAACACTCTTAATGTACCCATAGCTCCAGCTTCATAAATTTCTGAAGCTAGAAATACCTTGCTCCACCAACTTCACAGATTTTGATGGAGTTGAAGCTGTCCCAAACACCCCCTTAATGTACTCATAGCTCCAGCTTCATGAATCTGGTAAAGCTGAATCTCTACCAAACACACCATAACTCCTAATTAGAAATAGTAGGAACAACATATACATATACACATAGAGAGAGAAGAGAGAGAAAGGAAACAAGAGGAGAGCGACAGCAAGAAAGCCATTGTAGCTTTCTTGCTTTGCTTGCTCTGTTAAGATTGTTTGTCTGGCCCGCCCTCCTCCTTGAGAAGACAAATTTTGTTCTTCAGGGACAAAGCAAAAGCATCATCATCTCGCTCTAAAACTCTCTCTCTCTCTAGATTCTCTCTCTAAATTGCAATCACCAACTTTACCACCTTTGATCCATGCCTTTAACTTTCTTGCCTCCTCTTTTCCCTTTATTCCTTGTCTAGTTGCTACTACTGCTTTACGTTGCTCTCCAAGTCTCCAACCCGCTTCCTTAGGCTTAGACAGACTCCACTCACACACGGCATTACACCACCATTAATTGCACCAAGAACTCTGGACCACAGCAACGCCATGAAGGAGTTCTCGTACGAGGAGATCGAAGCGGCCACGGGCGGCTTCGCGGACAAGAACCTCGTCGGGAAGGGCAGCCACGGCAGCGTGTACAGGGCCAGGCTCAGGGGCGGCGCTGGCAGGAGGCTCGCCGTCGCCGTCAAGAGGGCGTCGCACCGGCAGGGGGAGGCCAAGCTCGCCAACGAGATCGCCGTGCTCTCGGCCGCGCGCAACCCGGGTGTCGTCAACCTCGTCGGCGTCGCGGCGCCGGCGCCGTCGGCGCCGCCGCTGCTCGTCATGGAGTACATGCCCAATGGCTCGCTGCACGACTTGCTGCACCGGTGCCCGAGGCCGCCGCCGTGGCCGCGCCGCGTGGAGATCGCACTCGACGTGGCACGCGCCGTGCGCGCGCTGCACGGCGCCGAGCCCCGCGTCATACATCGGGACGTCAAGTCGGCCAACATCCTGCTGGGGCGCGACGGCCGCGCCCGCCTCGCCGACTTCAGCCTCGCGGTCAGAGTCGCCGCCGACGCAGGCGGGCCCGCTCCCGAAGACGCGGTGGGGCCGGCACCGGCGCCGGCGGGCACGATCGGGTACCTGGACCCGTGCTACACGGAGCCCGGCCGCCTCGGCCCGGAGAGCGACGTGTTCAGCTTCGGCGTCGTGCTCCTGGAGCTCGTCAGCGGGCGCAAGGTGATGGACGTGAACGCCTCCCCGTCGTCCATCGTCTCCTGGGCGGTGCCGCTGATCGGCGCCGGCATGGCGCGCGAGGTGTTCGACGGGAGGGTGGCCGCCCCACCCGGCGCGGAGGCGCAGAGCGCGGTCGCCCGCGTCCTTGCCGTGGCCGCGCGTTGCGTATCGGAGAGAGTGGAGCACCGGCCGGCGATGGCCGAGGTGGTGTCCGAGCTGCATGGCGCCCTCGAGAGCGCCGGTTGGTGGCGCCATGGGAACGTCTACTACACCCATAGGGTGGTCGAGAGGGTGTACAGGCGCGTCGTGTCATGGGGGGTGCGCCTTCACTTGAACAGGAGGGCGAGGACGAGCAAGATCCAGTGCACCGAGCACTCCGGGTCGGAGGGGAGCGGCGGCGGCGCACCCGACCGCGTGGATTCGTGTCCTCTACCATTGCGTTCGGACAGCATGAGCAGCGTACTCATATAAGCTGACCGGTCAAATATCAAGGAGAATGATATCCAGTAAACGTTCAATGCTTTGTTGCCCTTACAAGACGGTACCTAGGACGGTCTCAATTAATTTCACGACAAAATGCTCGGGATATCTCGACTGTCCACCTCGATCTGAGCCGTTCAAACCGCTGTTTTTTCGCGAAGTGTACGGAGGACCCGGGGCTTCACTAATGTTAATCGGCTACAAAATACTCTCTTCGTCCGGCTTACTTTTAATAATCTTGTCCACAAATGTACGATGTATTTTAAATTTTAATGCAAAATTAGTATAATATTTTTATTATAGCCTTAATAAATATTCAACTTTATTTGACATACATGCCCTGGATATAGTACTTAGAGATAACAATTAAAAGTAATCTAATTATTTTTAATATCTTCTTAATCTATATGCTAAGAAAAATATACGCTATAAACTTACATGATGGAAGTAGGATTGTTATTGTCAGAGCATTTATGAGATTAATCTATGACTGTTTATTGCTTAGGTGCGTATCTTTTTCAGTTTGCTCTTGCAATATATGTCCATGTCGAGAGATGGGATGTGTACGAGGAGAAATAGCTCTTGTTTGGATTTTTGGGGCCTCCTGATTTTGACTTCAGCTCATGGTGATGATGAACCGTTCCATTTTCTCTGCTGCTGTCACGTAAGTCTAAAGTATCCTAACAAAAACTCTAGCAAAGTTGGAGTATACAGTATCTGGTAGCTACATGTCAACCAGAGCAGGTTAGGAGGAGTACTGTATATAGGAAGATGACTGAAATTGAGCACGGTAGCTTATGCAATTCAGGTTAACACAGGCAGCCATGCATGAGACCTAGGGTTGAGCAGTAGTAGATATAGATATATTTTTGCTTTGGGCATATGAGCTTGCCATTATTTGCTGGAACTGCACTGCACACACGGAGCATGCACTGTGTAAAAGCTGCAGGCAGTAGATCTTGATCAGTTGATCTTATGTAGCAGAGCCAGAGAGTTAAGAGAGAGAGAGAGATGTCTGAATTTAATCCAATCTGATGCCCTGCTAACACATGAAAGTTTGCTCATGTACACTCCTACTGGGCATCTACTCTAGTCAAGATCCTTTCCTTTTCTTCTACGGTGAGAGAAGGATGGATGCGGCCATTTTGCAGTGAGAAATTATATTAGTATGAGGATATATTTCAGCGCGTCCTCGGTCTGCAAGATGCTGCTCCTTCCATTGAGAATATTTTGATTACTTATGCAGGTTGCAGATTAGGGAATCGGTGAAAATTGAGAAATAGCAATGGAATGACATCATCTTAGATTCTTCGCAAATACTCCATCCGTCTAAGTTTATAAGTCGTATTTCTTCTTGATAAATAGACTAAGAAGATATTGAAAATAACTAAATTATCCCTAATTATTATCACCGACACTATATTTAATGCATGCATGTAGAGAAAACAAAGTAAAGATGAATATTTATTCAGGTATAGAGGAAAAACATCACGCTAATTTTGCATTAGACTAAGAAATATGTCCTATATTTATAGATAAATTCATTACAAAAAATACGTCTTATGAGAGTGTGTGAGAGTAGTGGTTGTTTTCCATGCGGTCGTGAATAAATGCTTCCAGGTGAGAAAGCATAATCTTTTTCAGAGGAAAAGAGAAAGTAAATTAGAGAAAAATGGAAGATGTGAATTAATAAACTACTGCATCGGTGTGAATAAAATGCTGTCTAATGCTGGAGAAGAAACTGCTTTACACTTTATTCTTTTTTTAGCTTTTGGGGCACACGGGATGCAAAGCCTTTCCGTGAAGGTATATCTTAACTAGTTTGAATAATCAAAGTTTATAGGAATGGAGATCTCTGACCCTTGAATAGTTCTTTAATTTTTCGTTGAAAAAAAAAGAATTGGCTGAGGACTGCACAGAAGATTCAGCAGATAGGAAACTCCATTTGACAGATTCCTTGTTGAATAATGCTTGTTTGAGAGATTTCCCTCTTTTGAACGAAGAAAAATCTGCAATTGTCGTTATCACCGTCTGTTCAAGAAAACAAGACAGCCAACGCAGTTTCTTGCATTGCCTTTAATCCTTTTCTCCAATTTAATACAGATGATGGATTTTTAAATTTCGAAAGCTGCAACAGGGACAGTAGAACTCTACTAAATTGATTAAAAAAAATTGCACAGAGCGACCTTTCCAAAAGAGCAAAGCAAGAAAGGAAGAAAAGCAAAGGATGAAGGGCAAAATCGCACTTCCGATGTACTGTACAATCATGAGATCTTCAGTCAACTTTAAAACTACTAAGAAAAACATTATCTCTCTTCTCTTTGAAAACTATGACGAAGATCACAAGTCCTACAGTGTCTAGATCATTGTTGCGAAATCATTCGGTAATCCTGCACCCCAAGAAGCTAGAACAGCAGAGACAAAAATCAGATAGTGCTGCATCTGCATGCCATGTACTACAACAAATTCACCGTGTCAATTTGGAAGGGGAAGGCATCATTGTACCAAGATAACACGAATGTGATATAACTGCAAACAAATCCAAACGAAATTACCAACTCACTGAGAAGAAACAAACAACAAATATGTTCATTCACCGAAGGAATAGGGAATAACCAAATGCTGTTCAGTCTTCGAAGCTAAACTAGATACTACCATCAGGAGAGAACTTGGCCATCATCACCTTCACAAACTCTTCATAATTGATCTGACCATCACCATCGACATCAGCTCCACGGATCATCGCGTCCACCTCCTCATCTGTCAGCTTCTCACCAAGGTTGGTCATGACATGGCGGAGTTCAGTCGCAGGGATGAAGCCATTCTGATCCTTATCAAACACGCGGAAAGCCTCAAGCTTCTCCTTATAAATAGCGTCCTTCGTCTTGCGCGCCACGCGCCTGAGGAACTCGCAAAAGTCAATTGGTCCGTTGCCATCAGCAACCTGCTCATTGTTGATTTCATGATCAATGCGGAGCTGAAACGCAGACATCGAGCCATTCCGAACCCCATCATACACGGGGAAGGCCACCTTATTGAGCCCCTCCTCAAAGTAAGTGTCCTTCTTCTTGCGTGCCATGAGGTTGAGGAACTTGGGAAAGTCAATTGTTCCGTTGCCATCAGCATCCACCTCATTGATCACATCCTGAAGCTCAGCCTCAGTGGGGTTCTTCTGCCCCAACGAGTACATGACAGGTCCAAGTTCCTTGGTGGTGATGCAGCCTGTTCAAAGAGACAAACATTACTTAGTTCAATTATTTAAATTGTTTGTACAAATGATGTGGGTGTGTATGTGTGTGGGTGGTTGTGGGGGGTGGTGGGGGATGAGATGAAAGTAGGGAACCTCGATAATGATGTAGTACTAATAGCAAAAGGGATTAATGATACATATCAAATAACGCAGTCCCCCAAAAGTCGAATTTTTTTAGAGTCTAGGATGTCTGTATTAAAATAACAGCTATTTCCAGCGAAAATGAAGTGACTAGCACATTCAGATTTACCATCACGTAAAGCACTAGCCCGATGGCTATATTGGTCTTTTCTACAAAACATGCCTTCACATCATCAAAGCCGACTTGGTGGAAGCGATTAAAGATTTCTTCAATCTCCGCCACGCAAGTCGCACAAATTAAATCAGCGAACATTATCCTCGCTTCCAAAAGTGGAGAACGCAGATAGATTAGAACGCTTGCACCAATTAGCCTTATTAATAGCTTCATGAAGATCATCACCAAAATCATGGCTAACAGGCTCGCGCCCAAGCTACAAGAACTGGTCTCAGTCTCACAGAACGCTTTCATAAAGAAGAGATGCATACATGACAACTTTTTATATGTCCAAAGAGTGATCCGTAGTCTGCATAGAGACCGATCCTCGCTCTCTTTATCAAACTAGACATCTCAAAAGCCTTCGACTCGCTAAACCGGGCTTATCTTCTCGACGTTCTTCAAGCCATGGGCTTCGCCGAAATGGCGAGAATGGATAACGCAATCCTTAGGACATCATCTTCTCGAATCTTGATCAACTTAGCCGACGAAGCAAAGGAGACATGCTCATGCGAGTGCGGCAGGAGATCCTTTATCTCCTTACTTTTCATTCTTGCAATTGACCCTTCAAAGTTTGCTCGACTTGGCGGCGAGACAAGGTATTCTAAAACCCGGCTTCCAAATAACGCGAAGTCCGAGATGCTCACTTTACCGATGATGTGGGATATTTTTAAAGGCGAGATGCAAGAGTCGACGCCCTCAGCAGTAATATTGATACTTTCGGAAGGTGCTCGGTCTAAAATCAACATCGCCAAAATGTAAATTTATCCTATCGATGCCAGAGGACCTATTGCAAGAAATTCGAACGCCTTCCCTGCCAAACTTGCAACCTTCCCAAGGAAATACTCGGACTTCACGCATATCGCATCTTAGAAAGATTGAAATTCAGCCATTGATCGATAAAATAAGTTGTAGATCGCCTGGGTGGCAAGGTAAACTTCTATCCAAAGCCTAGGGAGACCCGGTTAAGTCCGTGCTCACATCTCAACCTATATACCATTTGACGGTTTTTTCAAATTTCAAAAGTGGTTAATGCGATGCATCGATAAATTAAGGAGAAGTTTTCTGGAGAGGAAAAGATCCGCGGTCAGAGCGGGGGCATTGTCTAATCAATTGGCTACCACCGCCCGCTAAAAAACAAAGGAGGGCTTGGCATCAAGGACTGAGCGCTCGCCAGGCGCTTAGGCTTGGTTATGGTTTAGATGGAAAAACAGAGAAAGGGCTCGACGGGATCGAGCTTCCTTGTGATAAAACGGATGTGGCACTCTTCAATGCCTCAACGATCATCACGGTTGGAAATGGTAATCGCACATTTTTGGAGATCAAGCCGGGTACATGGACAAGCACCAAAAACATCGCTACCAACCTCTTCAAACAAGCAAGAAGAAAGAACATCTCTGTCCGAAAAGCCCCGACCAATAATCAACAGCACACGTAAACATCAAAAAAGACTCATCTTGAAGGTAATGTCTTATCGCATAACATATGGAGAACTGCTGAATTTATAACTGACAGGTAAATACAATTCTTGTCATGCAGTTATCTTGTGTGCCAGCCTCAAAACAGAAAAATACCACCACACTAATGGGGCTAGGGGATATATATCATTCATGCGTATATTCCATTGTAGTGCACAGAATGTGATTAAGCAGCAAAATAACACATGCCAAAATACACTCCAGTGAAATCATCATGCTGTCCAGCAGAAATTATGTAACACATTTAGAGGAACTGGGTAGAAAGTATGAGTCGACAACAAAAATGAGAAACCCAGGCCAAGACCAAGTAGCAAGGAAACTTCAAGCATTTGCTGGGACAGTCGAATCTACTGAACCTTTACTAGCTGAGTTAGTGAATCCAACAAGAAATAAAGAAACATACACACAAAAGAGAGAGAGAGAGAGAGAGAGAGAAGGGAGATGATAAAGTCCTTGCAGAGATCACAAGAAGCAATTGCACGTATCAGTTTCCTCAATATCATTAGTGAGTAGTGAGTTTACAAAAAAAAAGAAAGAAAGAAAGAAAGAATAATATTGGGGATTTCACATATTCATAGGTATACAATTAAAGTTGCAGTAAACATTAAACTATTCTTACTTCTCATTAGGAAGAACATGATATACCAAAACAAGTTAATCAATGTAAAGTATGAAGAAGTATCATACTGTTTAATACACACTAAAGAATCGTGGGTGCCCCTAATGCAGAAACACGGATACCATTTGGAACCACTTTTGCACCTACTGTGCTAACAGATGCCACACCAAGCCATAACGAAAGATAGACAGTACTAGTATGAACTAGGAACTAGCTGGTTCCCACCAGGTGCCAGGTTTCCCAAAGACTGGAGGTATTGTAGCAACATCGTAAGGAATTCTTTCACTACTACTTAACGACTGAACGAACTCAAAATTGAGGAAAATATGGAGAAAAAGGAGAATAAGCCAACTGGAAAACTACTGCAAACTTGACAGTTCCCTGCAGTTCTTAGTTACCAGACTCCGATGTGCCTTATAAAAATAATAAAAACACAATTTGGTAATCCCTTGTTGGAGAGTACCTAACTGGCAACTGACTATATAATAAACAGATGAAAAAATTACAGTTATATCTAGAAAAGGCAATATTACCCCTCGTTTGTACTTACAGAATAGTTATCTCCATGAGAGGTATTTCGGTCATTTGTACAAGTCCAAGAGCCTACAAATACCCCATATATCTCTTATTTTAACTCGAGCTCTCTTAAGCAATATAAAAGCACATTCGAACTGGCAAGCCCTCATGGAATTGCTCCTCAGAGACAACCCCCTGTAGGATTGCCGACAGGATTAGGTGGTCCTCTCGGACCTCTGAACCTATATAAACCATCGTGTCATTTATACTCCCATGGACGAGGGCCCATGAACCCCCTCACTCGTGTTCGGCATTCACACCATCAACACCCTTGCATCCATCTATCTTCACACATAGAAATTATCTGCAAGACTTAGTCATGGTATATCATTACCCTTTTGCCACCCACCCTGCTGCGCACCTCACTGTCCTCAAGCTGCAGCCACCACTGTCTAGTCTACTTAACCGCTTAGGTGCATGCATGTACGACGTAAGGTAATAACACAACCTACCCACCAAAGCACCATTTGGCACTTGTCCACGGCACCACCTTAGGAGTGAGGATAATGATCTCATGTTTATGCTCAGAGAACCATGGAGGCACATCATAGCATAAGCAACATCATAGTACTAATACATTAACGACTAATTAACAACATTATGGTTGCTAGTAGTTGAGTTTAGACCTCAAGCAAACATAGCCACATAGACAATGACAAGTTCATACATCGATACACATAACTAAGTAATAACATTATGATTCCCAATAGTTTAGGCCTCAAGCAAACATAGCCATAACCCATAGGTGACAACCGACAAGTGAACAACAAAGAGTAAGCCACTCATTTCAAACTTGGTTTTGTTTGGATTGGGGATTTTAGAGGAGAGAGTCTATCGGACTAGTAGAGAATAGAGAAAGAGAGCACGAATGATGGATTGGGGATTTTATGTTTTTGGTTTTGGAGTCTCTGCTGCGTGGCGTTGTCGCATTGCCTTGGGTTTTGGCACCGGTGCCGTGGACAAGTCGGGAAGTACGATGCGGTGGTAAATTTTGGTTTGGCACCGCACTAGCGTTGTAGGTGCACTTGGCGTTGGGCCCATTGGCACTTTAGCAAAGGGCGAGGTGGCACTTGGTAGAATGGTAGTTGGTACTTAGCACTTGGTAGTTGGCATTTGGTCTTGGTAGAGTATTAAGAGTGGTATTGCATAATCGGTACTAGTGCCTCTAGACTCGGTGACTAATTATGAGACTCACGCCTTGGAGAAGTCTTTAAAGTTTTTTGGATAATATCCATATTTTATATCCGGATATTATCCGATTATAAACTCCTGATATTCTGTATCCGTCGGATAATTACTATCCGTATCCGTATCCTTATCCGAGATAACTATCCTTATCCATATCCGTATCCGAAAAATTATTCGAATATCCGAAAAACTATTCAAATCGCTATTCGAATTGATTCGGTCGGTCGGTCGATCGAAAATATCCGCTCCAGTTGCACCCCTAGTGCTTAGTCCTGGTGGTGGTGGAAGTCACGGAACCCAGAGAAACTCAAATGGAGATGAGCCACGTGAAGCAGCAGTTCGTCCAGAGACGCAACCAGTTCATCCAGAGGCAGAGACGCAACCAGATTTGGTAAATGCAGCAACTGAGTTTAATCCTAATGAACTCATCTGTGAGACTGTGATCCAGCTCTTAGGAGGCAAATCTATGAGTATGCCCCTGAATTTCAAGAACAAATTAGGAAAGCATATATTCTGAATATCAAGACTCGAAAAATGCAGTTGCCTCGTCCTCAGAAGCTTACATAGGTGTCTCCTTTGGAGATAGGACTTTTGATGGAAAATTGTTAAAAGACAATTAATTTTAGTGATTAACGATAAGTCCGCTGCGCCTTAAAAATCACAGTCCGCCACTGCGTCTATGCCCACGCTAGTCACCGCAGCAGCAGCACGTTATGTCGTTATCAGATGGTCCAATGCCTTTGCAGGAGGGCTCTAGGTTTTAAACGGGGAATTTGGCCAGTTACCGGCTCTTCTGCCGAAGGAACCTTCATGGAAGCATGGAACAACCAAACAGCCACTCTAGAACCATCAGATCATTATCAAAGAGGGGTCCTCAACAAGGACATCTCGCCGGTGTCCATCCCTTCCCCCTCTGAGATCCTTGTCCTCGCCACAACAATTCCTGAATTGCAGCACGCAGTAGCACTGGCAAGGCCAAGAAACGTAATGTAAAAAAAACAGGAGAAGTGCTGGGCGGAGAAGAAGAACAGAGAAGTCTGCAGCGAAGAGTGAAGTGGGGTATCAATGGTCAGGATATCTTTTATTTAGCTGAGTAGGGATCCAACGGTGATAACAGTGATTACCGATTTTACCGGATGTAATCTTGTCGTTAGTTTTACTGCGTGAGTTAAAAGACTTCGAATCTTTTCTGTTGAGGTTAAAGCAATGTAAACTGTGGGACTATATAAACCCTGAAGAAGAAAGAGTAAAGCAGCGGGCTATTACTCATATCTAGTGTCTTTTCCTTTAGTTTAGCAGTACTGTATTCCTTCCTTGATTGAATTCGCTGTTTTGGTGCTGTTCTTCATTGATCTGTTGGTTTTGAGGGCTATCCAAAACAATCTATATTCGTATTCTTGAAGGGCTCCTGACACACCGACGTCGATCAGATACCCCACCACACCCACCCGCGGCTCCGCTCCACCGCATCACATCAGCCGCACGGCGCACGTCGAATCGAACCTTACAAAGCACAAAGACCACAGGTAAAGAGAAAGGAAGGCAGAGGGGTCAGACCGTCGCCGTCCTCGTCGAAGAGGCTGAAGGCCTCCTTGAACAAGGCGATCTGGTCGTCGGAGAACTGATCCGCCATGGCTCCGACCCTTCGTCCGACCATGGCTCCGACCCCAACACGCGGACGAAGGCGACGGGGCGAAGGGATCTGAGAGAGGCGAGGCGCGAGTGGAGGTGGAAGGGAAGTGGGAGATCGTGACGGGGAGGGAAATTTATGGATACAGACGGCGAAGGCGCGAATGGAGGAGGAACAGTTGGTTTGGCTTTTATGAAACCAAACCTTACTGAAACTAAATTGGTTACCAATTTTCAACATTGGCTAAAGATAGATAAGAAAATAAATTTGAGAGTGGATGCAGAAAGAAATCTTACTAAAGCTTAGTAAATCAAATGCTTATTAAATTTAGTCAACTCTATTTCTACCAAAATTTGATGAAATAAACATAGATAATTGTCAAAAACAAATCAACTACTCCTTAGAGCATGTACAACAGTTGATATAAAACTAAATACAACTTATATAATAAATGACATCTTAATGCTATCTCTATGAGATCCTACCATCTTTTAATTAAGTATGAAAAAATATTTATTATAGATAATAACTTATAAAATAATTTATACTGTCTATATAGCCGTCTCTTTACGATGAGAGAAACTCTCTCTCTCTCTATTTTTTTCTCTTATCAGAAAAAAAAATCCTATATAACAAAACACATAGACAACAAACACCAGACAACAAACACCGGACCATTATGCATACCAATAGATAAACCATTGAAAGCAAAATGGAAAACTACGCGCAGCCTGTTTTGCGGGTGCAGATTCTTCTCAGTTCTTGCACGGTCTGCTTGGGCTATGGCCAGCTCACCCTGGCACGCATCCACTGCACTTCCACTTGGCTGGCTCTAGTCCTGTTTGGGGAGGTAACCTGTTTCCTCTTTTCTGGGCTAGAATCCGCAAGACAGTGCAATGCATTTGTTTTTTTTAAAATAATATTATTTTATTTCGAAATTGCGACACTAATACACGTATTTAAAAAATTACAGAAATAATATCCGGTCGCCAAACCGTTTGACGATAATAGGGTAATCGCCAAACCGTTTGGCGATAATAGAGTAGTCGCCAAGCGGTTTGGCGACAATATCCTAATCCCGCATTTTGAAGTGGTGATGACCCGGTTGTCACTGGTCGAGGAGTAGTCGCCGGCGGTGTGGCTACTACTAAGTAGTCGCGGATTATGGCGGTGTGGCGACAGTGTAAGCTAACAAGACACTGTTCATTTAGCGAGCAATTCTTCATTCTTCGCTTCGCTTCAAGAAGAAGAAGAAAGAAAGAAAGAAAAGAAGGCAAGGGAGAAGAAGAGAGGGAGAGGGAGGGGAGGAGAGAGAGCGCGGGAGGAGAGGGAGGGCGCGCGGGAGAGAGGGAGAGCGAGGCGCGGGCGGGAGAGAGGGAGAGCAGCGCTCGGGAGAGGAGGGAGAGAGAGAGAGGAGGGAGGGAGGAAGAAGAAGGAGGAAAAAAAGGTAATTTTTTTGAATTTTTGTTATTTAATTTCTATAGTGCAAAAAAATTTAGAAATTTTAGATATTAGAAAATTTAGAAATTAGAAATTTTAGATATTAGAAATTTTAGAAATTAGAAATTTTAGAAATATTAGAGAATTTTAAAACGGAAAACTCGAGAGGGGGGAGGAAGCTAGGTTCCGGGTCGTATGGGGAAGAGGAAGGGAAGCTAGGTCGCCAAGATCGTGCTCACGGCCAAGATCATGGTCCGCCTGGGTGCCTGAGATCCTCCCCGCCTACCCCTTGACATCAAAAATCCCCACGTGTCGATTGTGGGTGGGGAATTTTATTTGAGAATTTCATTTGGTAGATCGCTAGTCAGAGATCGATAGTAGTAGTAGCAGAGAATTTCATTTGAGAATTTCATCGAGAATTTCATTAGGCATTAGGTGACTAGCAAGACATCGATAGTAGTGGATCGCCTAGAGCCGCTTCATTAGTAATATGGTATGAATTCACTTCTTTATTCCATTGCAACATGCCATTTTGTGATTTCCGTCTAGGCGGGCTAGGCGCTAGGCAATGGGCTCGCCCGCCTATCGCCTAGCGGTTTTTGAACATTGTTTGTTAGTGATATTAGTGGTGATCTAAAAATCAATTTTGTTTATGTAAATCGCAAATAATGTCGATGCGATGAAATTTAGGGTATATTATGGCGATGGTGAAATAAAAATTGGGCAAAATGGTGTTGATTTGAGCGGTTTTGCGATCACAATGGCGAACACTTATGCCCGATAGAGTTAGCATCCGTGATATAAAGCTTTGGTTGACCAAATATTTTTCCTGGATCAAGTGTTTACTCTGTTACCATTCAAGCCGTATTCACGCGTAGTAAGGGTGACCCGCTCTGTGGGAGTTGAAGAAAATAGATCGGACGTGCTTGTGGCATAAATGGTTAAGGTGGTGCAAGGGATCTAGCCTTGAATATGTAATCTTTGGTGCAAGCATGCCCTAGAGAAGTGGTGAATATTAGCGGCGTATAAAGCGACGCGTCGACTCTGTTGAACAAGTTTAGGTAGTGGTGCGGTTGAGGTAGCGGCGGAGGATGATAATGAGGATGCGACAAGCGCGGAAGGTCGGGCAGATGAAGGGAAGAAATCGAGCAACTTGTTGATCAATTGGAGTTAGTGGACCATATGGCGATGCAAGATGAAGTGAAATGTTGGAGTGTGATGATGACATCGGCGAAGATGAGGAAGGGGAGGAGATGATGATGAAATGCATGGTAATCTTGGGCAACGGATGTACCCATCCACGACGAGTGGAGCAGGAAAAACAAAGGCGATATGGAAGTTTCGTGGGGGCATGACTCGCGTTGGGAGTATGCTAGCAATGCCGTTAATTTGAATCAAGTTTTCGCAAATAATTACGAGTTGAAGTTGGCGGTGAAAGGTGGGCACTATCACGCAGAGAGAGTTCGAGTTGTTTTGTCAGTCAGATAGATACGGTGAAGTCGCGAGCGAAGGATGTGAATTCGAGTACATGCATACAAGCGAAGTCGCGAGACATTTTGGATTGCATCACGAGTAGATGGGCACACGTGCGGACTAGAAAATGTTTCGGTGAAACACCGCAACTTGAATCTACTGTAATCGCTAGCGTGATGTTCAATGAGATCATCGAGAAGCGGGACATTGAGTGTTCTTATATTGAAAGCAATGTTGAGAACATTTAAGTACGGATCGGTTACTCGATGGCTGGCGTCGCGAAGCAAAAGGCATTAGAGAAGAGGTTTGGCACATATGAGGCTTCAGATTGTAACCTACCTCGTGTGCTTGATGTCTTGAAGGAAACCAACCTCGCATGTATACCGCTTTTGAAGAAAGTGAAGCGGATGGTAACGGGTCTCGATATTTCGTCGTGCTTTTTTTTCTTTGGGTCCTTGCATTGCGTCATTAGTCTCGTCGTCCATTCTTTGTCGTCGATGGTACATTCTTGACTGGGAAATACAAGGGGCCGATTCTAACGGCTATTGCAATTGATGGGAACAACCACATACTTCCATTGGCCTTTGCATTTGTTGAGGGTGAGAACCGAGATAGCTGGCTGTGGTTTTTCAGACATTTGAAGTTCGGGGTAGTTCGTGATCCCAACGTGTGCATCATCCATGACCGCCATAAAGGTATCATTTCGGCAATTAAGACTCTACAGGAGGACCTTAATGAGCCTTTTCCATGGCGGGACATGCAGAACAGGTGGTGCATGAGGCATTTGGGAGCAAATTTTTTCAGGCAGTTCAAGAGTAAGAAGCTAATGAACCTATTTAAGAGGTTATGCAAGCAGAACCAGGCACGTAAGTTCAACGCGATATTGGCGAGTTGGATAAGCACACTACCGCACAGATTGAAGAGTGAAGAAGCAACCAAAGAACGCCGAACGATTGCCCACCCAAAAGGCTATCACCCCTTGGGCGCTCGATCCTCCAAATCGAGGAGACGATCGTCAAGAAACATTAAGTGTTTCTCGACTTTGGATAGAGGCGAGCCGTTGGAGAAGTGGGCATTGCTCCATGACTTTGGAGGTGCGAGGTTAGTATACTAAATTAACATAGCTGTGACGATTGAGCGATCGAGTTATTGTGCTAAGCGATAGGTTGAGCAGGTTCGGTGTCATGACAACGAACATAGCCGAGGTTTACAATTGGGTCATCGAGGCTGCGTCGCTACCACTTGTGGCCATCTGGAAGGCATGCTGCACGGCATCGTTGGCTACTTCCAGAAAAGGCATGCGGAGGCTGTACTTCACGCCACGACATTGCAAACGCCGTACTGTGCGCGGATGATGGCCTACATGGAGGAACGCACCAGTAAAGCTCAGCTGCATATGGTGCGTAGCTTCGGAGTGACTGAGTACCGCTTTGAAGTGACTCTCCGGTGTAAAGGGGGATTGGGAACCGACACAGCGGTTATTACGGGGAGGTTAACCTAGGCCAAGGGCCTTTGGATGGTGTGAATGCACCGCAACAAGCCAAGACTTCTTCATATTCCCGCCGCATGTGATCGCAGCTTGCGGGCAAATTGGGATGAACACGTCGCAATACGTGTCCCCTTTCTACCTGAAGGGTCATGCTGTCAATACATGGTCCGGTGAGTTCCGTGGTTTTCGAGCACACGGTGATTTCACTGCCATTAACAGAGATGTGCGCATATGCCTACCGGATGCAAATATGCGGAGGTGTGCACCAGGGCAGGCTGGCCGTCCACAGTCTAGGCGCATTCGCAATGACATGGATGAATCTGAAGTGGGTGGCCCTGTTAGGAGGTGTTCTCGGTCACGGTGAGTACGGGCACAAAACAACATAATGCCCGTAGTGTTATGTAGTGAATTATGTAATTTGTATTGAATTGTGTAATATGTATCATTTTATCCTACGCTAGGTACTTGAGGTTACATTGGACTATTTTATCAACGTCGGGTTGTATTGAATGCTTAACAATGCTTAGCTATGATTGTACCTTTTGTCATCTTTTGTATTGAATTGCGTAATATGTTTGTCGTTTGTTTATGTATGTCGAACTCTTGATCTTTTCATTTACATTACTAATCGTCTTGTTTTCTGTTTGCTTGCGAGGATGGAGCACCGAGTCACTCCTTGACTCTTCGTTGGACCGACGGCACGTGCGTTTCGCCCACGCCACACGTAGCGTTGAGAGGTGCCTCTGCTGCGGGTCCGTGTGCGGCGAGGCATGGCGGCTCCACCCACCTTCTACGCCGGTGAGTTGCACTACATTTACATGTTTGTTTGCTCGCACAATTGTATTTCATCTAACAATTGAATTTACATGTCGATAGGTTGGTACGTCTTGGGTTGCTTCCCTCGCTTCGCATGATCGAGGCTCACCGAGGGCGTGGCGAGGTGAGATCTGCGGAGGCGACGACGGTCCAGAGCGGTCACGGCGTTTTCCGTTCGGCCGAGCCCTCTTGTCTAGTCTGGTGGACCGTTGGCGCCGGAGACGCACACTTTCCACTGCCGTTCGGGAGGTGGCGGTCACCTGCAGGCGTCGCGATGCTTATGAGGTTGCCGATCATTGAGCACCGTCGGACCCTCATTGGCTCTCGAGAGTGGCGGTGACTGCAGGAGAGGTTCGTTGGGTCGCTCACTGCGATCCGACGATACCGTCGCTAGGAAGAAGCATGGGCCGTTGAGGAGGTGGTTGGCCCGATTCGAGGTGAGTGCTTGACGTGTATATGTTATTCTAATTTTTGTAACATTATTAACATATTACTATATGTTAATTGTCATAGGTCTGACACATGGCGGCGGACCCCACGCCGCACAGTGGCCCGACACCGAGGCCTACCTACTTTGGTTGTTTGGGATGGTCATGTTCACGACCACACACGGAGCAGCGTGGGCGCACGGTGGATAGCCTCACGCAAGGGCTATCGCGACGCCGCCGACCGGCCAGTCCGGCCCGGTGTCTGGGGTTCGGCTCGCCTACGGTGTTATGCAACCACCAAGGGCATCTTGCATGGTATGGGGCACGCTTCGGTTGTCCAAGCATAAGCCCAACACACACCTGCACCATATAGTGGAGTGCGAGCGAAAGCAGGCGGTGTCTCGCATGTCTCCGCCAACGCCAACACAGCGAGAGGTGCGAAGGTTCCTCCTCTCAAGAAGAAGGACAAGAGGAAGCAATGTACGAGGTCCGCACCACGTAACAAATCCTCGACAGCGTTCGCGGACCACCCGGGAACCCGTGGTATTAACATAGGGACGCCGAATCGGGATGACATGCCCATATGGGAGGCGAAATCACATAAACAACAACCAAAATTTAAGTCTTATACACCGAGGCGTCGGCATAGGCCACCAAATGGGCGGCATTTGGGAGAAGCTGCGGAACCCCATGGAGTTCTTTCATAGTAGGGATTGAGCGGTGTCCGATGACACGTCGCAATATTAGAACGGGTCGTAATATGCGAAAATGTCTTACATCATTCGGCTGTACTCGATAGGTGAACGATCATTTGTTCCACCATGACGAACGATGCTTTCGTTAGTTAGTTAATCAAGCAATTTAAATCCTTGTTGTAATGCCCTTGTAATATAATCTAATCTATTGCTTATTTTCTCATCCGAACTTTGATTGTATGTGCCCTTATATATGTTCAACAAATAATTTAAGTGTTCATAACATGAGTTGTTGTCGACCATAAAATTTTGAAAATTCCTGTCTATGATGTTCATAACAATAAAAATTAAATTTTTTAATGTTCATAACAATCAAATTTTATTGTTTTAATTTAAAAACATTGTTCAGATCTTCAAATTATTTGAAATTTTTATGGTAATATCACTGATTTATCAAGAACCTCCATAAAAAATTTCAAAATTTTTCAACGTCGTGGTTGTCCAATTTAATTTTTATACGTGCTCGCTGATTCTACCCGCGAGTGCCTTTTCCGATTTTCGCAACAAATGGATGGGCAACGTCTGGCTATCTCCCCCATACGTAAGTGGTAGCCCGCATTGCGTAGGCCACCCTTGATTTTTCCCGTATTTTTGGGACCGTGTCTGGCCTGTCCCGTGGGGCAACAAATACCCCATAGTGCCCACGATTTCCGTGGTTTCGTAGCCGTGAGTGCCTTTTCCGATTTTCGCAACAAAATGCCGCAGCAACGTCTGGCTATCTCGCCCATACGTAAGTGGTAGCCCGCACTGCGTACGCTGGCCTTCATTTATTCCGTATTTTTTAGACCGTGTTCGGCCTATCTCATGGGCTATGAAAATACGCAAGTGAGATCGTATCACTAACGAACTAAAATAATTCTTCCGTTTATTACATGACAAGAGTTTTTTAGTTCTTTCCGGTTTAATATAACAATTATTGCACAAACAGTTCAAAACTAAATTTACCCAAAAAATAAAATATATGCAGTATTATAAGCCTTTGCGACACGGCTATTAGCGGTTCAACACGCGGATTAGGCGGTTGTCGCCAAAGCTGTTTGGCGACTACCTATTATCGCCAAGCGGTTTGGCGGCAGGGTAATATTTCGCAATTTTTTTAATACGAGTATTAATGTCGCAATTTCTAATTAAAATAATATTATTTAAAAAAATTAGTCGAGAATGTACCATAGCAAAGAGTGTTATGTTGTTTTAATAGCTCTTACATGTAGATTAGGCGTTTGTTACCTGAGTATTACTATTTTGATAGTAATCTCAAACCAGTAAATTTAAAGACATCTTTCTAGGATGTCATGTGAGCTCTTCTCTATCCACCTCCACCTTCCACTCCCTCTTCCGGTCTTCCCTGCTCACTTCTCCCACCTCTATTCTTCCCCCTCTAACACAAAAATTTTAAATTAGAATATTTTCACTTTCAAAGTTTTAAATAGGAAGTTTGAACTCAAAAAAATTAAATAAAAAATTTCAAATCAGAAAGCTTTAACCTGGAAAGTTATAAGTCAAAAAAAATAAAATGAGAAAGTTAAAACTCAAAAAAAATCAAATAAAAAATTTTAAATCACAAAATTTCAGATTAGAAGGTTTCAACTCAAAAAAATTCAAATCAGAATGTTTCAAATCAAAATATTTTAAATTGAAAATTTTCAAATTATAAAGTTTCAACTCAAAAAATTTCAAATCGAAAAGTTTCAACTAAAAATTTCCATGCAAAATCTTTTTGGTTCAAAAAGTTTCGATTCAAAAAACTTTTAGTTAAAAATTTCAATTCAAAATTCAACTCAAAAAAATTTGATTCAAAAAAATTCAGATGAAAAAGTTTCAACTCGAAAAAACACATATCGAACAATTTCTATTCAACAAACTTTTGATTTGAAGAGTTTCAGTAAAAAACTTTCAAAAGCGGTTAAAAAAATTTGTTTTTAAAAACTTGAGGGCAGTGTAATATCTCAATTTTTGGCTTATGGGGATTTTTTGAATTTTTGAGATTTTTAGAATTTATTTAGATTTATTTATTATTATTGAATATGGCCTATTATAAAAAATATTTAAATAAGGATAATTTTTTTAAAAAACTTTTGTTAAAAATATTTTATTTGAGTTTCAAATGTCTCAAAATATTTTTAGGAAATTTTTGGGATTTTTTTATATTTTTAATACATTAGCCGAATTATTCTATTTATTAGGATTATTTATATGGTAAATCTTTGGAAAACCCTTAACAGTGATTGGGCTGAAAGCCCAGTACTGTATCAGTCTGGCCTACCACTGTACAGCACAATCCAGCCCGTTTAGTCCGTATCTAGAAACCCTAGCATCGTGACCGTTCAATATATATCGTGCGGTCAGATTTGGTTAGGGGATCCTAAGGACTCCTGGTCGTTGGATCTTATGCAGATGGTTGAGATCGGTCGGTATGGATTGGAACCCTAGTGAGCTACGACCGTTAGATGTCGTCTACGGTTGGGATTGATCCACGCTGCTTTGCATCTCAACCGTTCGCCATGCCGCATGTCATCCAGAAAGGTAGTCATCTCTGCTGCATAAGACTCGAAGCAGAGCCGGCCATGTCGGCCATGGATGTGAGCTCGAATCTGAGGCTTTGTGGACAACTCGACCAATAAAAGGAGCACATAGACATCACCGTTTCAAGCCACACTGAGCCCTAGGTCAATCTAGCACCTTTTGTTGTCAATTCGCTAAATTTTGGAGTTTTTGTCGAGTTTTGTAGCAAGTTTCAAGTCACCAATTCATCATCGATGAAGGTCTTTCGAAGCCATCAAGCACAAAGTAGGGTTTGTCATAACATGGAGCACCTTGTGCGCATGCTCGTGTGGCTAGAGCATTGTTAGAATGTCTTCACATGAAAGAACCCTAGCCGCCGGACTTCCGAGCTACCGCCGTTATCAGCCCGGTGAACCAGAAAAGAAGGTAACCACATTAGTCAATTCATCTCATCGAGATCTAGCCGACCTTGTCCTCATCGATCACTGTCGATTACTATAGGGGCTTGTGCGTTGCCGGTTGATGTGGAGGTTCGGTAATCGACAATGTTGCCATGTGTCGCTGAGTCGGCCCCACATTGTATTTCTTTTCTACCATGTGGTTGTGTAAGTAGATAAGTTGGCAAGCTGTGTTAGCATACGCCACATCACCACTGGGACCCACCTGTTAGTTGTTTAGAGTGGGGTGAACCCAGTTCACTGTAGAGTTGAGTAGTCTCATGGACCATGAGTCACGTGACAGCACAGGAGTTTTTTGGGTTATTTAATTCGATCACTGACATCAGCGATAACTCAATAAATAGATTTTTAGTACAAAAACAGTTCAAGAAATTATGATTTCTAATTTTCTGATTTTTACGATTTTTAAATATTTTTAGAGCACGTTCTTCCTCATACGAGCTCTGATTGAGGCGATTCAAATTTTTAAAAATTTGTAAAATTGAGATCTATCTTATGGTGTATTTTATTTCATTTTTGTATTTATTTGCTTCCTATTTTGGTGTTTATTGGGTGTTTTCTCTCGATTCGCGTAGACATCAAAGTGTTCGGAGCATCTAAGAGAGAATCGTTGTCTTAAGACCAAGGTCCAGAGCAAGACTTTTCTAAAGCAAATTGTGCATTTATCATGTTGAACCCAGTTTTACAAAATTGCTATATTGATTTAAATTATACATGATATTTTATGCGTAGAACTAATTTGAAAATAGTTTGCGATCTAGTTATTCAACCCAATTAGAATATACCTACCTTGTCATTTGTATGCCATGATTATTTATCACACTAGGATGATTTATTATTAGTTGGTTGCTAATAGATGCTAATGTGGGTTGGTAAACCATGTATAGTATGCTTAGCCATGCTACGTATAACTCATGTCTTTTGGAATATCAAAAGTGAATCTTGATTAATGGAATATGAAATATGTTTATGGAATTGGTGTGTCAAGTGTTGTTGTACAATGATGTTGAGTTGTAATGGCGGGGTTGTCGTGCAACGATGTTGACTTGTTCATGGCACGTGATGCATGATAATCAACTGGGTTGGTAAATAATTTAGATTATGGCAAGGAACAAGGGGCAGTATGCCAAGGCGGGCTAGAATAGTAGAGGGATTGTGAAAGTTTTGCCTCGGTCGACCTAAGGACTTTAACCTTGCAAGCATTTGACCTGAGTCAAACATACAACCATATGTTTGGAATTGGATGGATCTAGCTGATTAATTTACAATGTTTTAATTTTGGTACTACTAGTGGTGGTGTGAGTCCTAGGTTATACGGTTCAACTCAAATGGCGCAAGAGAGGGGCCCTATTGTGGTGGTTATAAACCTTAGTGTTGAAATCTTTGCTGGTAGTACTGGTTTAAAGCAACGATTTGTAAAGGCTTTGTCATGATCTCTCCACCGACGAATCAAAGGAAGTGTGTTAATAGCTTGACAAAAAGAGATGACCATGTCGTGTAGGTAAAGCGCATAACCTCTGCAGAGTGTAAAATCTATTCGGATGACCGTGCTCGCGGTATTGAACAATGCTCAGGATTACAGTTAAGGGTTAGATTTTATAAACTAAAAACTTATATAGGAAGGCAGGATACCATTGAAAAGTTGAAACGTGATTTCGGACAGGATGTCATGTTTACTTGAGAAATACTGAAAGTTACAATTATTGTTAATGTTTTACTATCTTTTCAATCTATTTATTATATTTATTTAGAAATATTGCTTTATTGCAAAATAACCATGTTAGCCATCCATTGAAATAAGCCTTGCATATAGTTATATTATAATTGCAATTTGTGCATAATTTGTTAAGTGCTTTAAGTACTCACCCTTACCAACAATTATATCATCAGTTGAGGAGTCTACATCAGCTTTGGAGAATGAGTTTATATTTAATATATGAAGTTTTTTATTATGTTTTCGTTGTATATGATTGTGATATTCATCTATGTTGAGTCTATATGCACTAGCGTGATCCTGGACTAGTGCGGTATATACAGAGGGTCCGGATTTGCATATTCGGGTCCCAACAGGGAGGGGGAGATTTGAAATAGAACAACTATTTTGAATTTGAGGGAAAGGAAATAGAGGAGAAAAGAACATGGAGGAGGTACTAACACTTATCACAAGGAGAAGATCTTTGAGGAAAAAGAAATTAAGTGATGCCACTTGTTAAAAAGAGATGGCATTTAAGGGGAAATCTGCTACTTCTCATCAAAAGGAGATGGCATTCTCACCGAATATTCCGTGAAATTATCCTCAAATTAGTAATTCCCTTGTCAACCAGCACAGGTGTGATCCCAACAAACTAGTACGGATTTCCAATCTTGGTCATCTTTTTCTTTTTTCTATTTAGCCGGATGGTTCTATATCGGTAGTGACTTTTTTTTTTGGGGGGTGGTTCTGCTTGACACAAATAACGAATAGTGTATGACAGATGGAAATAACAGTTTTGGCGTGTCATTTTCTTTCCCAAATAGCCGTGGACCTATTTTGGCTTTTGGCATAACCGTGCATGGATTAATCCTACTTCATCCTACATGTGTCAATGTGGCACACATTTGTTTTTTTTTGAGTGCCTCTGTCGTATTTTGTCGGTTCTGTATGTGCTCACATGAACCACGTGTGACAAACAGGCGTGAAAATTTGTTCAAGAGTTGAGTTCTCGTGTGAAGGCGCACGAGAGTACAAGACGGTGATATGTCTAATGGTCACGGAGAAAAAAATTCAAATAACTTTTTTTATGGCCAACACTATTTAAGGTTCTTTTGGAACGCGGGAATTTTTTTTCATATTCCCACAGAAAATTGAAATATGAAGTTGTTAGTGTTGTAAAATGTAGTCGTTCACCCGCGATCAATCACAAAATTCGTCGTCGCAATCACACGAGCAAGAACAAAGGGGCAAACGATATAGGGTGAAATTCTCTCTCTTTATTATATTGATTTAATACAATAGGAAACACTCAATATATATAGTAGATGGAGAGAAGAGTTCGGATTCGTCCACACAAATAAGAGATAGAGTCCTAACCGAATACGGTTGAACGTCTTTATCTCATAACAGTTGGATTCCAAATCGAACACAAACGCCGCTGTTATTTTCTTGGTAATTTTTCAACAAAATGCTTTTTCACTTCATACGTGAAAATTGAACGATAACAGAGAGACAGAGAGTTACTTCAGCATAACATGGAAGTGTTTGTGGCGTACATCAAATGCGCTAAGCTTATGGGAAGAATATTAAGGGTGTATTTGGTAGAGATTCAGTTTTTTTAGATTCGTGAATCTGGTGAAGCTGAAAATTCTAACTTCACCAGATTCATGAAGCTGAAGCTGTGATTACATTAAGAGTGTTTAGATAAATCATCTTGTTTATATTTTTGACTAAAAATATAAACTTAATTCACTTTATTTTAGCCTACAAGTTTCAGATTTCAGGAAAAGCTAGAATCTAGAACTCTACCAAACAGGCCTTGATTACAACAACTCTTGATTCTTGCCTGACTCGAACAGGTCTCAGCTGTGTTAAGAGAGTATCTGCTGGATAGCATGGGTCGTATATTCAGTGTTAATGCATTAATGCTTCATGCCGCTTCTAGCAAAAAATGGTCTGAAGGTGAACACAAGGCCGATTACTGTGAACACGTTCAGCGTGAAAAACACCAAGTGATCGCCTGCAAGATCCAGATCAGGTATCAACAGAATTGAAGTTATATATCGTATCAACGGTATACAATCTGTCCATTTTCTTGGGCAATATTTCTACTTTCGCTTCAGCACACCCCTCATGTAAGCGCAATCTTCTTAGAAAAAGCATAGCTAAACCGAAACGAAGGCATGGATTTAACATGATCATGGAATCTGTCCATCACTTTTCCTCCCTTAATGAAAAAATGCGCAAATCTTTTGCGTGTTCTCGAAAAAAATCAGTCCATCAATGGATCTTCTAGTCTACTGTGCTGCCCTTTAAATATCTCAAATCACCTAAAAGCCTATGCTTTTAAGAAGTAGGAACCAATCATATTTCATAGTCATACTTAAAAATATTAAAGAGATGACTTTCACAAGTACCATTACCCTTTTTGACTATGTAGTTTCTACCATTGATTCCAATCAACAAATTTATAGTTATTTTTTACACATACATGTTAAACATGCATCTCTCTATTCTAGTCCTTCAATTCAAATGCTCATGACATTTAGAGAGATGTAAAAAAATATTCAAAAACCATTGGTAGATAACTTAGATTCTGGTGGAGAGTTTGTTGCACTTTTGTTAAAACAGCAAAAGGGATCGCAAATTATGTATTCATATTCACCCATGTACTTGAAAAAAAAATCAACTACGCAATACCTGGAAGAAATGAAGCTGTTTGACGCTTTTGAGCCCATGAAAATCTACAAGAAAAAATTTTAATTAACATGCTAAGGTGATATTTCTCCTTTAAAAGACATATGTTTAATTTCGTTGTCACCAAACTGATCCACAAAAAATAAATATAACCAAGGAATTGAGGTAGTTGCTGTTTGCCATGTAAAATATTAGATGAATGCAGAGCAGCTCCAATGGCGAGCTGCTCTGGAACCAAAGTGAAATCTGAAACTTTACAGTAAACTGCTATATCTTTCCCTCGTGATTGCAATACATAGTGGGTAAAACACTGGGCCATGAATACTTACATAGCTCCAGCAACAGCTGGCGCGATAGCTTTAAAGATGGACATTAGCGTTACAGCAATGCCATTGGCTGAAGCTCTTAGGTCCTGACTCTGTTATTTGTATCCCGAGATTAGAAAAAAAATTGAAATTACCAATATTCATAGGCACAAATGAAGATAACTTTTGATATAATTATACGTTATTAGGAATTTCACGAGCTTACCACAGCATCATTCATTAAAATGTTGAACACAGTGATGGTAGTTACCTGAAAACATATGAGAAGTGCATGAGTAAAATTTTGTAGCAACTAATAATTGCTGCCTTGAGATAAAATATATAATCATGACATGCTTAGTGATCGCTAAGATGAACAGATCCACATTTAAAGTATTTGGCAAAATATGAATAATTACTTAGGGCACCATGATCTAAAAAGAATATTTTCTCTATATATTTTCATGCGAAATTTTTAAAAAAAATTAGGATGCTGAGTTTAACCAATTTACAAACGTTCAAATAAGTTTGAATTGAAATTCAAACTAGAGTTTTCCTTTTTGATAATAGTTTGGTTGTAGGTATGTGTTAATTTTATATATAAATCAGCAAAGCATGTGATCCAAACTCATTCAAAATCTTTAAATTCGAGTATATTTTTTCAAAGGTAAGTGTTTCATTTGAATTGTTAAAGATGGGTATATACCCTACAACTAAAATTTTTGAAAAATATACTCGAATATGGCTTGAATTCACACATTTGAAATCATGGTGCCTAGACACCATGGTGCCCCATTTTGGCTTCATACACACACACACACGGTAGCATTATTTTGCGCGTGTGCGCAGCTACGCGTCAGTCATAACCCAGCATCCCACATAACCCGGTATCATGCAAAAACAAAGTAGAAGCGCATTCAAACCATTCATGTACGCCAATCAATAAAGTGTCCACCTCGTGCAATGGAACAGTCTAATAGTAAATAACTAATAAATGCTACTTCTTATTTGTACATGAATCTTTCTTTTTTTTCATTTAGCCATAACTTTTAAATGAGGATGATTTTTGTCTTCAAATTTTACATGGTTGTAGAATATCACCTCCTCTACGTATGGTATTTTTTTTGAGAATTTTTAAAACATGTTTATGTGGTTTTCATGGGTTTCATAAAACACTAGATATGTTGAATTTACTATCCAGAAAATAACATATTACTCGTTATTACACAAGATGTTACTATATCCTATGTAAACCAACTTATCGTGTAAAATCCATAAAAACCACATGTACAAGTTTTCAAAAAATCTAAAAAGATAACCATACGTAGGGAGGTGAGCTTCTACAACCCCATAAAATTTGAAGAGCAAACTCAATCATATTTGAAAGATAAGAAATTGACAAAGCGCTAAACAGTAAAAAATCACTATTCAACCGAATTTATCTTTTTCATATCTTTCAGCTGAGATTGATTTTGATCTTTAAATTTTACAAGGTTGTAGAATCTCATCTTTTCTAGATATGGTTACTTTTTGAGAATTTTTGAAAACTTGTACATGTGGTTTTCATGAACAAAAATTTAGTTATGTTTGTCAACCCTGTAGTAAAATGTTTGAAAAATTCTCAAAAAATTACCATATGTAGGGGAGGAAAGCTTCTACAACCCTATAAAATTTGAAATGCCAAACTCAATTGCATTTGAAAGATATGAAATTGACAAAACACTAAATAGTGAAAATAACTATTCATTCGATTTGCCTTTTTCATATCTTTCAGTTGATATTGATTTTGGCCTTCAAATTTTACAAGGTTGTAGAATCTCATCTCCCTTATTCAATTTTTTGAGAATTTTTGAAAACTTGTACATGTGATTTTCATAGATTTTACACGATAAGGATAGTTTACACATGATATGTTATCTTTTACTATCCAGAAAATAACATTTTACTGTCTATTACTCAAGATGTTACTATACTAAAACGAAGTGAACTATTAGCAAAAGAACTTAGTTCTGTTTGTCGGTCCTGTAGTAAAATGTTTGAAAAATTCTAAAAAATCACCATAGTAGAGGAGGTGAGATTCTACATCCCTGTAAAATTTGAAAACCGAACTCAATCGTGTTTGAAAGATATGAAATTGACAAAGAGCTAAACAGTGAAAAATCACTATTCAGTAGAATTTGTCTTTTTCATATCTTTCAGCTAATATTGATTTAGGTCTTCAAATTTTACAGGATTGAAGAATCTCACCTTCCCTAAGTATGGTAATTTTTTTAAAATTTTTGAAAACTTATACATGTGGTTTTCATGAAGAAGAATTTAGTTTTGTTTGTCGACCCTGTAGTAAAATGTTTGAAAAGTTCTCAAAAAATTACTATACATAGGGGAAGTGAGCTTCTACAACCCTGTAAAATTTAAAAATCAAACTCAAATCACGTTTGAAAGATATGAAATTGACAAAGCACCAAACAGTGAAAAATTACTATTCAACTGAATTTGTCTTGTGGTTTTCATGAATTGTACACAGAGTGGTTTACATAGGATATATTGCATTTTATTATCTAGGAAATAACTTGTTACTCTCTATTACACAAAATGTTACTATACTGAAATGAAGTGAACTATCAAAACAAGAATTTAGTTCTGTACGTATACTTTGTTTTAGTATAGTAACATCTTGTGTAATAGCTAGTAACATGTTATTTGTTTCAATAGTAAAAGGCAACACATCTAGTGTTTTCAAAAAATCCATGAAAAACACATTACATATTTTCAAAAATTCTCAAAAAATTACCATACATAGAGGATGTGAGATTCTACAACCATATAAAATTGAAGACCAAAATCAATCTCATTTGAAAGTTATAGCTAAATAAAAAAAAGAAAGATTCAAGTGCAAACAAGAAGAAGCATTTATTAGTCATTTACTAGTTAGGGAGTAAATTTCATAAAACTATAGGTTTCTTGTACTGGAGTAAATTTCATAAAACTATAGGTTTCTGGTACAAATTATCAAAAAACTATAGATTTTAGCTTCTATTTTACAAAATTACATATTTTAGAATATCTTGTTTCACAAAACTACATGTTTCTTGTACAAACTATTAGAAAACTACAGATTTTAGCTTCTATTTCACAAAACTACAGATTTTAGGAGAACTTATATAACAAAACTATAAGTTTTAGAATTGATTGTTTCTTGTAACAGGTCTGATAGTGTGGGCCCACGACAATCATATACATGGAAAACCTATAATAGGCAATCATGTACATGGAAAGCCAATAATATGCAATCATCTATATAAGGCAATATATATCCTTAACCCCCCCAAATGTAACGCATATGTAATAGCATTTCATTGGAAGGTTGACACTAAAATAGGAAAAATCCAAAGTCCTGGCCTTGAAGTAGTCGTTGTAGCATCTAACTTTTAAAAATTGAGCCGACGAAGGAGCCTGAGTCGACGATGAAAAACTGACGAAGAAGCTAAGTCGACGAAGAAAAGCCAACAAAGGAGCCAAGTCGACGAAAAGAATCGAGCTGATAAAAAGAGCCAGATTGACGAATGAGCCAAGATGCTAAGGACTTAGATGGACGCAATGGAGCTAAAAATAAAAGACTCGAACGAGAGCTGAAGAGCCAGAGCCGAGCCGAATAGCCAAACTGCTGGAGTGATTCGAGTCGCCGAAAATGAACTGCTGAAAATCGGAGCCAAAAGTCGAAGCTGTGAAGAGAAGCCAAAGTTGAAGCCAAAGCCGAGAACTAGAAGCCCGAAAAGCTGGAGCCAAAACCGAATGAGAAGTCGAAGCAGCTTTGAAGTTGGAGTCGGGATCCAAAATCACATTAAAACCCCCTTGTGGGATCTATTTGGGATCCGAGCAAAGGAGACTCCATCCCCAATCAGTAGAGAGGGCTTGGGTGATGCTCCACGAGCAAGTGGATCGAGAGAGTAGGCCAGCTGAAGGGCGAAGGCGGCGGTTGGTGGGCCTAGTGGCGGTAGCAACGAGGCAAATGGGCGGCCCGCGAAGGAGGACACCAGCGGGAGTCGGCGGGCCGGTGCGTGTCGAAGTGGGAGTGGTAGAAGTAGGCGGCCGGTCGAAGGCGGAGGTGGCACCGATGGCTTAGAAGCCGGACACGACCGCTGGGCCGACGAGGCGACCAATTGCGGTCAACACGGTGGCCAGAACGGGATAACTGGAGGTCGCGCCACGAGAAGTGGTGAAGGCATGGAGGCAACCGCAACAGGTGTTCGTGGAGGTGGATAGCGTGGTTGCCGGGAACATCGACGATGGAGCTGCCGCCTCACAGAGGTGCCCGCCCCTGGGAGTGGATGGCTCCTCCCAAGGGTAGCGGCAGTGGAAGTATGTAGGTAGCGGCTAGGATAGCGCAAGTGCAACGCCTGATAAAACCTAACGCTATAACCTATACTCTGATACCATGTTATAAATAGCACTTATTGTATTGAATATGAGGCCAATGACCAGAACATATAGATATACAAACGGGTACAGAAGGAAAGCCTATATAAGGCAATCATATACATGAACACCTATAATAGGCAATCATGTACATGGAAAACCAATAACATGCAATCATTTATACAAAGCAATATATATCCTTAACAGCGGTCTCACACGCTCTCATTTTCTATTTCACTCACACGTGAGGTTGTCATGTAGGCCCAAATTGTCAGACCCGTTACAAGAAACAGTTAATTCTAAAATCTATAGTTTTTTTATACAAGTTCTCATAAAATCTGTAGTTTTGTTAAATAGAAGCTAAAATCTATAGTTTTCTGATATTTGTAGAAGAAATCTGTAGTTTTGTGAAACAAAAGCTAAAATATGTAGTTTTCTGATATTTGTAGAAGAAATCTGTAGTTTTGTGAAACAAAAGCTAAAATATGTAATTTTCTGATATTTGTAGAAGAAATCTGTAGTTTTGTGAAACAGAAACTAAAATATGTAATTTTATAATAGTTTGTATAAGAAACCTGTAGTTTTGTGAAATTTACTCTTAGTCGGGAGACTGTTTCGTTGCGCAGAGTATTGAATAGCTCGGTCAGTCTATATTAATTAGGCTCAGTTGGCCTGCGTTAACTGGCTAGCGCGTAGACTGCACGCAGCTATAGAATAATGTACGTACGTAGTACGTATGTATGTTTGTGGCCTCTTCCATACTCTTGGAAGTACATACTCCCACTCCTAATATACTATTTAAATGAACTTGTTATATTTCTTTATCACTTTTGGTATACTTAAACACTTAATCTAAGATACTCCAATGTGATATGATCGAAAAAAAATTCATTAGAGCCATTTATTATTGCTATATATCTTTTTTCGTATGTAAAATTAGTACATACACAAATGCCTTTGATAAAATTTTTATGGAACTCAAAGTATATATATATATATATATATATATATATATATATATATATATATATATATATATATATATATATATATAACTCAGATACATAGAACCACACTTGAAATATTTGTGAAAATATGAACTAGTAGCTTGTCAAAACATAACTATTTGTTCTACACAACTAAAGTAAGATTTTTGCACTCACCGTAAAAGCATTCTTTAGAAAAGATGCACAATTTACTATCAATTGAAGAATGAACCCTGATAATGCAGGCATGAATGGATAGCTCGAAAGAAGTGGTATAGCCAATACCTGCATATCAGAATTATCTATTGAGTTGAACCATTACAATATAACTAAGCTGATCAAACAAGCAATAAATAGTCTTACTGCCAGTGTACGGACTAAAGTGATGGGTTCTATAGATTTTGCAACCGATGAATAAATGAAAACCTGATATATTAGGAGGAACAGACCTGAGAAAAAGTATAGTCAGTACACCAAACTTTGCATGTAACACAACAGAGCATCAGCACCTAAAATATGATTTACTGAGTTCCAAGTAAGTAATCATGATAATATGCTTTATATGAACTTATGGCTCTAGCAGGACTAAATTCTTCAAATTAACCATATATGATTAGTCACATCAACCTAGCTAAATCTGCATTATCAGTTTCAGTGCCACCAAGACAAAATGTCTATCCATGAATCCATCTTATATATTTTATATGGTAAATTTGTTATCATATACGGTAGTCCTAGTATGAGCCTACGAGGGGCTAGAGCTTCCCTTAAATCCCTATATCCGCCACTGTCCGTGATGTTCAAAACTTCAAATTTCAATGAAAAATCTATAGGGCATGACCTGTAAATCCACAACTCTTTAAGTTTAGTGGGAAATTTCCAATTGTGCTTAAAATACCTGATATTGCAAGAACATTACCCACATCTTGAGAAGAAAAGCTTAATCCACCATACTTCCTGTCACTGACAGCCCAAAGAGAAAATACCTGCAATTTATGTCTTTCCAGAATGAAATCCAGTAATAACAACAGCGATCGAAGAAATGATACAGAAAAGGAAAAAATCAAAGCCATTAAGAAAAACCATGAGACGCTAAACAACAAAAGAAAATATCTCAGCAAACAAATGGCAAATACTACCTCCGCATAAGCCACGTCCTGAAGAGAGAAAATACAATATACAGTGATAGCGGACATCAATGGCCAGTTCATGAATAAACTGAGACATCCACCCCCATTTTCTTCAGCATTTGGACCGGAAAGTGATTCTTCTACAGCTGCAATTGAATTCTTTAAAACTGTACTTTCAGTGTGTTTATGCAAAGTTTCCTGCAACGTTGCAGACATGAACACATGTTAAGTCGAGATCAATTCATATGTTTAACGACAGTAACATCTTTGTGCAAAATTTTCTGAGGGGTGGTACACATTACTAAAAACATGAAATGCCTTAACACTACTCCTATCATTGGCTAAGTGCCTATACTAAAGAGATTATGGCACTGCAGATGTATTTAGTGCTGAATAAAAACAGCAAAACATCATCTTTATCAAAACTCTCAATAAACTTATGTATGGATCATCATGAAGAACTATGATTCCCAATGTCAAAGCAGGATGCACTTCACCAGAGTTATCAATTATTACTTGATACAACTGGTATTATATTGTGTCTTCAAAGATTTCTAGAAATAGAAAGAAGGGTCTACATTTAGATCCTACAAAACTGGCCAATAAGATCATCTGTGTTTTTGGTCAAGATGCAGACAGAGTATTAGTAGATAGAACTAATGTACTGGACTAATGTTTCAGACTTTCAGTAGATCTAGCAGAATTTTCAAATAGTGTCCTTTTGATCTAATAAACAAAAGAATCTGAAATGGTTACTTTTATCAAAGTTACTATTAGTAGTTCTAACTCCTAGTTACAGAGAGAATATAGAGACAACTGAGTAATTAAGGAAAATATAAAAGAGTACATAAATTATACAATGGCCAGAACAAGTCCTATCACTATCTTAAATCAATTTATCAGCATTTATTTTAATAGTTGCCAACTCTTTAGTCATGACACCAACAAGTGCCGTTCAGAACACAAGATCATACGGGCAACAAACGACTGCAACTGAGAGCTAGTACCGTTTATGGTCTATAGGACACATGCAACTTCACTTATAGTGAGCAATTAAATGAAAATAATTATTCTTGTCCCAAGAAAGATGTTTGCTTCAATAAAAATGGAGAATTGTATGCATATAGGAACAAAAAACTCACCGGAAGCCAGAAGCAAGCAATTAGAGCAGTAATGGCAAGAAGTGATATACATAGGCAGGGGAGAAAATATGGAAACCTAAAACAGTGCATGTTATAAAACAGAATTAGCATCACAGAAGCATAAAATTAAAGGAAGCACAAAGCAAATTCTTACCTCCCAAATATGGAGTTCTCAGAGAATATGCCTGGATATTTATCTGCAGGCTGATATAACAGCAATCCACAAGATGAGCTTGCAATACTTGTAACAAATTTTATCAAAATTGTATGTCAAGTTGTCAGCATAAGAACATTGAAACAATTGAACATATAGCTATTTTCGGTGCATGTTTACCCATAGCATAGCAATATAACGATGAATAGAATCAACATGTATGCATCCATGTTCTTTAACAAAATTTATATAAATGGTGTAATACTTTGCCATGTTTAGGTAATGATGAGTAATCATTAATGTATATCAAATAGACTAGATAATTCAATTCTATACATAGCTGGTAAATGCATTATATAATAAGATCATTGGAAAAGGGACAGTCAAGAAATACTTGGTAAGATATATAATTTGTGAAATTTGTGATTAGTGTTAAAAAAATAAAAATCAGGAGAAATGAACAGTAAATTTCAAAAAGACTTAGATTATAATATATGGGTCAGTTAATGAACTGTTACCTGTGCAAGATAACCACCAATGGCGGGTCCAACAATAAGGCCTACGCCACGTGAGGAAGAAACCTGATGGATTATCCAGAAATAAGAAGTTAGAAACCGGTGAGCATTATATCATGGTCCAATAAAGTTGGGAGTAGCAGAAGAATTTGAAAAGATAACTCGAGCAACTTACAATTGATAATGCCATGTGACTGTATTCTTTCCGGCATACTTCTGTAGCGTAAGCCTGAACACACAAAAAGACAGTCACACAAGATTTAACGCAGCGAAACATTTTATTTGTATACCCTAATAAGCACCACAATCATAATTTTTCAAGTGATGTTATTTCGTCTGATTGGCATGACTATGGGCAGTCTTTATACTGTGTTAAGAAATGAAATAACAGTGCATCTTGTTATCTGTGAATCAAATCTTCAAACAGAGGTGAAGAACATGAACCATGTGAGTACTAACTGGTTGGCCAAAATTTATCTGGTGCAACTGTGCAAGTAAATAAAGACCTCAATTACTATGACAAAACAAATTTCAAGTGTTAGGATAATCTCCAAAACATGCTAATGATCTAAACAGTAGTGTGCATTACACAGCAACTGAATATGTGAAACATTGCTCTCTCATTAAAGAACGCCATAAAAATAACTACAAGTTATTCTAGAAAAACAGGAGTATGAATATGAGTATCTGAACATTTAGTAAACAAAGCTGCAAGAACATGATGGAAGGTTCTAGTAGCCAAGAGGAAAATGCTCTCATGCATGCTTAGGTACCTTAATTGGTCCAAGTATACCACAGAACAGCCCAAGCAGACCTCTTGTGGTTAATGCCATCCAATAACTTGAGCTGAGTCCAAAGAGTGTATTGAAGATAATTCTGAAATATATGAGAAAAATACTTAAATTCTAGGTGCATATGCAAAAACACGGACAAAGAAAAGTGCATATCTGAGAGTACAGGAGTATTTGTTGAAAGAACATCCTTACACTGAAATAAGGGTAATTACAATAACTGGTTTCCTCCCATACTTATCCGCGATGACTCCCCATATTACAGAGGAGAGTGCTCTCCCAAACATATATGAAGCGCCTACATTAATAGCAAAGGCACCATAAGTATATCATGTTTGATAAAGCTGAGTTATATCCCTCACAGCACACATCCTTACACAGCTATGATCAAGTGTTTGGGCAGATAGACACAAAAGAGGAATGTTTTGTAGGAAACTCACCAACAAAACCAGCATAAAATCCAATATCTTCTTCTTGTTTAGCAATGTGCAGGTCCCTTATCTGCAAACAAATATCCAGTGTTTATAATTGATGATAAACTTAGGAAAATATCCAGCATTTATTTGAGCAAAGATAAACTTCTTGAAGAGGGAGATTTTATTCAAAATCATGTTTGCAAACTTAAAAAGGATCTGTTACCTGTCCAGAGGAAAAATACACATTCTATATTTTATGTAGTCATCACTGGATGGTATTAAAATAAAAAATGGTATGTAGAGAGATATCCCCCACCCCCTTCTTGTCTGCTGGCATGTCCCATGACATCAATGTTGCTTTACACTTAATAGTCATGTGACCAACAAATCTATAACAAACTAGGACACATAAATTCTATAGAAGGAAAAGATGTTTATAACACATGATTTCTCCAGGGAACAAAATAGTCATTGTAGCGGAGGTGTCAGATTGCGACGTTTTTGGCACTGAGTTCAGGAAAATAATGAATGGGGAAAAGTGAAAGCAAAACATTTGGGTGAGCTTGAGGAATGTAGTATGCATATTCTGGAATTACAAGAAATTGTATAAAGTGTGGAGAGAATCCACAAAGGAAAAAAAATGAAGGAATTTGAAAGGTCATCTAATAAGGGGAACAGTTCATATAGAACTTCTGGTGTTGATTAAAGCTGGCATGTCCAATGCCATCTGAGGTTCAGTGTTTTCGCCCTTTGGTCCCATCTCATTAAAGTTGTCATATAATTTCATCGATGTTGCTTTAAATTCAATAGTGATGTGACCAACGAACCTATATCAAACTAAGACATGTAAATTCTTTAGAAGGAAAGAGTGTTTATAACACAAGATTTCTCCAAGGAATGCACCAGTCATTGTAGCAGAGGTGTCAGATTGTGACTTCTTTGGTATAACGAGTGGAGGTGATATGCTCATTTACTATTCTCCTGTTCATAGTATTTAGTTGTCCGTTGGCTCAACAAATAGAAAATTAAAATTACTGGTGCTTCTTGTAACTCTTATCTTCTTTCCATGAAACAAAAGGGCAATCATATTGCATGTTTTAAAAAAGAAAGAATATTAAAACTACTCACCATAAAATACAAGAAGGGAAACAAGGACTGTATTGGCAAGGCTGCAAATAGCAAACAAAGAAAAAATATATATATCAGTTCCTATTCCTAACTAATAACGAAGAGATAATTTGCAAGATATAAACCATGAAGATCCAAAATTAGTAAATTCTAAAATGTGTGCCTGAGTCTAACAAAATGAGCACTACAAAGGAAACAAATGGAAAAACCATCCGACTTAGCACCAATAATGCATTCTGATGGACAGTGACAGCATACCCACTAGTATAAATGTTTCTTATTGAGTACTTCTCTGAGTAATTTCTGTCCACAGACAAACAAAACTAACCAAGTTTGAACATGAGCACTAATGGAGCATTGGAGCTCATTGCAAACGAAACAATCAAGTTCGCTATTAGAGCAGGAATGGCTATCCAACTGTACAGTTGTGGTTTGCAAAAATTGAATATAAGAAGCGATCGCACAAGATTCCAAGAAACAAATTCAGCAGATTGGAAAATAAAAACAGTACAAACGATGTGATTGACAAATGCTGGCACCTTTGGAGAGATAACATAAGCAAACCAACTGAGGCGGCAAGTGTTAGAAGTATATTTTTATAGGGTGTTTTGTGCTATTTGTACATGTCTTATATATGGCCTTGAGGCCCATGGAATAAACACAAACCCATTCCAAAATGGTATCATAGCTATGGGCTCCTAACCCTAGCTTAGGCGTTCATGCTGTCACCTAAGCCTCCCCTGCTCCTCTCTCTCTCTCTCTCTCTCTCTCTCTCTCTCACGAGCGCATACCGCCCTACCCTTCGCCAAATCCAATGCCATCGTGCCCATGTTCAGGGTCCCAAGGTTGTCGCTGCCCCGTTCTCGGCTGGATCCAACCGGATCCGCTCTCGATCGCCAGATCAAGCGTAGTCGCACCCGGATCTAGGGTCCCACCATCGTCGGCTCTATTTTAGCCACCACCACCTTCGGTTGCTCTCGCCCACTCCGTCCTTAACTTGTCTCGGTCGTTGTTGCTGATCCCGATGTCCTCGGTCGTCCTCACCACTACTGCCAGCCGGCTCCTCCGCCTCAGCCATCACCACCGCCACCTTGTCTCGGTTGTCTCCGGCTCACGCTGCCGCCACTGACATCAGCTCCTTCAGATCCTCTCCTAAGCCCGAAGTGCTCTGAGCTGATGCCGCTGCCAACTCCTCTATCTCCATCCCACTCATGAAGGTCATGTTCAATGGCACAAACTTCTAGGAGTGGTCTATGCACTTGAGGATCTACCTCAAAGTCAGCATCTCTGGGAGCACCTCACTGGTGAGCGGCCCTGCCAGCTCTACCGGCTAGGCCACCTGTCGATATGGGCACTGCTTCGGTGAATCCTGATGTCTTCACCACATTTGAGGATGCTGTGGAGATGTACTAGTCTATCCTTCATGCCTATAGAAACGACATGATGATGAAGATTGCACCATCAACATTCTCATTCGGAGCATGACAGTCGACCGCATCCATCCCTGTGGAGGAATTCAAATTTGTTCGTTCTGAGAAGACTCACCTTAGCAGCATGACTCGGTAGTCAACTCCTGTCGTCCTAGTTGCCTGTATGCTCACTACTCTTACAACTCCTGTGGCAATAGCTTCTACTACTCTTTCCACACAGGTGGAAGCACCAGTGGCTGCTGCGAGTGCCTCTACTAGTGGCCTTCACTATACCTGGTGTCGGTGTGATGGAGGAGCCAGGGCAAAGGTGGTCGTCCCCAATGTGGCTCTACTCAGTTAGGTGTTGGTACCTCCTTGCTAACCAGACACCGCTTAGTAGATGATCTCTGGTCATCAGCCCTACCTCAGGCTCTTCGGTTACTGCCAATCTTGCCACTCAGTCTTCCATTTCAGGTATATCATGTCCTTAAATTCTGGACTCTAATGCTTCCTTCCACGACACCAAATTTCACTCACCTCACCTCTTTGAGTCCCTCTGTTCTATCTGTTTCCACTCAGACTATAGATGGTACTTCTCTTCTTGTTGTTAGTCAAGGAACTCTTTCCACTCCTAGTTTCTATGTTCCTGCAGTTTCTCATGATCCTAGGCTTGCTATGTAGCTTATGTTTGTGGGTTAGATTATTGATCATGATTGTTGTATCATTCTTGAGCCTGACTCGTGTTGTGTTCAGGACCACCGCATAGGGACTCTGGTTGTTACTGGCCCACGCTGCCTTGATTCCCAACATCTCTAGGAGCTCAACTAGCTTCACTTTCCCCCACTTCTATTGCCTTCACCAGTCAGTCAACCAATACTACCATTGCCTTCGCTGTCGCCACTTCCATTAGTTTTACTCAGTGGCATCATCGCCTAGGTCATCTATGTGGCTCACATCTTTCATCTTTAGTAGGTAGTGGTGTTCTTGGGTCTGTTCCAGATGATATTTCTTTATCTTGTATGGGTTGCAAGATTGGCAAGCAGCTGCATCTCCCTAATGGTTCTAGTGACTCTTTTCACTCATCCTTTTGATCTGATTTACTCTGATGTATGTTGTCCAGCTTTATTCGTTTTGAAATGTGATCTTCATTGATGACTACTCTCGCCATACTTGGATTTATTTTATGTCTTCTCGTAGTCAGGTTCCTCATATTTATCGATCTTTTGCTACTATGGTCCTTACTCAGTTTGACTTAGCTATTCGTGTTTTCCATGTAGATTCTATTGGTGAGTTCTTGTTTGTTGCTTTCCGTCGATTTCTTTTAGAGCAAGCACTCTTCTTCAATACTCATGTCCTAGTGCTTATACTCAGAATGGTGTTTATGAGCGCACGTATCATCACCTTCTTAAGACTGCCTACACTTTGATGCTAGCCACACTTTTGAGCTGAGGCTATTTCTACGGTCGTCTATCTTGTCAACCTAAAGCCCTCCACTGTTATTCAGGGTTCCACTCCAGTTAAGCATCTCTACTGTAGGTATCCTTAGTACAGTCACCTTCGTGCCTTTGGTTGCATTTGCTTTATTTTTCTTCCACCCCGTGAGTGCACGAAGCTGACTGCTCAGTCAGTTGAATGTGTTTTGCTTGGCTATAGTGTTGAGCACAATGGTTGCTGCTGCTATAATCATGTTGCTCATCGAATGTGCATTTCACACGTACCTTCGATGAGTCCCGGCCTTACTATCCTCGTGACACTAGTTCCAGTCTGGACTCTCTCATTGAGTCGATCTTCTTTCTGACTTTTCTTAATCCTCAGCCCTTCACTTTGTTGGCTTCGCTCCATGTCCTCCATCACCTGCACCGGCTTCACCTTTCGCTCCTTCTCACTTGGCTCCTCTTGCTTCCCCACCGAAGGATCCCACCAGCTCTTTTGTTGAGGTCTCCCCCTTTTCTTTCCATTGCACTTGCCAGCCTCATTCTGATTCTTCTATCCTTGTTGGATCCTGCTCCGGTATCTCCTTTGAGGTATGCTCTTTGTGATTGGAGTACGATTTTGCGTCCTGATCGCTATGGCTTTGTAGCTTCTGCTACTTATTTTACTAAACCTATCTCTTATCGTAATGATGCCTCTCATCCTGAATGACAACTCATTATGGCTAAGGTGATTGTTACCTTAGAGCGTACTAGCACTTGGGACCTTGTTACCATTCCTGCTTGTGTTACTCCTATCATGTGCAAGTGGGTCTATAAGATCAAGACTTGCTCTGATGGTACCATTGAACGCTACAAAGCGTGTCTTGTGGCACATGATTTTCAGCAGGAGTATGGGTGTGGCTACGATGAGAATTTTGCTCGTGTTGCTCATATTACCACTGTTCATACTCTTGTCATTGTTGCCTCTATTCGGCAATGGACTATCTCCCAACTTATTGTTAAGAACTTTCTCAATGGCAAGCTGTGTGAGGTCTACATGCATCCACCTCTTGGGTATTTTGTTCCTAACAATTAGGTTTGTCATCTCCGCCGTTCTCTCTATAGGCTCAAACAAGCCCTTGTGCTTAGTTTAAGCATTTCACCTCCGTTGTCATTATTGCCAGCTTCTCTGTTAGTGCGCAGGACCCTGCTCTCTTTGTTCACAGCTCCTCTCATGGTCGGACCCTCCTTCTCTATGTGGATGATATGCTCATCACTGAGGACGATCCTCAGTTTATTGACTTTGTGAAGACTCGTCTTAGTAAGCAGTTTCAGATGTCTGATTTGGGTCCTCTTTGTTACTTCCTTGGGATTAAGGTCACCTCTACGCCTGATTGCAACTAACTCTCCCAATAGAAGTACATCCAGGATCTTCTTGATTGCGCTTGTTTCACTTATCAACGCACAGGGGATACTCCTTTGGAGCTTCACCTTCGGCTTCTTCATACTAACGGTACCCCTCTTGAGGATCCCACTCACTACCTCCACCTTGTATGGAGCTTGGTTTATCTTGGTCACTCATCCTGACATCTCTCATGTTGTACATATTCTGAGTCAGTTCGTTTCTGCTCCTATCCAACTCCACTATAGTCACCTCATTTGAGTTCTGCAATATCTTCGTGGGACCATCAGTCGGCACCTTTTCTTTCCTCGCTCCAGGTCCTTATAGTTTCAGGCGTACTCTGATGCAACCTGGGCTAGTAATCCTTCTGATCATTAGTCTCTCGCTGCCTTTTGTGTCTTCCTTGGTTCTTCCTTGCTTGCTTGGAAGGCTAAGAAGCATACTATAATTTCCCACTCGAGTGCTGAGGCTGAGCTGAGGGCATTAGCATCTGTGACAGCGGAGATCACATAGCTACATTGCTCCTTGAGGACTTTGGTGTTTCAGTTCCTGCACCGACTACGTTATTTGTCAGACAACATTAGTGTGATCAGCATTGCTCGAGATCCAATGAAGAATGACCTCACCAAGCACATTGTGGTTGATGCTTCCTACATGCGGTCGCAAGTGCAACAGCAAGTCATTCTTCCGTATGTGCCTTAAGAGCTTCACAAAGGTGCATATTAGGGCTCAGTATAGCTTCTATCTCTCCAAACTTAGTATATTCGATCCACCATGAGTTTTGAGGGGTGGGGGATGTTAGAAGTATATCTGTATAGGGTGTTTTCTACTATTTGTACATGTCTTATATATAGCTTTGAGGTCCATGGAATAGACACGAGCCCATTCCAACAGCAAGGATATGCATATATAATGAGTATATGACAGCCATAGAACTCTCCAACTTTCAACTACATCAAAGAGCCCAGGAGGCGAGCTCAGCCCATTTGGACCAAGCCGCTAGCATTAGCATACAGCAACACCCAAAGGAGCCATCGTATTGTGGTCACCTATTTTTAAGTATTGTGGTCACCTTTTTTAAAGGATTGTAGTGCCAATTTTAGCAGCCCATTATTAGTGTGGCTGTGTCCTGTTTACAGTTTTGGGTAGTTTGATCACGGAATAACAATGCCACATCCGAAAATAGTGTCGAGGCTGGCCCAATCCCTTAGGCCAGCTTGTATTCAGAGTTGCTTGGATTTGCCGTGCCTGAAAGCCTTTCTCCTTTTCAGTGACATCGGATGCCTGCCTTTGGCACTCAAAAGTGGATTCTCTCCAAAGAGGAAAAGAATGGAACAATTCTTCTTATTCCAAAACTTGTGGGTGACAGTCGACAGGAAAACTAGAAAGATACGAATGCCCTAACCAAGCAGGAGCAGCTAGCACTATGTAACAAAGGCAAAAGTTTGAGTGCTGTCGCATTGGACATGAACAAGTGAAAGTGAACAAAGCCAAAGCTGCACGCTTCAGGCCAAAATTGCAAGAAGAAGAGAAAAGGAAACCAAGGCCAAGAGTACAAAGCTCAACAAAGAACAACCAAAGCAACAAAACCCATGAAGCCGATCTCTTGTTCATCTTTACACACGGATATCATAGATATCTCTCCACAGAAAACAAGACAAACCAACCACGAGGAACGCAAGGACCGATATTACCAAATTGTTCGGGAGAGAGCCGACTGTACAAGCGTATAAAAAGCATATGAAGGACGAAAAAGAAAAGCAACACCGACTAGTCTAGTACAAGCCTAGAGGCAGCCCACAAGACGAGAACCTGCACGGTAGAGGGAAACACAGCCAGCGCGACGAAAAATCCAAATGCACGAACACCAATCCACTGCTGGAGCCGATCGCGGCAAACCATCGCACTCACCGTCCGGTTATTCATGGCAATACTAAATGTTCTAACTAAGCGAAATTACAAAAGAAAGGAAACAAGAAGAGGATCCCTGCATATATACTAGGACGATGTCGCCATCAATTTTGCTCTTGTTCAAAAGAAGAAAACTAATGAAAGATAACAAGAGGAGGAAGAGGAAAAAGCGATCGCGCACTGGAGCAGATGGTGACGAGCCAGACGTTGAAGAGCTCCCTGAAGGGGAGTAACCCCTCCCGCTCCGCCTTCCTCCTGTCCACCCTGCACCCGGGGCAGCCCGGGTGGTAGCACGCCCTTCTCACCAGCGGCTCGGCCGCCCCGCCGCCGTCGCCGCCGACATCATCCCCCATCACCCCTTCCTCACCCACGCCAAGCACCGTACGTAGCAGACGGGGATCCCCCCGACCCCGGAGAATCTCGGTCGCGGCTCGCGACGCACGCGCGGCCGGAGCGACCGATCGAGGCGAGGCGGTCAAGGCAGAGAGAGGAGGGTGGCGGTGGCCAAGTGCGTCTTGGCTTCCCCCGCCCCGCGAGCTGCTGCTGCCTCCTCCTTCGGTTTGTTGGGTAGCCCGCGACGATGGAAAGTGACGGTTGAGAAATGATGCAATTGCTGCTAGCATCTTAGCAAGTACATGAACCATTCCCTTTTTTCTTTTTTTTTTTCCGTCTCGCAATTTTATTTTGTTTTACTTACTTTTTCAAATCTAACTTCCGTATGTTTATAAAATTAGTCTTATCTGATTGCGAAAGCGATGGTAAATTACATGTATTATTTATCATGCTTCTATATTGCAGCAGCATAGTCCATCACGACAGAACTGTCACGCAGTAGGTCATCACGAGTCGAATTTTGCCGAGTTAGGAATGCTCGGTAGGCTAGGCAATCATCACAATAAGTGATTTGATTAAATAAACCGGTTAACTAAGTGATTAATTAATTAAGTGAGCAATTTCTGTAAATTTATTTAATAGAGAGCCGTAGCTTAAAGAAAAAAGTGCGTCGGCGGCCAGAGAAGGCGTGGCTTTGTAACTGCACGGCACAAGCACGGTGTAGGTACATCCCATGGTTCGTTGCCTTTCGAGTGACGTCGAATGTCGAAGAGTCACGCTAGACCACAACACAATCACGTGTCTAGTGATGCACCAACAGTATCATCTTAAAAAAAAAAACAGCTGGCTCTGAGATTGTATTAGAGAGTAGCTATCATCTATTAAGGCATAATAATACCTATATTAAAGTTGGCAATATCCCGCCACTCTCGGCGATTTGAGCCGAGCTGGCCGCGCGGCTCAACTCGACCGGCCGGCTCAGTTTAGCTCGTTTTTGTTTTTTTTTGTTTAGGTCTTACAAAAATATGTAATTATGTGTAGGTCCTTCTCGCATTTTTTACGAAAAGAATCTTCTCATTCAGAAAAATCACAAATTTTTGTGAAAAGATCCTAAATAAATACCGAAAAAAGAGCGTAGTTACGTTTAGATCATTCTAGCTATTTTTTGTGAAAAGAACCTCTCGATTTAGAGCCTAATTTTTCCCTAGAAGACCCCCGAAGTTTCTTTCGTTTGTTTTTTGACGCCCCATTTTTTACAAAAAAACACTCAAATGTTTGCACAAACCCTTCGAAATTTTCGAAAATTATTTTTAGCATATCGTTTCGTACAGAGAGGCACTCCGATTTTTTGCATGGACCCTTAGGAGTTTCTGGAATTTATTTTTAGCACGTCGTTACAAAGAAATGCTCCAATTTTTGCATGAACCCTTCGAAGGAAATCTTGTTGAGATACTATACTAGTCATTCAACACCTTCAGAGATGCTCCCCTATTATTCATCAGGAAAGCTTCTTCCGTGACACTGCACCTTATAAATCTGAACATTGTACTCTTTCGGTAACAGGGACGCATAACGAATCAACAATTTTACGAAACGTAGACAGAATCATTGAAACTGAAAACGAAAACCATATTATCAGTCTAGAAAGAAAGCAAGCTGAAGCAGCACAGGGTTCAAATGACTTATCTCAGCATGCAACAGAATCTAGTAAGAAGTTACGTAGCAAAACAAGCTGTGATTCTGTGAAAGATGGCCACTGAATTTGTAGTCTCAGGCAATATTCAAAAAAGAAACGAGCTGCAAAATCCGTACACATATCTAATAATTCAGAGACACAACTTTACAAGGTGAGAAGTGATAAATTATGAAATCTAAAACTTTGTCACTTGACTTAAATGTAAAGCTGACTATCTCAGGATCTAGATCTTGATGTAGTAAGGGCCTGTTTGGTAGAGCTCCATCTGATTCTGATTCTCTGTTAGAAGTGATTCTCTGAGAGAAGTGATTCTGTCGCTGAAAGTGATTCTCTAACGAATCCATAGGATAAACTCTATGGAGAAACTGACTCTTTGTTGGGAGTGAATCAGGAGAATCAACTTTTTTCAGCTCCCAGCTCCTAGTTCATTTCGGAGAATCACTTCACGGGAATCACCCTGAGAGCGATTCTCAGAAAACTGCTGTTTGGCAGAGCTTCACAGATTCACTCTGCAGAAGCTGGGAGCAGAGCTTTGTCAAACAGGGCCTAAGTCCGCTACAAGACTATAAAACACTCATGCTCGCAGAAAAACCTCCTGTGAACACCAGCCCCCTCTGAACAACTATAGATTGCACACTCCATGCTTCTGCATGCTTCAAACCTCAACTGACATCTTATAGGGCCAAGAACATAGTCACCTATGAAGAACTCTCACACAATGGATGGTAAACACTCAAGCATCTACAGCTGCAGCAGGTTCTCAAGGTTCTAGTGCTATAGAGGAGACGAACTGACTTTGCTGTCTTCTCCGGTTCTACAGAGGGAGATGAACTGGCTTCGCTCTCCTTCCTCTTGTTTGTTTTTTTAGTGCCCTTCAACTTGCTTGTCATGCTATCTGCCTCAGGGACAACCTTTGAAACTGTGATACCGTTTGAAGGACATTATGAGTGGATTTGATTATTTTGCATGTCTGCATAGAAATATAATAATACTTAAATTAATCTTTTTACGATCAAGTTCTACTGCCTAAAGATCGAGCTCATCCTTGAAACAGCCCTACACTAAAAGGGGAAAAAAAAAGCACCATGAGAGAACGGCGATCACTTCAACTCAGGATCACGAACAAAAATGAAGAATGCATATCTATTCAACAATCTCAGTAAACCTGTCGATTGATTTCCATCTCATATTTTACGATCATCCATATAATGATCATTTTCACAACATAAGTAGCTGTTACTAATCTAAAATAAAATTTACACTGAAATTTAAAATCATGTAAGCAAATCAATGCGCACATTCCAGTCTAAATTTGAGCTGTAGTTGCTCATGGGGGCACATCCTTGAGCACATCTTGCTGTACATGTATTACTTACTTGATTGGATTTTAGAACCACTCCATTGCGAATACATGCAAGAAAAATCAAGCAGCAATTAGTACAAAGATTTATCACCATCTGCCATGCTACTAATCAATCCCCAATTTTGGATCTGACTACATCACACTAATTTCAGAAATTAGCACATACATTATTGAGTGGTAAAAATGGAATCGGATTTGGTACATCATGTACCTCAAATTTCTTCTTTTCTGCAGAGAGGATTTATCTGGGACATCATCCCCTGCAAACAGTATTAGCATTACCACTCGATCACTGAAGTGGATAATTGAAACGGACTGGGAGCATGTGCTACCAAAAAACTGGAGAAGAAACTTGACAAATACAAGAGGAATTAACGAAGCACCACGAAACAAAAAAATTCTGCAAATCGCAATTCAGATTGGGACAGATTTGTGCTACCAAAAAACGGGGGAGTCATTTCCCTTATTTCCCCACTAGCAAACTTGCAATCTCTTCTCTTCGTTCTCTTGTGAGAATTCTCTTGCTCTCGATGATAATTTAGCAAAATTCAAAATAGTTTTGCCAAAAATTCAAAAATCCGATATTCGGCCTCCGGCTTCTGTGAAGAAATCAAAGTAAGAATTGTGATTTAATTTTTATTGTTCTTATTATTTTAAATAATATTAAAGTACCAGTAGCATAATTTTTTTTTAGTTTTCTCTATGGAGCATCAAGATTTTCCGTCCTTCTCAGCTTCTGATTTTAGGATTTCACTCGAGAAGCTTCTTGCATCCTATGAAAATGAAGAAGCTGCAGTACCTGTACCATTCTCAGGCTCTACAAGTGCTACTACGTCAATAAGCACTAGGACAAAAAGATCAAGACGCAGTTATCAGGAGTTTGGGAAGATTTCGAGCAAATTTTCGAGACATCAGACAGTGTTCTGAGCAGGTATCTATTTGTAAATATTGTAAGAACAAATTAACTATGGAATCTTCAGGTGGAACGTGGCATTTGAAGAGACATGCTGAGAGCTATAAAAGAAAATTGGGGCAGCTTTGAGACGAATGCAGCTATATTACAACTCCGATGGTATGTGATACGCCCTTCCTTCCTTGTCCTTTGCGAAGCGAACTCTAGTCCCGAACAGAGCTGGACTAAAGCCGGATGCCCTTGCGTGAACGAACGCGTCACCGGCTGACGATCAGAACAATCGCCGGACGTCGTGGTGGTGGAAGCAATGGAGACTCGATAAATTGGCTGTTAGTCGGAGCCACCACCTAAATTGTTTTTGCAAACTCAAGCTGCTATCTTATTACTTTTGACACAATTATATAGTAGTCTTTTAAAGAGTCCGATTCTAACTCTTATTTGATAATTCCTAATACAATCCTTCCATGATTAGAATACTATCTATAGAATCCTAAGTCCTCACGCTTCCTCTGCTGGATCAGCGTTGATTTTTCTTCCTGAAATAGACGCGATCCCATGCTTGAGACATATCAGTATGGTACGTAACTAGGATTACAATTTTAAGATAGCTTGTGAATCTCTTTGTCAATTAATCGCTTCTCAAGATTTTCCTTTAAATTTTGGTGAGTCACCTGCATTTGAAAATTATATTAAGGCTGCTTATAATCCTAGGTTTTCTGCAGTTTCTAGACAGACAACAACTAAAGCTCTGATTAAATATTATAATAATTATCGTAGTAAGCTAAAAGAGCAATTTAATACCTATACTTTTTGTGTCTTTGACATCAGACATATGGAGTGATAGGGCTAAAGAGAATTACCTTAGTGTAGTTGCTCATTATGTAAACCATGATTGGCAACTAGAGAAGAGAATTATAGAATTCAAATTAATTGATGTAGTACACACTGGTGAAAATATTGTTGATTGTATTGTAAAAGTTGTGAAAGATTTTGGCCTTACAGATAAAATTTTTACAATAACATTAGATAATGCTTAGTAAACACTTATGCCATGGCCATTCTTACTTCGTTTTTTAATTCGTATGCCGAATCTTTCTTATTACATCAGTTTTGTGCTTACCATATTATTAATCTTACAGTTAAATCTAGTTTGAAAAAGTTAGACTAGTACCCTGAACCTTTTCGCACTGAAATATCTTTCTTAAATAATTCTAATTAACGAGTAGAAGTATATAAGACTTATTGTATTGTAATGGAGGTACATCCACGTAAATTTTGTTTGGATATGCCTGTTAGATGGAATTCTACTTACTTGATGCTTAAGTCTCTCATACCTTATAAGAGCATATTTTCTGTTTTATTAACAACCCTATCATAGCCAGGATGGTCAACCGCTACTTGCAGAGCAATGTTGGTATGTTGCTAATACCTACTGTTATTTTTGAAACTTTTTTATGATTCCACTATTGCTTTATCTGGAGTTTATTACTCAACCTCTCCTTTAATTGTGCATCATATTCTAGAAATTGCTATCCACTTAAGTAACCACAAAAATGATAATATTTGTGTGTATCTGTTTATGCTATAAAGACTAAATTTTTGAAATATTAGCAAGAAACTCCTATGTTATATGCATTTGCCTTTATTTTGGATTCTAGAGCTAAAGTTCAAAGATTTTTCTAATGTTCTCTCACTTTTAAGTGTTGCGGTGGGTACTGATTATTCTAGTTATTTTTCAAATATCCGTGTTAACTTATCTCAAGTTTATGCTAAGCACAATCAAAAGTTTGATGGACATTGCATGCAGCGACCTCCTCCAGCACCCACAATAGGTAAGAAAAAAACAACGTGGAGAAAGATATGGGGTGCTGGTGGCTCTTTCTTAAGGAGTTCGACTACAACAACGTCAAGTGCGGACACAACAAGTGGTGGGGAGCTAACTGCCTATCTCAACAGCGACATTTTCAACTATCAAGAGCAGCAAGAGGACTTCAATATTTTGCAGTGGTGGCACAAGCACAAGATAACATATCCGATGTTTTCCATATTAGCACGAGATGTATTAACAGTTCATGTCTCCATAGTTTCTTCAGAGTCTGTTTTCATTTTATCTGGAAGAATAATCTAGGAGAGAAGAACAAATATGATAAGTGAGATGGTGGAAATACTTTTCATTGTGAAAGATCGGGAACAAGCTCATTAACGAGCTCAACACATTAAGAAAATGTTAAGTTGTTTGAGACATTTGAAAATCTTTATCTAGATAATCATGAAGAATAATTGTAATCTTCACCTTTTTCCTGTATCACTGAGCTATAGGTTGTACATTTTTTCTTTACAAAGGTTTTCTTGTGTTGAGTTTTTACTTTGCAAAGTTTTTAACAAGGTAGCCAAACATCAATAAAGCTCATTATTTAATTACAATTATTTATTTTATTTTATAATTTATTTTATATTTTTATCTTTTTATTAATTTATATATATTTTTAAAAGTTTTTCTAATTATTCTAACCTTTCTTATTTTTTGAATTATTTCAATTTTTTGTATTTTTTCGATTTTCTAATTTTTTCTAACATGCTTTAGATTTTTTTTCTGATTTTGGTGCTAATGATAGCATCTAGGTCCCCTAATTCTTATTTTTTATATAATTATATGGTTTTGGTGTTGATGATTAAGTCAATGATCTCTAAACAATGAAAGATATTTGTTGAAACATCAAAGAAGTCATCAAAAAGGTTAAGATTAAGGATCTTTGTTACTAGTTTTGGCTTGGGAGATGATTCAAGCCAAGTAGCTAGGATTAATTTTTGTTTGGCCGTACTATTAAGGGGGATTGTGTACAAGTTAAAATTTTAGTTCATAAGCTAAGACTAAATAGATAGCTTGGAGTCAATGTCATTCAAATATATTTCTTCCAAAATCAATCCTTTCCTTGAACAAACAATGTGTGTTTTCCCTGGACTCAACTTCATTGCTCTTTTCTTAAGTCTGGCGCAACCTCAGTTAAAATCCAATTCCCGTTGGACCATTCTTGTTCTTTCAAAATTCCGGAACCAACTAAAGTCTTCGCCGGACCATTTCCTTTTGATCCAACGGCAAAATCTACTCAGTCAAAATTCTAACCGAGCGTATCTCTTTCACAACGGACCATATTAATCTTCTTATATAATTTAGTCTGGTGCAAGCCCATCTTCGTCGGACCTCTTTCTTTTAAGTCCGTGGTGAAAGTATTCCTTGTTTAAATCAAACCGAGCGTACGCCATCCACGGCGGACCAAAATTTGCTAACACAAAATCTAGTCCGGCGCAGATGCATTCCACTCGGTTAGATTTATATCTCTGATTTCAAAAGTCCGTTGATATAAACTTCCTTGAAATCCTTCCATTGTGGACCAAATTTTTCGGTTCAGTGCACATATACAAGTTCTCATCTTTTTGCCGGACCAAAATATTCTGAAATTCTATGTACGCCGGACCAAGTAAATTTAGTCCGGCGCAAATGCTCTTTTCAACAACATCAGTCTGGAGTACAAAGATCTAATATCTAAGCCTATTTTTGCTAAGTTCGTTGCAAATGTGTTAGCCTGTTTTTGACAGTCTGATACATCCCAACGGCTCCTGTGGTAGGTGCAATGGCTATTTTCAGCTCAAATGGCTATGTAAGTATTTCCTGAACCTTCTACCACAGAACTTTTGAATATCTTTTGCTCTCCTTGACATTTTACAATTCTTGAGTTTCCATTCCAGCAAGGAGACTATGCTTCAACTTTGAACTCCAAAGCTTAACACTTTTAAGTGTTTGGCTCTAAACTTAGTCTAGTTAAGTGTTGTGCTAGTGAACCAAGAGACATGGCGTGTGAATAGTCTATTACTCTTGGAGCTAAGTGTTCCTAGACGACTTGGAGAAGGTGTTGGTGCGACCTGTCCAAAAGAGATTGTAGAAGGCCACCACTAGTTGTGAAGAGGTTGGACTCACCTCACCGGAGTGGTAAAAGAGTCACACTAGTGATCACCAAAGCTACTGCGGCTAGCTTTGGAGGAGTTATACTTCAAGAGAAGTGTTCTAACGTGGAGTAGGAGGCTGGCTCCGAACCACTTGATAAATTCTTGTGTCTCTTGTGCAAGTTCTTTCTTTTGTGATAATTTCTCGCTGCCTTTTAGTTATTTGTGCTTTATTTTCATTCACCTGTATCTGGTAACTAAAGTTCTTAAGCTAAGATTATTTGTTCTGCGATTAATTCTGAAATTTTGAAAAGTTGCCTATTCACCCCCCTCTAGGCCAACTTGATCCTTCAACAACATGACCTGTGAAGCCACCGTGCCGTGTTTGGGCCGTAACCCCGACATGTGGGCTGGGATGGCATAACCCATTTATTAACCGGGCCTAAATGGGCCATGATGCCCAGTAAACGGGCCACGCCGTGCCAGGCCTCCCGTTTGTACACCTCTACTCGGGGTGTGGGTGGGGGAGAACGGGGTGAGAAAGGTGGGTTCACGACTTTTATATGTGGTACGAGGTGGGTAATTTTTGATCAACTTTTGGAGTAAATTTAGAACCTCATCCCACTAAAACAGTAAAAGCTACCTTAGGCCAGCTTTCGACTTTTCCTTATTATAAATGAATTCTGGCTTTCGGCTTCTACTGATGAAGAAGCTTGCTGTTTGAAATGGCTTTCGGCTTCCATAAGACCACATCAGGCTAAGAAGCCGCCCCCAACAGCCCTAAAAGCAAGGGCACCACATTGTCGATGATGTGAATCTGTCGTAAAAATGACCATGGCAAATTAACCAACCGTTCCAATTACAAGCGATTAGTTTAGGGTTTGAATTTTCTTTTGGAGACCAGTTTTCGCAACCCAAGCGGTATTGAAAACCGCAAAAAACCGTTCGAAAACTACGAAAAACCGAATGGTGGAAATTAAAACCAATTTGAAAACTAGTCAAACTAGTGAGCGAAAACCGCGGTTTTTGAGCAAAAATCACTTGGTTTGTTTTGAAAACCGAGAAGTTTTTGTTGAAAACGCTAAAAACCGAACCCAGTGGGAAAAATGGGGAAATTGAAAAAAATATTGTAAAATTTGTAAAAATCCAGTGAATGCCAAAACATAGGAAAAATGTAATAAATATATAAAAAGGTGTGTGAAAAAATGAAACAAATTCTGATATGATCTCTCCAAAATATGGAAAATTTTTGATATGACCTTTGCTATTTTAGACAATTGGAAGTTATAAATTAGGCATTTAACAATAATATATTAACAAATAATCTTTTAATGCAATACTACTCACATATCAATCAAACAGGTGCAAAAATAGACATTTACATAATTATATAGTCATATCATTCATAATTTCACTACCATTTACATGTCAACAGCATTTACATTCTAATATCGTTCAATTGAATTTGTGGAGTAAGCATAGGCATAACTTTGTCACTCTTCCATTGTCGCAAAAATACCATGCTCAATCTATATGAACGGAAATATTAGTAAAAAATTGAGTTGCAAATAAATGAAACAAACATTCACATATCAATCCAATAAGTGCAAAAAATAGGCCTTCAAATATCAATACCATTCACATTTAGATATCTTTTATTTAAAGTTGTAAAGTAGGTATATTTTCATCGTCTTTCCCACACAAATACCATGTTGGACCTGCATGGATACTATGTTAGTATAATATCAAGATGCAATAAAATGAAACAAGCAAATAAAATATTACCTTTAGGGCTATAGGTAGTATTGTTGTGTGTACACTTGGTTAGCCATGTTGTATTCCTTGGTGAATATCAAGGCCAATTCTCGTGTAGCCAGCAACTCTACCTTGTAATCGTGTAGTTTTGCCCCGTTCATATACTTATCGTTTGCCATTGCTAATACAACATGGTATAAAACTCGGGGTCATGCTACTCATAAGCCCATTGGGTGGGAGATAGTGCATAGGTATTGGGGATGTCATAGTCATAGCGGCCATGTGAACCATAGCTCCTTTGCGTCTCGGTGACACCATAGGAGCTAGAGTTATCCTACGGTGCGTCCTTTCCCATCCTCCAAGTAGTCATCTTCTGTGATTGGGGAGCGCTATGATCTTGGTCCTGTGTTGCATAAGTGTACCGTGACTCTCTTGTAAATTCGATGAAATGCTGCACTTTTGATTGGTTCGTGGGGGTATAGAGGCATAGCCATCGGACTCACCACCATTGATGTCTATCTTGGAGCTGCTATCATTAGATTCTTGGTATGGTGGGCTCCGATGGTCCCCGCTCTAAGTGGAATCATCACTCCCTACATAACGCAACTCATATTCGGGGTGCTTCCCCTTTCCTTTGGAGGATACTATCCTTTTTCCTTCCCTTCTCTACACTGATTGGAGTTTTCTCTTCCTTGTACGAGTGTCTCTGACTACCTTGTCTGCCCATTCAGGGATGCTTTTAGCCCCAATGTCTTTTCTTAACACAGTATGGTGAATCGGGTTTTTCACAAACTATGATGAAAGAGGGGTGTCACTCTCTGTATCCTACTCATCAAGTAATGGGTCACCGTTGGACCTTCCTTTGTCCATCTACTATCGGATCGAGTTTGCATCGTCACATAGTGTTGCTCCATAAGCCGTTGGAATGGATCATCTTCATCTGAGCGCTTTTGATTTTTCTGCGGCTTGAACTCGAAGCCGAAGGTTGTAGCTGACGTACACCAGCTTATGTAGCTTCTTATATGGCAGACGGTTGCAGATTTTTGTGTGGATGAATGGAAATGTACTCTAATTGCACTCACATCCGCTAAAAGATGCGCATTGCGGTACGAGATGTACAACAAACCGCCGAAAGGTGGATGTTTTTGATCCGAACACATCCCACTAATGCGCTGCAAATTAATGAATAAAACAGTAAGTATGGATGAGAGTACCATTATATTTCAGATGGTGTAAGGGAAATACTAGGAGATGTTTTACCATCTTGTGCCATCTTCACAACTAGAGCAGTTGAGAACGATCTAGCCTTTCTTCTAAAAACGTGAGTATCTTGAAGAGCTTGTGCGGCGTTTGCTGCATGAACTTTGCGAAGCTCTCCTTAATATCTTCTTCATTGGCGTCTAAATATCTTCCATGTATATCTCGCCCACTCGGGGACGGCACACCCTCGCCTGCAAATGAAACATAGTACAGAAATGTTAGCTATGAATTGGCACAAAACTGAACAAATATTTTAAATCTCACTTACCATATTTTTTTAGTTTCTCTTACAACGCTAACAAATTATGGACTATCTGCTTTCTACCTAGTGATACAAGTAGTGTGAAAAAATTTAGCCCATGCCAAGCCAATGGTTTGCTTCGCACTCTTCCCCTTCTATGTCCACTAATGGGTGTTAATTCTTGGTTGCACGAGTCCACGGGTTGTACCAGCTTTGTAATCCCCTACCGCCAGCGGTCTTTTTTGTTGCGAGGAACTTTAAAATATTTTCGATAATAGACCGCTACGATCTCCTCCAGCCCCCTTGGAACAACCACTACCACCACCGTGCTCGTACCTGCCATCTGTCCGACTTCTAAATTTTTCCTCCGTCCTAGAGGCAGCCATGGCATGCTGGAGTTGGTCCTCCTTAGTAGCATCACCTGTGTGCTCTGAGTATACACTTCGCCTCGTTAGAGAATCTCCAGCTGCTCCTTCTTTCCTCAGCCTCTCCTCTCTCTTGTTCTTCTTCTTATTCCTCATCCTGTTTAGCTCACGCTGAAAGTACTCGTGAACTTTAGCAGGAACTTTACTACAATAGAGGACACTCGTACCATGTCCTGCCAAGTATTGCTTCAGTCAGGTCGCACTACTTCCTTTCTTCTCTTTGAGACATCGCTTACATTGAAATTCAGCACCTAACTTCTCATTGTGCTTCCACACCACGTCAACATGGTCTACCAACTGCTAATGAAACACAATAAAAGTAAGCATACATCCAAATATCGATACTTGATCTAATAGCACCATTTGCGGGTGTTGTTCATTGCTACTTGACATAATTGAACAAATATTGCTACTTCACATAGGTCAATAAATATTACTACTTAACATACTTGAACAGTTATTGCTACAAATTATAATTAAAAAAATTTAGTTACTAAAATATGTTGAATTAAATATTGCTACTTAACATACTCAAACAAATATTAGTAATACAAATTGGTGAACAAACAAACAATGAGTATTTCATCATCAACAAAGTGAGCATTCGGTCATGAAGTAAATATTAGTACTTGAGGTGGTTTCAGGATCCAGTAAGGGCCTGTTTGGTAGAACTCCAGATTCTAGCTTCACTTAAAATCTGAAACTTGTAGGCTAAAATAAAGTGAATTAAGTTTATATTTTTGGTCTAAAATGTAAATAAGATGATCTATCTAAACACTCTTAATGTACTCACAGCTTCAGCTTCACGAATCTGGAGAAGCTGAATCTCTGCCAAACACACCCTAGTTCCATTGAATATACATGCATCAAGCCATCCATGAAGTAATTATGGACAAACACAATGTACTGGATTCATAAGAGTTTGTCTTTTATTTAGTACTATATATTGCATATACATGCATCAAGCCATTAACAACATACATTTATAAACTACCGAACAATTTACTCTAAAAGCTGAGTGAAATTTGAACATAAACCTCAATTTTCGTTGCTGATGATGAATTTCGCTAGAGGCTTGATAAAGCGCTGAAGCCGAACGGTCGAGTGTTGACCGGCGGTTGAATGGTGCGCAGTGGCCGGATCCGGGCGGCGGCGACGCAATCGAGAGGAGCTTCGAGTGGGGTAAGTAAATGTTCAATAATTGCTCTGGTTTGCACTGTGTCTGGTGGTCGACAAGATATGGGGCTTGGGTGGGCCGGTTGGCCGAGGTGGGCCACGTGGATTGGCTAGCCCACGGGCGGCTCGGCTTGTCCTGAAAGCCCATAGGCCGCCCTTCCATTGTTTAGCTTTTTCTATTTTTTTTAGAATTTGAAATGGCTCAAAAATGTCATCAAAATTTGTTTTTTCAAAATTTTTTCGCACTAGAGGACCTAAATAAATTTAGAATTTGAAATTCTAATTTTAGGATTTATTGGATAATTATATATATATATATATATTTAAAATTTGAATCCAACCAGTAAACCGCTTGGTGTTTGATCTAGAACAGCGTACGCGCGAAAACGGTGATTGTCATGCGGTTTGCTGCGGTATTGAACCGGCTCGACCCAAAACATGGCCTACTCTACCGGGCCAGGCCGAATGCCCAAGGGCCCAAGAGAGCATCTTTTTTTTTTGTTTCCCTCCTCCGAAATCTGAATCCGACCCGTTTACTTCCTAAAACCCTCGACTGCTCGAGCTCCGCGCCGCCTCATCCACTACCCCACCCGTCTAAACCCCAACCCCTCCTCCCATTCCCCTCACCACAAGCAAGGCAGCGACCCAAGCCAAGCAAAAGCGAGGCGGACGCGACAGCTCGCCGCCGCCAATGGCGTTCCTCCTCCGGCCGTCGCCTCCTCCTCCCCACCTCCGCCTCCTCTTCCGCCGCCTCTTCTCCACCGCCGCCCGCCCCTCCCGCCTGCTCCCACTACCCGCCGCCCCCGCCCGCCGCCTCCTCGAACCCAGGTGCCCCTTTGTGTCCACCTCCTCCTTCCTTTTCTACACCTTTCGGTGGTAAGGCTCGCTCGCTTGAGCGGTCTGGGTGCTGATTTTGGTGGTGTTTTTTTGTCATGTGTTTTCTCTAGGGTTGAGGCGGCGGCGGTCCCGCGGCGGAATGGGCTCGCAGTGAGGGCTTTCATGGCCTCCACGGCGGCGTCCGAGGCGATGCAGGAGAAGCGGGTGGCCGGGGAGTACACCGCTGAAAACGTCCAGGTTATTCTCGTGTGCGGGTTCTGTGGTTAGGGCATGTACAGTGCTATAGACGGCAGCTGCCTATATTATATCTCCACATCATCTATAGACAGCCAAAAATAACTCATATAATGGATTGTCTATATAGTTGTCTATAATGGTCTCTCATCCAATTAACAGACTGTCTATATAATGGTATATACAATAGAAGGCTGTCTATAAGACCGTTTGTTAAATAGTAGACAACAACTTTCTCTCTCCTCCTTCTCTCTCCTTCACATCACCTAAAATCTTAGCTAGCGTGGTTTTACAGAGTGGTTTTACAGACAGCTGACATGTACCATTGTACATGCCCTTAAGGGGTTAGGTTAGAGTTCCGGCGCGCAAGTAATTGGGGTATTTGTCTCGGATTTTAAATGAAACATCTGCAGGTAGTATTGGGAGAGGTGGGGAGAGAGGGAGACGAGAGGGAGTGCAAGCACGTGTGTCACTCTGTAGGTATGTAAGAGGGATGGAGCGGCAGTAAATTAGCTCCAAGTAGCCTTTCAATCCGACATAATTATCATTTTCCCTCTTCAGATCATGTAGGTTTACATTCAAATGTTACAGAAATCAATTAGGTAACCGTGCGCTCATTTGTTAAGGGGAACACTCTCCTCCTAGAAGTTCCCTGTAACTTCTAAATTAAAATTTAAACTTTTAGTTTAGATGGCGATGTTATTGAGGGACCTTTCTTATGGGGTGGTTCTTGGGTTGATATTGAACTTAAAAAACCAAGCAGATTGCTAGACTTGACGAGTTGTTTACCCTGAAATGACACACGAAATGCACATATATTTTTACATGTCATTTAAATGGTTCTATCCTCTTTGGTGCATATTGTGGATTCCTTAGTTCCATGGTGGTTCATGAAGCAGAGCTGAAGGGGTTAAGATTAGTACTGTTTTAGTTTGCTACAAGTAGGCTCTACCTGTCTGAGAAAGTGAGAATTTAGCAAACGCTCTTTACAGGGCAGTTTATTTTCTAAATGACACCAGAATATATAAACATCTATTGTGTGTTGTATTCCAGAATATATAAACATCTATTATGTATTTTATCCTAAAAGTTCAGAAGCCAACATCATGTCATTAGTTTATCGATGTTTTCACTTGTCATTCAATGGAATTATCTACTGAGAGTAGTGTAAGTTTAATGATCCTCTCATGGACACAAAAATATTTCCTCGCAAAAAAGGGAAAGAAAAGAAGCAAAGAAAACAAATAACGGTATATATCCTGCACAGCTTTGTTCTAGGTTTATCCTACGCAACACCTTCACTATTGTTTTATGAATGAATTGTTCTTTTGAGCTTGATTTTGATTCTATGCTAAATTGCTAACTGTGTAGGTTTTAGAAGCATTAGACGGTGTTCGCACTAGGCCTGGTATGTACATTGGGAGCACAGGACCACGTGGATTGCATCATCTGGTATATTTAATGCAACATATAAATTATAATGCCTCTGTTTCTACATGTTACTTAGTGTTCCATTTTGTTTCTTTTCTGATCATTGTTTGGGTTTGTGTATCGTAGGTGTATGAAATATTGGATAATGCTGTGGATGAAGCTCAAGCAGGCCATGCTAGTAAGATTAATGTAGTCCTTCATGACGACAATTCAGTCAGTGTGACAGACAATGGCCGTGGGGTATGCAGTTCCTAAAATCCATGAAGGATAGCTTCCTATATGTTCAGTGCGTGCCACAGATTTTGAGAGACCATGTGATTATGACGAATTTCATGTTTGTGCTGCTGTATTATTTACTGTAATACTGAGTTATACTACTTGTCAGAGAGTCAAATAAAAGTATGCTTATAATAGCTGTGGTTCTTATGTGGTTACACTCTTCTCTACTGGGGCACTTCTCATGCATGTGCCTTTGCCTGATTATCTAGTTGAGCGAACTCATTTTATATAGCATTGTATGCTTCTTTATATTGTTAAGAAAATATCTACCAGCTAAAACATGCATTTTTCCTGAATAGTACTATATAGGATTAGATTGGATGATTTTTATGGCTCTCGTCTTCTTGATTAAACAGTGCAGCTTTTTAAAAGTTGGTTCAACAGTCATGATACGGAAAGGAGATAACATAATAAGCTTATGTTGCTATGAGGTGGCAGAAAAAGGGTGGGGGAGGGGGAGGTGGAGAGATGTCGTTATTGTTATGCTGTCTGAGTCCATGTTACTTGATTGAACAACTGTGTTACCATTTTTTTTGAATTTTGTAATATTGTGTTTGTTTGCTTCTAGGAAGTTTTTAAAATATGCAAAGCACAACTTTTGAGTAATCAAAATGCAACATCCTACACTGATTACTCTATGGATTATCTTTCTGTCTATCGTTTTATTGAATTACCACTAAAATCCACACATACTGCAGATCCCTACAGATGTACACCCCCAGACAAAGAAATCTTGCGTGGAGACTGTCTTAACGGTATTGTTTACTTTTCATTTGTTCTACCGCCTTTAGATCTTATTAGCTGTACAATGTCTTCTGTTGCTTTTAAACCCTCTTGATTCCAATCCCAGTAAACTTTATTTATTTTAATATTTCATTTTCTGGGGAAGGGAGAACTCTAGACTTATTGGTAGGTACCTCTGTGGTTATGTAGGTGTTGAGACAATACCTTTTAATCCTGAGGCTTGTTTCCGTTGTGCTGTTACCATAAGTGAATGCCCATATTTTGTTTCAACACTTCAATACATTTTCATTGCTATGTGCATTTTGTTTCCTTGTAAGATGTAGCCATGCAGAAGAGTTTGTTTCTTGTGCACAAGTACACTTGTTAACTTCCCTATCTTAACACATGTAGCAATGTTTGTCTGTTTGTCAACCCTAGCATGTCTGTTTTCGATGGGCAACAATTGGTATGCCTAGTGTTTAGCAAATTGTATTGTCCATCCTGTAAATATCTTTTTTAATCATGCAGTTAATGCATGCTGGTGGCAAATTTGGAGGTTCAAAGAGTGGCTACAGTGTTTCTGGAGGGCTGCATGGTGTTGGCTTGTCTGTTGTTAATGCTTTATCAGAGGTTCTTGTTTTCACCTTTATTTACTATGAATCTAAGATTGTTTGAGAAAATATAAAAATTTTCTCTCTATGTAATATCATGATCCATTGGGTGGCAGAAAAATTCTCTCTATGTCAAACCTTTGCTCTCAAGCCTGCCATGGTTTATAATTACAAATTTGGTAGTTAGGCTTATCGTATAATGTTTTTATATGAATGCTGGCATTTCCTGAACTAAGTTTAAGAACCTTTCTACCCTCTAGAGATGAGACAAAAAACATTTGATATATCATTATAACACTATATGTCCTTTACAAATTTCTTTTAAGACTTTATTGATGGATGAAAAACGAAGTTAACATTTGAATTGGATAAATAACATGTCTCATATGAGATCCTTGATTTGCTATATATGAGAACTACCAATTCCCCTCTATCCGAACATACGAAGATGAAATGTGAGTTGATAGCTTGGTATATAAGTCATGAAATCATGAATTAGGTATGGTTTGGCAAAAACTCAACTAGTGAATAGTTATTCATCTGAAGATAGGTGAGTTCCCAACAGTCCAACAGGCCATTTATCTCAAAGACAAGGGAATTTTTCTACACCCCCTCCCATGTGAAGCTTTTTTTTCTGCAAATTATATCCTTACATTTGTTCTCCGAGTCTAATTCTCTCCCTACCATCAATTTGGATGCAAAAATGTCATGAAAAGAAGCTGCATCGCATATGTGACCTTTACCTTCACATTTGTGGCTATGTAAGAGTTGTCTCCACTACTCCAACTGGCACTCTGTCTACTCTATAGCCACTTAGATCTGATATCTGTCCTAGATGCATTAAGGTCTAGGTGGCAACGTGTTACGTCTAGCATTGTTGCTGGTTCAAAATTTGGTTCATTTCTTGGCTGATCAACACATGAGATTAAGACCAACATATGCAGTAAAGTGTTGATTATCTTGACGTCCAGTCCAACTATATTGACATAAGCAATGAGAGAGGGGTGAGATCCAGCAGAGAAATAATTGTCATATCGACTTGTTGCTTTGACATGTCTTCATATATGTTCAGTACCGGAAGTGGAGGCTCTTATTTGAAAAATGCAGCAACCTAGATTAACAAGCAACATGTAAAAAGTGTGATGCTGAAGGTCAGGAAGCATTTGAAAAATAGATTAAGGTATCTCGAAGGAACTGACTGTTAATTAACCAACTTATTAGCACATGCTGTGCATGTCTGTGTACATGTGCTCTGTGCAGAGATATAGGTGTATGGACACCTTTAGAGTCCAAAATAATAAAAGTACTTAAAGGCTTTGCATACTTTATGAAAAGTAAGTCAGGGTTTTAGTTTATGCTAAGTTAGCTATCAGAACACAGCAAATCAACAAGATATAATGGAGCTGCAACATTTTTGTGGCTCCCATGTCTAAACTTACCTGGAACAAGAATATTTGTGGCTTATATACATATACAATATAAGTGCCTCTTGTACAAAAATCAGTGGGATTTTTTATGATCATTGGATAAAAATGCATGACACTGTAATATTAATACTAAGCATGTGTGTGGAAATTATGTTGCTAGTAGTTTTAGATTAGCTTGTCTTGTAAATGAAAATATGCAGACCATTAACGTAGCTGCTTGATTACGATGAAACAAATCTGGAATATGTAAGAGGAACTATATATCTTTAATTTTAAGGAGAATGGGAGCTTGAACTGATGGCCTCAAGGTCCTCAACTACCATAATGCTGTAATATGAAAACAAAAAATCTCTATTTCAGTGCTAACATGTTTTTGATATGTTTCTTTGTGCAATTGATAATCAGTGTCATGATATTACAATGTCAGGCACTAGAAGTTACTGTTTGGCGTGATGGAAAGGAATACCGACAAAGCTATTCTCGTGGAAAAGCGCTCACAACGCTGACTAGTACCACACTGCCGTGGGAATCAAGTTCTCATCAAGGCACGCGCATCAGATTTTGGCCTGACAGAAATAGTATGCTTCTATTCTTACAAAAAGTTTTCTGGTTTAAGCAGCACTAGTGATGTTGCCCCAGTGTGTAATTATTGTTTTTTGACGTAGTATTTACCACTACGATTGAATTTGATTTCAATACAATCTCTAGTCGCATCCGGGAACTTGCCTTTCTAAATCCTGAGGTATGATAATCCTTCGCCTAGAAAAATTGCATTGTTCTATTCCGGACTTCCTGTTGCTAGTTCTCGAAGATATACAGGGTTATCATTATGTCCTTTTTTTGTTTAGCTGATTCCTGAATAATGATTGCTCTGTCAGATTATTTGATCTTTCTTTATAAATTTCTTTTTTACCTTTTCTTGACCCTTGGCTTTAAACCCAGGCCAAGCATTTGGGACTCCCATGTCCCCAACGCCAGGAACATACCTTGGTTGTCAGATTATTGGAGTAGCTTATCAGATCATATAAACTATTGTTGTCTTATATTGAATATATTTGATCCTTTTTCTTTCTACCAAGATAAAAAAGAAGCATCTACTGAGATTATCAAGGATATGTGATTCGGTTTCCATTTCTACTCATAGCGAAGACAATCATATTATTATATATAGTTGGGCTTCTGCTGAGAGCATTCTGCTTCATAAAAACTTAAGGAAATACTTGCTAATTGTGAGTATTTATGGAGCCATTTGATGATAAAATTGTCAAAGCACTGTCAAGCAATAAAGATATGTGAAATATTGTTAAGATTGAAATTCTTGAATCTTGAGTTAAAATTTTGATCAAGAAATGCTCAAATTGAATGTCTTTTGCACTTCTTGGTGCTTGATATGTTTTGACTCTCTTGCATGTCTTATGTGCATTTAATTTGATTATATTTTCTGTTGTTAGGTCAATTTTACTTGCATCATTCTTTAATTTTCTGTGAAATTCTTGTGTGTTTTTTTTAAAATTTTTGTAAGGGTGGCCACTGGGCAGTTTGGTTTCAACATCATTTTTTGTTTGCATTTTACTGTCTTCCTTTTTATGAGAAAAATCTAGAATATGCCACTGAATAACTACATGATCTACAATATGCCTCTCATTGTGAGACTTGAGACTGACATGTGGGCTTGGGCCCCACATGTTAGTGGGACATCAATGGCATATTGTAGACATACAAAGTTATTCAATGGCATATAAGTGATTTCCCCCTTTTTTAATGTTGAGTTGCATGCACAACTTGCCTGTAATATTTGTTATGCTTAAAGTGGACCTCTGGTTAATCTCACTTTGTTCTGTCAATCCCAGTTGACAATAACATTGACAAAGGAAGAAGAGCATGCACAGGTTCAACACAATGAATACTGTTATGCTGGTGGCCTCGTTGAGTATGTTAAATGGTTGAATACTGACAAGGTTTGCCCTGTTAACATCGGAAGCTATATGTTTGATGCAGTTCCAATTGGGCTAAGATTTTCGAATATATAAAATGGCTACTCACTAGAGTTTTCAATTGACCTAGTTAATCTTTTTTGAGTGTCATGAAAATATTAAGGGCTAGCATTACTCGTTTTCTTCTTTTTGATAAGTAACTAACAAAGCATTATATGAACCTGTTCTACTTAACACTGCTGAACCTGTTCAACTTAACTCTGCTGTTGACAATCATTTACTGATGCTACTCCTTGGTCCATCTAAAATTTTATGTTGACCAACATCTGTCCTGTTGCTAATTGAGAAATGAAATGCAGAACAATATGCTAGATTTGCTTGTTTGCTTAATGCTTGGACAAAGTGTTGAGAGTTGAATTAGGCCAAATGTTCATAGACTGAACTGATGTCTGCCTTCTGTTTATAAAAAAAATTAAAATGTTAAAGGACCTAGATTTATTGTGGTTATATTTGCCTATCATGTGGCTTTCTTTATTACTCCTCTGTATAGACTAACATTAGCCCACTCCAAAGTAAGGGCAATAGTATGCGTGTTGGTATTAAGACGTCAGATTGGTGTCTACTTCTGCATATAACAAATTATATTGTTATCCAGCAAAAAACTCTTGACATTATTCCTTGGATATGCTTTCTTTCCTAGAAACCCCTTCATGACCCTATAGCCTTCAGAAAGGAATTGGATGGAATAATGGTGGATGTCTCCCTTCAATGGTAAAATGTTTTTCCATGGCTTGAAATTTTGCTAAAAAGAAGAGTACTGCTGTGTTACGTGCTGAACTTATTTATATCGTGCGTTGTGTCCCTCCATGTTCTGTTTGGACATGTTTTAGCAAGTCGCAGCGGTTTATCTGACTGTAACATTTGATAATTTGTTGGCTGTCTTTTCTACTTTATACATCTGATTCTTGTTTCTAGGTTTTTGATATTTGTACTAGAGGCTCCAAAATGAATTATCTTATGTTGCCTGGAACTTTGTGCCAAATTCTGGATGATCACAACTTTTAAACAAATCACTTTGAATGTCAATTGTCAAACACGGTAACCTAAACTTATCTTTAAGAACGGATCACATGTGCTAGAAAATGCCTCAAAAGTATTATGTTGTCCATTTTCTTGTTAGCTTACATATTCATCTTTCTAATTTTCCCTTCCGTGCTACAGACTAGAGTGTTTATTTATCAACTCAGTATAATTCGTTAAATTGTATTAAGCCACTGAAGGGCTAGAAATGGAATGATACGTAAAGAATCTTTTTTTTTGGGGAACTGAATCAGTATGTAGCTTTTTAACATAAATAATACCCGTTGGAGTCATTATCTGTAGACGTTCCACACTTTTCAAAGTGTTGAAATTTTCCGACATGTAAATATGTATTCATGCTGGTCTGCAATGGTGCAATTGATTGGTGTGCAGTACCAGCTTTTGAAAATCAAAAGGAAAGAAAGGATCGTGACCATTTAGAAATAACAGCCGTAATGCCCTAGGGTTTCTCTTTCTTTCCTTTATGGTTATATTTGTCCTGGCACATAGCAGAACTTATTGGGAATTTCATAAACTATGGTCCAAGTGCAGTATTCAAAGGTTGTGTCATACTTCATTTGCTTTGTTACATTCTCTTTCCATTTGCACAATAGCTGAACCCATCTTCTATTTTCCCCCTTAGGATCTTAGTAAATAGAAAATAGGGAAGAATTTTAGGCCTTCTTCTGAAACAATAAAGTTTCACCATTTACAGGTGCTCTGATTCCTACTCTGATACAGTGCTAGGATATGCCAACAGTATCCGTACTATTGATGGTGGTACTCACATAGATGGGCTGAAGGCTTCATTGACAAGAACAATTAATAACCTTGCAAAGAAGTCGAAGGCTGTTAAGGTGATAAACTACATAATATTTATTTTATTCCTCCCTGGAAAATTCTGCCCTATTTTATATTCACATGTCTAACCTGTTGACTTAAAACCTTTTTGTTGAAACTTATTTAATAAGGACTTGACTGCAGTAACAACTATACATTGAAAAAGTTCTGTACTCCTGTTCAATCTGCACTTTGAATTTTTATTCATTCGTTCGAATGAAAATTTGAATAAACTGGCTTGGTTATTTTGTTCAGGGATTTGTCTGAACAGATAATTCTTTTTGTAGGATAAAGATATTAACTTGAGTGGGGAACATGTAAGAGAAGGAATGACATGCATTATTTCAGTAAAGGTCCCTAATCCAGAGTTCGAGGGGCAGACAAAGGTAATAACTTGCCTTTCCTGACATGATTTTACTGTGAAGGCTCATGTGGAGCGGTGGTGGGATTAGTTCAATATTGCTTATCTAAAGTGAGTTATAGGAGCATATAATGATTGTTGGGTTGAAACATAGCACCACCGGACTAACCCTTTTACACGAAGTGATGACGAAAGTGTAATCGAGGCTATAGGGTTCTATGTATGCGTGGGTTTGCCTCACGCTGGGCTAGACTTTGAGCAGATTTTGGGCCAAGCAATAAATCTCTTGTCTATTTGCTCCTGACAGTTTGTTGAATTTTGTTTCTTTTTTTACAGACGAGGTTGGGAAATCCGGAAGTTCGAAGAATAGTTGACCAATCTGTTCAAGAAAATTTAACTGAGTACTTAGAGTTACATCCAGATGTATTAGATTCAATTCTATTGAAGTCCCTTAATGCTCTCAAGGTACATAGTCTTTGTAATAATTGAAATGATTCATCCTGTCTCCTTCTGAATAATCATTATCTAGGCTTCCCTGTGTATTTTGGGAAGTTTCTGATTGGCAGGATAGGGAAAAAACATTTCTTATCTTATTCATTCCTGTAGCAAGATGCCCGTCCCAAGAGCTCATTGATTGTGGTTCTGATGCAGCATGTGTCATATTTTTCTGTTTCAGGCTGCATTGGCAGCCAAGCGGGCTAGAGAGTTGGTGAGGACAAAGAGTGTCTTGAAATCTTCTTCACTTCCTGGGAAACTAGCTGACTGCGCATCTACTAATCCTGAAGAATCCGGTGAGTTGCCACTTGTACTAGGGAACTCTTGCGCCATCTTTGTTTAGTATAATTCAGATAGCTGATTAGCGTCATAAGTGGCTCAAGTTCATTTGAATTTTTTAGTACTATTTTGGTTGGCCCTCCTAGTTTGATTGTTCTGCATATGGTGTTCCCACTCTTCTTTTTACAGGAAGTGTCTGGCAGTTCCAATATGCATTTTTTAAAAATTATTATATATCCTTCTTATTTCTAGGCTTTGACTTTTGCTGATCACACATGAATTCAGAAATCTTCATAGTTGAAGGTGATTCTGCTGGGGGTAGTGCTAAGCAAGGTCGGGATAGAAAATTTCAGGTACAACTCTTGCTTGCTAATCTAGTGGTGTTAATGTATATTCAACAGTTCTATTACCAGCTACTACCAGAAGAACATGAAGATTCCTGATGAAGTTAGGAGTAATATGTCATTATAGGTGTCTAGGTATTGCATCATTTGGCCTCATTTGATGGGCGACATTTTATTTGACTAATTCTTGTTTATTAGCTACGAGTATTGCTGATGCATATATCAAACACCACTTATCTACTTGTGTTCTTTATGCCAACCTTGGTCCTCCAGATATTCCTTGAATATATTGATTATTTTCACAAAAATAATCTTCCAATACATCAGTTTATACTTTCGATGTTAGGGCATTTCCTCAATTAGCATAGCAATATGGCATACATGGATATTGGAAGTAATATTTCATACAAAACCACTTACCCAGAGGAATAACATTGAGAGTTATGCATAATACCTTAATTCATTTCCTCAATTAGCACAGCAATATGGCATACATGGATACTGGAAGTTATACTTCATACAAAACCACTTACCCAGAGGAACAACATTGAGAGTTATGCATTATACCTTAATCAACAAAGATGATTAAGGTTGGCTTTAAGCACTGTGTTACACATCATTTGTACTGTGACAGCAGTGGATCATACATTGGCACTTGACAGATAATTCCTTGTTGCATCAGTCCTATCATTACAGCATTTCTGTTTTGTCAAGCATAAAAAAGTAAGATAGAATTTTTTCTGCTGGCCTGTGTGCAGACCAAACTTATTGGGTTTATCCTGAATGTTCATTCATCTTTTTTCATTCCAACTATTCATTCTCGTTCCACCATTTCTGTGGTGGCTGTGGCTTATTTCTAGCTTTTTTTGCAAAATACGAGGAAGATGTTGTGGTTGTTGAAAATAGGTGACAACCCATGCTGCGTATGCTTAGCATCGGCTATCAAAGCAAATTTTTTTTCAAGAGATCATAAGGGGGTACGGTCGAGGATAGAGAGTTACAGTAAGTCATCATTTTGTTCAGAACTAGTTCTGGTTGAGTGGTGGAATAAATAAAATAACATCAACAAGATCAGTAATTACCTAGTCATGGGGAATATACAACCTCTGTATGGATTTACATGTCATTTTAGCCTAGCACACAGAGAACAAGGTGACAATTAATTCTTCAATTTGTGACCTATTTACCCCTATTGAGAACTGTTATCTCTAATTAATGGCACTAAAAATTAACTCCGTAGCATTGGTTCCAATGCCAGCCACTGAACCAATGCCACCTCGCGAGTGTATTGGCAGTGATGACTTCAGTGTTTGCAACAGCGCTCTCACAGCGCATTGCATCCTTGTGGCGGTCTCTATTTGCTACATTGCACACCTAGTGAAGACGCTTAGCACCATGGCCGATGACAAGGAGGACGACCACCATGGCTACTATGAATCCGGTAGCGTCCCCTAATCCACTCGCAACTTGGCCTCTAGCTTGTTGATTCTCTTGCATTGCTGTATGAATTGGAGACTAATGCAAGTACTAGTATCGGAGTCTAATGCAAGCAAGCATACGAGTATGTATCATGGAGTACTAACTTGCTGTTGAATGGAGGAAGTCAAGGGTAGGAAATTTCAGAACTTTTAGGAAGTATGTATTAAGTCATCTTGGAAACATGCCAGTTGTTGGAGGACGTCTGCGAGGTTGATGGAGAAGGCATGAACACCTTGCAGAATGCGAGCCTCACCCCTAGCCTTGGCACCTGGCTAAGTGCCTATTCATGGAGACAACGTCACCTCATGGGGTGTTGAGGAAGACCCCGTGGCCGTTGGTGCATCGTGGCCGCTGATGGAGTAGCGCTCGACCCATGACACGACGAGTTACAATAGGTCTCCTCGTACCCCACTGGCCCTCTATAGAGGCTACACGGTATGGGGTGTTATGAGAGATTCCCCTATACTTTGCAGGCTCTCCAGTGAAGCTTCACGGTTCGGGGTGTTATGGGAGATCCCCTATCCTGTGGACTCTCTAAAGGGTGTGTTGAGGGAGGTCCCCTCATACCCCACGGACTCTCCAAAGGAAGTGTTGAGGGAGACCCCTTTTACCCCAAAGTGGGGTGCCAAGGGAGATGCTCTCATACTCTGGTGCGGGGTGTCATGGGAGACCCCCTCATACCCCAACACGGGATGCCATGGGAGATCCCTCATACCCCAGTGCAGGGTGCCACGGGAGATCCCAACATACCCCACTAGGCCTCTAGCAAGGCTATGTAGCGCGGATGCTACGAGTGATCTCATACCCTGCAGGGGGCCTCTAGTAAGGCTACATAGCGCAGGTGCCATGGGAGACCCCCTCATACTCCGGCGCGGGGTGCCACTGGAAATCCCCTCATGCCCTAGTATGAGGTGCCACGGGAGATCCCCTCCTGGAATGACTAGGATGCGCACGCTTAAGACACTCTTCTAAGGGTAGGATAACATTTGTACTGTTAGATTAACCATATGTATAGGGTGTTATTTGCCTTTTTACCTCTTCTACTGTACATGTACTTTAGCCCATTGGGCCCTAGTGGAATAGCAAGCTGCATTTCTAACATGGTATCAGAAGACTAGGGTTAGGGTTTTCTCTTCCTCTACTGCAGCTGCCGTCGCCTCTCCGGCTAGCCGCTTTCGTGGTTCTTGTGTCGTCACGGAACCCGCCTCCTCCTCTCTTTTTCTCTCTGGTCGAGCCTTCACGCTCCCTTCGCGCGGCCAAGGCCTCTGGTTCTGCTGGCTCCGCCGGCACCCCCTTCGGCGCCACCTAGCCTCCGTGCGACTCAGAAGTCGCTAGGACAGCCGCTGGAGCCGGCGTCGCTGGGCTCGCCGCGCTGGACTTTGCGCTACTGGAGCGGCCCATTGGACTAGCGCCGCTCGCCGCTGCCTCCGCGCCACTGCGCCTCCGTCCGAAGTCGTCGGTTTCTCCTTCCACGGCCAAGGCTGATCGCTGGTGCCGTCTTCGTTCTGCTCCATGCGCTCTCCTGTGGCTAGAGCTCCTCCAACACATTGTGCTCTGCTCCAGCACTGCACTGCTGTGGACTAGGGCTCCAGGAGTCCAGCACTGTTCTGCTGTGGGCTGGGGGCTTCTCTGGCTTTCACTCGGCGTTATGGCAGCACCTCGCGTTGTTGGACCGGTCGCCCTTCCGCAGATCCAGTTGTACAGCACCAACTTCCGCGAATGGTCCACCCTGCTTCGTGTTTGTCTCGACAGTCAGCGTCTTTGGGGGCATCTCACCGGCGTCGCCCTACCACCGACGTTGCCTCCGGTTCCGGTGCATTGACGGTCTTGACCATCTTGCGGTCGCGAGCCTCTGGCGTGCTCTTGACGCCTACACCGCCGCCTTTCAACGCCTAGAGGATTGGCGTGCTTCGGAGGCTCGTGTTGTCGCTGCCCTCATTGGCGACATCGCGCGTGACCTCGCGCTCAAGCGTGGTTAACACGGAGAGTGCGCGTGTGATGTGGGGAGTGCGTGCGGGCCCGATGCAGCCGGCGGACCAGTCTCTCGTGATACCTCCTCCTCGTCGGGGATGTAAGCAGCAAGCGACTCACGGCTCCCATATCCTAGTAGTGATTCTGTATCGAGTCGTCCTTTTGATTTAGTACACTCAGATGTATGGGGACCGGCCCCCTTCGTTTCGAAAGGGGGTCATCGTTGGTATATCATTTTCATTGATGATTATTCTCGGTTCACCTGGATTTACTTTCTTAAGTCTCGTGATCAGGTATTAGCTGCCTATCAGGCTTTCTCGACCATGGTTCATACTCAGTTCGACTCACCCATTCGGGTGTTTCACACGACTTTTGTCGGGCAAATGTACATCTCTTGCTCTCCGTCAGTTTCTTCTTGATTAGGGCACCCTTCCTCAGTACTCGTACATCGGTGCTCATGCGCAGAATGGAGTCGCAGAGCGCAAGCACCGTCACCTTCTTGAGACTGCTCGAGCATTGATGCTCACTGCCTCTGTTCCTCCCCATTTCTGGGCGGAGGCTATCCCTACGGCTGTCTATCTCATCAACATTCAAATTGTCTCTCGCTCTTGAGGTGCCACTCCAATTGAGCGTCACTATGGCAGACCCCCTCAGTACAGTCACCTTCGCACCTTTGGGTGTGTTGTCTATGTTCTTCTTCAGCCTCGTGAGCGCACAAAGTTGACTGCTCAGTCGGTGCAGTGCACTTTCCTTGGTTATGACTCTGAGCGTAAGGGGTTTCGCTGTTGGGATCCTTTGGTCGTAGGATTCGGGTCTCTTGGGATGTCACGTTCGACGAGTCTCGTCCCTTCTTTGACGAGTCCCGTTCCTTTGACTCCTCCTTCGACACGTCCTCTTTACTTGAGTCTCTCTCCTTTCTCAGTCTACATGTCCGCTTCACTGTCCCTTCTTCTTCCTCTTTACCCCCTCCACCACCCTCTCCACCTCCCACCATACCTTCCTCTCCTCCTGTTGTTCTTTCTCCTCCTGCACCTACTTCGGTTCCTCCTCTACCACCTTCTCTTTCTCAAACACCTTCACTTCTTCCTGTTCGACCTCCTGTCCGTTTTCACTACTCTCGTCGGACTCCTTCCTCCTCGTATCCTTCTCCCTCTTCGGCTCCTCCTCCTGCTTTGGATCCTGCCCCTTCTTCCCCACGGTACACTCTTCGTGATAGAAGCACGATTTCCGTCTGGCCGTCTGGGTTCTCGCTTGTCATCACCTCCTCTGAGCTTTGCCTCTTCTTTGCGATCTTGTTACTCATCTGAGTGGCGATTTGCGATGGTGAGAGCTTCTTTGCTCTTGAGCGCACCGATACTTGGGATCTTGTTCCTTGTCCCTCCACCGTCACCCCGATCACATGCAAGTGGGTCTATAAGATCAAGACTCGCTCAGACGGTTCTCTTGAGCGCCACAAGGCGCGTCTTGTCGCTCGTGGTTTTCAGCAGGAGCACGGCTGTGACTATGGCAAGACGTACTCTCCAGTTGCCCACAAGACAACTGTCCTCTCTCTTGTGGCTGTTGCTTTTGCTCGTCGGTGGACCATCTCCTAGCTCGATGTGAAGAATGCATGTCTTCACAGCGAGTTGCGTGAGGAGGTCTACATGCACCCACCTCCTGGCTACAGTGACCCTGATGGTCACGTCTATCGCCTTCGTCGCTCTCTCTACGGCCTCAAGCAGGCTCCTCATGCTTGGTTTGAGCGGTTTGCCTCTGTTGTTACGGCTGCTGGTTTTGTTCCCAGTCAGCATGATCTTGCTCTTTTTGTCCACACCTCTCCTCGTGGTCGGACCTTTCTCCTCCTCTACGTTGATGACGTGCTCATTACTGGAGATGATTCTCACTTTATTGCCTTTGTTAAGGCGCGCCTCAGTGAGCAGTTTCAGATGTCTGATCTGGGCCCTCTTCGGTACTTTTTGGGGATTGAGGTTGAGTCCACGCCTACAGGCTCCTACCTCTCTCAGCGTAAGTACATCCAGGAGCTTCTTGCTCGTGCTTGCCTTCTTGACGAGCGATCTGCGACACTCAGATGGAGCTTCACCTTCAGCTTCGAGCCACTGATGGGGTTCCTCTGGTGATCCCACATGCTACTGAAATCACACGGTTGGGAGTCTTGTCTACCTTGGTTTCGCTCGTCCGGATGTGTCTCACGTTGTGCACATCCTTAGTCGGTTTATGGCCTCTCCCACTGATGTGCACTCGGTCACCTCCTTCGGGTTCTTTGCTACCTTCGTGTAATACGGTGGCCGTCGCTTTGTTCTTCCTCGGCTCTAGTTGTCTCTGACTTGGGCCTACTCAGATGCTACCTAGGCTAGCGATCCCGCTAATCGCAAGTCCTCTCGGCCTACTGTGTCTTCCTTGGATCTTCCTTGATCTCTTGGAAGACAAGCGTTGCCTTCATTTCTCGCTCTAGCACTGAGGAGGTGACTTGGCCGATGGCTTCTTCTTGACACAGGTGTGGTTGTTTCTACTCCGACATTTGTCTGCTCGACAACCTTGGCGCCATCAAGATTGCTCGTGATCCGGTGAAGCATGAGCTCACCAAACACATCGGCGTCGATGCTCACTCGTTGCTCCGGTGCAAGATCAAGTGGTTACTCTTCGTCATGAGCCTTCAGCGCTTTTCGCCGACTTCTTCACCAAGGCACAAACTAAAGCACAACATTGTTTACATCTCTCCAAACTCAGTGTTGTAGACCCACCATGAGTTTGAGGGGGGTGTTAGATTAACCATATGTATAGGGTGTTATTTGCCTTTTTACCTCTTCTATTGTACATGTACTTTAGCCCATTGGGCCCTAGTGGAATAGCAAGCTGCATTTCTAACATGTACAATAGGCTAAGCACCTATAAAAGCTCATTGTAATCTCTACTTGTAACTTGAACCCTTATTAATACAAGACATACAACTAGTGTGCCCACAGGGAGATCAGACCAAAGAGGTACCCCTCTGGTGGACGGGGACCCGTGAAATGGCCGGCGTCTGCCCCCACTCGCGTTTTGTTTCTAAACATATGACATTTGGTGCCGTCTATTGGGATACCTGCTACAGTCAACAAACCACGTCTCCCTCAAGAAGGTTTGGAGGCCCTCCATCACCAAGAAGGGGTGCCTCCCACTTGCCTAAAGGTCATCTACAGGCGATGATAATGACATCCTAACTAGGAGGCTACCGAGCTGATCTAGGGGATCCATTGGGCACCTGGCAAGAGTCAACTCCCTTGGTGTGTCCACTACCGAGAGGACCCTTCTGCATTGCCTAAGGGACTTCTTGGAACCTTCATGAGGGTGATCTAGGGGATTCCTCGAACGCCTTGCGAGGGTTGACCCACTCGGTGCCACCGCCACCAAGTGGACCCCTCGGGCACCACGTGATGGTCGACCCCTTGGTGACTTCACCGTAGGCGGATCCCTTGCCGCCGTTGTTCAATGGTACTTTGGGAACCCTTACAAGGACACCCAAAAGTTCTCCTCGGGACACCTATAGGGTACCCATGGCACTCGTGCTCTAACCAACACCCTAGTGCTCATGTTACATGTAGGAGCCCATGGATCCTCGAAAGCCATCGAAGCTTCAAATTGTCAAGATTGGCCAAATATGGGCACTTACTGGATGCCTCATGCGTTATTTCGGCCGCATCTCGGAATCAACCTTTGAGGCAACCCCTGCCCTTGTGCGCACACAAGCGAAGAAACCTTGGTCTTGTAAGAGATTCACCCAACTGGTGTGTAGGGCGCAGGCCTCCGTAGTCTCCCCTATCAAAGTCTTGGGTGGCCTAGGTGTCCGTCGCCTCCACTTGGGCGGTTTGTGTCCTTCTGGACCCAGGACATGAACGACATCTTGTGTCTTGAGCCCAAGTTGATGGATGTGCTAAGGACTCGCCTCCCTTAGACTCCAGGCCTTGCGTCAAACGACCTCCGGGTCACCCCTTGCTTTGCTGTACTGCTTGGCAAGGGTTAATCACTCTCCTAATCTCCTTGGTAAAACCCCCTGCCTACAAGGTAAAAGGGCTTCATTGCTCACATATTTCGTGAAGGCTGCAACATGCCCTCACGGGGTGTGTAGGCATTTGTCGTTATCATTATTATGTTGTGAATGGCTACGGCCTCTACAAGTGAAAGCTACTGTGCAGCACGAAGCATGCCCTTGACTAAGTCGCGTGACCACGCACGCTTGAAATAACCAAGCAGGAACCCTTCACTTGGAGCGTGCAAAGAGTTTACCTTTTAAGGGCTTCGGGCACCCAAAAAAAAAAAGAAATGGTGCTTCCCTAGAGCCCTTCCAAGGTGCTCATGACAATCTCACAGGCACACCTCCGAGGCGCCCCATGACTTAGTTTCACTGGCAGCCCTCCAAGGTGCCTACGACTTAGTCCTTCGGGCACCCCTCCAAGGTGCCCTATGACTTTGTGTTGTGGGCACCCCTCCAAGGTGCCCTGTGACTTTGCTTCGTGGGTGCCCCTCCAAATTGCTCCATTACTAAGTCTCGTGGGTACATCTCTAAGGTGCCCCATGACTTAGTCCGGTGGGCACCACTTCAAGCTGCCCTAGACAGTCTCATTGGCAAACTTCCATGATGCCCCACAACTCCGTCTCATGGGCATCCCTCGAAGGTGCTTTGTGACTTCATTTTGTGGGCATGTCTCAAGTTGCCTCACGACTTAGTCCTATGGGCGCCTTTCCAAGGTTCCTGTGACAGTCTCGCGGGCACCATCCAAGGTGCCACATGGCCTAGTTTTGCGGGCACCTCTCTGAGGTGTCTTGTGACGTAGTTTCATGGGCCACCTCCAAGGTGGGGGCATTCCTTCAAGGTGCCCCATGACTTAGTCTTGTATGACTTAAATCTTACACTCCCAATGTGCCCGTGATTGTCTTGTGGACGCACCTCCATGGTGCCCTACGACTTGGTCCTGTTGGCACCCCTCCAATATGCTCATTATTTAGTCTCATGGGCACACATTCAAGGCGCCCCATGACCTTGTCTCGTAGGCACCCATCCAAGGTGCCTCGTGACAGTTTCGTGGGCACACCTCCAAGGTGCCCCACGACTTTCTCTTGGGCTCCCCTCTAAGATGCTCATAACTTAGAAGTTTTATCGACTGACACATCAACAAGGTGTCCATCACTTAGTCCCGTGGGCGCCTCTCCAAGGTGTACATGACTTAACCTCATGGGCAATTCCAAGGGGCCGAAAAGGCCTAATCTCATGGGTGTCCAAGTCCACTAGGGGCTACCATCCCTAGTGGCCATTTGGTGTCCCATGACTTAATCTCTTGGGTGTCCTAAAGTCCACCCTGAGATATCACCTCGGGTAGCCCCATTGTGCTCCATGACTTAGATTCGTGGGTGTCCCAAACCCACTAGGGGTTTACCACCCCTAGTAGCCATAAGGTGATCCATGACTTGGTCTCACGGGTGCCCCTCAAGCTCACCAGTGGCTATCACCCTCAGTGACAATGTAACACTTTATGACAACTTATATGCGCCTCTTCCCGGCAACTCGAATCATATACCATTGATTCATCTCGAACCTCGACCACGGGCTGTAATGCATTCATAAGGCTATCATCGCAAAGATCCCACTATCTAAAGTGACCATACTCTGCTCGTCCCATAACAAGGACTTCACTCATCTACCATGTGGCATGGATACAAGAAATGGGTGTTTATCCCTTTTTCCTCATATTGCAGGCAACAACTCCTCGCATTTCAGGCGAAGGCTATGTCCATTTCCCAGATGCTCATATGTGTACTCATTCTCTTGACCAAGGCTTTGCTACAAGGGCACTCGTCTTTGTGCCTGCACCCATGGGCGAAAGCTAAGTTCTCACCTCGGATGCTCCTCGCATCCCTGGTGGAGGCAATGTATGGCCCTGTTTGGGGAGCTGCTATGAAATTTGAAAAAGATGCTTTTGGTTTCTCAATCAGAAGCATTTTGAGTATGGCGGTATTGTGGCTTTTCTTGTTGCAGCTGTAGCTTTTGGGGGCCAACCGAGCGGGGAGGTAACAACATAGCAAAGTACAGCGGCGTCCGAGTGGGGAGGTGACGTGGAGGCGGCGAGGTGGGGTGCCGGCAGAGTGACCAAGGTGGGAGGTGGTCAAGCGAAGTCACAGCTGAAAAGCTCCTCAGCAGCTTCAGCTTTTGGGGGTGCTTCTGCTGTGGCTTAGCTTCCCAGCTGCTTTGTAGCTATGACGTTTGGGGGAGCTTTTGGTCCAAAGCTAAAGTAAAGTTGAAGCACAGCTCCCCCAAACAGGCCCTATGTTTCTCTTATGCTTATAGCCGCGCCTGTGCCCATAGGCGTAGGCTTTGTTCATGCCCTGGACTCTTGTCCTCTCGGCCAAGGTTATGTCCGCTACACAGGCACACGACACCCCACCTGCTCCCTTTGGCAGAAGCTAAGTCCTAGCCCCAGACACGCCTCGCATTTCGGGTAGAGGCTATGTTCATTTCCTGTACGCTTGGAGCCGCGCCCAAGGGCACTCCTTGCCCTCTTGATCGAGGAAGATAGGAAGCAGAGCCTTGGCTGTTCGGGGCTTTATCAGACACTAGGCTGCCCTTAACGCCGTCATGCATAGCTCTTGCTCGGCAAACCCATTTCGAGTAGTTAGCCAAACGTCAAGAGGCACGGGGGACTACTTCCACCATGAAGGGCTGGTCTAGGAGCCTACTAATTGGGCCTGCCTCATGGCTCCCAAACTAGCAGTTCCTTGCTGCGTGAGCAGAGTGGGGAAGGTTCTCCACGTTCCCTGTCCTAAATACAAAACGCCCAAGTTGGGAAATACCCCAAAGTCGTTAGCGGGGTACAAAAATCTTGACACTATCCTTTGCCCTACAAGCACCCTCAAATGCGCTCAAAGGATGGGGTGTTGGTGTTGGATGAGATTCTAAGACCTTCCTAGCCAGGGGCCTATCTCTGTCTTGCGGTGTGAAAGGAGATACTCATGCCCCGCAGGGCACTTTGCCCTCTACCTAATGGTAGTGTGCAAGGCGAGGTGCCCTATCCCACCGGGCGTTTGGCCAAGTGTCCGGTCCTCTGTAGTTCTAGGGAGACCCCATCACCTCCTGGGTAGTATCGGGGAGACCATCTCCTAGATGGAAGGTTCCGTACTTAGCCCTCCCTCCAAGGAGGGTGCATAGTGAGTGTTATGTAGACCCTTCCAAGGTTCAAAAAAGCGCTAGGCGGTAGGCGGGCGGAGGCCCACTGCCTAGCGCCTAGCCCGCCTAGGCGGCGCCTAGGCGCGCCTAGGCGGAAATCACAAAATGGCATGCTGCAATGAAATAAAATGGTGAAAGACATATATAAAAGATAGAATATAGTCACAAAACATAGTCTCACACATAATATAGTCACAAAACTAAGTTCTACGCATAACAAAGTCATAAAACATAGTCCAACACATAATTAGGTTCAACAAAAGTTTGAGCCAATGATCCTGAAATGATCAATCTTCTAAAGGATAGAACTTTCGTGGCAACACTTCGTCTTCATCATCCTCAAACTCAACATCCACATCTTCCTCTTCATTGTCCTCCTCTTCTTCGGATTGGAATTCATCATCATCAATGTACAAGATATCAATTCATACCATATTAGTATATTACTAAATACTAATGTACTACTCATCTACAACCCCAATGTGCAAGATAGCAAGCGACCAAGCAATACAATTCCCCAACCCCAAATCCCCAATCGGCTGGCCTTTGTGCAAGCAATACAATCCCCATACTTTTGGCTTTTCCTCTGCTGAGCACGAGGCCTGTTGCCATTGCCCGCTCGCCCTAAACCTCACGGATCGGGAGCTCACCTCGAGATCAGGCGATTGGGAGCGAAGAAAAACCTGTGTGGCCAAACAAGCTTCGGGCGGAGTTGGGAAGACAAGCTCAGCTTGCTCGGCCAGCAGAGTCGGAGATGGGGAGGATCTCGGCTTCGGCGCAGAGTCGGAAGGACGACCTCGGCTCTCGGGTGCTGGCGGTGGGGAGGCGGGGAGGATCCGGGCGCCGGAGATGGGGAGGATCTCGGGCGCCGGCGGCTGACGGGCGGAGGCGCGGAGCACGATCTTCGGCGACCTAGCTTCCTCTTCCCCTCCCCTCGGCTCGGGGTGGTAAATAGCCCCTCTTCCCTCGGGTTTCCCTCTTATCCACCTGGCGGTGCTTACCTCGCCTTTTCTCTAGAGCTCAGCTTTTCGTCCGTGAGCTCTGCCTAGACCCTTTGGCGGCGCTGCCGAGCACCGCTGAAGCGCCGCGCCTGGCGTCCTCCGCCTAGGGCACGCTTTCCTGCCTAGGCGAGGCGGCGGCCGGCCGCGGAGCGCCTAGGCGCCGCCTAGGCGCCGCCTAATTCCGCTTTTTTGAACGCTGGACCCTTCACCTCCCGAATGGGAGGTAGTGCTGGGGAGACCCCATCACCTCTCGGATAGTGTCGAGACCACATCCTTTCCTAGATGTGTGCCCATACTCCATCCCTCCAAGGAGGGTGCATGGTGCTCAACCATCTGGGCACTCTACCTTTGTTCCCATCCATGGGGCATAAGACAACTCCCGATCCGTGAGGTGCCCCCCAAAGAATCCATTGGTATAGAGGGACGCCTCCACCTCGCTCGGTATTGACAAATGAGTGGGGTCGCCAAGTCCCATGGCCTCCTAGGACATTTCTCCTCCTACTTGGAGAAGGGCACATGGTGGAGTGCTCTAACATATCTGGAGCTTAGTGAAGTGCACTTCCCTCTAGGGCGCTCCTCGTCCCTCGCTAGCTCCCCAAAGGCGCCAGACTCGACAGGAGCCATCATGTCCACGTCCCTTGCATGAAGGTCTTCTCTACTAGGGTGCTTACTATTGCTATTGCCCTTCACATGAGCACCCTTATCCAACTGGCCCTTGCCCTTCGTGAGGGTGTCTCGCGGACGGTCACCTACAACTATTGCGCAAATCCATGATTGACACTTTCGAAAGAATGGGGGCAAACATGAGTACAACAATGGAGTACGTTTATTGCCCTTACCCATGTGAAGACTGCCTTCCTCCCTGTTGACGACCTCACCAGGGTTTGCTGCGGGCATGAACCTGCGGGGACCTACATTCCAAGGAATACTTCTCATCAATACGCCATGTATGTAAAGGCAAGCGACTCGGTCGCGCAAGGCTCCAACAAACCAAAGTGGCGCTCCACAGTCGGACGCGAGCATTATCACCTGACGTCCCAAGGGCATTTGGCTCGGTACCGACAATATGATGCTAGGGCTTATGGACGTAGGCCTAAGGTCCCGCCCAAGGATATTAGGGCATGCACCTGAATCCTCGGTTGAACCAAAGGATCAGCCTCTGAGTACATGCCGTAGCAAGGATCAACCAACGACAAGATGCTCGGAGTTCACCTGATTGACGGAAGAGGAATATGATGGAAGTGGTCAGGTCGGCTTGTGGAGGACACTTGCTTCCCGTGCTGCCAATCATTGTGGGCCCGGTGGAGAGCCATCCTCTCCCTTCCAGGCGACATTGGCTCCAACTATGATGGCACCATGGTCTAGTGGTGGTGGGCCGACAATGACCCTTGGTGACTGCCCGGTCGCGGTTCATCGCTGCTCGTCTCCCTTGGTGGTGCGACCCAACAGGAAGTTGCCTCCCCCTTTGGTCGGCACAAATCCCGACCGACAAGGCAGTCATATGCCCCTACCTCGGCACAAATCTAGGTGGTGGCTACCCTTCCAAGGCCTTACACGAACGGTGGCGGGACCCTTAGTCTTCGCCATCGAGGCTCCTCAAGGTGGCCATCGGTGCAGATCGGGCCAGCAGTGGCCTTCTCCCGCCAACAATGCGCGCCGACAAGGTGGCCCCCTATCCCTTTCGCCCTGAATCGGGCCAGCGGCGTTGCCTCTTGCCGCCCCGGGCGGTGAACTAGGCCAACATTGGCATTAGTGCCTCTCCCAAGCGCTAGTAGTCAGTAGAGGTCTCGTGGCCGGAGGAGGTTGTCGATGGTCCTGAGGCCTGACGAAGCTCAGGCTAGGAAGACCGAGGCACTGGACAGAGGGAGTTGAAGAGTTTTTTCCCCTATCTCCCGCTTTGTGGCCCTCTTTGCGCCCCAACTCCCCCAGGTGCGTGGGCCTATGTGCCCAAGGGAACATGGGACTGGGCATTGGACTAATCGCGCGATGGCCTAAGAGCCCAATGGGACTCAACTGGGCATCGGCCGAGGCGCACAATGGAATTCCAGAACAGGCATTCATAGTAATGCCCTAGGGGCACTTGCAATGGGGGCGAGCTCCCAGCTCGCTTGGACTAGTCAAGGGCAAAATAACAAACTTTGGGCACATCTATCATTTGTTTTCTGAACAAGTCTAGGAAGGATGGGTGTTTACCCCTTTCTCCTATGTGTTCGATCTCCAACCCGTGGATAAAGCGCATGGTAGGGTGCTCCTACCAACCAGGCATATGATGTTACGTGAGCACTTGTCCCCCGTCTTTCCCCTTTGCCCCTCAGGCACCTTTGAAGTTGCCCAAGGGACAGGGGGGCTATTGTTGGAGGTCGCCTCTATACTTCCAGGGAGGCCCCCCTTTGCCCTGTGAGGTCGATGGAGAAGGCACGAACACCTTGCGGGTTGGGAGCCTCACCCCTAGCCTTGGCGCCTAGCTAAGTGCCTACTGATGGAGACCACGTCACCTCGCGGGTTGTTGAGGAAGACCCCATGGTTGTTGGTGCAATGGGGCTGTTGATGGAGTAGCGTTGGACCCATGACATGGCGAGTTACGAGAGGTCTCCTTGTAACCCACTGGCCCTCTAGAGAGGCTACACAGTGTGGGATGTTATGTGAGATCCCCCTATACTCCGCAGGCTCTCTAGAGAAGTTACACGGTGCAGGGTGTTATGGGAGATTCCCTCATACACTGTGGACTCTCCAAAGGGAGTGTTGAGGGAGATCCCCTCATACCCTGCGGACTCTCCAAAGGGAGTGTTGTGGGAGATCCCCTTATACTTGACGAACCTCTAGAGAGGCTACATAGGACAAGGTGTTACGGGAGATCCCCTCATATCCCGACGCGGGGTGCCACGGGAGATCACCTCATATCCCGACGCGGTGTACCACGGGAGACCCCCACGTACCCCGACACGGGGTGCCACAGGAGATCACCTCATTCCCCGGCGCAAGGTGCCATAGGAGATCCCCTCATACCCCGTGGGGCCTCTAGCAAGGCTACGTATTGCAGGTGCTATGGGAGATCTCATACCCTGCGGGGCCTCTGGCAAGGCTACATAGCGCGTGTCACAGGAGATCCCCTCATACTCCGGCGCGGGGTGCCATAGGAAATCCCCTCATACCCTAGCGCGAGGTGCCACGGGAGATCCCCTCATATCTAGTGGGGCCTCTAGCAAGGCTATTTAGCGTGGGTGCTACGGGAGATCTCATACCTTGCAAGGCCTCTAGCAAGGCTAAATAGCGTGGCTGCCACAGGATATCCCCTCATACCCTTGCGCGGATTGTCATGGGAGATCCCCACATACCCTCGTGGGGCCTCTAGCAAGGCTACATAGCATGGGTGCCATGCGAGATTCCCTCATATCCTGACGGTGGGTGTCACAGGAGGTGCTATGGGAGATTCCCCATACCTCGCAAACTCTCCAAAGGAAGTACGTGGAGTATTCTCCAGTCCTCAAAGGGGCCCTGCCTCGCCCCTCCATCCGTAGGACACATGGTGAAACAATCGGTTCAAGAGGGCACCCCTCCCAAGTGCCTGTGGAGATGGGTGGGTACCCTTGTCCTACTTAGGACAAACTGCTGAGTGGGCCCACTCAGTCCCCTGTGGGATCACAGAGTCTAGAGGTCTGCCTCCGCAAAACGTTGACGTGGGATCCACTGCCACCCTCTTGGAATTACAAGGATGCCCACGCTTAAGACCCTTGTAAGGGTAGGAAAGTATTTATACAACAGGCTGAGCACCTATAAAAGCTCATTGTAACCCCTACTTGTAACTTGAACTCTTATCAATACAAGGCATACAACTAGTGTGCCCTTGGGGAGACCGGACAGGAGGTACCCCTGTACACCCCCCCTCTCCGGGCGGGAGCACACCGGCATGATTAGGCCGCCTACCGTAGTGCCCGAATTTGCATAAACCCCCTTGTAAACTCTATCTAGTGGACGGCGTCCCGTGTAATGGTCGGTGTTCGCCCGCACTCGTGTCCCATTTTTATACATACGACACCAATGTAGCTTATGTTAAATATGGTGACTCATATCCATTCTTTTAGGATTTGGAAAGGTGTGCTAGATGAATTCTAGGAGTGGGATTCCAAATCCTAATAGGAGTAGGATTAATCCTATTTTCTTTGGAGGAGAACTAGGGAGGGTATATAAAGCTCTGGGGGTGGTCATGGAGAACCCAAGTAAAAGAAGCCACAAGCCAACTCATCCAGAGTAAGAGGTGCACGAGAGGATTAGAGGCTAGGTTATTATTTAGTACCAAGTTCTTGTATAGGGTAAGGATCCGAGGGTCTTAAAAGGTTCGAGAGGTTATGAGAGAGCAACAATTTCTTGTACTCTTTTGAGGTTGTGTTTACAGGATTTGCCGTCGGTTTTGCCAAATCTTTTATCTCTTGTTGTGGTTGCTTCAACGTCGTTATTTTGGTTCTTCCTATGATATTCATATGCTTCGTTCTTTAGACCGTGCACACTCGTGCCTTAACTCACAAAACTCTTATCCGATCCTAGGGCTGATGCGCATAAGAAGGGGCATCAAAGTATAACAGCTAGGAATAGGTAAGATAAATTAGAGTGGCATTCATACCAACATACTTTTAATAGGGGCTCTTTGGGAAAACACTACCTAGAAACCCAAAACGACATCCATTTGAGAACAAAAACAAGTTCCTAAAACGTCATTAAAAAAAAGAAATGAGGGAGTATCCTTGTACTTCAGCTGGTTACCCAAGTGGTTGTTGCCTGCTTGTAAGCTAAGATTTTGTCTTTTTTTTTTGGTTAACATAACTTGTTTGAATTTCTTTTTACTAGAATAGTTCAACGGTGAGAATGGCATACATTCTGATACCAGAAAGTAGAGTCAAACTAGGAAGAACACCATGTACCTTTATGATCCTAGGATTCTTTTGTATAGAAAATTATCCATTTGTAGTTCTCCAGGATACCAGCACTGGGAGCTGTATTATTTGTGCAGCTTGAGCAGCTAGTAACAAATTGACGTTCTCTTGTTAGTTCAATAAAATTAGCATTCCTAAAATTTTCATCTCCACTCAAAGCTGTTATTATTATTTGGTTTTTACTATACAACCCTAGCAGCTGCAAGTTGCATCCATAAATTAAGTTGCCAACGCCCGAAGTAAATGCTAGTAGTTATCTGGCATGAATAGGCAACATAATGGTTAGAGATCTATGCACTTGTTTGTTTTGTAGATACCCTTACTATAAAATGTGAGATGGGAGCTGATAATCTGTTCTATACCAAGTGTGTTTGCAACTTACATACCTTATTCCTGTCATTCACTTAAGATCTAAGCATGCCTTAAAAATGGATGCAGGCTATTTTGCCTCTAAGAGGAAAAATTCTCAACATTGAAAGGAAAGATGAAGCAGCCTTGTACAAAAATGAAGAGATCCAAAATCTTATTCTTGCTCTTGGATTAGGAGTGAAGGTGCATACTGTTTTGTTCTGAACTTCTATTGTTATTCGCTTTTCTTTTCTCTAATATATTCTTTCAGGGTGAGGATTTTAAGAAGGAAGCTCTTCGGTATCATAAGATAGTTATACTCACAGATGCTGATGTAGATGGTGCACATATCCGGACTCTACTCCTTACTTTCTTCTTTAGATATCAGGTATTAGCTGTTATTATAATGAAGCATATGTAAACTGGATATATAGCTCATCTGTTAGGGGTCCTGAGTTCAAACGAATTGGTGTCTGATTGCGCTTGTGTCTCCATTTTGACTCTTGTACAACTAGTAATAGGTTGGGCTCAATAGGATTTAAAAATGGGGTTTGATTTGACTAGCGTTGGGTGGGCTGAAATGGGTTGGGGTAGGATTTGGTTGAAATCTGGTTGAGAATTTGGTGGTCGGGACGTGATAAAGCACTCAAACCTGAAAATCCCCAAAGGCCCAAAAAGTGCACATGCAGTCTGTCACTACGGGCTGGAAATTGGAATTTGATTGGGGCTGAGATTTGGGTGAGAATGAGGTCAGGAATGGGTCAAACCCAAGCGTTTGGCCATGGAAACTGTAAAGGCTAGGGTTGCTTGTCGGCATTGAGATCTGTTAGGTTGAGTAGTGGTTTCAATAACATTAGTTGCATTGGGTGGGTGTGGGGGCGCGCGCGCGCCCCGGGGGGGGGTTATCTGTTTCTAATAATTTGCTACTTGCCGGTTAGTATGGAGATGGGGTTAGATTTGTGCCTTGGGACAATTCCAGTTTTATTTATAAGCATGCTATAGTTGAACACTTGAAGTCTTGAACAACCACATGATATGTGCCTTTAAGTGCGCAGCTGTGAATACCATAATATGATGGCAAATTGCTACTTATATGTGGTGAACAATAAAGGGCTTGTTTTCCTTTCTCATACTGCTATGTTTGCAGAAAGCACTATTCGATGAAGGTTGCATCTATGTTGGTGTACCTCCCCTTTACAAGGTTAGATTGTGACCACGACACTATTTCTTGAAATCCTAATTGTCTAGTTGATATATATCTTTTGGTGGTAGATTGAGCGTGGGAAACAAGTGCACTACTGCTATGATGATGCTGATCTTAAAGAGCTAGTTAACACCTTCCCTGCTAATGCTTCTTACCATATCCAAAGGTTTAAAGGTACAACTTTTAAACTTATCCAACTAATGAGCAACCATGAACTATGAAGAAAATTTCTGATCATATCAAAATCATTTCTCAATACATTTGCCTATGTTTTAATGCCACATTGCCTCTTGAGGTTATTTTGCTAAGATTATTGAGAACTATTGTGCTGACCTCTTCCTATTGATAATTGTTTGCCATTTTTCCTTTGTTCTTTTTATTTATCTAATAAAAGGCCCATCTGTCTAGAGGCCACTCACTAGGTGACAGGATACACTTTGCTAAAATTGAAGTTGCTATTTCTTTTGAGTTTTCTGACGACAATTATGAACTAACAACGTTTCCTATGTAGTTATTCTCTAATCTATTATCTATGATTTGCGAACTAGATCGGCATCCATTTCTTTTTACATTTTTCTAATATTTGCATTTCTCTTTTGTATCTCCTCCCGTATATCAACCAAGCCAGCACTAATTCTACCTTATATCCCGTGCACACATGCGTCTTTATACACAACTATGTCCAGACAAATGCACGAACTCCCCATTGTTACTGGCTTACTGCTGAAAGTTTCTCAATCTAGTCCAGTACTCTCTCATGTGGCAAAGTTCTATACTAGGCGCATGGGCTGTGACACTCCTTGATCTCCCCTTTCCCCAGTATAGCCATTGGGAATTATGGACTCGTCTGACTAGTTCGTTCCTCTCCTGTGTCTCATGCACAACATGCACCTTTCCCATCCACGTCTGTGCTGCACGGCAATCCACCTGGTTTCTTCCATGGGGTGCACTTGCATCAAGTGCATGTGAGAAACAGTGCTTATAACTAACTACTTTTTTTCTAAAAAAATTATCATACTTTGAACTGTTGGCATTCTTAGCTAACAGGGTTTGTCAGGTACCAAACTGGTTGGTACAGCTATGCACTGCCCAGTGGATGTCCATCTTTACTGCTACGAATAGACCTATTATTTATGCTTAAATTTTCCTGGAAACTTCAGAAAATGCATGAATGCCAATTATACATTATATCGCTGCAAATATAGTTTACAGAACTATATATGCATATAAACGTACATACTTCCATTACATTTATAAGGATTTACATGATTATCTTATTTTGATGTTAGTTGCTTACTTTGCATCCTTTTCTCTGGCCGCTAAATAGGTTTGGGTGAGATGATGCCTGTACAATTATGGGAAACAACAATGGATCCTGAGAGGAGGCTGTTGAAGCAGTTAAGGGTTGAAGATGCTGCTGATGCCAATGTTGTGTTCTCATCTCTTATGGGTGCTCGGGTAAGCAACCAAAGATTTCTTTTGAGTACTCTTCTAATTACGAGTTTCCACACTAGGTTTCATCTTAACAACTACCTTTTTTTCCAGGTTGATTATAGGAAGCAGCTGATCCAGAATGCTTCAAGCATGATCAACTTAGAGCACCTTGACATTTGAGCACGTCAAGTAAGGCTGACCTTTGGGTATGATATATAAGACCACCTCTGCTATTATTACCCCGCCTATAGGAATCAAGCTTAGCAAACTTCAATTCCTTGAGTGTTGTAGCAAAATTAGGCTGGAACGGTGAAATGGTCCAATTCCCCTGCTACAGTGTACTGTGACCCTCTTGGTACTTCTAACAAGAATGGTGGGTTTATTTTTGGCCATGTTGTAACCCATTTTAGCTTGACGAAAAAGATATGGGGTGACCCCGATACCAGGGGTCAGGGGCTCTGAGCAGCTGCCAGCTTTACCATTGCTATGGTGTAATATACTTGATTTCCCGATCCGTGTTGCAGGTGCCAATGCTTTCTAGTAGTGCTTCAGTTGAGTGATTCGGTCCATGAGGAACAGAGTTGCTTCGTTCCCTTCACACCTGTGAGGATGTAACCCGTGTTATGTAACTGCTCTGACCAGCTGCGTTATGGAGCTACTACTTGTTGGCAGCACTGCATCACTTTGGCCACTTCAAAGAAGAAAAGGTAAGGCCATCAGGCTAGCAATCTACAGCTCCTCGGTCGAATTTCCTTGGAATTTCTCGATGGATGTTCTTCCAGCGCCTTGTCTTTGCTTGTTTCTCGTTTTCCCTTTCGCTTCTTCATGTGTATGCTCGATGTCAACTAGGGATGGCAATCGGGCACAACGGGCACGGGTAATCCTCGTCCATACCCGTACCTGTGACCCCGTATTCCCCCGCGGGTATACCCGCGAAGCTTCGTGGGTGACGAACATCCCTCATACCCGTCGCCCGCGGGTACCTGTCGCCCGCGAGTATACCTGTTTACCAGCCAAAGTATAATTATAGGAGTAAAATATATTAAGGGTTATCTTCATTATGCAAATCATATTTCTTCTCAGAAGCAAAACATAGAACACTAGCCTTAATAAGTTATTGCGTTGTATAGGAAACTAACTAGTCAACTTGCTGTCTTACTTGGTTGGTGATATAATAAGAGATTGGTACTGATAATCTGATACTAGTAAGGAAAAGAAAAATGAACAAACTTCAAAGGCATCACTAGTCTGGTAACATTATTATCATAGATCGGTAATGACACAGAAGACTAGAAGAGCAAAGTGCAACAGAGCACTTGTAGTTTTTAGAACATATAAGATCCAAGTCATTAAGGAACATTTGCACCATCTAAAGACATAAACACATTGACCCAGCATTGAAAAGATATCGAAAGAATAAAAAGTCTAAAAATCACCATCCTTGGTAATTAGAGCTAGCGGCTTTTGTATACACAATTTTCAATTATCATTTTTTATCATTTCATATGAAAGTCATTAAGCTAGTCGACATTGACAAATCTAGTATTAAGATTATCCCCAATGCGATATTGTTATTAATGACAAATCTTATATCGAGACTAACTCATTTGTTTAGAATATCTTTGTTTAGTCTCATCGCATTGAAAAATGGAAAACCCGAGGTATGTATGCATATTCATTATAGTATTAGTTGCATACTTTGGAGTCAAGTTAAAGTATGAATATCCAGTTATATTAACCACAAAATGTGTATCATGTTTTCCAATTCAATATTACATGGATGCACATATTTAGGGGGAGTTCACACTCTAACTTGAAGAGTCGATTTAAATGATAATTTAAATTGAGTTCATTTGTCGTGTTAATCATTAGAGAACACTTCATCATGTGTTGATGGTGTTTCTTGATTAATCAAGAAAAAATGAATAGTTCTTAAGTATAATAAAGCATGAGTTGCATTATTGTACTTAAGACATACTTAAATCATTTCAATTGATTTAGGTTGTGCTCAATTGATCTAAAAGCATCCATTATGTGTTAATGGAGTGCAAGAGATAATTGAGACAACCATGCATCTTGGACTAACAAGTTTCATGAGTTATGTTTGAGTTAGGTCCAAAGATGGATGAGAAGCGGGACTTGGACGGCATCATGAGTTGATGGGCGTCAAGGATGGATCCCAAGAAAAGAAGAGTGATGATCCCGGGGAGTATCAAGTGATGATCATAAAGACCCCAAAGGGATTGCTTGTCTTGTGTGAAAGGTATAACTAGATAGGCTAAGGACTTTTGTAGTCTTTGTGTCTAAGGTTTTCTGCGCCGTACTATTAAGAGGGTTGTCTCTTTTGCTTGAGTTTCATCATGTGTTGGTGATCTCAATCCGCTCACTCAAAGCTCAAATCTTATTTGATTTGGTTTTTGCATAAGGGTTAACCATTTGGCATGTGTTGCAAATGTGTTAAGCTTATGCTTGGTTGTTTTGCATTATGCTCGATTTGCATGTGTTGCAAAGATGAAAGAGTATATGCATTTGGTTTTCGCATTATGCTTTGATTTGTATGTGTTGCAAATAGGATAAGCTAATCGTTGGCTTTTGCGTGGAGTTCACTTTTGCATGTGTTGCATTAGTTGAAGCTTCACGCTTTGGTTCATAAAACTATCTTTCTAAAACCGTGGTTGCTTGGAGCTAAGTTTTGCATGTGTTGCAAAAGGAGAGAGCTCAAGCACGATTTGATGTTTGTGTGGTTGTATGGAGCTAGAGGCTTGCATGTGTTGCAAGTAAAGAGCTCATACTGAGTTGATTTGGTTTTAGTTGAAGTTTGGTTTTAATGTTGCATGGAACTAGAGAATTACATGTGTTGCAATTAGAGAGTTCATGCTTCTTGATTTGATGTTGCTTGGAGCTAGACTTTTGCATGTGCTGCAAAGAGTAGTGCTCAAGCATGAAATGTGTTTATTGCGTTATTTGCAAGTTCGTTGTGCGAATAAACTGAAGTTTATGAGTCCGGAATCCCGAGAGCATGTGAGTGGGGCTTGCAACGGGAGTTGGCAAGTTGACCGGGTCTTGTGTTGATCTTCACATGGCTAGGGGGATTAATCTCATAAACTCGAGTTTGATTTGCTTAATACGTTTTGCAAATAGAGTTTGAGTTGTCTGCGAAATGTGTTTTCGCGAATTCGGTTGAATTCTTTGAGCATGAGCTAAATTGGTGCAAATGTGTTTTGCACGGGTGTATGATCATGTGTTGATCATCTAGAAGCTCAAAGAATTGTGCTTGGAGTTTTGGAAATGAGTTTGCGCGAAAATCTAGTTTTGAGTGGTTGGACCACCCATGGGTGGTGTGACCAACCTTAGGGTTTAGTGTGGTGTGACCATTTGTCATGTGGTGCAACCGGCCATGGTGTGGCTAACCCTAATTGTGGTCCAACCAATTGTCATGCGGTCCAACCAATTGTCAGACGGTCCAACCAACCATGGTGTGGCTAACCCTAATTGTGGTGTGACCATTTGTTGAGTGGTGTGACCATTTGTTGGGACGGTTGGGATGGGAGGTCCATGCGGTTGGAGGCCAGCAGTCTGAGGTTGGACCGGACTTAGGTTTTGCGTGTTTTTTTCTGCGGCGGTGTGACTGGCGTGAGGTCCGGTTGGACCGGTGATCGGACCGCCTCGGTGTGGCAGATCGGCCCTAGGGTTGCACCGGGCAACTGCAGTCTGCGGTGTGAGTTTTCGATCTTTGCGTTTTTCCGGTTCTTTGTGCTTCTTGTTGGAGGTGGAGTGGTGCGGCCGGCATAGGGTCGGTCGAGGCGTCTTGATCGGACCGCGGCCGACCCGCCGTGCGTTTTCCAGAGAGTGTGTTTTGATTGCTTTGCTCGTTTTGTTGGTGGTGCGGCCGGATGGCGAAGTCATGCGCCCTCCTCAGTGCTTGACGGCCCGTCGCGTCTTGTGATGCGGCCAGATGTAACCGTCGGTTTTTCCGACCGCTGGCTTATGAGGATCGGCGGTCGGACCGAGGTCGGTCGGACCGAAAATTCTGTTCTACGCCGTTTCTTGTCCCAACGGCTAGTTTCTTTGGTGGAGACTATAAATACCCCCTGGGGGTTTGAAATTGTGGTTGTTGCTTGTGTTTTGAGGTTGTGGGAGTGAAGTGCATGTGTTGCTCTTCCCATTTGATTCTTGAGCTAAGAGTGAGACTAATTGCATTCGCTGCAATTAGGAAGTGGTTTGGGTACCTCTTGTGCATGTGTTGCACTTGAGGAGGCCTTGTGCATGTGTTGCACTTGGTGATCACCGAGGCGCGATTCGTTGTGCCGGTGAGGTTCAAGCGGAGGCGGCTTGTTACTCTTGGAGGTTGCCGACTCCTAGGCAGCGGCGTGGGCGTCGTCGCTGGAGCTCTCAAGGTGTGAGAAGCCCCGGCGAAGTTTGTGAAGGTTCGGGTTGAGCCTACGCGCGAGCGTGAAAAACCACGACTAGTGGAAAGAGGCGGGTGCTCGAGCGGGAGCCGGTCCGAGTGGTCGGGCTAGCCTCAACGTGGACTAGGGAGACCGCAAGTCTCCGAACACCACGGAAAAATATCGGTTGTCTCTTGTCTCATTTATATTCAAGCTCTTTACATTATTGAATATTTATCAATTGCTTGAATTAGAATTGCTAGTATTATTTAGTTGATCAATTTAGCAATTCTTGTGTAGAGACATAATTTAGATAGTGCACATAGTGAGCCTAGTTGATTTAGGCTTTAATTGTCAAAACCGATTTATCGCTTCCGCATATATGTTTGATTAGGTTTTGACATAGGGGTTGATTAGAGCGAATTGTTTAGTGAGCGATCGAATTTCTTAAAACGCCTATTCACCCCCTCTGGCGCATCCTCGACCCTACAAGTGGTATCAGAGCCACGGTCACTCTCATTTTAGGCTTAACCGTCTAGAGAGTAAAAAGGATGGCGCCTAGCGGTTTAGTGCACTCTCACGATCCACTCATGCTAAACGAATCAAATTATGCTCAATGGAAATTATTTATGATCGATCATTTTAAATCCATGAGCCCACAAATTTGGTGGATCGTAGATGTCGGCATTTCTTCTCCACTAAATGAAATTGCTCCAACTAAAGGAGAGGAGAAATGTCTACATCTCGGCGCTCAAGCTACTAATGCTTTATTTAGTGTTGTGGCGAGAAATATTTAATCTCATATGCAACCTCTCAAGCGCTCATGAAATGTGGATCAAACTTCAAGATAAATTTGAATCATCCACAACAATTGAGGATTGCAATGAGGATGAGGAAGTGTCGGTTGATGATCATTCAACGTCTACATCAATTGATGAGCCGACAACTCCGTCAACCTCAACCTCGCCTCAGCGGCGCGATTTTTCAATTCCATCAAAATTCGTTGCTTTATGGCGAAAAGGTAAGAATGAGGTAAGTGATGATGAAGGTGAGCCCTCATATGATGATCTTATGAATTTATTAGAGGAGCTCAATGAATTTCTTGGAAAGGAGAAAAAGAAATACAAAGTTTTGAAGTTAGAACATGATTCACTTCAAAATGAATATAATGTTTTAAAAGAAAATCATGAGAAAATCCTTTTCAAGGAATTCACTAAAGCTAGTATGGATATGGGCATTCAATGTAATTTAGTTGATGAATTGCCTCACTCAATTCCTATCACAAACAATTCATCAAATAAATGCATATCCACTTCTAGCGATGTTTTGCCTTGTAGCTCCAATTCAAATTCTATCGCTATTATTTCCTCTATGTCTTGTGAGGCTAACCTTGTAGAGAAAAACAATAAGCTCAAGGCTCAAGTCATGAAGTTGGAAAATGACTTGAAGAGATGCGTTAAAGGAAAAGCCCTCCTCGATTTAAATCTTGAGCAAGCCAAGGGCGCCTCAAGACAAGCGAGGACTCGGCCACAACTCCAAGAGGAGAATAGCAAGGCGAGGCACACGCAGCGTCACTCGAAGACCATCAAGTGTTTTGCTTGCAACAAGAAGGGCCACCTCGCCTCCGTGTGCCCTAATCAAGTGGATAACAAGGCCATAACACCAACTATGAGGCAAACAGGCAAGGAGCAAGTCAAATCGGTCAAGAGAGGGCCAAATAGCGTGGACGTGCTTCAATTCTTGGGAAAAGGGACATTTCGGTAAGGATTGTCCCAAAGGTATAACTCTAAGCCTATTCTCATTAATGAAAATTATTTGCTTAGGAAGGATAAGAATGGCAATGTGTTTGCCAAGCTTGTCAAGTCCCCTATCTTAAGCCAAAATAATATTCATTTGCATAGGAAGAGTAAATCTAGAAATGGGTTTGCTAAATTTGTTAAGACTCCTAAGCCCACACAACATAATCCAAATACTATGCTTAGGAGAAATAACAATAGCAAAACATTTGCTAGATTTGCTAGATCCTCTAAGCCATTTCATAATTTCAATAATCATATGCTTAGAAAGGATCAAACTAGAAATAGTTTTGCAAAGTATCAATGCCCTCCTAAGTCCTCTCACTTAAATTCAAATATTTTGCTTAGGAGGAATAATTCTCGCAAAACTATTCCTAGTCATGTTAGTCAATTCAAAAATGCTAAAGTTAGGACCATTTGGGTTCCTAAAACTCTTGTGACTAATATTGTCAGACCCAACAAGGATTGGGTACCAAAGATCGCCTAAAAGATTTTTAGGTGATATGAGATGGATTGGACGCTTGCACACTCATGGAGGAGAAGGATTATATTCATCTACAAGTGGTGTCAAGCTTGAAGAAAATCAAGTCCATCATGAGCCAATGCCATCTCGGTAACAAGCAATTTAAATTGATTACTATTATGACTTATAGCCTTGTGTAGGTTATATTGCAATATTAATGAAAATCAATTTAGATTACTTGTTATGGCCACTTGCTCTTGCCTCTTATCTATTCTCTTATTGAAATCTTGAGCAAGTTAGGTAGTGGCACATTTAGGGGGAGTGTTAATTCATATTCATGTGTACCACATCCCTACATGTGCCCATATTAATATAAGTGCATATATATTTTCAAAATCAAACCATTTAGCCAAAAGTCAAAATTTTGCATACTATTACTAATCTTGTGAAAAACTAGTTGAAAAATGTATACAAATGTTTTTGAAATGATTTTCAAAGATTTTGGCTTTACAAAAACTAACTTCAAAGGAAAATGAGTTTTAACTCCAAAATCTAGTTACTAGTATCTTGATTTTGATTTAAACTTATAATTCTCATAGAAATAAAAGTAAAAAGATTTTGAAAGTAATTCCAAAACAAAACTCCTAGAGTTGGTCATTCTTAACAACTTTCGCATTCAAAAGATTTTCAAAGGACCAACCTAGCAAAAGTTATTTGATTTTGAAACTCGCCGGAAAACTATACTTGACCCGTAATGGTCATAATATTGCACTCGATGAGTTTCATCATTTGAATCAAAATTCTACACAAGAGTTGATTCAAAATGGTAATTTAGACTCATACACATAATTCTAATTTCTATATCTTACCCCATGCTTAATTTGAATCTTTGTGTTAATTGATTTTGACTTGTTCTCTTATTGCTTCTTCAAATTGGACTATTTAGATCAAAAGTCAAAAATCATATTTAAAAGGCCCAAATTTGAAAAGCTTTGTAAATGTATCCTATTAAGTATTTCAAATGTTTTACAAGCTTCCAAAAGCAAAACTATATGTTGAAATCAATTTTAGCTCAAAACAATTTGATTTGAACCAAAAAGGCCTATTTAGGCATATAGCTTAAATCGTGGCATTCGAGTTGGATTTCATCATAAATCTTGGCTAGAAACACTCTTGATATACCTATCTAAGCCATGGAAAAGAAATTGCATGAAATCCAAACCGAAGTGCAATTTGAGGCATTTTGTGAAAATCGATTTCGTTTTTGCCTCAAAGCGCAAATTGCCATATCTTTCAAAATAAAATTTATTTTGAGAAAATTCTTTTTGCAAAACCTTCTAATAAGTCCAAAGTTCATCTCTGCAAAATTTCAAGTTTTCTGGACTTCGTTTGAATCGTTTTTGCCAAAATTTGCAAAAAGTCGGGTTTTCAGCCTGTCAGGGCCGGTTGGACCGACCCTCTTGCGGTTGGACCGCCCCTAGGGCCGGTTGGACCGGGCCCAAGCCGGTTGGACCGGCCATGGCACAGCAGATTCTGATTTTTCTAATTTTCTCGAGGTTTGCTCTTGAATATCTTTTTATTGGTAATTCCTTTTTCAAAAATTCTTTTTGGAAATGATTCTTACTATCCCAAAGTTTATTTGTGAAAAATTTGAAAAGTTTTAAAATTATTTGATCATGTTTTCAAGTGGTATCAGTTTAAGAGCATTTAATTGATTTAAAGAGTGATATTCACTTAATCTTTTGAAAAGACAAAACTTGTGCAATTCAAATGCAAATAACTCCATAATTCACTTGTTGAATATCTTGGGAGTTTATTCATATCAAGTTTTGGGCACTTATATGCTTCCAAGTGAATTCATATCTTTATTTTGCTCGATACTAAATCTCGTGATTTTATTGATTCTTCTTGAGTGTTTAATACCCGTGAGTATATGTTGCTCTGATTATATTGCTCTGATACCCATCGATCTTATCGATTAATCTTTCAAGTGGTATCAATTCTTCGTGAGTTGATCCTAAGTGGTATCAAGTGAGTTTTTATACATATGCTTACAAGTGGTATAATTGAGATTCTTTTCTCCAAGTGATATCATAGATTTCATTGTTCTTTTCTCAAGTGATATCCTTGATCATTTGAATTCTCTTTTTAAGTGGTATCATTAAATTCAATTATTTCCTACAAGTGGTACTTCATTACCTCTTTGTAGCATTACTTGATACCCAACCTTCTTGATTAAGATTTTTCCTCTAAGCTTGCATTGTAAGTTCAACAGCTTAAGAATTCTCTGTGTGAGATTCTTTATGTGTTGAAATACATAAAGAGGAAAATCTCATGTTGAGCATTGTTCTTCAATCAAAACTTGCAAATGCTCAATTCTCTTGGATCTTCAAGCAAAACTCTTGAGATTATTTTTACAAGTGGTATCTATTGTCTCAAGTGGTATCTATTTCTTCTTGGGTTCCTCGTTTGACCCGTTTAGGCAATTTGTTGGATTCTTCAAAAGAATCATATTGAAATTTGTAAAGCCTAATAAAATGAGGAGTGAGTTATTTGAATTTGTTTCAAATAACCCGTGTGATACCCTTCATTGCTTTTTATGCTTATTTGTATTTACAAGTGGTATCCATATTTGCAAAGTGCTTCTTCCTTCAAAGTGGTATCCAAAATCCTGAATATGGTCTCTTTTCGAATTTTCTTCTTTTGGTATCGGGCCATATTTCAAATGAAAACTTGTTTTATTCCTTGAATATCCTTTTAGTTTGGGATTTCATTGCCTATCTTGTTCATTTGGCTTAAGTTCTTCAAATTCCACTCCAAGGTCATAAGTATGCACTCTAATTCTTATATGACCTTCATTAGATATGACCCTAAAAGAGATTGTTAAATGCCAAAGGGAGAATAATTGAATAATCAAAAGGGAGAGAATATTTAAAAATGTTTGCCAAAAAGGGGTGAATAATATGAATAAAAGGGCAAATGTTTTTCAAGTAAATCTTATTGTTTTTCCATTTTTTGGTGTTTAATGCCAAAAGGGGGAGAATTAGAAAGCTTAATATCATTTGGTTTAAAAAGTAAGCTTAATATGATTAAGGGGAGAATTGATTCTCATATGCATTCAAAATTGTCAATGCTTATATTGTTTAAAATGTGCATATGCATTCAAATAGTTTAAAGTAAGCTTAATATGATTAAGGGGGAGAATTGATTCTCATATGCATTCAAAAATTGTCAATGCTTATATTGTTTAAAATGTGCATATGCATTCAAATAGTTTAAATTCTCTCAATATGTCAGTTTTAATCCAAATGTGCCGATTAAGCTTGGATTTGTCATTAATCACCAAAAAGGGGGAGATTGTAAGTTCAACCTTCATTAGTTATGGTTTTGGTGTTAATGACAAATCTAATCTATTGTTAATGACAAATCTAGTATTAAGATTATCCCCTAATGCGATATTGTTATTAATGACAAATCTTATATCGAGACTAACTCATTTGTTTAGAATATCTTTGTTTAGTCTCATCGCATTGAAAAATGGAAAACCCGAGGTATGTATGCATATTCATTATAGTATTAGTTGCATACTTTGGAGTCAAGTTAAAGTATGAATATCCCCGTTATATTAACCACAAAATGTGTATCATGTTTTCCAATTCAATATTACATGGATGCACATATTTAGGGGGAGTTCACACTCTAACTTGAAGAGTCGATTTAAATGATAATTTAAATTGAGTTCATTTGTCGTGTTAATCATTAGAGAACACTTCATCATGTGTTGATGGTGTTTCTTGATTAATCAAGGAAAAATGAATAGTTCTTAAGTATAATAAAGCATGAGTTGCATTATTGTACTTAAGACATATAAATCATTTCAATTGATTTAGGTTGTGCTCAATTGATCTAAAAGCATCCATTATGTGTTAATGGAGTGCAAGAGATAATTGAGACAACCATGCATCTTGGACTAACAAGTTTCATGAGTTATGTTTGAGTTAGGTCCAAAGATGGATGAGAACGGGACTTGGACGGCATCATGAGTTGATGGGCGTCAAGGATGGATCCCAAGAAAAGAAGAGTGATGATCCGGGGAGTATCAAGTGATGATCATAAAGACCCCAAAGGGATTGCTTGTCTTGCTGAAAGGTATAACTAGATAGGCTAAGGACTTTTGTAGTCTTTGTGTCTAAGGTTTTACCTGCGTACTATTAAGAGGGGTTGTCTCTTTTGCTTGAGTTTCATCATGTGTTGGTGATCTCAATCCGCGCTCACTCAAAGCTCAAATCTTATTTGATTTGGTTTTTGCATAAGGGTTAACCATTTGGCATGTGTTGCAAATGTGTTAAGCTTATGCTTGGTTGTTTTGCATTATGCTCTGATTTGCATGTGTTGCAAAGATGAAAGAGTATATGCATTTGGTTTTCGCATTATGCTTTGATTTGTATGTGTTGCAAATAGGATAAGCTAATGCGTTGGCTTTTGCGTGGAGTTCACTTTTGCATGTGTTGCATTAGTTGAAGCTTCACGTTTTGGTTCGCAAAACTATCTTTCTAAAACCGTGGTTGCTTGGAGCTAAGTTTTGCATGTGTTGCAAAAGGAGAGAGCTCAAGCACGATTTGATGTTTGTGTGGTTGTATGGAGCTAGAGGCTTGCATGTGTTGCAAGTAAAGAGCTCATCTGTTGATTTGGTTTTAGTTGAAGTTTGGTTTTAATGTTGCATGGAACTAGAGAATTACATGTGTTGCAATTAGAGAGTTCATGCTTCTTGATTTGATGTTGCTTGGAGCTAGACTTTTGCATGTGTTGCAAAGAGTAGTGCTCAAGCATGAAATGTGTTTATTGCGTTATTTGCAAGTTCAGTTGTCGAATAAACTGAAGTTTATGAGTCAGGAATCCCGAGAGCATGTGAGTGGGGCTTGCAACGGGAGTTGGCAAGTTGACCGGGTCTTGTGTTGATCTTCACATGGCTAGGGGGATTAATCTCATAAACTCGAGTTTGATTTGCTTAATACGTTTTGCAAATAGAGTTTGAGTTGTCTGCGAAATGTGTTTTCGCTGAATTGGTTGAATTCTTTGAGCATGAGCTAAATTGGTGCAAATGTGTTTTGCACGGGTGTATGATCATGTGTTGATCATCTAGAAGCTCAAAGAATTGTGCTTGGAGTTTTGGAAATGAGTTTGCGCGAAAATCTAGTTTTGAGTGGTTGGATCACCCCATGGGTGGTGTGACCAACCTTAGGGTTTAGTGTGGTGTGACCATTTGTCATGTGGTGCAACCGGCCATGGTGTGGCTAACCCTAATTGTGGTCCAACCAATTGTCATGCGGTCCAACCAATTGTCAGACGGTCCAACCAACCATGGTGTGGCTAACCCTAATTGTGGTGTGACCATTTGTTGAGTGGTGTGACCATTTGTTGGACGGTTGGACCGGAGGTCCATGCGGTTGGACCGGCAGGTCTGAGGTTGGACCGACTTAGGTTTTGGTAGCGTGTTTTTCCTGCGCGGTGTGACTGGCGTGAGGTCCGGTTGGACGTGGTCGGACCGCCTCCTCCGTGTGGCCGGCCCTAGGGGTTGCCGGCGGTGCAACCGGTCTGTGTGTGAGTTTTCCAAAGGCTGCGTTTTTCCGGTTCTTCGGCTTCTTGGTGGAGGTGGCAGCGACGGCAGCATGGGGTCGGTGCGGCCGGGCGCGGTCGGACCGCCGGCCGGCCGTCGCGTGTTTTCGAGAGTGTGTTTTTCGGTGCTTTGCTCGTTTTGTTGGTAGTGCGGCCGGATGGCGGCGGCGCGATCGCCTCACGGCCGGCCGCGCGTCGAGGTGCGGCCGGCGATGTAACGGTCGGTTTTCCGACCGTTGGCTTGTGAGGATCGGTCGGATCGGCCGAGGTCTTGGTCGGACCGGAAAATTCTGTTCGCCGTTTCTTGTCCCAGCGGCTAGTTTCTTTGGTGGAGACTATAAATACCCCTTGGGGGTTTGGGGTGTGGTTGTTCTTGTGTTTTGAGGTTGTGGGAGTGAAGTGCATGTGTTGCTCTTCCCATTTGATTCTTGAGCTAAGAGTGAGACTAATTGCATTCGTTGCAATTAGGAAGTGGTTTGGGTACCTCTTGTGCATGTGTTGCACTTGAGGAGGCCTTGTGCATGTGTTGCACTTGGTGATCACCGAGCGAGCGTTGTGCCGGTGAGGTTCAAGCGGAGGAGCGGCTTGTTACTCTTGGAGGTTGCCGACTCCTAGACAGCGTGAGGCGTCGTCTTGCGGGAGCTCTCAAGGTGTGAAAGCCCGCGCAAGTTTGTGAAGGTTCGGGTTGAGCCTACGGCGGCGTGAAAAACCACGACTAGTGGAAAGAGGCGGGTGCTCGAGCGGGAGCCGGTCCGAGTGGTCGGGCTAGCCTCAACGTGGACTAGGGAGACAAGCAAGTCTCCGAACACCACGGAAAAATATCGGTTGTCTCTTGTCTCATTTATATTCAAGCTCTTTACATTATTGAATATTTATCAATTGCTTGAATTAGAATTGCTAGTATTATTTAGTTGATCAATTTAGCAATTCTTGTGTAGAGACATAATTTAGATAGTGCACATAGTGAGCCTAGTTGATTTAGGCTTTAATTGTCAAAACCGATTTATCGCTTCCGCATATATGTTTGATTAGGTTTTGACATAGGGGTTGATTAGAGCGAATTGTTTAGTGAGCGATCGAATTTCTTAAAACGCCTATTCACCCCCCCTCTAGGCGCATCCTCGACCCTACAGACATGCTGGAGCTTCTGTAAATGAATGTAAAACTACTCTCCAACTGTCCAACATATGCAAATGAGTAACTTGTGTATTTCATGCTCACTAAGAAAAATACTCTCCAACATATGCAAATAACAATATTATCCTCTTTCATGCTCACTACTCACAAAACTAAATCTGAAAGGCACATCTCTTTCATGCTCAATACTCAGAAAACTACTCTCCAACATATGCAAATAACAATATTATCCTCCCAGGTTCTCCTGTAACAAGAGTAGAAAAACACCTGAGCAACTAACAAACAAGTATACATTCTGAGATCACGAAACTGCGCAAATTATCACAACTGCAACAGAGCAAGCAATCACCACTTTTTCTATGGATTTAGATATGGCAGAGCATGATAGCAACTGATTTTTTAGGAATATAGCTACTGATTTCTCATTTCTTAACTAATATGAGCAAACCTTTTCCCAAGCACATTACTGGAATATAACCAATCTGATCAATACCACAATTTAACCACCAAACAACTAGTCGAAGGCTTGAAGCAAATATAAGAGAACCTTTATATGTTCAGAACAATATACATAAGTCAATACCTGGAAAGGATTCAAATTTAATAGCCCTTTGGTGCCAAAAATTTCCGGCACGTGGAGGAGATGCAGCGAGGGGAGTGAGTCTGGGAGCGTGCTGGCGAAGCAGTTGGAGTTGAGGTGGAGCCGTGGACGAGGCTGAGGTGCTGAGCTCGCTCGGGAGCGTGCAGGTGAGGTCACCGTGGTTGAGGTCCTGCCACAGGAGGATGTGCTCTAGCTGCATGCTTGCGTCTTCTTACGGTAGGAGGCGGCTCGGGGTAGGGACTAGGGAGGGCTACTGGACTCCGGAGGCGGGGTAGGGATGCAGGGCGGCCGGCGGTAGCGAGGTGACGGGGGAGGACCGTGGAAGACGAAGCTTGATCTGGAGATTTGGGGGACGGACGAGGAGAATGCGGCTGGGCTGGGTGCCTGGGTCGCTACCTCGCTAGGAGATTTGGGGGGATGCGGTGCTAAGATTTGGGGGGATTCGGTGGAGAATGCGGCGCTAGGGTTTCTAATGCTGGTCCCACTTGTCAATGTATTTCACGGGTAAACGGGTATAACGGGTACGGGTATAGCTTAGAATTAGTCCCTTTTCTATACCCGCGGATAAAAAAAAGACCCCATACCCGTCTCTATTCGGGTATTTACCCGTGGGCACGCGGGTAAATGGGTAGAATTGCCATCCCTAATGTCAACCGCCTTCCTGTGCCTGTAGAAATATTACTATTCCACTTCAGTTGAATGGTCATGTTCGCACCGAGGCCTCTCTGCAGCTGGTTGAGGCTTACAACAGACTGCGTACTCCTGAGTTCCCATTAATGACCGAAATCCCGAACCTAACTGGTATATATAAAGTAATTTTTTAAATGAACCAAACTTTATTGAATTTTACAGAAATATTATACTGAAACAATTATAGGAGTATATTTCCAAACGGTGACGGAGGTATATTTTTGTAATTTTTTAATTGTATTATTTTTGTAAAATTATTTAAAATTTGTATTATTTTTTTTAAATCATATATAAAGGGTGTGTGTCCTGAAAAATATCCTAAATGTTGTAAATGCCGTGAAAACTTGTCTAGAAGTTCTCAAAATGTTCAAAAAAAATTACCAGAATTATGGGAGGTGATGTTATAATTGCTGCTATTTGAGGTGGAGCGTAAAGACCTATTTGGTTGCTTGCCATTTCGCCATTACTTTATGCCACAGGTGTGGTGAGCCACAATTCTTTTGGTGAGTATATCGTTCGGAAAAAAAGTTGGCACTGTTTGGCATGAAATTGTTTCTATGACATGCGGAATACAGAGCACAATTTTGGCAACAATCTAGCAAAGTTAAACTTGCTTAACCTGTACGTCGTCGAGGAAACGATACAATTTTAGCACCAACCATGCAAACCGCACCCCCCCCCCCCCTCCCCCCCATCTAAACAGAGCCCTTGTTGAGAGCTGAGACTTTGCAATGTGGCAATCTTGACAATTACAAATAACATTATTGTATCAATGTATGCACACGGTTAAACTTTCAAAACTTTGATGGCTAATATGCAAAGATTTTCAACTTACAATGTAGGAATGTAGTATAACAATTTGCCATCACAGTACCTTCATAATGTTATTTTTCTAAAAATTTTCACTAATACATAATTAGAAAAAATAAGTAATTGTCAACACGAGCATTCGAAGACGTGCCATGTTGATGTCAAACAAACAGAAAAATACTTAAGTATATTGTGTTGGCATATTTGAATTTTCCCCAAATTTCTTGAAAGGAAAAATTTTTGAGCCAAGGAAAAATTTTTGAGCCAACTGGGCTGACATGGGCTTTCAGGCCATGCCAACCCAGCCGGCCTAGGACGATAGGAAAAGGCATCAGGATGCCTTAACCTTACGCGCGCAAGGGACAGTGGAGCCTGGCTTGGGCGAGCGTGTGATGGAGGCGGCGGCCAGCGACCGCGTCTTCCGCCGCGGCGCGCGCGGTGGAACGGCGCGATGTGGCCTTCCTGGCAACAGTTGTTGCTCGATCACACTAGCCCATGCTCCTTTAAAACAAGATGGTGCTCCTTCCTCAAATATACGGTTGAAAAATACTCTTGCTTATTCCCATCTGGCTGAATTGATCCTCTTTTACTCCAGTAGAGATTTCCTTGGTCCTTTTCCTCAGTCAACCGTGTGTGTGATCATCTGGCTTGATCTAATCTTGATTCAACTAGTGGTGGTCACTTTGTGCGAAACCCTAGTTGTGGCTTGATCTTGATCTTTGGCCTTTTGCCTGAACTGTGGTTTGATTAAAGGAAAAAGGGTGCAAGGTTGAGTACTTTCTGGATTCTAATCTTTGCAAGTTTGCTGCTTGTTCTGGAGGATTGGTGGGTTGTTTCGATTGCCGGTTATTCAGAGTAGATCCTTCGTGATCTGCTGTTGCAATTCGGCACATCCATTCCTTTGGCCGAAGGACTGTTCTGTGGTTTTGCGTTGCGCTGGTTGCATCTTAGGTTCCCTGGTGGATTGCCTCACTTTGGGAATTACAGCTTTGTATCTACGAAGACAATTGCCTGCGAAGCTGTGGCATTACAGGGGTAGTGTTGTTTTTTGGGTCAGCGTCTTTGACGTGCCTAGCCTTTTCACTGTCATTCTGTCAGTGATCTGTAAGTACCTTCATACTTCTGTGCTTGGTTCCTTCTCGGTGAATGCTAAGGGGCCAACCAATTCGTTTAGCATAGGGACCTAGCATGTGGGCATAGTGTTCAGTGAGGATTTTGGGACTGAAATAGATAATTTGTGACAACAAAACTTGACAGCCTGTTATATCTTGTTACTTCTTGTTTAGCTCAATTGATTATCTTGCTGTATATACTTATTCAGTCGATTTAGTGCTTGTTGTTCTGTCTTATGTTCATGTGCTTGCAGTTGTTATTAGCTAAATTGCTCTGTTCAGTGAAGCTTAGTCTTGTTCCAGTACACTCTGTTTAGCTGGCTGTCTGTTCGTGCTTTGTAGATTCAGTCCAGTAAACCTATTTAAGTGATTCACTATTTTATGCATATATTATTCAATTAAGTAGATTTGTTATTAATATGTCAAGAAGTAAATCAATATCTGAGGTAAGGTTGTCACAAATTAGTCTATTACTCGCCCCTTGTGACGAGGAGGGCCTTTGGGCAACTCGACATTTGAGAACACTCAAAATAAACAACTTGAGTTTTATGCTAGTTGCTTTGTTCATGTTTATGCCCTTATTGATATCTCTGATTCTACGTTCATTCTATATGATGCAATCTGTTATTGTGAATCAGTATGGTATCATGTTTTGTTTTGATCATATTGCTTGAAATAATTGTCATGATAAAATTGCTGATACCGCAATATTTACAACATATTACACTGATTCTATCTCTGTAAGATTATCTCTTCTTTGTGCGACTCGTCAGTCCCTCTCCGATCTAATGTAGCATTTTGTTTGGATATGGCCGGGAAGTTTACATGATGACAACATATTGTCGTACGCTCATATGTTGATACAGTGATATGCATGGCAGTTGCAAACGTGGCTCTGTTGAGAACATTGCCGTGATAGCGGGAAGATACGAGCATGGTCCGAACCAACGAACAGGATTAAAGAAAAAAAAAAGTGTGCACGTGATTTTACACTAGTTCTTCAGGGGTGAAGTGATGAACAAAGCTGCGGATACGTCCAGATGCTTGCATGCACGCAGATGCATCTCTCTAATCGGCCAATGCTGCATGCCTGGCCCACAGGGAGGTATAAAAAAGCTATACTAAATTCGATACAGGTCATTCATTCTTTTCAATCTAATAGATTGTGTTAATTATTATTTATTTATACTTTCTCTGATAGTAGAGTAGTAAAAATACTCCTAACAAATTAATTGTTGGATTTAATTTCTATGACTCACTATACACTACCAATATAATGTATCATAAAAATTCTCTAAAAAATTTTAAACCTTAGTTGGGGCCTATTTAGATAGGGGGTTTGGATCTAAACCCTTAGGATAATTTGAACGAAATCCAAAAATATTCCAAAGAGGCCCTCCTCATGCCCTCATGCATCCAAACACCCTTTGGATCCTGTTTGGATAAGTGGTAATTCTTTAGGAGGTTTTGAGATTTAGTTGAAAATTAAACTAATTCTAAAACATTCCAATGGAATACCCCTAATCCAAACACCCTCTTAAAGTGATTGTGAACATAACTTGTGTTATGAACAGTTTGGTTGTGTAAAAACAAGTTTTCACTTATTTTATTTAAATCATGGGAAGGCATGCATATTACTATATCCCTTTGTGTTTCAATGCGTTTTGTTTTTATCGATATTGGCCTCCTCTCATCTCTTATTCATAGCTCTTAGTTAACCTCCGTTTTCAGGTTGATGACCATAGTTGGATTCCCACTAATTACATGTTAAGCAAGTCATTCGTACAAACTACTTGCCAATTTTTTACCTTGAGAAAAAAAAATATGTAAGGCATGTATGTTCTGCACATTTTACGGTAAATTGGAGTATGGACATATAGGTGAAGTGGTGAACCCTCAAGTTTTGTGTTGATTATTGCTGGAAGAGAAGTCCTGGGCCCTAAAGGTTTTGCTTCGAAGAACAATACCATGATAGCTGGAAGATACATGCATACAAGTTACAACTACACAAGTGATCGAAAGCCACGCAAACAGATGCATTAAGACGTCATGTTTTAATTAAGGTCATAGTCTATGTAAGTAGGCACATACAATGAACCTGAGGGAAACTTCTTCTCGAAATTCAGAAATGAACTATGTTGCCTCTGAAAAACAGTTTGGAATTACTGCAAGCTATCTTTTTTTCCCTTCCTTGTGAATCTTGTTAATTGGAACAAGTTCAAGCTACAAACTTGTGCCAAAATCGCATCAATCGTACGGGAAGCTAGTTCATGCCAGCAGGTTCATTGTATCTGGCCACACTTTGGTAGGTATAAGCGTGTGTTGAGTTAAATTCATTCCATGAATAGAGCTGAGTTAGAGGCCTCACTCCTAGTCCGCTCGGATGTTGCCGAAGTTTTGCTTGAACGTACACGGCATAATTTGTACAGTTGTATTTAGTCGGGATCACGGCAACGTTCATAATGGGGCCACAAACTTTCCTAAGAAAGGTACCCAGTGGCCAGTGCCCAGTATGTGGTACTCCCATCATTCAAAAATAAAAAATCTAATGCTTATTTTGACCTCGCACAAAGATTAAGGTTAAAGTAAAATTGAGAAAGGTATAATTTTTTTTTGAAAGAACAGTTGTGGTGTTATTATGTTGAGAAGGGAGAAAGTATAAGTGAAAAATAACTTAGATGCTCTCTCACTTAATTGTCTTGAAAGATGAGATTTAATGATTTGTGTGTGGTGGTAATTAATGAATAAATGCATATAGTTGAGAGAGAATAAATAGAGGTGTAATAGGAAAAGCCTCATTAAATCTACATACAAATCTTATATTTTTGAATAAAATCATTCAAACTATAGACTTTATATTTCTAAACGGAGGGAGTAATCGGCAAGCAACCATACGTTTTTGGGATATGTTAAGTTCCAAGACAACTTAAATAGTCTAAAAAAAGACAATTTAGACAATCGTGACAAACTTTAGTCACTCACGTTACCCTGGCTGAACGTGAGAGACCGGCTCCGTTTACATGTCAAGTAGTTTGACCGATTTCCAAAATTCTGCAAGAAAATTTGATAGGTGCACACAAAATCAACGTATACGTGGGAAGCATCTAATGATTTAAATTCTAGCAACACACTAGGGAAAGGGTCGCCATACCATAGTAATTAAACATGTAGCTTAAATTTAACTAAACATTTAAAAGACTGAGATATTTTGCATTCTCTAAGGTTAGTAGCAGGTGGCATCTATTATTGTCGATGTGAATATCTCCCTTTTAAGATTTTAAGACTCATTTCACAACGATCTTTAACGGAGATTTTATTGATCATGGCTGAAACATTATCGATACCTCTACGATTATACTATTGTTTTGGAAAGAAAATGTTATAAATAGCTGTTCTAAGAACAAGGTACAGTGCACTATAACTATAGTCAAAGGAGGATAAGATTCAAAAGCTGCGTTCTTGTAGTTCCACACATGAGTTTTTTTTTTCATAATCCTACTTGACTAACCTAATTGTAAGTCTAAAGCCCAACCAAGAACGATCAAATTTTCCTCAGTAACACGTCTCACTCCAAGGATTTGAAATAAACATCCGACGAGAAAACTCCTATGGAAAATACTTCACGTTGTCCGAATTGATCTGAGCCATCCAACCTAAATCAAACGGGCCAAAAATGTCCACGTTACACGTGTGCTTTGGTGAACCTAGCAGCTGCTACCAAAGAATTATTTTTTAAAATAATATTTGAAAAATAAAAAACTACAGAAATAATATGTCAAAACTAAAAATTACAAACATACCTCCCTGTCGCCAGAAGTCTGTCACCATTCCAAATAGCGATAGAGACCTGTTTCCAAACCTCCCTCCCTTTCACCCGCGCTTGCTCGGTTGAGATAAAGCTCTCTGTCGTCATTTCAAATAGCGACAGACTCTCTGTCGCTAATTGGAACTACTACAGAGAGGTATATTTGTAATTTTTAATTTTGACATATTATTTCTGTAAATTTTTATTTTTTAAATATTATTTAAAAAAATAATTCTCCTACCAAATGTAGCACGAGTCAAAACGAACGCGCGCTCCGCGGGCCCACAGCCCCAGCCCCACCACCTGGCCCCACCCCCTCGTTCCAAGAATCTATTTCAGCCAATCGCGGCTCGGTGCTGCTTAACCGCCTGACCGAGCAGAGCATTCCATTGCCCCGCCATGCCGTCGCCGGCGCCGGCGCCGGCGCAGCGGACCAAGACAACCAAGAAGCACCACGCGCGCCTCAACAACCCCTTCCCGCGCGCCGTACCGGCCACGGCGTTCCGCCATGGCGACGCCACGCCGCCGCTCTCGTTCGCGCCGTCCTCCAAGCTCGCCCACGCCCACGCCCACGACTTCCCCGTCGGCACCCTCTTCCGCCTCCGCTGGGACCCCTCCCTCGGCGGCGCGCTCTCTCTGTCATGCGTCTCCTCCGGTGGCGGCGATCCTCGCCGCGGCGTGATGTGGGAGACCGTCCCTGGCGTCGCGTTCGTCTCCGCGGCCTCCGCAGCCACCGAGGCCGATGAGTGCCGCGGATCATTCGAGCTCCGAGACGGCCGGGCGCGCCTCGTCCCTGAGCACCAGAGCGTGGAAAGGATCAGGGCTTTCTACCGCTGCGACGTCGAGGCGGGCGCCGAACTGCTGCGCGGCGCCGCGTTCAAAGAATCCGACGGGACGCGGTTCCCGGTGCTGGTGATCACCGGGCTCGTTTCCGCGAAGGAGGCGAACACGGCGCGGTCGTGCTGCTGCGGTCTGCGCGCCGGCCGCCGAGCAAGGGCCGCCGGCGCGGGGAGGCCTGTCCTCTCGGCGCGGTACTGGGTCCTCCTCGAGCAGAAGAGCGACACGCAGGTCGCGTTCAGCGTCAAGATCGGCAACTACGAATGGAGCTGCGTCCACGCCGATCAGGCGAGGCCACCGCCGCCGCCGGCGACGACAACTCCAAGGTCCCACTCCCACCGGAGCAGCCTGCGCCTGCGCTTGGCGGCGCGCGTGCAGAGGAGCAACAGCAGCAAGAAGAAGCTCTCCTCCGGGTTCCCGAGCCGGGAGGAACTCTCGGCGCTGCTGCCGCCGCCGGAGAGAGCATCAGCGGCAGCAGAGCAGGAGGCGCGGCGGCCGGAGGAGTTCAACCGCTTGTTCCTCACGTACGCGAGCGACCGGGACGAGCGGTTCTTCGGCTTCGGCGAGCAGTTCAGCCGCGTGGAGTTCAAGGGGAGGAGGGTGCCCGTCCTCGTGCAGGAGCAGGGGATCGGCAGGGGAGACCAGCCCATCACTTTTGCCGCCAATCTCCTCAGCTACAGGTGTTTTTTTTTTACCTCTCAGTCGCGTAAAATTGCATCTTATGTTATGTAGCCAAAAATTGCATTCTAAGTTATGTTCAATTATTATAATATTTAGTTCTATTTGATTTTTATTTGTAGGGTTCATCTAGCTTTACTTTAGTTTTGTCTAGTTTAGATTTTTTTTGTCTCGTATTTTGTAGGAGTTGAGCAAACTTAATTTTTTTGGTGTGTAAGCTAGAATAGTTCTTTGCTTTATTCATTGTCCTATGGATGAAGGGGCGAGTTATACAGAAAGTGGAGGGAGTCATGAGAATGATTAGATCTTGTTCACGGGTTAAGAAAAATCGCTCCGGGGGAGGTCCAATGCGCGTTGGACCGAGCCGGCTGTCCAACACGCGTGAAACCGTCTGATGTGGGTGCTGCGTGTGCCGTGAATCAAGGCAAAACGCATGTATATGCAGCTACCGCTCGGGTCATTGGCTCCGCACGTATGGTTTAGGCGGCTCAAGCCACGATCCTGCTCGGCGCCGCTGTTGCGTATACGCTTCACGGTTGCGTATCGTTTTATGAATGAACTGACACTGGACGATTTTCCATCTTGTCAAGCATGTACTTATTCAACATAAGTACATAACACGTAGTAGATGTCTCGTCTCATGTGTTCAGATTAAGATTAGTACTAATTCTAGTGCATCTGCACATGCTTAGCTTTTGCTTTACCCAAAAAAGGGATTTTTTTCTGTGAATTTCCTTTACAGTGTTTTACAATACATCAGATGTTTATATTTGTCCCGGCTATCCGGTTGACAACTCAGGTCATACCCAACCATATACTGCACCAATTCTCCAATCAGATCATGTTCTCATGGGCTGCTGCACTGTCCATGACATAAACTAGCCAGTGTTACGCGCTACGCCGCGTCGTACAAAATTTTGCAGCGCGCATTACGTGTCGTGCAAAATTTGGAAAATTCGGTCGTGATGCCGCGTCGCGCGAAATTTTGTTGGACAGACATTTCTGTAAAAAAATTGCGTAATCCGCGGCTGTTTTTTTACGTATTTTGGGAAATCTGGCAATTTTTTTACGCAATGTCCGAGATTACGCAATTTTTTTACAGAAATGTCCGTCCAACAAAATTTCGCGTGACGTAGCATCACGACCGAATTTCTCAAATTTTACGTGATACACACCAGCGAAGCATATACACAACAGCGATGTCGAGTAGGATCGTGGCTTGAGCCGCCTAAACCATACGAGCGGAGCCGATGACCCGAGCGGTAGCCGCGTATACATGCGTTTTGCCTTGATTCGCGGCGCGCGCAGCACTCACATCGGACGGTTTCGCACGCGTTGGACGGCCGGCTCGGTCCAACGCGCGTTGGACCTCCCCCGGAGCGAACTCGATCGACAAATAGACAGCCCCTAATTTGTTGTTACCAGCTTATTACAATTAACCACATCAAGTTTAGCGATATTGTACTATAGGCCTCGTGCACCTTAAAGTCAAGTTGCGTGATTCCCTGGAAGAAAAAGGGGTTGTTTATTGATAAATTGCCTGATTTTTTTTAATATCAAGTCACTTTTTTTAGCCATATAGAAGAAAAAAGGGGTTGTTCATTGATAAGTCGCCTGATTTGTTTTTCAATCTCAATCACTTTTTTGAATCATATGATTTGCATCCGATGGCTACTATATTTTACCCACCCATACCTATACAAAATACAAAAAAATAAATAAATCATTTCTAATCTAGATAAAAAATAAAGTAAACCTTACAAATACAAAAAAATTTAAAAATTGCAGTAGAGTAATACTAAAATTACACATTACTTAGCACCACAATTTTAGGCTTAGTCCTATGCAAATTTAGATGACTAACAGATAATAAATTTTCAGGGAACTAAGAATTAGCAAACCCGAAAGAAAAATGCATAGATCCTTGCTTAGCGATGATTCCGTGAAGATTAGTCGCTTCACTCGACTTGTATTGTAGGATATTTGTGCGTGGATTGCGCAGCAAAAGATCATGTAGCTGATATGTTCAGACCATCTCTTTGGTATACCCTGTGAAACTTTGATGTTGCTTGATGTTTGGGCATAGATTTGAACTCATCTTGCCATCTCAGTGTTGTCACTCACAGGCATTGATGAACTCGAAACACATAAGGATTTAATCGGAAAATGACAGAGTGGAATGATACAAATTATTTGAGGAATTATAGAGCTTGTAGTGTGAACTGTGAACTCACAGCAACAGTGACTGTGGCGGCTACTTGCGGAATTATTATTTTTAAATAATACATTATTTAAATAATTTTATGAAAATAATACACTGAAGAAAATTTTACAAAAATACACTTCTATCGCCGTTTTAAATAGTGACATAAGCCTTAACCTTGTCAACCAAGTGAATCTACAATAAAATAATCTATCGGAAAATTCAATCCATGACTAAACAGACATTTATTGTCATTTTAAATAGTGACAAATGTGTATTTTGTAAAATTTTGTTTCAGCATATTATTTTTATAAAACACTGTTTTCTTGCGCGTGTGCTTGGAATTCCTGTAATAATACATCTCTTGACGAATTTCTGTATTTTGTATGACTTTCTATCCTTTCTAATGAAAAAATCGAAAATAGCAGTACATCTCGAAAGAGGAAAAAAAATGTGTCAATAACTCTTCCTGCATGTGTCGAAGAACTATTGAGCAGAAATGCAGAATATCTAAGTGCTGATGTGAGCACTGAACCTTGTTTTTAACGACTCGTAATTTTTTGTTTAATTCTGAGATGATTTAATGTGCTCATCCTGGTGGTTTCTGTAGGTCCGGAGGAAACTGGAGTACCACATATGCTCCTTCTCCCTTCTACATGACCTCGAAGATGAGATCGTTATACCTGGAAGGATATGATTACTCCATATTTGACCTAACAAAACCCGACAGAGTGCAGATTCAGGTAGCCATTTTCGTCTGCCTATATACGTTTCTAGTCAGTCTGAGCTCTGTGAACTTAGCAAACCTAAATCAATAATTGCGCGGACCAGCTCAATTTGTCGCGCAAGAATAAGAATCCAAATGAGATCGAAAAGCAACTCCGCATGTACAGGACGTCCATGTAGCAAACTAGCATGCATGTTAGCAACAGTAGCTGTTTCTCAGGGTGCATCTGAGCTCGTTCAGAAATTGCATGCTTCGTTTGCAGATCTACCACGGAGATTCAGTTCAGGGACGAATACTACACGGAGATTCGCCGGCCGAACTGATCACGAGCTATACGGAGTCGACCGGACGGCCGCCGGTCCTTCCCAGGTGGATCACGTCCGGTGCGGTCGTCGGCATGCAGGGAGGCACGGACGCCGTCCGCGGCGTGTGGCGCCAGCTGCAAGACTACGATGTCCCGGTGTCCGCATTCTGGCTGCAGGTCTGATGAAACGTAACGGCTCTTGACAAGCTCCTTCCTGGCTAACTCCGAATTCCCAGCCAATTCTGACGTCTGAACTAGTGCACACTACATTGGATGCATGGTTGCCCTGCAGGATTGGGTCGGCCAGAGGAAGACAGCGATCGGGTCTCAGCTCTGGTGGAACTGGGAGGTTGATGCCGACCATTACACCGGATGGAAGGATCTGATACGCGATCTTCGCCTGCACGGTGTTAGGACGATGACTTACTGCAATCCTTGCCTTGTCCCGGTACGTACGTTGATCGTTCTTGAGCTCCAAATTATCAGCGATCGACATGCAGATGCAGGGGCATGCACGAGTGTTGCCATTCTGAATTTTCCAAGTTCTGTTTTCTTCTTCTCTCTTCTGCAGATGGACCGGAAGCCGAACACGAGGAGGCACATGTTCGAGGAGGCCAAGAAGCTGGGGATCCTGGTCAGGGACCGGGCCGGCGAGCCGTACATGATGCCCAACACGGCGTTCGACGTCGCCATGCTGGACTTCACCAACCCGGAGGCACGTGCCTGGTTCAAGAAGGTTTTGCAGGGGATGGCGGACGACGGCGTCAGCGGGTGGATGGCCGACTTCGGTGAGGGGCTGCCGCTGGACGCGGAGCTCCACTCCGGCGAGGACCCCGTCGCAGCGCACAACCGGTACCCGGAGCTGTGGGCGCGGGTCAACCGGGAGTTCGCCGACGAGTGGAAGTCCGGCTCCAGGCTCCATCACGGCGCGGCGGCGTCGGCTTACGACGAGGAGGAGGAGGAGGGGCTGGTGTTCTTCGTGCGTTCGGGGTTCAGGGAGAGCTCCCGGTGGGCGATGCTGTTCTGGGAGGGCGACCAGATGGTGAGCTGGCAGGCCAACGACGGCATCAAGAGCAGCGTCGTCGGCCTGCTCAGCGGCGGCCTCTCGGGCTTCCCGCTCAACCACAGCGACGCCGGCGGCTACTGCACCGTCGACCTGCCGTTCCTCCGCTACCGCCGCAGCGAGGAGCTCCTCATGCGCTGGATGGAGGTCAACGCCTTCACCGTCGTCTTCCGCACCCACGAGGTACGTACGTGTGCGCGCACAGCTCGAGCATTGTACAGCACGCGAGAGTTTCAAGCAATGAGCTGATTCAGCTATGATCGATCTGATTCACAGGGGAACAAGCCCGGATCAAACTGCCAGTTCTACACAAACAGCCGGACGCTCGCGCATTTCGCGCGCTGTGCAAAGATCTACAAAGCCTGGGAGTTCTACCGGATTCATCTCGTCAAGGTACAAACGCGGCACACCATCACATTCACAAACGCAATGGCCATGGATGCCATTGTGGAAATTTTTACTATTGCACCTTAAACTTCCTTTTTTTTTCAAAGTTAGCACCCTTGTAAATTTTTCATTGAAATTTAGCCACCAGGCCCACGAAAACCATGGCCTGGGAGCGCTGCACATGAATTTTCAGAAAAAAAAGAAAAGTAGCATGCAGCGGACTGAGAACGCTGCATGCTACAGTCTGCTGCATACTATAGTAAATTTTTTTGTGCTATGCGGAGGCTGGTTATAGAAAAAATACATTTTAATTTTATTAGGTTTTATAAATGCATTGTAATACAAAAAATGCACAACGATTAATTCTGAAAAAATAATTCTACAGTCAGTTCTGAAAAAATCGCATATAGTAACACAAATATTTTGAGTACCCGTATTCTATGGAGGGGCATAATATAACACAATTTATTTGAGGACCCATATTTTAAGGACCGAATCACCATTAATAATTATGCAGAACAAATTACCGTCAATAATTCTGTGGGCCATCAATAATATTTTTTGTAGGCAATATTTTTTTATTAGTTTTATTATTGCCTTACAAAAATGTTATTGACGGCCTGAATAATTATTTGACGGTAATTAGGTTTACAGAATATGAGTCCTCAAAATATTTGAGGTAGAACGTGTGATTTTCAGACTAGCCGTTGTGTGAATTTTTTTCAAAACTATCCGCAAAATTATTTTTTCAGAACTAACTACTGCACGGTTTTTTTATTATAATACATTTATAAAACCTAATACAATTATAATGTATTTTTTTGGAACTACCCTCCTCAAATATGTTGTGTTATATTATGCCCCTCCGTAGAATACGGGCCCTCAATATTTGTAGTACAACGTGCGATTTTTAAGAACTAACCTCCGAACAGCAAAAAAAAGAAATTTTGCTGTAGTATGCAACGCTTCCAGTCCGCCGTATGCTAGTTTTCATTTTTTTTTTGCTGAAAATTCATGTACAATGCTCTCGGGCCACAGTTTTTGTGGGCTCAGGGGCTAAATCTCGAAAAAATTTACGGGAGGCTAATTTTGAAAAAAAGAAAGTTTAAGGTGCTACAACAGTAAAAATTTTGCCACTGTGCCAGCTTTGCATGATAGTACCAGCTATACTAATCTGGCGATTGATTTCTTCGCAGGAGGCGGCGGAGAAAGGTCTCCCGGTGGCACGGCACCTCTTCCTTCACTACCCGGAGGACCAGCGCGTGCAAAGGCTGACGTACCAGCAGTTCCTGGTCGGGACAGAGATGTTAGTGGTGCCGGTCCTAGACAAGGGCAGCAGCGTGGTGACCGCCTACTTCCCGGTGCCGGACGGCGGCTCGTGGAGGCATGTGTGGACCGGCGACGTGTTCGGTGATGGTCGGAGTGGACGCAGTCCAGGGGAGGGGACGGTGCACGGGTTTGAGGCCGAGGTCAAGGCGCCAGTGGGCTACCCGGCCGTGTTTGTGAGGGTTGGATCGCCCGTTGGGGAAAGGTTTGTAAGCAATTTGAGAGATCTCAAAGTATTATGAGAAGAGAAAAAAAAATGAATTTGGGTTTCAAAGAGAAAGAAGGAAATATGTTGTCAGGAAAAAAATTGTTTAGCCAATAGTAAAATTTTTTGGCATAAAGTCTGACAAGTTTTGAACCATCTTATCGCTGCTAATACCTTCTCTTTCCATGCCTGTCACCACACTACCACCATACCTGTCACGATCCTACCAGGATTCAGGGCATTCCTGACGGCTAGATCCCGTCAGGATATAGCTTTTCCTACCATCAACTTAGGTGCCAGGAATACTTTTCCCGTCAGGAATGGCCCTGTTCCTAGGAGTACCTCCTCGTCGCTTTGCTGGCCACTTATTGAAATCTGTGGTTAGGGATGAAAAAAAAACTAAAACTAAATTGACCAAAAACCTGAATGGAGCGTCTCGGTTGCCACCATTGACAATCGGGACTAAGAATCCCAACGCGAATCAAACTGATTGAATGTTGATTGTTAGTCGTCGCCGCTTTTTTTGAATTTTTTTTTTCGTTTTGATATTGCTCGCTTGTTGTGCGCTCTTGAAAAAATGGAACAAATGGTTAGCCTGTTTAGGAATCACATACCTAAACTAAGCATGGGCCACCATGAAATTTATTTTGACATGCCGATACAAACTACCTCGAATCATGAAGGCACCGTGCAATCATCAAAATGCATATGCATGCAAATACAAATCAAACACACCATGGAGTTTATGCATTTGACATCTTCATCTAGCAGAACATTTCTACATTTTTTTGCTTAAGCAATCTAGGCTACCCCAATGATATGTAGTTCATACACACATAAGAAAGAACAGACAAGGCTTGGACGACAAGAAGCACATATCAAAGGCAATTGAAGAAGAAGTAAAGCTAATCAGGTCCTAATGAAGAAGATGGTGTGCTCCGGCCCGGTGGTGCAGCCCTTCGGGTTGTGCATGTAGTATGTCTCGGCGTCCTTGGATCCCACGACGCGGTCGAAGTTCGCGCGCATGTACGTGAGCTCACCGTCCGCCGAGTCGGCCATGTCGGCTGGCAGCACGCCGGCGCCCATGGAGGTGGCGTGCAGCAGCCGCATCACCCGTTCGTCCCCCTCCGTCGCCTCCCGCCGGGACGCGTACCCGACGCTCTCGCCGTTCACGTCCAATGCCCAGATCGGCTCGTCCAGCAGCCGCCGCCTCCCCAGCGTGCTGCAGCTTGTCACTTTGCGATATAAAAGTTTATTTGCAAAGAGCACTAACAGTGGCAAAAGTGGATAATTAAAGAGCAATGGTAAAGGTGGGAATTAAGAGCACTAATAGTGGCAAAGATGAGTAATTAAAGGGCAGTGGCAAAGATGGGTAATTTTGATGAAGTGATGTGAGAAGAAACTCGCACTTTATATAGTAAAGATTGGTCTAACTTTTTTTTAAAAAAAGTAGCAAGGCAATATATAACATAAAATGTATCAAAAGCTCAACTACGAACTATTACCATACTCGCCTAGAGGAGAAGCCGAGAAGGAGAACACCCGCCGCCGCCCATCCACGTATCTTCCACGACCGTGAGTTGTATCTTCTGCGTATTTCTGGTCATGGACTACAGGGCAGAGGATTAAACAATACTTAGCGGGACGGAGTATTGGTTGTGCCACGGCTCAACCGTGCCAACCATTGGCTCCGCCCTTGGCTGCTGGGTCTGTCGTGGAAGGCGATGGTGATGCGTGCCCTCCGGTGGCCATCCAGCTGCTAGAATTAATCGTGTGCATAGGACTGTAAAAAAAGCTCGAGGTTCGCGAGCTACTCGAGCTCGGCTCGTGAGAGGCTCGATTTGAGCTCGGCTCGAGCTCCAAACGAGCTAAACTCGAGCTCGCGAGCCTAACCGAGCTGAGCTCGAATAGTTCGCAAGCCTACTCGAGCTTAGATCGAGCTTCCTTAAGTCGAGCTTTCTCGAGCCGAGCTTACTCGAACTTGTTACCGAGCCTACTGAGCTTACAAAATAACCGAACTTACTCGAGCTTATCAAGCTTATCGAGCTTAGTCGAGCCGAGCTCAAGCCTGAGTCAAGGCTTGAACCCCAACTCGAGCTCGGTTCGAGCCTTACTGAGCTCGAACCTGGAGGGCTAGGCTCGCTCGAGCTCGGCTCGTTTACAGCCCTACGTGTGCATGACCGTTTCAAGTCCTGACTGTTTCATGCATAAGCCATTAGTGTGCATAAGCATTTGTAATACAGCAAAACGTTCTACCAGAGTTTGTGGCCTTTAGAATTGTTGGGTAGTGTTATTTACATTCCCCCCCCCCCCTAGCCTTTTGATTATTAGCCCCCTTTGATGGAGTATAAAAAGGAAGAGAGCATTCAGGAGGAAACCCTAGTTGAGAAAAAAAAGAAAAAGAAAAGAGGGACAGCTCCCGGCCGCCTTTGTGCTACGCCTGGTGTGTCGCCTCCCATTGCCAGTAGCGCCTCGGCCGCGCCACCTCCTCCGGCCCGTGTGCCCATGCCTTGGCGTCGCCCGCCTCCGGCCTTCTTGCCTGCCCGCCTCCGCCTCCGCCCGTGCTCGGCGCCGCGCGCCTCCGGCCGTCTTGCATGTTGCCCGGCGTCGCCCGGCCACCTCAGTCTTTGCTCGGTCTCCCCTCACTGGCGCCGCCCTCGCGCCCTCCATACGCCCTTGGCCCGAAGCTCGCCGGGCAGCGTCGCGTGCCTCCGGCTCGCGCCGCCCGCCACGTCAAGCACCTCCTCCAGCGCCTCCCCCGGCCGTCGCTGCCTCCGGCCGGTGCCCCCAAGCCGCAGCCTCCTTCCCCCACCTCCCTCTTCCCTCCATGGGAAAATCTCTTTGAGGTATATTAGCTTAGTTTTTCCTTTGCTCTCTAGGTGTTCGATGAAATGCCTAGAAGGTTTAGGTTGTGGTATCGCAGTGAGTGAAGTGTGCAAGGTTGAGAGATGGGCTTTGAAATGCTAGAATCGATACCATGCTCCCAAGTTTACTAATATTTGGCTAGGATTAATTGTCGCTGATGCCATGTTATCATGTTCTTTTGAAGATCATCGGACTATATATGTATTTGTGTATGATGCTCCTAATCAGCTGATGCTTCTGATCATTTTCGAAGTACTTGCATGTGCTCGAGTTTTGCTTACTTGATTTATGGTTGTACACCCCGAAGAGCTATTGTTATAGAAAGTGCCATCGGAAAGAGCTAGATGGGTGTTTTGCCAAGCGTTAATCTGATATTGCTAAACAATGTGGAAAGTATGGAGTGCTAGTCTTGTTGTGATCTTATTCATGTTAGTTGGCATATTAGAAACAGTCTATTTTCGTTTTGAACTGTTTATGTTAATCATTTGCCAAAAGGGGGTTACATATTTCAGGTAGCTGAGCATGTGTTAGTAGATCTTTGACCAAGAGGTAAAACTCTGTGGGAAATGTGGTTTGCTAAGTAGTAAGTAGATATCAGGTAATGCATGATTATGGATTTGGTTGTGGCAATTGGTACCTGATTGGCTGGTTATGTCTTGGTTACTTGAGTTCATTCATCTAGGTACATTTATATACTACTGTTATTCTGAGGTTGATTTGGTATGAGTAGTTTATTTTCCCCAGGGTAAACTGTAGTTTGGACATGTTTGTCAATCAAATATCCGTATGTTAGTCATGGTTGCATTTTCCATTTGTTGGTGAGAGGATTGTGTCTCCTGTTGTTTCAAGCAAATCTGTTGCTACTATGGTTTATGAAAGATAATTGTTGGCACTTTAATTAGTTAGATCTGGAATACTGATATGTCTTTAGCTTATGCATGGACATTAGTTTTTGAAGAAGTCAGATATGCAAATGAGTTGTTTTCTTTTTGTTGCTTGTTTCGAGTGTGTATAAAGTTGAGTTGGATGATTATTGTTTAATTGCAGAGAATGTTCTGTCGGGAGTGGCCTCGACCGCATGCCACTCCATTCTTCATCGGTAAAAGGCAAGTGCATTCCCTAGATTGTGGCTAGGAGGATTAATCGATTGTTTGCTCTTAGCGTACGTAATTGCCGATGAATACGCAAGAGGTAAGTTTTGCTTGAATATAGCTAAAAGGTGCTTCATCTTATGAAAATGTTTATGATGATTAAAAGGTTAAGGAAGGGATGCAAGTACATTGTGTTATTGAGTGTGGATGTGTGTTCATATGTGGTGCTTCTTAATTTAATTGTTGCTCTGTTAATTAGATGAACTCTATTTGAGATCGAGTTTTTAGTAAGGTTGATTATAGCGAGTATGTTGTTTGAGTGGTTGGGGCTAACATGAGTTTGGTTCCAACGGTTAAGTCATTTATAAAGATAGTTTATGTGAGCATCTAATTGCAAGTGTATTGTGTGAACATGACTCGGGGCCGTAGGATGTAGTTGCATGACAGAAACGTTATGAGTTGCCATGTCTTATGGTTGAATCTAATTTTACTAGTATCGCTGGTGACTTATGAATGTGAGAATTGCCTATGTGTATGTATATGGTTATGGTATGTTAGTGTTGGCATTGAATGAAAAGTTGCATTTCATTCATGAAAATTGCATTTGTGCATTCATAATGGAAGAGGCGACCCATTACGATCACGGGCCTCTGTGTTCACACGTAGTGAACACGAAAGTCCTACCTCGTAGTCCCATTCATCGAGGTGAATGGGAGCGAGACGAGAAAGTAGGCACCTTCCATCTGCGGGATGGAAGGGACGTGAGGGTGCACACCGACGGGTGGGCACTCGGCAGCACCGGTACGTGCATGGAAATGAGCATTCATGTGCATTGCATCTTTAATAATGAGTGTTGTGATAAATGGTGTGTCATATGGATGGTGATTATGGTAATTGAAGGTTGAGTAGTGGATTCAACCCAAAAAGAGGAGATTAAATTGAATTGATGAATTAGCGCATTTCTTTTCTTTGCTTTGCTAATTATGTTGTATGAATATCGTGGAGTGAAATTTGAGTTTTGAACTCGAATAAAGTCGATGAAAATGGTTTGAGTTGCAACAAGGGGTGGTTGAGTTGGAAGACGTAGTGAATTAGAGCCACGTGATGCCTCTTTTACGTTGAGTGGTTTTATTATCAAGTTGATGACTTGATTGCGGTAAATTTTGGGTATGGTCAAGTTATTGCTTAAAATGGGTATAAACGCGTAATTTCTGGTGGTTGTTCCAATTGTATTGCTTGCTCTTATAGTCAAGCTCTTGTTTTACTTCTGATAAATTGGAATTGTTATTCTCGTGTACTTTGCTGAGTTTGAACTCACGCTTGTTATTTAATGTTGTAGGTGTTTTGAAGCCGGTATGCATGGATGGGGGTAGTAGCACAATCACGTTCACATCCTCACCGTTCCATCATAATGATTCGTAATTCTGATCTTAATAGCTCGTGAAGAATTCTTGTAAAAGGTTGTCTGTGGTTTTGTTTATTGAGTCCTTGTCCTGTAATAATTATGCGGTGGAGTCGATTAATTTCTATTGGATGTGTGATTGGTTAACTAAGGACCTGCTAGAATGATATCTTATAACTGCAATGTTTTCTGTCTGCTGAGTGGATGTCCTAGTTTTAGGGGAGGTGCTGCCGAAATTTTTAATAATTTTGGACAACCTCCTAGTAGTTCGCTTGCTTTGCGAATATTTGTTCTTAGCGATTTGTAGTTGTTGATGCTAGAGGGTGTAACATTCAGGGCACAGGGTGCCAGGGTGTTACAACATTAGTATGCATTACCGTTTCATGCATTAGTGTCCTGACCGTTGTATGCATGCCTATGTATTTATTTTTCTAGATAGCTTACTAGTGTTTCATACATAAGTTACTAGTTTAAATTACTAGTGTTTAATTGTGTATTTATTGGTCTGTAAATAAGAGTGAAACAAAGAAGAAAAGCTATGACTTGAGCAACACAAAAAAATTATTTTGTCTCTCGTGCTTCAATTGTGTTTATGCTTGTGAATTTCTAAGTGTCTGCATGTGTTTGTTTGATGGTGTTTTCTTCGTGTTGTTCCAACAAGTGGTATCAGAGTCATGTCGGAAGACGCTAATCGTATCGCTAACGATGCCAATGGACAGGGAACCAACGACAACGGCGGTCAGCCAGTGGTGGTGCCATCGGTGGTGGTGCCGCAGGTGGTGCCACATGTGAGGGAGGCGGGGGTGACGGTGCGTTACCCCACGCTCACGAGCACAAACTACAACTAGTGGACTCTCTTGATAAGAGTCAACTTGTAGGCTTAGGGAGTCTAGGAGGCCGTCGAGCCCAGTAATACGGATTATTGAGTCGATCGGATGGCATTGGCAGCCATCCTCCAAGCGGTGCCATCGGAGATGTTGGCAATCTTGGCGGCCAAAGATAGTGCAAGGGATGCTTGGGAGACCGTGCGCATGATGTGCATTGGCATCGCACGTGTGTGCAAGGCGCGTGTGCAAACGCTATGTCGGGAGTTCGACGCAATTTGCATGAAGAACACTGAGACGGTGGAGGACTTTGCGATGCGTCTTACCGGTCTCATAAACAACATCCGCATTTTGGGTGGTGAGTTGCCTGAAGAGGTGGTGGTCAAGAAGTTCCTTTGTGTTGTGCCATCCAAATACATGCAGGTGGCCATATCGATTGAACAATTGGTTGACCTCACGACACTGACCGTGGAGGAGCTCACCGGTCGGCTCAAGTCCGTGGAGGAACGGTATGAGCTTGATGATGCTGGTGGCTCAGGCGGTTCAGGCAACTGTCTACTTCTCACCGAAGAGAAGTGGCGTGTGTGCATGAAGCAAAAGGAGCAAGGCGAAAGCTCTTCTGGTGGCGGCCAGAAGAAGAAGCAGCAGTAAAGCCGTAGGCACGGCAACGGCAAAAATGTTGCTACTTCTGATGGTGGTTGTGACATGTCCAAAGTCAAGTGCTACAACTGTGACAAGTTTGGGCACTTCGCAAGGGAGTGTCGCAAACCACATCGTGAGCGCAAAGAGGAGATGAACCTGACGCAGCCACAAGAAGACGAACCAACTTTACAAATGGTAGAGAGCTGCGATCTTATACAGGTTGCAGATGTTGCGCCACAAATGGTATTCCTCAATGATAGGGGTGAAAACGGGTCGGATACGGTCAGGTAATAGGTCACCTTGTACCTACCCTAATTATTTTTTTCGGATATGGGTACGGGTATGGGTAGTGGAAAATCGGGTAGGATACAGATACGGATACCGGGTATTTACGAATGGGTAGAAAACAGATACCGGATATTATACGGACAGGTACAATACGGATAACGGGTACTTAGTCGAATAATACGCAAACTACTTAGGATCAAAGTATGTGATAAAAATAATTTAACTAACACATATGGTCCAATTATCACACATAATTCAACACATAGAGCCAAATTAAGATATAAGACAACACATAGAGTTGAATAAATACACGTACTCCAACATAGAGTCTAATTAATATATAATCTAACACATAGAGTTCAATAAACACACATAATCCAACATAGAGTCTAATTAATACATAATTCAACACATAAAGGCCAATAAACATGCATAGTTCAACATAAAGTCTAATTAACACATATAGTCCAACACAAAGAATGCAATTCACACATAGACTTCGGCACACATAGAGTTCAATTCAAACACATAGTTCAACATATAGAGTACAATTAACAAATGAAATAAAGTTCATCATGCGTGCATGAAGATCTCAATTTGCAAAGTGTCAGGATCATGTGTTGATCCTTACATAGCTAGAGGATTGATCTCATAGCTTCTCAGTTTATATGCAAATGTGTTTTGCAAAATTGTGTTGATCATGAGTTGATCATTACATGGCTCAATATTGGATCTTATTGACTCTTGCTAACTTGTAGTTACGCTTTTGATCAAGTGTTTGTGAAGGATTTCGAAAATCAGATTTTAGGCTTGAGTGACTACATTAGAGTCTATGTTTTTATGATATTTAAAAATATTTATGATTGCTTAAATATTAAAAATGGGTGCAGATTATAGCCCTCTTAATAAGCTTCACATAGAGTCCAAGATCACCTAAATCGGAGTTCGGAGTAAAAAGTTATGATCGTTTTGGCTGGGAGCCGGGAGTGACAGTTTCACCAGGTACCCAGTGGTAATTACCCATTGTGTACCTGTATCCGACCCGTTTTCATTGGGTATCTTCTATCCCATATCTGATCCATATTCGAATAAAAATTATCCGAGTAGTACCCAAATCCGTACCTGAACCAAAAGTACCCGAACCCATACCTGCAATTTTGGATAAATTTATCCCGGATACGGATACGAGTCAGGTATTACCCAACCCGTTTTCACCTGTGCTCAATGAGGAGAAGGTAATCCCGGTGGAAGACAACGACGGTGTGTGGTACTCGGACACAGGCGCCAGTAACCACATGACTGGCCGCAAGTTGATGCTCACATCGCTTGATGAGTCGGTGCGAGGAACGGTGAAATTCAGAGATGGCTCAGTGGTGGAGATTCGTAACAAGGGTGTCGTGATGTTCCGATGCAAGAACTAGGAGCACAAGCTGCTCACCGATGTGTACTACATACCTTGGCTCTGGAGCAACATCATCAGCCTTGGCCAGCTTGACGAGAGCGGCTGTAAGGTTGCCATTGAGGATGGCAAGCTTTGCATCTTCGATCGTGAACGACAACTGCTGGCACGGGTGTAGCGGTCTAGGAATAGACTATACACCAGGACACTGAACCTGGCTACACCCGTATGCCTACTGGCGAAGGCGAACGAGGCTGCATGGCTGTGGCATGGGCTACGATCACCTCAATTTTCGCTCGTTGTGGGAGTTAGGCCTTAAGAAGATGGTGGAAGGCGTTCCGATCATTGACCATGTGCAGCAGTTCTGCAACAGCTGTGCACTTGCCAAATAGCACCGCGCTCCATTCCCTTAGGCCATGTCATATCGTGCTAAGCGTTGGTTGGAGCTAGTGCAATGATCTCTGCGGGCTGATCTCTCCACCTACACCAGGAGGTGACCGCTATTTTATGCTGATCGTTGAAGATCATAGTAGATATATGTGGTTGGAGGTACTCAAGACCAAGGATGAGGCTTTCAAATTTTTCAAGAGGATCAAAGCCATGGCGGGGAAAGAGCTTGATGTGAAGCTCAAGGCGTTCCATACAGATCAAGGAGGGGAGTTCAACTCCACCGAGTTCAACGACTACTGTGATGAGCTTGGGATTAAGCGGTACACTACTGCCCCCTACTCACCACAGCAGAACGGTGTTGTCGAGAGGAGGAACCAGACAATCGTGGAGATGGCACGCAGCTTGCTAAAAAGCAAGAGCATGCCACCAGAGTTTTGGTTGAGGTAGTGAAGATCGTTGTACACATTCTCAACTGGGCACTGACTCAAAGTCTTGTACAAGAGGAAACCCAAGGTGCACTACTCGGAGTCTTGTACATGTCGTATGAGTCTTGTACAAGAGGAAACCCAAGGTGCACTACTCGGAGTCTTGTACATGTCGTATGAGGCTTGGTACAAGAGGAAACCCAAGGTGCACTACTTCTGCACGTTCAGATGTGTAGCGCACGTCAAGAAGGTTGGCCCCGGCGTCACCAAGCTGGATGACAGATCTACGCCGATGGTCTTCCTTGACTACGAGGATGGCTCCAAAGCCTATCGCATCTACGATCCGAAGGCAAAGAACTTGCATGTGACACGTGATATCATATTCGAGGAGGACAAACCGTGGCCATGGTAGTCAGATCTCACTGATCCTGATGTTGTTGGCACGTTCATGGTGGAGTATGCCATTCTCGTCGATTGTAGGAGGCAGGACCAAGCACACCCACGACATCAGAGCTGCAACACCTGGTGTAGAGTGGGCTACACCACCTCCTGACGCGACACCCAACTCAAGGGGTGAGCTGAATCGGTACGAGAGGATGACAAACATCTACGACACGACATCCATCCACAACATCGAGGATAGTGGGCTTTGCCTGCTAGGTGTAGAGGAGCCTGCAAGCGTTGAAGAAGCGCTTAAGGAGCCATGTTGGGAGAGTGCCATGGAGGAGGAGATGAATTCCATCATTGGTAACAACACATGGGAGCTCACCAAATTGCCTGACGGGCATAGAGCCACCGGGCTCAAATGGGTGTTCAAAGGTAAAAAGACCCCGAAGGTAACATTGTGAAGCACAAAGCTCGCTTTGTGGCTAAAGGTTATGCTCAACAGCAGGGGGTGGATTTTGATGAAGTCTTTGCGCCAGTCGCAAGGATGGACGTGCAACTTATCATCGCACTGGAGACACATGGAGGTTGGAAAATTCACCATATGAATGTCAAATAGGCATTCTTGAATGGTGATCTAGCTGAGGAGGTGTATGTGCACCAACCTCCTGGCTTCATCAATAAGAAGAAGGGGCACATGGTTGTCGGGACCCGAATGTGCAAATCCGGACCCTCTGTGTATTCAGCACTAGTCCAGGATCATGCTAGTGCACACAGTCTCAACATTGGTACATATCACAGTCATAACCAACAAAATAATAGAGTACTTTAATTAAATACTCAACTAGTTGTTCGACCTCATGGTCAAGTTACAAAGATACGCCTCGCAGGGCGATGACTTATTAAAATATTCAAATGCAGCGGAAATAAAATAAACTCGTGGCGCCAACCAATTTGCCACGAGCAATCGATCGGCTCGCTCCTTAGTTAAATCGGCTCCTCCTGATACTCCTCCTCCTGAGCAGGGGTTGCTTCTTCTTCAACTGAAGTTGTGTTGTTGTGGGGGTGAGTACTTTGAGCACTCAGCAAGTCACGCACAGAATGCAATTCTAATATTCTACATGCAAGGCTTTGTACAAAGGATAGGCTTCGGTTCATGTGCAGTACAACATTCAAGATAAACAGTAATAGATTGCAAAGTAGTAAAAAAGTAGTAGGAATAGTAGCTTTCACAAACATTTCAATTGTAAATCATTTTCCCGTCTTAAGTCAAGTTCATCATTACCAACCCAAGCATTTTCCATAAACAAGTCATTTTCATGAAAATCTAACCCTTGACTGTAATCACCGAGCGATGCTCAATACCGTGAGCACGGCTATTCGAATAGGTTGTACACTCTGTAGAGGTTATACACTTTACCCACAAGATCTGGTCAAATACCACCAAGGCAAATAACTTAGTAACAAAGCCTTTCCAAAGTTCCGTCTAAACCCGATCTTGCGCTAAGGTTTCAACTTTGGAGGGATGGTTACCACACCGGGGCCCCCTCTTGCGCCATGTGAGTTCTCACCGCTCCTCCGGCCCCACACCACCACGACAGTACCAAAGAATAGATTTCCCGGTTTACTCGGCTAGGCCGTCCCATTACGGAGCTTGTGGTTGTATGAAAGACTCAGTTCAAATGCTCGCAAGGTTAAGTCCTTAGTTGACCGAGGCAAGACTAACCAAGTGTGATCTCCACAACAAAACCAACAAAAACCAAATACGACCGCCCAGTTGCCACTCTTGGCCCACCAGAAACAATCTTGCCACTTGCCCCTGTCTAAATCATTTTTCCCACCCTGGTTCTTTACCATTGCACCACGTGCTATCATCAACTCAATAACACATGTCTCATTCACAAAACACGTTCCATATCTCATTAAGTCAATATTAACTTTGATATTCAAAAATCTTGAAATATCCACGTGGCAGGGCTAAGCACACTACTTACGGTCTACCAACCCATGTTGGTAAATTATTAATGTCCAACTATTAATCCACAACCTAGGGTGACAAATGATTCATGGCCTACAATTATATACGACAAGGTGGCATACAGCAACTAGGCATTTAACTAATCCCAGAATTCATTCAAACAAATTTTTACTAAATTAGCATGCAATAGATTAAATCGAAATAATTTTTCTATGATGGGTTCAACATGATCAAACACAACCTGCCTTCAAAAAGTACTGGTTCTGGTTCCTGAGCTTGCTCCTGGGTCAAAACTTCTCCCTCGAAACCGTCGGGCACTTCAACGTCTATACGCAACGTAAATAGCAACAATAAATAAATAAAATAGAGAGCAACTTAAGTCAAAAATTCAATTAAAATTCACAAACAGAAAGAGCTTGATTTTACAAATTTATAGAAATTGGAATCACTCAAATCGGAGTTAAAACGCAAAAGTTATGAGCAATTGAAGTTTCAAATTACATTTAAAATCAATAATCCGAATTAAATAAATATTTTCTTTTTCGGGAAAAATAATTATTGCGTCATCTTTGACACGTGTCGCCACCAAAGAGTGACACGCGGCCTTGCTGACGTTGGCACTGACCGGCTCCGTCTTGGCGTCGACGCCAAGAGCGTCATCGTGGCGTCGCCGACGACTTCGGCCAACTTCGGCGACAGTGGGACCCACCGTGACGTCAGCATGACGTCACCGGTGCGGTGCGGTGACGTCTTGAGCCCCCGCTGTCGATGTCCGCGTCGCGCGATCGCCGATGCGGCTCGGTGTGCCACGCGTCACGACGCGATTGGCTGCGGTGCGGTGCGATCCGAGCCGTTGCTTCTAGATCTAACGGATGAGGTTTGGAGATGAGGTTTACTGTTCAAGGACGACGTGGCGAGATCCGGATCGTTGATGTGCGATCGGACGGCGGCAGAAGCTCGGGCTCGGTGGAGACGGTGCGGCGGCGCTGCTTCACCGGAGACGAAGACGTCGACGTGCGGCGCGGCGTTCCCGAGCTCCTCCGGCGTGAAGAAGTGGTGCTCCCGACGCGGCGTGATGAGATGAACTCCAAGGGACCAACGGCGACGGCGGAGGGTGACCGGCGGTGGCGGAACGGCTCAAAGAATGCGGCGGGTGGCTTCGGGAACTTCGGCGAGCTCATGCGGCGAGGCGGCGGCGACTCGGACGGCGTGAGCTAGGGCAAAAGATGCGGCGCGTCTAGGGCTTCACGACCCGGTGGTGGCACATTTAAATCTGACCCTCGGCGTCCGTGAAGCGCGCGAAACCGAAGCTCAGGCCCTGCGCCATGGCATGAGTCCGTGGCGATTCGGAAAACGCGTGGCAAAAGCGTGAGCCCTTGGATGAAGATCGGACGGTCTTGGCGCTAGGGTTTTCCGAGCTGGGCCGCATAGTATTCGGCCCAATACTATTCATCAGGATTTTAATTCCTTTTCGAATAAAATTAATTCCCGAAAATTAAATAATTCATTTGGGGCATTAAAAATACTAGAAAAATTCTGGAAAAATTCTCAAAAATATTTTAGGACATTTGTGACTCAAATAAAATATTTGCAGCAAAATTTTATTTTAACTTTTCTATTATTTAATTAATTTGGTAAATGGCTTAACTCAAGAATAATTCCAAATAAATCCAAATAAATTCCCAAAAATTTCTCAAAAATTCAAAATACCATTTTAATGTAAGAAAAGCAAAAATTGGGGTGTTACAATGGTGCTCAAGCTGCACAAGACGTTGTACGGTCTGCGATAGGCGCCGCGAGCTTTGAACTTAAAGCTGGACAGTTCTTTAGTATCGCTCGATTTTGAGCGTAGCCCCATGGACCATGCAGTGTATATGAGAGCAAAAGGTTGATCATTTCTGCTAGTCGGGGTGTACGTCAATGACTTGATCATCACCGGTTCAAGCATCGATAACATCACTAAGTTCAAGTCCCAGATGATGAAGCTCTTTAGTATGAGCGACCTCGGTCTCCTGAGTTATTACTTAGGAATTGAGGTGCAATAGGCAGCTGGTGAGATCACATTGTGCCAAAACAGCTATGCGAGTAAGATACTTGAGCTGTCAGGCATGGATAGCTGCAAACCCATGCGCAACGCCCATGGAGAACAAGCTAAAGCTAAGCAAGAAAGATTGTGGGGAAGTTGTTAATCCCTTCGAGTATTGTAGCATCGTTGGGAGCTTGTGGTACTTGGTGAACATGAGACCAGACATCACGTACGCACTGGGCATCATGAGCAGATTCATGCAAGCGCCCACCATGCAACACATGGCTACTGTAAAACACATATTGAGATATGTGAAATGCACGACTGGCTATGGTTGTTGCTATAAGAAAAGTGATGAGATGGAGCCCGAATTGATGGGTTTCAGTGATAGCGACCTGGCTGGTGATGTCGACGACCTCAAGAGTACCACAGGGATGGCTTTCTTCTTTGGTGCGAGCCTAATCACTTGGGCATCGCAAAAGCAAAAGATTGTTGTGCTCTCATCCTGTGAGGCAGAGTACATCGCAGCGGCGATGACATGTCAGGGTGTTTGGTTAAGCCAGCTTCTAGGGGACCTGATGGGGCAAGAACCAAATAAGGTCAAGCTACTGGTGGACAACAAATCAGCAATCGCATTATGCAAGAATCCAGTTCATCACGGTTGCAGTAAGCACATCGACACAAAATTTCATTATATTTGTGAGTGTGTCGATAATGGCAAGGTGGATGTGGAGCACATCAACATAAGTGATTAGCTTGCGGATATTCTGACAAAGGAGCTTGGTCGCGTAATGTTCATTGAGCTACGACAGAAGCTGGGTGTGAAGAAGGTGAAATCTGCAGCACACGATTAGGGGGTGAATTGCTAGAATTAATCGTGTGCATGATTGTTTCATGCATTAGTATGCATTAGTGTCCTGATCGTTGCAACTTATTTATTACTGTTATTTGTTTTACAATCATTTCAATCTATTTGTTGTATTCTTTTATAAATACTGCTTTATTGCAAAATAGCCATATCATCCATTCATTTAGAACAAACCTTGCATATAGTTATGTTAGAATTGTATTCTGTGCACAACTTGTTGAGTGCTTTAAGTACTCACCCTTGCCAACAATAAATCATCAGTTGTGAAGGAGTCTACACTAGTTTGGGAGGAGTATCCAGAAGAGATGAATGTTTAGGGTGCAAGACTTATCAGCTGCCTGTGGTATATTGATAGGTTATCTATGTTTTCTTTCCACTGCAGTTTAATTTGTTATTCTTAGTTTAACTCTGTGTGGCATATTCATGTAATGTCGACCATAAGGTCAGTCAACGGGTTATAATTAACATATGAAGTCTTTTATTATATTCCGTTGTGTATGATTGTGATATTCATATATATTGAGCCTGTGTGCACTAGTGTGATCCTAGACTGGTGCAATATACACAGATGTCCGAATTTGCATATTTGGGTCCCGGATCAACTGGGATCACATCTACAAGATGCTTCTATTCATGGAGTTCCTGAGCTGTTCTTCGGAGCCAGTCTGTATGAGCTCCTGAGTGCCCGAAGTGACTTTGTGGAGGATATGATCCATCAATTTTATGCTACCTTGTTCATCCCAGATTCCTTTGACTCAATATCTTGGATGACTGGATCTCAGATTTGCACTACCTCTAAGGGTGAGTTTAAGCATGCTTTGGAAATATTTCACAATGGCTATCCTCAGATTCACGATGACTGGGTGATTGGGCTTGCTCAAATGTACAAGTTCTATGATCCCACTGCCAGAAGAAGGTGGCCAGAAAAGTTAGCAGGAGTTCTTCCACAACCTAGCCTAATCAACAGGATCATTCAGGTCACTATTTATCCAAATAGTGGTAACTTTGATGATATTCGTGGCTATACGTGGAACATAATTAGCAAGATTATGTGGCATCAAAAGTTTTATGTGGTGGAGTTCATTGTAAGAGAGATGGCTTCTTCTACACGTGACTGTGCAAAGGCCATTTACTTCGTTCTATATATCATGGCTTTAATGAAGAGAAAGACCGGCTACATTGGGCCTATTGAGACAGTTCACAAGCCATACAAGTCCCGTGAGGCTCCTCAAGTCCTTCACCATATGGCACAGCAACATCAACAAGAGGGAGAACATGAGCCTAAGCATGTTCATGAGCCGCCGCAAAATGCTATCCTAGCAACTCTTGCAAGCATCCACTTCGACATCATGGATAGATTTGACCAAGAGCACTCTTATCAAGTTCAGATTCATACTATGGTTGAAGAGGTTCGGGAGCATGTGGATGCTCTCAATGCTTCTATAGCTCAGCTTCATGGCATATCATTGTCATTTTGGGCATGGCTCGCATGCTCCTCCCTCCTCCTAGGTGCTCTCGGGCTCCTTGTTTTTTGTACTTTATGCCAAAGGAGGAGACGAATGCAGAGGAGGAGGAGTAGCAATAGTAGCATTTATATGTTATATGTTCTGGAGGATAAGCTATTTTTATCAGTGTTATCTTGTAAGCTTATGAACCTCTTGTGCTTATGAGTTATATGTTCTAGAGGATAAGTTGTTTTTATCTATGCTATCTTGTAAGTTTACAACCCTTGTGTGTGTGTTAGGAAATTTGAACCTTCTATCTATTATGGATCTTATAGTGCTTATTGTGGATGTTTGTAATGGTTCTTAAGTATGTCATTTGGTTATTGAATCTTTCATATGCCTTATTGAATGTTGAGCACGAATAGTTACCGTGTTGCTATTCAATTGCTATATATTGCCATGCTTCCTTGGATAGAATATATAGAGGAAACTCCGCTAAAATTTCTAAAAATCCACAAGTGTGCATGATTTCATCTCAATATCTCTATGCACACCTCTAGGGGAGTTTCAGCAATAAATTGTTTCTTTGCTAGCATTTCAATTCAAATATCAATTACTTTCTTTTCAAAGAAGTAAAATTCTATTAAGAGCAAAATTCTAGAGTATATAACTTATTTTGACTTGATGCATACTCAAAATCAAATATCATTCCATTATCTAATTTGATGCATACTCAAAATCAAATTTCATTCCATTATCTTTGTTGAGATTGTCATCAATTACTAAAAAGGGGGAGATTGAAGAATCTAGGCCCCTAATTTAATTGAGTTTTGATAATTAATGACAATCAAGTTTAAAGGACTAATATATTCTTTTGAGTGTATGAGAAAAAATTGGTCCTCCTCATTGCATGGAAAAGGTGGAAGCATGGAACCAAAAACATCAATCAATGATTCAAGCTCAAAGACAATGTATAAAATTTAAGAACCATTTCCTAGCTTTTTACCAATCTCAAAGACAAGGTTGTAACTCACCTACTTGAAGCAGGAAGAACTACCCCTTGTGATTTGAAGAAGACTCAATTGCGCAAGGAGCCAGTTTGATTCGTTCAAACTGCCTCAACATGGATTAGGGGAGACCAGCAAGTCTCTGAGACCATGGAAAAAAATCCTTTGTGTTCGTCCTGTGGTTTGCATTCTTATCACTCTATTTATGTAATTTACATTCCTAGTGATTATAATGATTATTATTGTCTCCATACGATTGCTATACTTGATTAGACTTAGTTTGTTGGTGCACTTAGCGAAACCTAGATTATTTAGGTCTTGATTGTAGAAATTGTAATTCTTATCATACTTGCTAAATTATTGTACTAGAGCCAAATAATTTTAAAAACCTCATATACATTCCTTCTAATCGGTTATCCTGATCCTACAGGCATTACTGAGGTTTACATATCAGTAATAACGGTGTACTGTAGCAACGACTAGTACTTATGCATTAAATGCCTTAAATCAACCGTTACAAGGTAGGCCGACACTACTGCACTTTACATGCCTATAGTGTCAGTTTTGCTGATTTTTTATCCATTTCATCCCAAACAGCTAATTGAGTTGTTGGAGGCTATAAATATCCCAATCCTGTTGTCAACGTACTTTGCGCTGGGGTACCCTCTCCGACGCACAAAAGCAGCCCGCGTGGCGTTCGAGGCGGCAGTGGCGAGGCGCCTGCCGCCCGGCGCCCAACCCACATGGCGGCACGGCAAGCGGGTGGCGAAAGCACGCCCGCGAGCAGTGCCGGCCACGTGGCGTCCGGGTGGCGGTGGCGAGGCGCCTGCTCGCCCGGCGTTATTACGTGGCGGCTTTGGCGGCGGTGGCGGCACGCCCGCCGGCAATGTGCGCGCCACGTGGCGTCGAGGCGGCGGGTGGCGAGCATACTTTCGTCGGGCGCCGGCCCACGTGGCGGCTTTAGCGGCGGCGGGTGGCGAAACACGCCCGCCGGCAGTCTTGCCCACGTGGCGTCCGGCGGCAGATGGCGAGAGGCCCGGCGCCCGGCAGCGTGGCGGCTGGCGGCGGTGTGGTGCTCGCCGCGCCCGGCCCGTTGCGCCTGGCGGCGGGTGGCGAAAGCACGCCTGCCGGCGAGTTCCGGCCACGTGGCGTTGGCGGCAGTGGGGAGGACGCCTTGCTTTCGCCGGCGCCCGGCCCGTGGCGGCAGCGGCGGTGGCGAAACACGCCCGCCGGCAGTCTTGGCCCACGTGGCGTTCGGGCGGCAGTGGCGAGATGCCTGCTGCGCCAGCGCCCCCCGTGGCGGCTTTGGCGGCGGGTGGCGAAGACGCCCGCCGGCAGTGCTTACCACGTGGCATTTGAGCGGCAGTGGCGAGGCGCCTGCTTCGCCCGCCGCAAGGTAAAAAGGTGGGGCGGGATGGCTTCACCTCGAAGTCTCCTTCCCCTATCGTACTATGCCAGAGGCAGACCTGCTGTGTCAGGTCCATTGATTGTGAGGAATTATGTTACAAGCCCATTTCTCTAGCGCCTCTCACCTACCCGTCACAAAGGGGTCGCATCCCGGGCGGACAGGGCGAAGCCATGCGTCGGCATTTAATGAGGCTAGAGGAACGGGACAGCACGGGAAGGAGTAATAAATGTATGAAGATCAGCATGATGCCCCTTTTACCTACCCACGTTGGCCTGGCCTATATAAGGGCCCTCTAGTGCATGGGGAAAAGGGGTCGGTCGATCAAGATACAAGGAGAAGAGATCACTCGGAGAGCCCAAGGGAGAACTTGTAACCTAATAGCTCTGTACTAGCTTCAAACACTCTATAAAAGATCTAGCAGGAAGTAAGGCTATTACCCTAGGTGAGGGGGCCTGAACCTAGGTAAAAATCGGCGTGTCATCTTAGTTCATAGGCTCCGGAATCCTTCGTGTGGGAGTCACGAGGGTTTTCACCCGTTAGGGTTTGCCAGCCGCAAAGATGCCCTCCTACTTGAAAGTGCATCTAGGCACTTATGTTATTTTGGTGATTAATGACAAACACATATAATGACAATCTATGTAATTGAGTAAAATGCTTAACTTCGTGCTTAACAAATGACAAACCTCTAATATGATTATATTGCTATGAGACTAACATGTTATTGCCTAGATGAGTATCAGTCTCATCTATTTAGAGGAAAATCAAGTGGGATGGTTAAGCAAAGATAAGGTATGCAATTTTGGTATCTCTTCTATATTTGTTATTGCATTCCTTTTGTGCAAATGCATAGTGAACTCCAAGTAGCATGTTGATTATATATATGCACATTGGTTCATGTTAAATTTATTTGTGCATATATATTCATTTGAGTTCATTATGTGCTTTGTTTTCAGTATGCATGTATTAACTAGAGTTAAACTTCATATTGCTATAGATTGACTGGGTGTATGCATGTTTTAGTTGTATATCTTCTCATGCAATTCTCTTAGTGAAGTTTAATCTAGTGTTGGATCACATATTTACTCTTATTCCAAATATTAGTTGCACATGTACAATTCGTGTATATTCTATCATGTGCTTCATTTAAGTAAAGACTGTGATCCTTGTCGTGATTTAATTGATTCATCATATCGGCAATTATCTCTCTAGTGCATATAGATCAATTACATATTCATCATGATGCACTTAGTAGAGAATATTTCTTATGTCAAGTGTTTCCATTTTTGTTGTGCTTCTTTATATGAAACACTTGTAGCAATCAACTGCTCACAAATATCAATTTATTCATATCTATTGAGCTTTTGGGACTAATGTCTTTCATGAGTGGTTTGGAAAGAATTAGGTCCCGTGTGTGTGTATTGACCAAGATATCTTGGAGGATGATCGTTAAGCCGAGGTCAACAAGACGGCGGTGTCACCAAGAGTTGAGGACTAAGTCAAGATCGACTTGGCGTGGAGATCGTCGGAGAGCATGATCAAGTCAAGGTCGATAGGACGAGAGTCTCATGAGGTGAATCGAGTCAAGTTGGACAAGGCGAAGATGTCATCAATCATTTGGTAAAAGACATCATGCACATTGCATCCACGGAGAAGACAACATGCGAATTGAATGTAACACTTAGATTTCTCGTTTTAGTTTGAGTCTAAGGATTGCCGTACTATTAAGAGGGATGCGACGTCGAATGACTTTTAGATGTGTCAAGTGCTCAAGTGATCCATCCTTGTGAAACTTAGAGAGAGTGTGGTGTTGGTAGTGCCGGAAAGTGAGAATTATAGGTCTCTCTTGGACTCTTTTTGAAATCTAGATTTATCCTTTGAGATTTGGATAGTGAGACCTTGTTAGTTGTGTAGCCCTTATTTTTATCTTTCAATAGAGTCCAAATTCACTGAAATCGGAGTTCGGAGTCAAAAGTTATGCTCGTTTTCGTCGGACTGCTCAGTGCTAGTTCGGACTATCCGAAGATGAACTCGGAGTATCCGAATGTTCGGACTATCCAAACATATTTTCGGACTATCCGAGCTGAGTCTCTCTGTTACACCAAATTTGACCTGTTCAGACTATCCGAACATGGGTTCGGACTATCCGAACTGAGTCGAACGTTGAGCAAAACGGCTAGTTTTTTGGAGCCTCTATTTAAGCCCCCATCCCTCCCCATTTGTGGGGGTTTGCAACCATATTGATTTGAGGTGCCATACCCTTGTTCTTGAGCCTCTAAAACACCTCTTTACCCTTAGATCTAAGTGATCCCCTTTTGTGTGAAGGGTTGGGAAGAGTTTGAGGAGTGAGGTGTTAGGTTGAGTGTGTGTCGAGGAAGTGTTGATCTTTGAGCACTTGAGTTCATCTCCAAGTTTGTTTTTCGTGAGCATTTGTTACTCTTGGAGGTTGAGGACTCCTAGACGGCTAGGAGGTCGCCTACGAGCCACCGGAGCTTTGTGTGGTTGGCCGTGGGAAGTTTGTGAAGGCCGATTCCGCCTCCGCAAGGGAAGGAATCAAAGAAGTGAAGTCCGGCGAGTGCATTTGTGCAACACCGGGTGGAAGAGGGTTGAAAGAGACCCCCGGCTCAAGTGTGACCGAGCCGCACCGGCAAGTGCATGTGTGCAACACCGGGAGGAAAAGGGTTGAAAGAGACCCCGACTCAAGTGTGACCGAGCCGCCTCAACGGAGACGTAGGATCCCCTCAAGGATCCGAACTTCGGGTGAAAAATCTTCATCTCCAAGTTTGCTTCTTACTCTTGCTTTAGTATTTGATTTTGAATCTTGAAATTGCCCGATCTACTTTTCTAGTGAGTTTTCAGCTAGATATTTATTTGCCTCAAGTATTCTAGGCTAACTAGTTTAATTTGGTGTATTTAATATTCCCCAAATAGCCTAGATATATTTTTGTGAGCTGTGTGCTCTGGAGCATTCGGAATATCCGAACTCACCTCGGACTATCCGAATAGAACTCCGGAATATCCGAATAATACCCCGGACTATCCGAATCACTTGGACAGTCCGAAGTATATTTCGGATACTCCGAACTGTTAATTTCCGCTGTGATTTAGTTTTAAATTTTAATTCGCCTATTCACCCCCCCTCTAGGCGACATCCCATGTCCTTTCAATTGGTATCAGAGCAAGGTCTCTCATTTTATTAGACTTAACCGTCTAGAGAGTAAAGGATGTCGACTAGAGAATTAGTGCACTCACACGATCCACATGTGCTAGATGGCTCAAATTATGCTTCATGGAAATCTATGATGACTTCTCATTTTAAATCCAAGAGGCCCCAAATATGGTGGATCGTAGATGTCGGCTTTTCCTCTCCATTGAATGAAGTTAATCCAACTGAAGGAGAGACGAAATGCCTACATCTCGACGCTTAAGCTACTAATGCTTTATTTTGTGTTGTTAGCGATGAAATTTTTGATAGAATATGTAATCTCAAGAGCGCTCATGAAATGTGGATAAAGCTTCAAGAACTATTTGAATCATCCACTTCCATTGAGGATTGCATTAAGGAAGAAATGTCGGGAGATGAAACCTCAAGCTCCACATCAAGTGATGAAGAACCGACATTTCCATCGACCTCAACCTCCGCCTCAAGCGACGATGAAGATTCACTCCAATCACTAATCCGTTGCTTCATGGCAAAAGGTAAAATTGAGGTAAGTGATGATAATGATGATGAGCTCTCTTGTGAAGAATTTATGAATATGTTAAATGAGCTCAATGAATCTCTTGGGAAGGCAAAAAAGAAGTATAAAATTTTGAAGTTGGAGCATGACTCACTTCAAAATGATTATAATATTCTAAAAGAAAATCATGAAAAAGTCCTTCTCAAGGAATTCACTAAGTCTAGAGTGGATATTGTTACTCAATGTAATTTAGTTGATGAATTGCCTTGCCCAATTTCTATTACAAACAATTCATCAAATAAATGCATATCCACCTCTTGCAATGAGTTACCTTGTTGCTCAAATTCAAATGTTTCCACTTCCTCTATGTATGTTGAGACTAATCTTGTAGAGGAAAACAATGAGCTCAAAGCCAAAGTCATTAGATTAGAAAATGACTTGAAGAAGTGCGTAAAAGGTAAAACCGTTCTCGATGAGATCTTGAGCAAGCCAAGGGCTCCTCAAGATAAGTAGGGACTCGGCTACATCTCCAAGAGGGAGACTAGCAAGATGAGGCACAATGCAAAACAAAAGAAGACTATCAAGTGCTTCAATTGCAACAAGAAGGGCCACTTCGCTTCCGTGTGCCCTAACAAAGTGGAGATCAAGCCACAACCATCAACAATGAGGCAAACCGACAAAGAGCAAGTCAAGAAAAAAAGACGTTCAAAGCCTACTTGCTACAATTGTCAGGAAAAGGGGCATATCGGTAAGGATTGTCCCAAAGGGATCACCCCTAATCCTACTCATCATTTTAATGATTATTTGCTTAGGAAGGACAAGAATAGCAATGTATTTGCCAAGCTTGTCAAGTTCCCTATGCCCGCTCAAAATGATAATACTCGTTTGTACAGGAAGAGTAAATCTAGAAATGGATTTGCTAAAATTGTTAGGACTCCTAAGCCTATTCAAAGTAATTCAAATATATTGCTTAGGAGAAATAACAATAGCAAAACATTTGCTAGATATACTAGATCCTCTAAGCCAATGTATAATTTTAATAATCATATGCTTAGAAGAGATCAAACTAGAAATAGTTTTGCAAAGTATCATTGTCCTCCTAAGCCTTGTTATAAAAATGCCAATCAATTGCCTAGGAGGAATAATTATTGCAAACCTATTCCTAGTCATGTTAGTCTTGTCAAAAATGTTAACATTAGGACCATTTGGGTTCCAAAATCTATTGTGACTAACATTGTTGGACCTAACAAGGATTGGGTACCAAAAACCGCCTAAAAGATTTTTTAGGTAATATGAGATGGATTGGACGTTTGGCTTCTTCAAAAGAATGAAGACTTAATCATTTGCAAAATGGAGCCAAGTATGAGGATGATCACTTCAATCTTGAGCCAATACTATCTCGGGTAACAAGTATTTAATTTGATTACTATTTATCTTATAGCCTTGTGTAGGTTATATTGCATTATTCATGAAAATCAATTTAGATTACTTGTTATATGCTTGTTCATGCTTATTAGTTGTTTTGATTGTAATCTTGAGCAAGTTTGGGATTGTGGCACATTAAGGGGGAGTGTTTATTCATATCCATGTATATTACATCCCTACATGTACCCATATTTATATAAGTGCATATATATCTTCAAAATCAAGCCTTTTTCCCAAAACACAAAATTTGTGTACTCTATTAGTAATCTTTTGAAAAACTAGTTGATAAATGTATAAAAATGTTTTCAAAAGGTTTTGGCTTTACAAAATCTACTTTGAAAAGAAAATGAGTTTCGTATCCCAAAATCTAGATAGTAGTATCTTATTTTGGATTTAAACTTATAATTTTCATAGAATTAAATGTAAAATGATTTTGAAAGTAATTCAAAACAAAAATCCTATAGTTGGTCATTCTTAACAATTCTTGTGTTCAAAAGATTTTCAAAAAACCAACCTAGCAAAAGTTATTTGATTTTGAAACTCGCCGAAAAACTATATTTAACCTATAATGGTCATATTATTGCACTTAGTGAGTTTCTTCATTTGGATCGGATCTTGTGTAGTATTTTGGTTCAAAATGGTATTTTAGACTCATACATAAAATTCAAATCTCTATATTTTATCCCTTACTTCATTTGAATTTTTTGTGTTGTTGAATTTTGGCTTTGCTTTTCTATTGTTTCTTCAAAAGGACTATTTAGGTCAAAAGTCAAAATTCATATTTAAAAGGCTCAAATTTGTGAAAAGCTTTATAAAAGTATTCTATTATGTATTTCAAATGTTTTACAAGCTTTCAAAATGAAAATTCTATGTTGAAATCAAATTTAGCCCAAAAAAGCTTTGGTTTGAACCAAAATAGCATATTTAAGTATATTACTCAAATCTTGGCATTCAAATTGGATTTCATTATAAATCTTGGCTAGGAACCACCTGGCTAAACCATTCTAAGCCATGAAAATTGAAATTGCATGAAATCCAAATTGAGTTGCATTTTGAGACTTTTTATGAAATACTATTTCATTTTGTGTCTCAAAACGCAAATTGCCATATTTGTTAAAAAAAGTTTTTTTATGAAAATTCTTTTTGGGAAAGAGTCTTGCTATCCCAAAGTTTGTTTGTGCAAAATTTCAAAAGCTTTGCCTTCTTTGAAGTTCACCAAAATGCTTTGTTTCTGGCCTTGCTGAGAAGGGCAGCTCGGACTGTCCGAGTTTTTGTCCGGATTGTCCGACCCGTTCGGAGTATCCGAACTAAAGTTCGGACTATCCAAACTGGTTATCTCGGGTGATTTAACCCTGCGAGGTCATTCCTTCTTCTCCTTCTTGCATAAAGTTGGATTTTCAGAATTGAATGGATTTGATTGTGCTAATGGGGTTATAAACATCTCTCTAACTCATATGTAGTCATATAAGTGCACATTTCCATTCAAAACTCAATTGGTTCCATTTTGAGGATTCGGTGAAAATCTTAATCTTTTATGTGGTTCAAATATATCTTTCACCATATTTCTCAAAATAAAATTGATTTATTAAAAAATTTTGTTGGAAAACCTTCTCCCGCATATGGAGTTCATATCTGAAAATTCTCAAAGTTATTTGAACTCATTTGCAAGATTGTTGACTTTATTTGACATAGTGCCAAAGCTAAACCTCCAATGCTCCTAATTGCCTAATTTTTGATTGGAGGGTGATATTTGAGAAATTCTTCTTGGAGAAGTCTCTTGGATGTCCATGAACCATTTATGTAAAATCTCATGGCTATTGGACTTCATTTGATACTTTTTGGAATAATGTTGAAAACCATATGCATGCATATCCTTCATATGAGCCTCTTTGGTCAAAAGTCAAAAATATTGTTTAAAAGGCCAATATTTGTGAAAATCTTTATAAAAGTTCTCGAATATGTATTTCAAATATTTTACAATGCTTTCGGAGTAAAATTTTCTATTTTAGAAACAAATAGCAAATTTGGCCACAAATGGATCTTATATGATCTCGATTTTGGATTAAATGAAATATTTTCATAAGTTAAAATCTATTGAGTTTTTGAAAAAGTGGTCAATACAAAACTCGTAGGGTTGGTCATTTTAAGCATTTATTTAGTTCAAAGTTTTTCCAATCGATCAACCATTCAAAAGTTATAGCCATTTGAATTCGGCCAAAATCATTCTTTTGACCCAAAATGACCTATTTTTGCATATTGTGGGTTTTACTATTTGAGTTGGATTTCTTCATGTTTCTTGGCTTAAAATAGTATTTCCAACTCATACAAAGCCATGAAAGTTCAAATCTCCGTGAAATCTAATTCGGATTGCATTTTGAGCATTCGATGCAAATTGAACTTCTCTTTTTGCCTACAAAGCGCAATCTGACATATCTTTTGAAAGAAAATTATTTTTGAGGAAATTCTTTTTGAGAAACCTTCTAAATAGTCCAAAGTTAATTTCTGAATATTTTCAAATTATCTGGACTAAATTTGAAAAAGTTTTGACTTTTCTTCTCTTTGAGTGAAAATCATACCAACAAAGCAAAATTTGGCATATCTTTTGATTGGAGACTACTTTTTGGAAAATTCTTTTTGAAAAAGTTTCTCAGGAGTTAAAAGTATGTTTATACACAATTTCAAATAATCTCAACTTCATTTGAAAAAGTTATGGCCTTTTCTCTCTTTGATCAAATGCTGAAAATTCAGACTTTTGCATGGTTTTGAGCTGATTTGTGAGTTTTGTATCTTAAAATCAGAGCATAATTTGAGGGGACCACCTGTGTAAGAATTGATCCTCTATAGTTGTACTTCATTGTCTAATTTTTTCAGAATTTATAAACTTTGTTTGAACCTTCTTTCAGCCCTGTCAAAAAGTTTAAATGGAATGTCAAAACTGAATTTTTCAGCACATTGCATTTTTGAGATCTTACTTACCTTTAAGATGAGTTGAGTATTTCCTTGTGATGAAAACTAAGATAACTCAATTTATTGCTCCATCATTCATCTAAAATTATTTGGGAGCTCATTTTTTGTTATTTTCATCATCAGGACCATTTCAAAGCGAGATTTCTTTTCCCGAAACCTTCGGTTCAGCATTCACTATCTTCAAGTTTTTGAGGTTTTCCTTTGCTCAAATGAATTTTTGGCCTTCACAGCCCTCGAAGAGAATTTCGAGACGGATCTTTTCCGCGTTGATGACACATGAATATGATTTCACATGGAGAAGATTTATTCTTTAAACATTAAGATCAATTGGTATAATTAGAAACATCTATTATCTAAATCTTGGATATAATTGGTATCATATCTTGCCTAGATTTAGGGGGAGCTTAAAATTATTGTCCTATTACTAGCTCCTTATTTTTATTTTGTTCTCTGTAATCTTTTTATTGAGTGTGCAATCAAGGGGGAGAACAGATTTTATTGAATAAGCAATAAGGATCTTTTAAGCACCTTTTTGGTATTAATGACAAAAGGGGGAGAATTTTTGGATTTATCAATTGTCCCCTAATCGATTGACAAAAAGGGATAATTTGTAAGTATGATCTCTTATTGTTTCTTCATGCTTGTTTTAATGCTAAATATTTTAATATTGTCATTTGGTGCAATTGATAATAGGTTTGTCATAAATCACCAAAAAGGGGGATATAGAAAGTGCATCTAGGCACTTATGTTATTTTGGTGATTAATGACAAACATATATAATGACAATTTATGTAATTGAGTAAAATGCTTAACTTAGTGCTTAACAAATGACAAACCTCTAATATGATTATATTGCTATGAGACTAACATGTTATTGCCTAGTTGAGTATCAGTCTCATCTATTTAGAGGAAAATCAAGTGGGATGGTTAAGCAAAGATAAGGTATGCAATTTTGGTATCTCTTCTATATTTGTTATTGCATTCCTTTTGTGCAAATGCATAGTGAACTCCAAGTAGCATGTTGATTATATATATGCACATTGGTTCATGTTAAATTTATTTGTGCATATATATTCATTTGAGTTCATTATGTGCTTTGTTTTCAGTATGCATGTATTAACTAGAGTTAAACTTCATATTGCTATAGATTGACTGGGTGTATGCATGTTTTAGTTGTATATCTTCTCATGCAATTCTCTTAGTGAAGTTTAATCTAGTGTTGGATCACATATTTACTCTTATTCCAAATATTAGTTGCACATGTACAATTCGTGTATATTCTATCATGTGCTTCATTTAAGTAAAGACTGTGATCCTTGTCGTGATTTAATTGATTCATCATATCGCAATTATCTCTCTAGTGCATATAGATCAATTACATATTCATCATGATGCACTTAGTAGAGAACATTTCTTATGTCAAGTGTTTCCATTTTTGTTGTGCTTCTTTATATGAAACACTTGTAGCAATCAACTGCTCACAAATATCAATTTATTCATATCTATTGAGCTTTTGGGATGTAACGTCCCAAAATTTGGTCGAATTTTAAATTTTGGAGTTATTTGAATTTTTTTTTATGAATTACCCAACCTTTATTTTCATTTAATTGCATTTTATTGAATTTATCTGAATTTTTGGGGATTTATTGGATTTAATTAACATTTATTTAAACTACCCTTCTCTTAATTATTCAATATCAGAAAAAGTATTTATCAAAAATAAATGAAAATATTTTATTCAAGCTCTAAATATCTTAAAATATTTTCTAGAATTTTTTAGAATTTTTGGGTATTTTAGAGCCCTAAATAATTACTTTTATTTTTCGGAATTATTTTTATTGAGAAAATCCGAGTAATTCCAGCTCTGATGTCGCCGAGGCCCAACAACATCTTGGCGCCAAACCCTAATCGCCGCCGTTTTGCGCGTTGGATCTTGATCGGACGGACGCGATTAAATCTGTTCGCCGAATTGAGGATTAATCGTCACCATTGGATCGCGATCGGACGGCGCGATGGGACCGTCGGTCTCGGGGCAAGCGTGTCGGCCATTGTCGCCATTGGCCGCCGCAGATCGTGTCGGGATTTCTTCGCGTCTCGAGGTTGTCCGGCGAGTGAAATAGGCGGCGTGCAAAGCACTTCACCCGCTCATTTCCCCTCTCGCTCGTTAGCTCTCGTCCACCGTAGCCCTCTCGGGAGCTCGCCGTAGTTCACCCTCTTCCCCGTTTCGGTTTTCGCTGTGCCCCGTCGTGCTCCGCCGTTCCCCGCCGCAGCCGAGACCTTCCCCGAGTTCCTCGTGACGAGCCGCATCTTCTGCGCCACTTCTTCCGACCGGAGACACACGGAAACGCCGTCGCCCGTGTCATCTTCTCCAAGTCCGGTGACCAACGCCGCCGCCTCTTCTTGAACCGCGACTCACCTCGGCCGTCGGATCTCCATCGGACGCCCAAAATAACGCCACGTAGGCAGTTAACGATGAACCGCTTCGGTTAGTCTTGCGCCGTTAGATTGAATCCTCGATCGGAAAGCGCGAGAGCGTGGTGGATGCTTCATGACGCGTGTCCGTCGGCCGACATGTGGGGCGGTATTTGTTCATGGGCTGCTTGTCGGCGTGTGACCGGGTTATTGACGTCGGCCAAGCGTCACCCGAGGGCCCGCTTCGTCGATGACCGAAAGCGGCGTGGTTAACTCCGGTGTTGACACGTGTCGCCATGAGAATTAATCCGGATTTTCAGTAGGAAATTAAATAGAATAATTCGGTTATTATTTATTTGAATTTCAGCAAACTTAAAAATGCTATAACTTTTGCGTTTTAACTCGGATTTGGGTGATTCCAGTGCCCAAAATTTGTAAAATGTGAACTATTTATTGGTGATTTTTATTTAATTTTAGTGAATTGTTTGCTGTCTGTATTATATATTTATTTTGTGTTTGCTTGTATCGAGTAGACTCAGGAGTTGCGGAATTAAATCGAGGAGAGTTTGAGGACCCGTCGCAGAACCTCGACCAGAACCAACTCCTCTTGAAGGCAAGTCGTGCTTTGACCATGTTGCCCTAGATTTTAAAAGTATATTTTGATTTCCATATTGCATGCTATGTTAAGTACAACCACTATTGATTAAATTGGGAAATGGTAGTTAAAAGCCAAACTTGTTATGCCACCTTGATTATAAATGTTTATATGCCCTGAAACCTTGTTCACCCTAAGATGCTTAAATATGTTGGATGCTAATATGATGCCAACACGGGAGGCTAGACCGTGATTAGCTGCTTAGCCTGCTTGTATGCGTGGAATGACTTTCAAATATCAAATGAATATTGACTAAACAATTATGGAACGCATTTTGGAAAATGCGATGATGTCATGAATTGGAACTGGGATAGTGACCTGTGTGGTGCTATTCATGGTGATGTGGAAAATGGCATGTGTTGCTTAAGTATAAAGTGGGGTGGGAAAATGATTTGAAGGGCAAGTGGCAAGAAGGCTTCGTGCGGGTGGGCTGTGTGGCAATGGGATGTATGAAAAGATTGTGAAGGCGTGTGCGAGATGTATAAAATGGTTGTCTTGCAGGGACAATTAAGGACTTAACCTTGCGAGCCTTTGAGTGAGTTAGTGTACAACCACTTATGCGGAATGGGACGGACCTAGTTAAGTAGGTTTCTAATATCTTTCCTTTGATACCTCGGGGTGTGATTACACCAAAAATGTAATCAGACGGGGGCGTACTGTCTTTGCGGCTTGGTACCCATCTAACAGTATGTGCTGTTCTAAACTCGGCTCTGTGTGAGGGAGTGTTAGGAAGGCAATCTTGGAGAGGATCATGGCTAAGTGTTAGTCTCTGAAAGACTTTGTTACAATCAATCGCTTTGTGGTGAGCGATTGTATCTGTGGGTAAAGTGTCTGACCTCTGCAGAGTGTGTGTGTGAATCTATTGAATAGCCGTGTCATGGTATTGGACATTGCTCGGTGATTACAAATCAAGGGTTAGATTTTCAAAATGAAAATGTGGAATGGGTGGTTTGTGTGCCAAAAAGTCGTGTGAATGAAATTAGGGCTGTGTGCCAAACTCTTGGAAAAGAATTGAGAAATTAATTATTAAATATTATTGATCTTCTTGCTTTTAATCTAATAGGACTACCTATCAAAAAGAAATCTTTGCTTTATGCAAAATAACCAATTAAGCCTTTCCTTGGAATAAGCCTTGCATATAGTAATAATCGCATTGTGCATGACTTGTTGAGTATGTTGTATACTCACCCTTGCATCGACAAAAACCTCGGAAGATGAAGCCGTACCGGCTTGGGAGGAGGAGTTCATTGAAGGCGGGAGGACTAAGGGGTTGGGCACTTTCGTGCTTTGTGATTAAGAAGGGTCCCGCTATCGTATTTTGCTTCATTGAATGAACTTGATCTTGATGATATTTATCGCCTACTGCTTGTGAAGTATTGTAAGGTGGCCATAAGGCCATGTAACTCGTTACTATTAATGCTTGAAGTACTTATTATTTATTTCATTGTGTATGATTGTGGTACTTCAACTGTTTATCCTGTGTGTACTAGCGTGATCCTGGACTAGTACAGAATACACAGAGTGTCCGAATCCGTGGGAATTCGGGCACGACATGGGACTAATGTGTCTTTCATGAGTGGTTTGAAAAGAATTAGGTCTCGTGTGTGTATGTTGACCAAGATATCTTGGAGGATGATCGTTAAGCCGAGGTCAACAAGACGGCGGTGTCACCAAGAGTTGAGGACTAAGTCAAGATCGACTTGGCGTGGAGATCGTCGGAGAGTATGATCAAGTCAAGGTCGATAGGACGAGAGTCTCATGAGGTGAATCGAGTCAAGTTGGACAAGGCGAAGATGTCATCAATCATTTGGTAAAAGACATCATGCACATTGCATCCACGGAGAAGACGGCATGCGAATTGAATGTAAGACTTAGATTTCTCGTTTTAATTTGAGTCTAAGGATTACCGTACTATTAAGAGGGATGCGACGTCGAATGACTTTTAGATGTGTCAAGTGCTCATGTGATCCATCCTTGTGAAACTTAGAGAGAGTGTGGTATTGGTGGTGCCGGAAAGTGAGAATTATAGGTCTCTCTTGGGCTCTTTATGAAATCTGGATTTATCCTTTGAGATTTGGGTAGTGAGACCTTGTTAGTTATGTAGCCATTGTTCTTATCTTTCAATAGAGTCCAAATTCACTGAAATCGGAGTCCGGAGTCAAAAGTTATGCTCGTTTTCGTCGGACTGCTCAGTACTAGTTCGGACTATCCGAAGATGAACTCGGAGTATCCGAATGTTCGGACTATCCGAACATATTTTCGGACTATCCAAGCTGACTCTCTCTGTTACACCAAATTTGACCTGTTCGGACTATCCGAACATGGGTTCGAACTATCCGAACTGAGTCGAACGTTGAGCAAAACGGCTAGTTTTTTGGAGCCTCTATTTAAACCCCCATCCCTCCCCATTTGTGGGGGGCTGCAACCATATTGATTTGAGGTGCCATACCCTTGTTCTTGAGCCCCTAAAACACCTCTTTACCCTTAGATCTAAGTGATCCCCTTTTGTGTGAAGGGTTGGGAAGAGTTTGAGGAGTGAGGTGTTAGGTTGAGTGTGTGTCGTGGAAGTGTTGATCTTTGAGCACTTGAGTTCATCTCCAAGTTTGTTCTTCGTAACCATTTGTTACTCTTAGAGGTTGAGGACTCCTAGACGGCTAGGAGGTCGCCTACGAGCCACCGGAGCTTTGTGTGGTTGGCCGTGGGAAGTTTGTGAAGGCCGATTCCGCCTCAAGAGAAGGAATCAAAGAAGTGAAGTCCGTGAGTGCATTTGTGCAACAGGATGGAAGAGAGTTGAAGAGACCCCGGCTCAAGTGTGACCGAGCCGCATGGCCGTGAAAGTGCATTTGTGCAACACCGGAGAAAAATGGTTGAAAGAGACCCGGCTCAAGTGTGGTGAGCCGCCTCACGAGAGCGAGGATCCTCAAGGATCCGAACTTGGTGAAAAATCTTCATCTCTAAGTTTGCTTCTTACTCTTGCTTTAGTATTTGATTTTGAATCTTGAAATTGCCCGATCTACTTTTCTAGTGAGTTTTCGGCTAGATATTTATTTGCCTCAAGTATTCTAGTCTAACTAGTTTAATTTGGTGTATGTAATATTCCCCAAATAGTCTAGATATATTTTTGTGAGCTGTGTGCTCTGGAGCATTCGGAATATCCGAACTCACCTCGGACTATCCGAATAGAACTCCGGAATATCCGAATAATACCCCGGACTATCCGAATCCCTCGGACGGTCAAAGTATATTCGGTTACTCGAGCTATTAATTCATTTGTGATTTAGTTTTAAATTTTAATTCGCCTATTCACCCCCCTCTAGGCGACATCCCCTGTCCTTTCAATACTGAACCAAACCCGGTCTCAGGCTCGGGCTGTCGAGGCGGAATCGCCGGCGAGGGCGCCAGTAGGGGCTAGTGGTTTTTCTCGGCCGGCTCCCAAGCGGACTTGGTGTCCTTTGTTGGAAGCAAGCTGCGCGATCTGGAGATGGCGGGTTCTCAACGTCAAGCGGCGGGGTGGCGTCGCCAGGCGTGTCGGCGATCTCGCCGGATGAAGGATCGTCTCACCCGCCCCTGCGAGGTGGCAAGATTGCTCCTTTGGAAGACGGAGCACCCGTGCGGCGTCGGTATCCATGGAGGCGACCACTCTGCCAGAACACGCATGCGGTTCGCCTCCTCTTGACCACCCTCGGTGGAACTTCGCGAGAACACCGGCCACCCGTGGGCTGCGGGACATCGCCGGTCTCGTGGGCGCGACCCAACCGGGTAGGGCTCCCGACCGATCGGATCTTGTCGGTACACCGTTGCTTGGGGCGCGTCTTTGAATCGCTCGAGCATCTAGCCGCCCTAACGAAATAGCTCGGCGGCGGGCGGAGTCGAAGGAAGAAGCGTGTGCCTGGTCCCGGTTCGCGAGGACCATGTGGACCTTCGGTCTCCACGGATGATAGCGGCGGCGGTGATGACCTCCGTGGTCGCTTCTGCGCCACCCGGCCCGAGGCCGCCTGCCATGGGAAGCGAGATAGCCTCGGCGGTGAGAGTCCCTCCATGGCTCTCACTCTCGGACCAAGGAGGAGGTTCACTCCTCGACTCTATAGGAAGCCGAGCCTCGCGCTCCCGGGGCGGTATCCGGAGCAGACCTCCGGTGTGGTGGGCTCCTTTATGGCGTCGGGTGCCAGGCTTTCTCCCGACGGCTGCGCCGCGTGGCGTGGCCCGACAGGTTTCGCCCGGCGTCCGTAGAGAAGTACGATGGCACCACCAGCCCGGAGGAATTCAGTGTTCCGACCCCACCATGGCAGCGTACTTGGCGGAGGTCAGAAAGATAGAGTGCCACTTTGAAGGGTTGGGGTATATTTATATCCCTCGGCGTGACAATCACCTTGTGGACGGGCTTTCACAGCTCGCGTCCTCAAAGGTCTCTGTTCCGATCGGGGTCTTCGAAGAAAGACTATCGCGACCGTCCATCGCAGCCCCCGGTTCAGGTAGGGACGACGGCGTGGCCGTTGCGGCCTCTGGCTCAGGTGGGGAGGGCGACGCCACTGCTGCAGCCTCCAATTCAGGGAGGGAAGGCAGCACGCCCGCCTCAACCCCCAGGTCTGGGAGGGAAGGCGGCGGTGCCGCTGATGCGGCACCAGGGGAAAAGCTTGGCCCAGCAGAGTACCCAGGTGAGCACCGTGTGCTTGCCACACTTGGCCGGGAAGGTCAGTGGATGGATCCTATCCTAGCCTTCCTGCGAGACCGAGTGGTCTCCGACGATGATGCCTCAGTTGAGAAGATTGCACGTAAGGCCAAGTGCTACACTCTGGTAGGTGGGGACCTATACCGCCAGAGCAGAAACGGAGTTCTACTGAAGTGCATCACTCGGGAAGAGGGGAGCAGCCTGCTCTCTGATATCTGTGGAGGCGTGTGCGGGAGCCATATGATCGGCCGAACGCTAGTCGGCAAAGCGTTTCGCCAAGGATTTTTTTGGCCTATTGCCCTCTAGGATGCTTGCGAGCTGGTAAGGAAATGTGAAGCTTGTCAGTTCTTCGCCAGGCAGATCCACCGACCAGCCCAAGCTCTGCAAACCATTCCGCTCTCTTGGCCGTTTGCGGTCTGGGGGCTGGATATCCTGGGCCCGTTCCCGCGAGCCACAGGGGGCTTCACCCATCTCTTTGTCGCCATTGACAAGTTCACTAAGTGGGTCAAAGGCGAAGCAGTACGTGCCATTACGGCTTCCGCTGCTATCAAATTCATGCACGGGATCTTCACCCGCTTTGGAGTCACCAACCGCATCATCACCGACAACGGGACCCAGTTCACTAGCGCGGCCTTTCTGGAGTTCTGTGAAGAGATGGGCACTAAAGTATGTTTTGCTTCGGTGGCCCACCCCAAGAGTAATGGTCAAGTAGAACGCGCCAATGCGCTGGTGTTGAAGGGCCTCAAAACAAGGGCGTTTGATCGCTTCTGGCGAAGCGCGATGGGCGGAAGAACTCCGGTACGTACTCTGGTAAACCGCACCACGCCCGGTTAGACCCTGGCGAGACGCCTTTCTTCCTGGTGTACGGGGCGGAGGCTGTCCTCCCTTCTGAGCTGTCGCTCGGCTCTCCACGCGTCTCGGAGTTCAGCGAGGAGGGCCAAGAAGATCTTCGGCGAGAAGAAGTCAATCTCCTAGAGGAGGTGCGTGATCGGGCCGCCTTGCGCGCCGCCCGGTATCAGCAAAGCCTCAGGCGGTACCATGCCACCGAGTCGCAAGAGAACAGGCGATGGGCGACTGGTCTTGCGCAGAATTCAGACGCATCTTGGGTTGCTGTTGTCTCCGGTGGGAGGGCCCCTTCAAGGTGGTCTCAGTATCTCTACCCGGGGCGGTCTGGTTGGCCACTGAGGACGGCCAAGAACTGGCGAATTCCTACAACATAGAGTTGTTGCGGAAGTTCTATCCATGAAAAAATTGTAAGTACCCAGTAGTTCGCTTTGGTCAGCCTCTGGGTAAGTCTTTCCCCTGGCTGATCGGCAGCTACTGCGGTTAGTAAAGTTGCTGCCCAGAAGGCTTTTACTTTGCCATTTTTGTCCCTTTTTGTGCCATGAGTGGCAATTTTTTGCATGGGCGTCGCTGGTCCCATATGTTTGATAATTCCTTGTTGATCCGCGACGGCGCCCGGCGTCTATGTCCGACGAAGATGAGCGACCAGGGGGCGGGTTTGGCACGGTGCTCAAACGCGGCTCGAACGCCTCGGGTTGGCTCCTTGAAGCACCGCTGGTCGTCACCGCGAGCACCGCTGGCTTGGCGCCCCTCCTGGGAGCCCGCTGCTTTGACACACAGCGCCGTGGTTCGATTTCTGGAAGGGTCACAAGGACTTAGAAACCAAAGAGAGCGGACTAGGACTATCCCATGCGGGGACTTACATTATTTAGGTCTACCTTGCATGTGCCCTACGTGGCGTCTACTCATCCTTTTGGTAGTGATGTACGCACACAGGCCAGGTGTAGAAGTATCGGCCTACTTTATGAAAAGCTCAAGCATCTCCACGTGTCGCCCGGATGCTTGAAATTTGGTCGCCGATGCTCGAGCTGGTGCTTTGGCGCTCGAGTGGTCGCCCAACTGCATATAAGCGAGATAAGTGCTTCGTGCCGCATTTTTTGCCACTTCCTTATGTGCATGCACTAAGATGGGTCAAGCTATGCGTGATTGTCGCGGGCGTCGGAAACCAACGGCCCCTTGATGACAAAAGGAAAAGTGCTAAGTGTTGGCGTCCGGCAAGGGCAAGTGACCGGAGTGCGAGTTGGGCACAGTACTCGAACACGACTCGCACGCCTCGGGTTGGCTCCTTGAAACACCGCTGGTTGTCACCGTCGAGTACTGCTAGCCTAAAAACACTCCCGAAAACCTGTTGCCTCGCCGCGCCGCGCTGCAGTACGGTTCCAGGAGATCATCGGGATCTAAGTTCCGAAGGGATTTGAACCAGCGACAATCTTGCATAAAAACCTAATGCTAAGGCTGGACTACGTTTTGCATGTCCTGTTGGACTTAAGGTCATCCTCGCCTAAGTCTTGTATGACTTGCATGATCTATGCTTATGTTCGCAGCGACTACATAGGACTACTGGCGGGATTCTGGAACGCTGCCCTAACCTAGGCATTTGTCAGGCGTTCCGGCCAAGTTGAAAACTGGCCACCCAGTGGTTCAATCAAGCCAATATTGATCACGCAAGATAGATAAACACACAGGTAACACTAAAAAGGAAGCGGGAATGTGGGGCGCCATGGAAGCAGTAAGGTACTGAAGGTTTTGAGCAAGGAAGACGAAGGAGCGAAAGTTGAAGTGCGCAAGAAAGTAGAAGGCATAAACCGCTTGGTACAGATGTATCTATATATACACCACCCACACCGACGGTTCGCGAAGAGACAAGATCGTGCGCCGTTTCGGGTCCCAAGAAAAATTGGCAGATACGGGAGGGAACCGAGGCGGTCGTATCCTCATGAGTGGTGGCCCTACCCAAGAATGCACCGACATTTAATGAAGGCCCCAAAAGGATCCGCGCTGCGCGTTCGAGGCGGGCAGGACTCTTGTCGGCGTACTGCGTTGGGTACCCTCTCCAACGCATAAAAGCGGCCAGCGTGGCGTTGAGGCGGCAGTGGGCGAGGATACTCGCCGCTGGCGCCCGGCCACGTGGCGGCTTTGGCGGCGGGTGGCGAAACACGCCCGTCGGCTAAGTCTGCCGCCCACATAGCGTCCGGCGGCGGTGGCGAGCGCTGCCGCGCCGGCGTCTAGCCCGCGTGGCGCCTGGCGGCGGGTGGCGAAAGCACGCCCGTCGGCAGTGCCACCACGTGGCGTCCGGGCGGCAGTGGCGAGGACGCCTGCTGCGGTGCCCACCCCCGTGGCGGCTTTGGCGAGAGGTGGCGAAACACGCCCGCCGCCAGTCTTGCCGCCGCGTGGCGTTCGGCGGCAGTGGGCGAGGCGCCTGCCGCCGCGCAAGGCAAAAAGGTGGGGCGGAGTGGCTTCACCTCGAAGTCTCCTTCCCCTATCGTACTATGCCAGAGGCAGACCTGTTGTGTCAGGTCCATTGATTGTGAGGAATTTTGTTACAAGCCCATTCCTCTGGCGCCTCTCACCTACCCGTCACAAAGGGGTCGCATCTCGGGCGGACCAGGCGAAGCCATGCGTCGGGATTTAATAAGGCTGAAAGAACGGGACAACATGGGAAGGAGTAATAAATGTATGAAGATCGGCATGTTGACCCCCCTTTTACCTACCCACGTTGGCCTGGCCTATATAAGGGCCCTCTAGTGCATGGGGAAAGGGGGTCGGTCGATCAAGAGACAAGGAGAAGAGATCACTCGGAGAGCCCAAGGGAGAACTTGTAACCTAAGAGCTCTGTACTAGCTTCAAACACTCTATAAAAGATCTAGCAGGAAGTAAGGCTATTATCCTAGGTGAGGGGGCCTGAACCTGAGTAAAAATCGACGTGTCATCTTAGTTCATAGGCTCTGGAATCCTTCGTGTGGGAGTCGCTAGGGTTTTCACCCGTTAGGGTTTGCCAGCCGCAAAGACGCCCTCCTACTGAACCAAACCCGGTCTGTAGACTCGGGCCTGTCAGGCGGAATACGCCGAACCTGTAGTAAGGGTATCCTTTATAACCTCATTGGACATCTCTTGATCTCTTGCAAGTCTATCTTCACTCTAGTATATTAAATTTCATATTTTTGAGTAGTTAAGAGCATTTAAGTGTGTGCATTCATTGCTTGAGCTTTGTGACACTTGAGCACCTTCAAGCAAGTATCATTGATCTATTCTCTTGGAGTTTGCCGACTATTAGATAGCTTGGAGGAGAAACCCTTTATCTTTTCAAAGAAGATTGTGAAGAGATCCGTTATTAGTGTTAATGTTGGAGTCACTTACCCAAAGTAGGAAAGAGCCACCTCTAGTGGATTGATGGAGGTCCAATTGTACAAGTAACTGGCTTGATTCGTTCAAGCTATTTCAACGTAGATTAGGGGAGACCAGTAAATCTCCGAGACCACAAGAAAAATTGTTTGTGTTCATCTTGTGGTTTATATTCTTATTACTCAATTCATGCAATTTATATTCTTGGTGATATAGTGATTATTTGTCTCCCTAGGATTGCAATATTGGAGTAGACTTAGTTGGTTGGTGCACTTAGTGAAGGCTCCGACTGCTGTGCAATCATGACTCCCGTGCAATCACCGTGCAATCCAACTAAGAAAAGTTTCAAAAAATTCTAAAAAAAATCATGGATGTAAATCTCATCTTACCCCATCTAATTTGTCTTTTTTTGTAACTTCTAGCATAGGACGAATTTGATCATGAAATTTTGTATGTAGATGGGGTAAGATGAGATTTACATCCATGATTTTTTTTCAGAATTTTTTGAAACTTTTCTTAGTTGGATTGAATGGTGATTGCACGGGAGTCATGATTGCACAGCAGTCGGAGCCCTTAGTGAAACCTAGCTTATTTAGGTTTTGATTGTTGGAAATTGTAATTCTTGTCATAATTATTAAATTATTGTATTAGAGGCAAATTAATTTTAAAATCCTCCTATTTACCTTATTCTAGTCGGCTATCCTTGATTCTACACTAGTCTCCTTACCGGCATCGGTGGCTCCATATCTCCCATGCCACCACCTTCCTCCTCCGAAGATGTGGGCCCCCGCCTACGTTCTCCTTTGCCACTAGCCTTCTCCCTCCTGTTGGCACAGTACCTGGCCTCATCCCTCCCTCGCCCCAATTTCCTCCACCGGTGACTGCATCCACAGCTAACAAATCTGCTCCCCCTCCATTTAGACTTGGAGGACGGGAGTCTGGGCAACAACATATCATCTTCACATCCTTGAGAGTAAGGGCGACAACGACCCATCGGCAAGGAATGCACGGTGGTGACTAGCTAGTTTTGAAAATGATTTTATTCATTTTTCTTTCCTTTTCTAAATTGAACTGTGATTATCAAGGGCTTGGTCACAAATTCAGGTTGAAATTAGTACTCAACTTATGTAAATTACCATTGATTGTTGTGTTTATGGAAATTGTCTCGAATTCAGGTTCAAATTAGTACTCTAAATTCTATAAATTACCGTTGATTGTTATGTGTTCATGGAAATCGTGCATATTCTTGTATAAGAAAATTCAACATCGATGATATTCAAACTCTTCTTAGTTCGTAAAATATTCAGCATGCAATAAACCAACCCAAGGAAAAAAAACAGATTACAGGTTGGCTTGGTTTAAAAGCCACGCCGCTCATTGTGAAAGCGGTCCATAAACTGCTTATTTATAAGCCTAACCCAAACAAGTCAGGGAGGTCTATGTCACTCGCAGGGAGGAGGAGCGTTTGAAACGTTGGAATTTTCCCAAAAAATTGAACTATTTCTTATGAAGTCTTGTAAAATCTCTATAGAATTCATATGTTCCAAACAAGACCCACACCGGAGAGTCCAAGGCACCCCTCAACTACCTCGGCTCGGCACCTCCATCTCATAAAGACGGCACACGCACGGCCATCAATCTCCTCGTCTCGGAGTTGGTCTCTGTAGGAAAGCAACCACAACAGGAGCCCAACCTTCAACAAAAAAACTCGAGGAAAAGAGGCGGCGGCTGCGGAGAGGGGCGCCCAAGCCCTCCTCGCTTCGTCGTCCGTCCCAATCCGGCTGTTGGTTCCCGTCGGAACAAGGGACGATGCAGGGCGGCGTCTCCGGATTCCGTAAGAGGCCCCTCAGCTTGCGCACAGCAAACACCCCCCGCGAGGCGGCGGCGGATTTTGTAGGGTTCTTTCTTTTTCTTTCTCTGTGTGCCTGATCGAGACGGCGCCGCCGTTTGGGTTGGTTGGCTGCAGAGAACGCGCCGGTGACGCGGGCCATCGTCCTCGCCAGCGGCCTCCTCTCCGTTGTCTTCAGCGCGCAACGTCGCGCCCACGCCCTCGGCCTCTCCTACCAGGTCAGTGGTCTCGCCCGGCCGCCGAATCTCGACTCGCCCTGGATGGCGCGATTTGGTGCCATCCGGGAGCGAGTGAATACGTGGTTAGGTCTTCGCTTGTCCGTGCTTTCGCCGTAAGTGGAGTGGCTACTGCCCGGGGTTGCCTGCCGATGTGTTGATCTGAGTAGATGGGTCGGTGGTGTCTAATCGACGGAATTGTAAGTGTTGAGCTGCCTGTTGCGCTTAGTTTAATCTGCGGCGCTGGGGAATCGGCTGGTACAATCTGCTGGAATGTTGTTCGGATTGATGTTAGGGTTTCGGATTCTGGTATATTCTGGAAGTTTGAGCAGTGGCTGGTGCGTACCGGTGGTGGGGTGGGTGGCTGTGGGAGGACATGAATTATGCTGTTAGGGGTGACCGATGTGGAGGACGTGGCTTTGGAAGACTCAGGACTCCTGAATGGATTCAAATCTGTAAACAATCTGTTTTCTCCAAAAAAAAAGAAAAGAAAAGAAAAGAAAAAAATCTGGGAGCTAGGAAAGATAGTTTGAACTAATTCATTGCTTCCATTTGTTCCCTTTTCCAATGTCTGTTTCTTAGCGGTGCTGATCGTTTGTTAAAAACGGCATTCTGTTGTACTTCGAAAGATGGATATACAATTGTTGTAGAAACAGATGATAGGTGCTGCACATCTGTTTACAGGAATGAGAAGTGTATAGTATTTTCAGTAGAAACGTTAAAATGAGTGACAATCACTGCAGTTGGAGATCCATGTGCATTCACTGCTGCAGTCCACCTAGCCCATATGCTAGAGATATCCCATCTCACATGTAACACCTGTTTAGAGTTTCATGGAAGTGCACTAGTTGAACCACATAAGTTTGTTGACCCAGTTGTGTCAATTGACTATCATGACCAAGGTGGAACTTTATATGTTTCTCTGGACATATGTTATTGTCAATTTGGATAGGAGTGCTTCAAGTTCAAAATTTATATAGCATATAAGCTGATATGTTAACTAATATTTTTAATAATGGTTAGGACATGAAATTATGCTGACAAGTTAGCCAATGGTAATATTACATTTGGTGTTCACCATGCATCTTTTGTAAGGCGTGCACCTTACAATGTTAGTGATATTAAATGTTTTAAGCCTTTTCTGTGGACCAGGGCTGAAATGTTAACTCTCAATAGTAAGCGCTTAAGTGGCATTAGCCAACATGTATTTGTTGTGTGTGCATCCAAACCCATAGATGTCAGTGCTCTTAAACTACGCTTCCGATTATTTGTCCTTCAGCTCCAGCTACTTTAATGCAAAACATGTGGTCAGCTGCATCTGTTCTGTTGCTTGGATGTTCCTTATCTGCTTTACTGCTCTGTTGGATCCTTTATATGTATATAATTTGAACAATTTTTCTATTATGTTGCAGGACATTGTAAAAAACTTCCGCATATGGAGGATATTTGCATCTGTATTTGCCTTCCAGTCAACACCTGAGTTAATGTTTGGACTATACCTTCTGTATTATTTCCGTGTATTTGAGAGGCAGATAGGCTCTAACAAATACTCGGTACGTACTTTTAACTTTTTGCAATTCTCTTGTATTAAATTAAGATGGGGAAACAACAGCGATAATACAGTGGAAGCGGGAGTAAATTGCACCTCAAGTTCTCAAGTTCATGAGCCTAAAATTGCACCTCAAGTGCATGAGCCTAAGTGTAAAACCAATTTTAGGGGTCATAAATTGCAATTTAAGCGAGGAGCAACATCAGTTTTTCAATATATTCCTTCAAAATTAGATGAGATAGTCTTTAAACTTACCAATAAGAGGATTGTGATATGATTGCTTATGTTTTCATCTACTGTGCAGGTTTTTAGTTTATTCACTACCGTAGTGTCATTACTGCTCGAGATTCTGTCTTTGTTTCTCCTGAAAGGTATGGTAATGAGATCAATTGCAGATTAGCATTATCGGGTGACACTTCAGATTTTTTTTAAAAAAGGAGAAAATAATTGATGGTTATGAGATCTGCTTACTTCCTAACATAGCTTCGATTCTCCTGTTTTTTTTTTTTTTTTGGCAATTGTTATAATTAGGATATTCTAAAAATTTTTGGTTGTACTTGCGTAGAAAAAGAAATATTCAAACGTAGTCATATTGTAATACAATTTTAGTTGAGAGCCCTGTTGAGTACTTGATAACTTTTGATAAGATGTCAGTAGATAGATTAGCAACGGAAAGCATCATTTGGTACAAATTGCAACCAAGTACGATCTTGGCATGGTGTTATTTTCCATAAATTGTGGATTTTTTTGTTACATCTGAGGTTTAGGCTTTGTTTGGCTGCATTGTGCTGTGCTGCGGTATGCTGTAAATTCAAGTTAGTCATGGTGAACCTTTATTTAGAGATATTGGTTTTATGTCATCACACGGTATGACTCTGTTCATTTGTTCGCAAACATTGTTTCTGGCCTTCTGTTATAGGGCAGAAGTGCAGGACTCTTGATTTATTGTTCTTCACCATTTTAGATTGGAAACATTTCACATCATTCCAAACATTAAGCTTGACAGGAGCGCTAGTTGAATCCTGCTTTCTGCTATTTTGTTTTTCTTTATGTTTTAACAATAATCTTATATGCCAATAGTTGTGTAATTATGAGCATTGTTTTTTTTTCTTGAGGTTCCGAAAATTTATCTTATATGTCAATCAGTGGCATAATTATGAGCCTATGTACTTGTTTTCTATTTTCCATTTGAGCATCTTTTGATATCCCTTATTTTCTTCTCATTGCAGATACAAACTACATCAGTGCTCTTGCATCTGGACCTTACGGCCTTATATTTGCCTCATTTATTCCATTTTTTCTTGACATTCCTATCACATCACGATTTCGTATTTTTGGCCTTAATTTCAGCGACAAGTCATTCATATACCTAGCTGGACTACAGGTTAGTTGCTTGTCAGAACTGAACCCTTTATCTGTCATCTATGCTTATGTGATTATCACATCTTTCCTATTTCTCTTGGCAGCTTCTTTTATCTTCTTGGAGGCGTTCGCTTATTCCTGGTATTTGTGGTCTGGTTGCCGGTTGTCTCTCTCGTCTCAATGTGCTTGGCATCCGCAAAATGAAGGTTATAAGAGTTCTATTTTCATTTCATACTTCAATATTGTCTTGTTACATCTTTTTTTTTTGTTGTGTGATGGACTGATGTTGACATTTATATTGCCTGTTGTCATTTTTATCTCATTGGTTTTGCTATTAAATAATATGGCTTGCCTAGAATAGTGTCATATCATATTTGCACTATACTAGTCCTAACTCATGAGTCAGGGCATCCACAAGTCTTTTCATCTAAAAAAACTAGTACCCCTTGGTTGTCGTTGTGCAATACTCCGTCCGTTTATTTTTATAAGGCACCATTTGGCTTAGTGCTTTTTGCGGTCTTCAAAATTGAACTTTGACTATTAATTTCTTTTATAATACTTTGTTCATAACTACAAAATCATAACTATAGGAAAGTGCTTTTAAATACGAATCTAACTGTCAATGTTCTAAATAAAGGTGAAAGAACAGTCAACCCACCTTTTAGTTTTTATACAGTAAGCGGCCTAAACCCACCTTTTAGTTTTTATACAGTAAGCGGCCTAGTAAACGGTTTTACTATTTAAAATTTAGATAAATATATACATGTGTTTGCAGTAACATAATAAGTATCTAATTCATCTTCTTTCATGCATATAGAATGGAACTATCAAGCTATCAACAATTATCTATAGTGGCAACATAAAGAAAAAAGATGACATGATGTGAATGTAATTAAAGAATTATAATTAAATGAATGAACAGCTCAAGTGTCAATAAAAAGCAAAGCTAGCATTCATTTCATATATGTCACAATGTTCTATGTCATATAGCAATCTTGCAATTTTACCCAAATAAACGGCTTGATAAAACGAGCCTGTTAAACGTTAACGGCCGTTAAACCGAATAAACGGGCCGATAAAATGGGCAAACCTTGAAATGTTCATAAATGTAACAGGTTGGGGACCTTTACTGTTTTAACGGCTGTTTACAAGGTCTTAATAGCCTTTATTTAGAACACTGCTAACGGTATCACTTTTGTGTCAATATATTGTTGTACTAATTGTTGATCAAAATTTATAAACTTAGAATCTTGAAATGCTTGGGTGCCTTATAAAAATTAATAGAGGAGTATTAGATATGGAATCAACCGAACCAAGCAACATTAGGTTGGTGTTGGTCATTACCTGCTCCACTGTATATTGCTACTTCCTGTTTTTCCTATATTTATTAGAGGTTTACGAACTTATTTGTGACTGCTTGTCTGTGACTATTAATTTCTTTATTAGAGGTTTACGAACGTATTTGTGACTATTAATTTCTTTTATAATACTTTGTTCATAACTGTTAGAGTATATTAGGCAGCACCAGATATGGTTAGTTTAGGATTGATTGTAATCCCGTGATAACCTTCCTTATCTCTAGGAGAGGCATCTTGCCCTCCAAGCCATGTACTCCTATATAAATGACACGAGGGCTCAAAGAATACATCATCCCACGATTATATACAATTCTCTCTTTTCTACATGGTATCACGAGTTTAGGGTTCTCATCCTAGACCTAGCCTTCCTTGTTGCATGCCATGCCCCGGGAGATCGATCTCCACCGGGGCAGCGCTATCCAGAGTTAGGTTGCGTGGGCGATCCTTCCGATCCGCCACGTCCCGTAAATCGTCGCGTCACGTCGTCGGAAACAAAGATCGAGTTCTCCGGTTCGCGTTGTGGTGGTCGTCTTCTCCGTCGTCATTGCGTCACGCCATGCCTCGCTCCGAATCTGCCCACACACTATCGTGGTGGTGGTACCGTGGTGGTGCCGCGTCAAGCTTCCTCCTCGCCGTCGTGTTGACTACCGAGGAGGAACGCTTGATCTGTGAAATCCGCCCGCCGTCCGTGGGCCCCTCTGCGTTCCACGCCGCCGTGGTTCTACGGTCCTCCTCCACTTCGCTTGGCCGCGCCATCTCCGTCACTGGTCATCATCTGCCGACCGAGCCCCTCCACGGTCGGGCCTCGCTCCATGGCTCCGTCGCTGGGGGCCTCCGCCGGCCGGTCTCATGGCGCCGTCACGCGCTTACGCCGCCCCGCCGATGGTTATTGGGCCATGAGCGATGGGGCTATGGGTACCAGATCTGCTTCTTCTTCTTTGTACCTTTATTTTTTTCCCCGAGCAGAGATCGGGTTTGCGTCGCCAGCGCCGATCGGCTCGCGCATCTTCGACATCGGCATCGACAACACCGGCTTCCTCATCTTCTTCGGTATGCGGCATGGCATGGCTGCGGCGATCCGGAACGCTGCGTGCCGCGCCTCTTTGCTGCGACATCGACCTCGTCGGCTCGTCGTCGCCACCACCGTCGGAGGCTCCACCGCCGACTCCGTCTCGCGCGCCTCGGCCGATCAACCGATCACGGCGACCATCCTCCGTGGCGTCGTCGTCTACTACGCGCTACTTTTCCAAGCACAGTGGCCGCCATTGCGTCGCCTCCTTCGGCGGCCGTTGCGTCGTCTGTCGTCGTCCTCGCCGTTGCACCTCCATCATTGTCGACTACGTCGCTGCGCGTCTCTCGCATGGTCTTCTCCATTGTTCGAGTTCTTCGCCGACTTCTTGAGCACCGCCGTCGTGACACTCGGCGCCACCGTGGCTCTCCTCGTGCGTTATGGCTCTCTCGCATTGCCGCCACCGAGCCTTGGTGCGTCACCCATCTACTTCTTCGACCGTTCACCACAACCTCGTCGCCGGCGCCGCCTCAAATCCTCGCCTACCGTCCACTCCGACAACCACGGGTCAGACGGCACCTTCTTCCCCGCCGTTCTTTTGCGACCGCAACCGTCGTAGAGGCCTTCTCTGCCTGGTCCTTTAGACGTTGGCGCATGGTTGGGGCCCTACGCGCTAATCGTCCGTGATCGGCAACACCGGCGTGCCTTCATTCCCGACGCGTTCCGGGCACAGCAAACCGGCGCCGCGCCTCGTCCATGGCGGCTCGGCAGTGTCGACTTCGCATTGACCTTCTTCTTCATCGATTGCGTCGCCGTCTTCGTCTATGGCGCCCTCTTATCGCCCTCATCACCTGGTGCCCCTTGCGCGCCCATGACTTATGCGGCTCCTCCTCTTCGGCGACCTCAGCGGCTCCCTCGACCCAGCTACCTTCATGACGGCACCTCGACACGGCTTTCGCCCTCGTGCTTAGCTACTCGACATGGGCACAAAGGGCTACCGCCTTTGCTTGAGCAACCTCGTCGGCTTCCACTCCGACCACAAAGCATCGTGACGATCGACCGTTCGATTGCGGAGGATGTCACTCGTCTGCTTCTTCTCTGATCTCATCGTCTGCGCCACTCCATTTGTGATTAAGGGGGATGTTAGAGTATATTAAGCGACACAGATATGGTTAGTTTAGGATTGATTGTAATCCGTGATAACCTTCCTTATCTCTAGGAGAGGCATCTTGCCCTCCAAGCCATGTACTCCTATATAAACAGCCTGAGGGCTCAGCAATACATCATCCCACGCATTATATACAATTCATGTACTCCTATATAAACAGCCTGAGGGCTCAGCAATACATCATCCCACGCATTATATACAATTCTCTCTTTTCTACAATAACTACAAAATCATAACCATAGGAAAGTGCTTTTAAATACGAACTTATTTATTAGAGGTTTATTTGTTACAACCATCATTTTAAGGTACGAGGACTACATCCTCCTTGAAATGTGACACATCAGACATGCAACCAATTGCTATGTTTGGCTTGTAATAAATTACTGAAAATTCCCTATACTAATATATAAATACTGGTTGGTGGTTGTCGTCCGTTCTCTCTTTCCTCTTTAAGAAAAGCAGCACGCCAACGTATAGACTGTGAGATAAAAAGTAAACTAACCACATTTGTCTTTCCACCCACACCTGCTCCCTCAGCTGGGCCATTACCCACTTCTCCCTCCTCGTGGCAACTCAAAGAGTGTAATTTTATTTTTTGTAATACGTGGCATGATTTGATTATTTGGTTAATAAATGTGTTTCTGTTGTAATGCATGGGCACTTGACTAGTATCTTAGATATTCTTGATCACTGAATAAGAGCAGAAAGCAGCTTGTCACTGTTTGGATTGAAAGTAATTTAGATAAATGACTGTTGAGTATGTGGCCATTTAAGTTTTTAACTGCAGGAGCTTCTCACATGGAAGCTGTGTAGAGTAGTACTATCAGGTGTAGCAGTGTTCCTTCGAGTCACGGGGGTTTAGGATTTGCGCTTTTAGTTGTTTATTTCTTTGCCTTTGGAGTCTGATCAGGTGCTCAAATTTATTACTATCATCTGTGTTTATTGCTATTCTTTTCTTTTTGAACTCATTGTAGATTCAATCATTTTCCTGTTTGGACTTCTTATTAAGTTCCTGCCCCCTTATACAGATGCCTCAGATTATTGCATCATTTTTCGCAAGATTTTTTTCACCTTCTTCGGGAAGTTCATCTCGGCCCTCCAGGAGTCTTGTTGGAAACATGTCTTCTCATACAGGCCGTGCTGTTCAGGTTATTTTCTGAAAAGCTAATTCTGAAATTTGATTTCTGCGTGCATTGATCCTTGGACCAAGATATATTTGTCATTCTAGACTCTGAGCTGCTGGTGATTCTTCTATTTTTGACGTATTTGTCTGTTTTTACATGAAGTACAGCTGCCCACTTAAGCATGTTTTAACCAACAACTGTCAATGATTGATTAGTAACTTTTGTGGTGTCGGTGTGTCACTCTATCAAATATATTCATATGAAATGAAGATTCATGCCACCGAAGTGAATTTGGATAGGTCAAATACTGAAATGATACGTAATTCTATTGACAAGATTAAAAAGTGCCCAATGATAAGCACAAAATTGCCTCTGTATGATTGACAATATGCTGGGATCACACTATTCTTAGTTCATATCTAATGGGTTTTGTAGGAGAATATCCGACAGGCAATTGACTATACAATGTACAGATCAAGAAATTGTGGTTACACCTAGAAAGGACACTATTACCCTTCATTTGTAATTATAGACAAGTTATCTCCGTAAGGGTATTTCGGTCATTTGTACAGGCCAAGAGCCTATAAATATCCCATGTCTCTCTCATTTGTAACTTGAGCTCTCTTGAGCAATATAAGAGAACACTTGAACTGGCGAGCCCTTGGGGCCCTGTTCTTAGGGGTTGGCATTTTTCAACCGAAACCGAAAAACCGAACCGAACCAATTTAACCGAATTTTTCGGTTTTTTCAGTTTTCAGTTCGGTTTTTATTTTAGTGTTGTTCGGTTTTCGGTTGCCGGTTCGGTTTTTGGATTCTAGAAACCGAATATACCGAAATACCGATTTCCATCGGTAGTGGGCCCTCGACGTCTCAACCACGACAACCAGCAGTCCTACGATGTGGCCCATAAGCCCAAGCGGCGAGGCTATCTTCTCTTGAAGGCTCGAAGTTCCAAACCCACCGAAGATCTAAAACCTAATCCCCATTCCTCCGATCCCCAAATCGGCAGATCCTCCTCCACTGCAACTCTACAAGTCCCGAGGCCTCCTCTGCTCGCTCGCTTCAGACCGTGGTCGCCATGCGACGCCTCCTCTCTGTGTGCCTGGCCGCCTCGACGCCTTCTCCTTTGGCCTTGCTTGTTGCCATTACCGACGCTTCTCCTTGCCTCCTCCTCGGCCTTGCGGCCCGCCAATGCCTCCTCCTCCTTCCTCCCCAAGATGGACGCCGCCTAAGGAGTAAGGACCCTAACGCCTCGACTCCTAAGACGGCTGATCAGCCACACAGATGCCTCCTCTGCAAGCATGAAGCCTCCTTGGCCATCCCTACCTGAGCGACTGGTATTTTTGTGCATTTTGCAGTGTGTAGACCGTGTAGTTCGTAGTTGTTTAATTCGTCGCATGTGGTTAATTAAGAGATGCTAGATGGTGAATAATTTGTAGTTTTTATCTATGTTGATCTAGAAATTCCTGCCATAGTTTCTGCATGACTACAAATTGATACTCCACGAAGAAAAAGATATTTTTCGATCGGTTCAGTACTGATCATGATGATGGGGATCATGATTAACAAGAGTTCGATTCCACCTTTGCTGCATCCTTGACTCCTTGTTCTGTTTGAGAGAGAAATTTCGGTTTACTAAAAAACGAAATAACCGAATCGAATTTTTTCGGTTAATTCGGTTTGGTTTTCAAATTTGTTCGGTTCGGTTTGGTTAGCAGTTTTCAAAAACCGAAATATTTTTAAACCGAAAAAATCGAACCGAAAAAACCGAATTAAACGAATGCCCACCTCTACCTGCTCTCCAGAGATTGCCCCCGCAGGTTTGCCGATAGGAGCAGGGCGGTCATCTCGGACCCCCTAACCTATATAAACCTCGTGTCCCTTCCTCTCTTGTGGATAAGGGCCTGTTAAATACCCAATGTCTAACCTTTCACTTGTGTTAAACATCCATCCATGGGGACCGAAGCTAACTTGAAGAAGGCTATGGCTCTTACAAAAAAAGAAAGAAAACATCCCAAGTCTCCTCCCACCCCAAAGTGCAAGGAGCACGTAGACGATCATCCTCCCTGGTGGAAACCTAGACGCGCGCCTTTTTTGCAGATCGGAGCTATCCACCCTGTGATGGACAATGTTCTACAAGTCTTGGGGCCCAAAGACGCACCCTCCTCCCTTGCGCTACTTGCCGCGGGACAAGGGAAGGAGGCCCATGGTGCTCTTGCTGCTCCGAGATTGGGATCCCTACAGCCGACAATGATCCCTAAAGCGCTGGACACATCCAAGTGGTAGGCTATAGTGAAGGCAACTGCAAGACAATCTGTGGACTACATGATGGCCACTTACTGCCCACTCGGTGGTCCTCCACGCTTCTCACTGCTCCTACCATCACCCTCGGTCCAAGTGACCATAGATCCAAGGGCGCATGGAGTCCTAGCCTTCGACTATAGAGGCAAGCAAGGGGGGAATCCATACAACCTCCCCCTACTCACCCATGCAATGGTGTCGAATAGGGCTCCCTTCTAGCCGCTTCATCCGCTGAATCCTATACCGTTGCAATTTGTGCTGTTGCCGCAAACTCCAAGGCCTGAGCGCGTGCCCCCAAGGGTGGGAGTTCCAGGCCCCCCCCTCAAGCTCCTCGTGGGTAAATGCGCCTACATTCGGAGTTGGTGAACCAACTCCCATCGTCTGGGGCGGAATCTCACCCTTAAGGTGCAGCGTGGCCCAAGGTGGAAGGGGAACCTACAAGACCAAAGGCAGCCGCTCCTCCAAGAGCATCCTCGGATGAGCGAGGAATTCCACTTGTGGTTACCCACAAGCGCTTGCAAGGCTCAAGGGACTCGCGTCAAATCCAGTGAAGCAAAGCGCAAGGGAGGAGTTTCCACTCCGCACACATCGGACGTGCTCCTACATTGCCAAGTCGTCATGATCACCATCGCTCCTAAGGAGGGGAGGCCGAGTCCCTGATTTCATGGTTTGCCTGAACCACACATTAGCAGGAGTGCTTCAACTTCCCTGCACGTGAACACCGCCGGTAGGCCTCTAGCTCTCCCAGTTATGAGGAGTCTCGTCATCGCCATCGCTGCCATACAAGGTTGCCTTCCCCATGGTTATCACGGCGTTCTGGCGAGGTGAGTCGCCTCCAAGGCGCTTGGGCGCCCGCCTAGGTGACAGTTAGGCGACCAAACTTTCTCTTTTCCTTTTCATTTCCTTTCTTCCTTTTCTTTTCCCCTTCTCCTTTTCTTTCTTTTCTTTTCTTTGTCGTCTCCTTGGCTCACCCAGTTGCCCCCCTCTGCCTCTAACTCCTCGCCCCCATCGCCCTCCTCGCCTCTCCACCTCCCTTGATTCCCCTCTGCCCTTGCATCTTCAACTCCGTCGCCCAGTCCACCTCTCCGCCCCCTCCATCTCCGGCTCCCTCGCCCTCTCTGCCTTGCCTCCTTTGCGGCTTAGCCTCGCCCCTGATTCCCCTCTACCTCGCTTTGCCCCCTTGCCTTCCCCTCGCCCTCACCTTCTTCCCCTCTACCTCGCCCTCGTCGTTCCAACTCCCTCTCTTCCTGTCGCCCTCGATGGTCGGTGGTGTGGGCGTCAGTGGTGAGCGTGGCGCGCAGGTGGCCAAAGTCAAGCGGGCAAGAGGGCGAGCAAGTAAACCCCCTCTCCCCCACCTCTACCTCCGTCTCTCCCTCGCCGTCGCTGCGCCAAGCCGCCGTGTAGAAAGCCCTATGCGACTGCCCAGACGATGACCGTGGACGCCTAGTCGCCCTGGGCGACGCCATATGTGGCCAGGCGGGTGGCCATCGCAAAGCGAGGCAAGTCCCCTTGGCAGTTAGTGCTCAGCGATCGGGCGCCTAGGCGTCGACTAGGTGTCGTCTAGGCGACGCTGTGATAACCATGGTCTTCCCCCCACGGGCGTTGTGAGAAGCCCTAGGATTGGGAACCCCCTAGCACGGGGTATCTCCAAAACACCATTCTGGCCCAAGTTTGCCAGCCCAACATCACACCATACGATGGAGACTCTGATCCCATACCGTTCATGGAGGTCTATGCTATGGCTTTTCGGGCCAGGGGAGGTAGGGAAAGTAGAGAAGTGCATTTACCTCCTGCTCTACCTCTCGGGGATGGCACAGTCATGGTTCTTCAATCCAAGGAGGGGCTCCATCCACTCTTGGACTCAACTGTGTAGAGAGTTTAGCGCGAACTTTCGGAGAAGTTACAAACATCCTTGCTCCCCAATCAACTCTTAACTGATAAGCAGTAGAAGGATAAGTCCACACAGGATTTCCTCAAGCGCTTCTCTCGGGTGTGCAACCAGGTGGCGGATGCCCTAGACTCCACGATCATCTATGCGTGCAAGGAAGGGCTTCTCCCCGGTGAACTGAACCGAGCTGTAGGAAGAGCCCCTGAAAACAACTCAACAACTCTTTGAGATTGTGGAGAAGTACGCCCAGGGGATGATTTGGCTAAGAAAGGACTTCTGCCACAAGTTGGAAGCAACTCCCTTGGGAAGAGGTTGAAGGGGTCCTCTGGGAAAAAGAACAAAAATCGGAGGGACCGCTCCAATGGGGTAGCGACTCCAAGGTCCTCGTCGTGACTGATATCCAATCCCATGGGAAAGGCACCTCTAAAGGACCTAAGAAGGGTTCTAAGCCTAAGGCTCCTCATGCGCGCGGCGAAGGCCCCAACGAAAGGAAGGGTAACAAAGACCATGGCGACGATCACTGGTGCGCCTATCACAAGATGGGTGGGCACAACACGAATGAGTGTCGTCAATACGCCGCTAAGGTGGCCAACCTCCTTAAGAGAGGCCCTGAGCCACGCCGAGGATCACGCCACATCCTAAGGCCGTGGAAGCCAGGCCTCTTCAAGCGATTCATCCTGCACCCATAGTGCCCTCTGGTGATCCTCCCCTAGGAGAACTTCCACAAGACGTTGAGTAGAAACTTCCCTTCCAAGCGACATAAAGACAAGTGAATGTCATAATGGAGGGCTTGGCCTACGAGCACGAATCCAAACATTAGCGGAAGGAGTACGTCTGAGAGGTCAATGTCATGGGGGTAACCCCGCGAAGCACTCCTAAGTAGGCAAAGATCCTGTAAGCTTCACCGTGGAGGATGCAAAGGGCCTGAGGTTCCCCATGACGACATCCTCCTAGGAACCGTCACAGTGTCTACCTGTGAGATGTCCCGCATACTCATCGATGGTGGGAGCTCCACGGACATACTTTATCTCTGTGCGGCTGCGCTCTAGGAGCTGTGGAGTCGCGGGGGCCTACCACCCAGGCATCTTGCTCCCGTCCAATTGCCCTCTCACGGGCTTCATACTGGGGAAATCTATCCAACCCTTGGGAGGATCGAGCTCCTTATGACATTCGGATCGTGAGAGAACCATAATACGGAAGCTGTCAGATTTGATTCGTTGATGTCGAGTCACCGTTCAATGCTATAATGGGGAGGGTAACCCTCAACCGCTTCTGTGCGGCAGCTCACCAAAACTACTTATATCTTAAGATAAGTGGGCCTCGTGAGGTCATCTTCGTGAGAGGTAATCAAGACTTGGCCCGCCGCCTCTATCATAAGGCGGCAAGCAGCTCTGATGAAGTCAACTTCCTTGAAGTGCGGGCCTCAAAAGAGGCTTGTTGATTGTGTGAAAACCAAATGCGAGTGAGTGGGTGGACGTAGGCTGTTTCACGGGCCCATGTCCACGAGAGTAGAAATGACAAAGGTTTATACTGGTTTGGGGGTTCGAGAAGGCTGCACTACTCCTGTCGGCAATCCTGCGGGGGCAGTCTCCGGAGAGCAGGGTCTCGAGGGTGCCAGTTTAAGCGTTCCTTTATATTGCTCAAGAGAGCTAAAGTTACAAATAACAGAGACATGGGGTATTTATAGGCTCTTGGTCTATACAAATGACTGAAACTCCTATAGAGATAACTAGCCTATAGGTACAAGCAAAGGGCAGTAGTGTCTTTTGTAGGTGTGGCTACAACCTCTCGATTTGTAAATTGTACAGCCAAGTCTCCTATTGATATTCTCCAACACTAGTCCCTTTGCCCCTTGGCGCTAGGGAAAGCGTCCAGAGGGGCTGTATTAAACTGCCACGACTTGCTATGGTTGTGAGAGAAGTGCTGAACTTGATCGAACTTTTGTATCTAACGAGGATAAGTTTCGAACTTAGCCGGATTTTGGGCATTCAAACTGTGGTAAAACCCGGGTCTTTAGCCATATCCATGAGTGCCCAAATTATAACAAAAATGGACATTTCCTCAACACGTCTGTTTTATAGAGAAAATGAGTAATTAGGCCAGAACAAGTCATTTTTCATTCGTGGGCCACTTGCTCAGCCATGTCTTCACATTGGGCCGGCCCAATCTTTCTTTAGCATGGTAAGCCCACTAGTCCATGTGGTCTGCCCTCTTGTTTGGATGGACTTGGTCCATATGAAGGTGCGTGAGCTAGAGGCTTGGGGTATTTAGTCCCTCCCATCGCAGCGTAGTAGTTGGGGGGAGCCGGTCCTGGCTTGGGTGCTTGGGCGAAGGGAGCCGACTTCCAAGGTGTGTTCCCTTATGTTTCTTAGCCATTGTAGGGCCTGAGCGCAGGGTGCTCCCCACGCGGGCGTTGGCCGAGAGGTGGGGTGCATGGGCTCGCGCTTGACCGAGAGGTGCAAGAGGCCAGGCGTAGGGCGCCTGCTTGGGGGCATAGTGTGTCGGACAGAGGGGCGCAATAGGCAGTAGGGGCGCCGGTCGGAGGGTGCCGCTTGGGTGTTGGAGTGCTTGCGCCTAGGTGCCTCGCTTGTGCTGGCTGAGGAGAGGCGCAGGGCGTTCGGGAGAGGGCGTAGCTGCGCAGGGTGTCAAGTCTTGAGTAGCAACTGCAGGGAGCCAAGTCAGGGGAGATGGAGCACCTCAGGGGAGATGGAGGGAGTCAAGTCTTGAGTAGCAACTGCAGGGAGTCAAGTCTTGAGTAACAACTGCTGCTTGTCGAGGATGATGTCGAGCACCTCAGGGGAGATGGAGCTGTACATGACGGAGAGTACGGCGTAGTCATCGGAGACCTGTGGCGTCGTCGGGTAGGGCTGTCTTGTCGATGTGAGGAGGAGTCCGTGCCCAAGGAGGCGCGAGAAAGATCTCCCATTTGGAGAAATTGCCGTGACTAGGTCTAGCCTGGGAAGGAGGCCCGGAAGAAGAGAGGCAAGAAGACACAGAGCCATGGCCGGCCAGGAAGAAGAGAGGGCATGAGGTGGCAGAGGAAGTCGCCATGGAAGGCGGTGGAGGAGGATCGATCTAATCTGATACCATGTAGAAGAGGAAAGTATGGGAAGGCAACCACACATCTCTAGGGTGGCAGGCCATATATTTATATATGTATCCCCAAGGGATAAGTATGGCAGGTACAATTAGATTACAACTAACCATATTGGTTACAACAACATAAGGAAACAAACAGCCGTAATCAGGAAACTATCAACAGTAATTAAGGAAAGGAAAATATCTCTAACAAAACTTATACTTCAGGTACCTTTGAGATATGCAGAGTCAAACACACAATCGGGGGCGCATGATATAGACAGGTTTGGGCCTCCTGATGGAGTAATACCCTACTCTGTATGGATGATGTATGAGGTTGATGAACAGAGTACAGAACGAGATGCCTAGCTCTAGTTACAAGAAAATGAGCTTGTGGGTGGCTAAGCTATGGCTAAAGGATGCTTTGCTTGGGAGATCTTCTCGTTTGTCTAGCTCTGGATAGTTGTAGCTTGACTGCTTGAGAATTGCTTGTCTCCTGATAACATCTACCCTCGCCCTTCTATAGATGGGGTAGCCTTGGTCGATTCGTAGTCTGTTGGATCTATCGAATCGTAGTCGATGAGGAGTCCATCGCCGTTATGATCTCCGTAGAGTATCCAAACTTTCGTAGGGGTCATGTGCATTCGAGTAGGTTTCCTCGTAACGGGAACACGATCGAATCCTTCCCTGCGTGGAGATGTCCCCCTCCGCGTATATCTTATCCCTTTGGCCTGGCCCGAGATATCTGGAGTTTCCAAATGCTTACAACAACATATATGGTACGATTCTTGAGTTTATAGCGTACGTCCATATCCCATATTTAGATATTCGACAACTCTCTCCATGTCCTTGCTTCATGCCTCATAACTCCCATAGCCTCTAGCAACACAAGAAACATCCATATGCAAAAGCCAGGAGGGGAAAAGAAATAACGAGAACTGTTAAAGGGAAAGCCTTGTATACCTTCATCAACAATGAGGGAGTCAAAGGCATTGCAATATTGAACGGCAGACGGCTCCAAACCACCTTGGGGAGTTGAACCCAGCTCTCCCTCCTCCAGTTGTGTTTCCACTTCATGTGCAAGGGATTTAACAGAGTTGGGACTTTGACCTTGCCTGGCTAGAGTCTAAACTTGAGCTCGAAGATGATGAGGACCCGGAGTTTGAAGTGGACTGTGTGGTCTAAGGAGTTTCTCCACTAGGTTTGTCTGTGGAAGAAAACTGTGTCTTCCTCTTCTATGGGGTGACTTTTGTGCGCCATGAGCATCTTGAAGCTTCCTTTTGCTTAAAGATTGGATGCCTCTGTCCTTGTTGGAACACATGGGAGGAGGCACCCGAGGGGGGGGGCAATTGGATCCTGACAAGGGCCTTCAAGGTCCCTGCACGCGGAGGCTTCCTGGCGACAAGGGTTGTAGGGTGAAGTTATCGCTGAGGAGGGCCTTGCCTCAAGTCGTGCTGAGGGGTGTGAGGTGAGGAAGCTTCATCTTCAGCTAACTTTTTGGAGGAGGGTCCTAAGGCCTTAGCTTTCTTTTTCTTTGAAGGATCCGGGATAGGTTTGCCTCGAGGGGGCATCACCAACTTCATAATGTCATAATGTTAGCAATGCTGTTGCATCCTTGGCTATCAATGTTATCAACCTCAAGAGCCTCACGCTCAATGACAGTCATCTCCCCAAGTATGCAATTGGCCTCTTCGACCGCCTTCCTTGGAGTACGCATTGCACAAAAGAAAATGGGATTAGGCAAAAAAAAAGGAATGTCTAAGGCCCTATTTGGTAGAGCTCTAGATCCTAGCTCCACCTAAGATCTGAAACTTGTAGGCCAAAATAAAGTGAATTAAGTTTACATTTTTAGTCTAAAATGTAAACAAGATGACCCATCTAAACACTCTTAATGTATCAACAGCTCCAGCTCCACGAATCTGGTGGAGCTAGGAATACCCAACTCCACCAGATCCACGGATCTAGTGGAGCTGGAGTTGTACCAAACACACCCTAAATACAAAGGCGGACGACCAAGTTAGGCTCATGTTTGTCTTTGTGCACTCTCCGGTAGTCATTATTTTTTATGAACATGGGGGCTAGCATCCAAGAGTGTCATCTCTTCAACCAAGTCCCGAACGCCACTCCACTTGCAAACCTCAGAAGTAGCATGGATGAACTCATAATCATCATCGGAAAGAGGAGGGATCTCGGGGTAATCTTGGGTGATCTGTGGCTACCCGCTAGTGTATGGGAAGCCTTCTACCCTCAATTGAAACCACTTCTTCCTAGGATGATTCTAGTTGTACTTGTTGGTATGTACAAGATATTCATCTTGGTTTTGGAGTTTCAAGTCAACGAGCCCAGGGGACCAAACTTCCCGTTTGACCTTTGAAGATGGAAGAAGTGATCGAAGGCCGCGATGGTGGGCTTCATGCGCCTACCCTCGATCGCGGTCTCGCATAGCCATAGGAACACCCTTATCCTCACCATTTGGTTGGGGAGAAGTGCGAGAGCTCAACCTTATAGTGCCTCACGATAGACTGGATGAACTGGTGCATCGGGAGCCCAAGGCCCACCTCAAACTATGCCTTGAGTGCGACAGTGTACCCCCGCGAAGGATTGGGACACTCCTCCGGTTCAGGCCACAAGACATCATTCGGTGTTTGATGACTCTAGGAGCCACCAATGTTGCCTTCTCCGCCTTGGTGAGGGTCGAGGGCTCGACTCCCACAAGGGCCCCCTTGGTTGAATCATCGTCAAAGATCTCGACTTCCTCCTCAAGGTCATCACCGACCAAATCCTCCATATCAATAGGTTCAGCTGACCCTTTAGCTTCCTTCTCCCGGTGAGGAGGGTTATAACCTTTGGTCATCAAGGTATCACGAGGAATACATGCAGCACAAAAATGCAAGGGAGAAGATCAATGACATGAAAATGTTTGTTTGAGAAAGGCATATTAAAAGGGCATCGATAGGACACATTCGTGCCCTTGGCCAATGCACTAATCTTAGTGGCTGTTGCCCAACACTGAGTTTTATGACCACTACTGATGCTTGTTGCAGGTTGGGCAAGTATGGAGGCCCATTCATATATGTGTTCTTCCACGAGTGGAGACGGTAAGATCAAAGCAGCCTACAACCAAGCCTGTAGGCGGCGCCTTGTGTCTGCCCCTCAAGCTAGCTCCCTGCGACCACGACTCAATCCAGCACACTAAGGTTGACCCCTCGAGGTTGGCACCTTGTGGCTGTGCCTCTAGGCTGGCGCCTTGCAGCTCGCCCCTAGGCGCCCTACGTGCCCCCTCACCTAGCGTCCGCATGAGGAGCGCCCGGCGCCCCGTGGGACTAGCTCCCGCGTGCCACTGCTCTAAGAGCATCTCCAACAGTTTTTAATATTTAGACTCCCAATATTCTTAGAATGGGACCTTCCCAAAAAATTTTGGGTCTACAAAATACCTTGTTCTCCAATAGTTCATATATTTTCTCCCAAAAACACCTTTGAATTGGTCCGGTGGGCCATCCTGGGCGCGAAATAATGTTGATTGGAAGCGCGGACAGAGCGCACAAAAATGAGGAGTCGGGGTGCTATTTTTGGGCGTGCCAAAATTTGAGGAGCTAGAAAGAGGAACTGTTGGAGTACTTTTTTTTGCAATCAAGCCCAAAATCAGGTTTTGGGAATGGATTTTAGGCACTGTTGGAGATGCTCTAACGCCCAAACATTGTAGCGCCCTCACCTGTCTGCCACGCGCACGACTGAGGGAGCCATACCCTGCGCCTAGCTCATGCACCCAACGCCCACACCCTTGACACTCTAGCTCTTGCGCCAGGCACCTTGTGCCCGGAGTGCTTGGCTCGCACGTTCTGGGGCCCCAATTCGCGTGTCCCACAGTGGCCCCAGTTCCTAAGCTTTGTGGTTGTGGCGCTCAACTTCCACGCTCCTAGCACCCTGTAGCTCGGGCTTCACCTTCGGCTAGCAGCAGCTTCGCCCATGGGCCCTATGCCCTCACCAATGCCCAAGGTGCAGGCGGGAGCGACGGCGCCGCCTGGATAGGTGCCTGCACCTATGACTCCGATCACGCAACCCGAGCACCTGCGCCTTGCGCCTCTGGCTCCAAATTCTTTACATGATTGGTAGGTTGCCCATAAAAAAAAGCAACAATGACTAGCCCAAGTCAAGATTGAGATTTTTGTTATGAAAATTTGCTATGGTTTGGATGCTAAAATTTTTAGCTAAGTCCCTAGTTTTACTGCGACTTGAATCTTTAGAAAATTCGGCTGTACGTGCGGTAGTTATGTACTACCCCTGGATGCTTCCTCTAGCGCCAAGGGGGACCCGGGGGCGTTGGAGAATATCTAACAGTCTACTGACTATACAATGTACAGATCAAGAAATTGCAGTAACACCTAGAAAGGGCACTATTGCCCTTCATTTGTATTTATAGACAAGTTATCTCCATAAGGGTATTTCGGTCATTTGTATAGGACAAGAGTATATAAATACGACATCTCTCTCATTTGTAACTTGAGCTCTCTTGAGCAATATAAGAGAACACCTGAACTGGCAAGCCCTCGGGGCTCTGCTCTCCGGAGACTACCCCCTACAAGCTTGCCAACAGAAGTAGGGCGGTCTTTTCGGACCCCCGAACCTATATAAACCCTCGCGTCACTTCCTCTCTCGTGGATAAGGGCCTGTTAAACGACCAACGTCTACCCTCTCACTCGCGTTTGGTTTTTCACACAATCAACAGGTTTCTAGATCTCCTTTTGATGATTCTGTAATGCTGTACTATTGTTCCGCAATTGTTCTACTGCTGCTGTACTATTGTTCCGCAATTGTTCTACTGCTGCTACTCATTGATCTTTAGTTATGGGTTACAAGGCATGACAACTACTCTTATTGAATTTCTAGGCACTTCACAATAGAAAACAAATGAATAGATGTTTTAGTTGGGTAATCTGTTGTGTTTTATTAATCTTGTTCTTCCAAACAGAACCAATCGTCTACTGGATTAGCACCTGTTGTGGAGCCCTCGGAGTCCTCCATTGCTATGCTGGTTTCGATGGGCTTTGATGGCAATGCTGCAAGACAGGCGCTCATGCGAGCCAGAAATGACATCAATGTAGCCACGAACATCCTACTTGAAGCGCAGTCTCGTTGAGCTAACTTATTGCAGCCTACTGGAAAACATTGCAAGTAGAACTGGTTATATCCCAAGATGAACAATCACTTTCCTTTGCGGAAAACAGATCGGTGGACTGATAGTGTGCTGTTAATTTATTCACTTGCTGCTACCGTGATTTGGAGAAGTTCAACATGTTTCTTCCTAGTTGACAGCTTACGAAGTCAGCAAACTTTTTCTGCAGGTAGTTTGATCATGTCAATACATAGATTTCTCCAACCTCACCATGTAGTGTTCCAAACTCAGCTTGTAGGATATATGATATATAAACATTGCAATCGTAGTGTAAAATTCTTCAGCAATTTGCAACGTGGACTCAGTTCCAGCATGGACACATGAATCAGGTTCAGTTCCTGCTAGTTTCGTTGTATTTTCAACCTCGGGCCAGGGGTGTTTATTTTTAAACCAAAACCAAATTACCAACCGAATTAACTAATTATTCTGGTTTTTTTTATTTCAGTTTTCAGTTCGGTTTTTTGTATTCGGTTCGGTTTTTCATTTACAAAAACCAAAATAACTGAATAGCTCATGTACGATGCCACTTTTATAATATTCTTTCTGAAGTCACTAAACAATTCTTATGTTCTAAAATATTTATGCATATGTTTGGTATATTCATATGATCTATTATGCTTATAATGTAATGATCTATGAATATTGTACGGGTTTATCTCTACTCTGTGCTGCAATATGAGAATGATTAAATTTAATCTACCTAGTGTTTATTCATATTTCGGTTAACTGAAAAACCGAATTAACCGAATCAAAATATTTCGGTTAATTCGGTTCAGATTTTCATTTTGATTCGAGAAATTCAGTAGCCAGTTTCTAAAAACCGAATTATTTTAAAACATCAAAAACCGAACTGATTAGATCGAAAAAACCGAATGCCCACTCCCTACTTCGGCCCTCTTTGATTTGTAAGAATTTCAAAGGATATTTTTGGAGGATTGTAATCCTTAGGAATCTTTCCTATGTGTCTCGTTTGATTTGTAGGATTGAAGCAGTTCAATTCTAGAGGAATCCTGTAGCATCCCTACGAAGCCAGAGTTATTTCAAAGGAATTGAAACATCCACTTCAACCTCTTCTGTAAAATTCCTGAGCACGAAGAACAAGAGTGCTCACGTGTGAGGGACTGACTCACTGGCCACATCGCCTGCCTTGATTCGCCATTGTCTAGCGTTGCCTTGATTAGGAGTGCAAACGGGTCGGATGCAGACGGATATTTCTCTTCCCGTATTCGGAACTGGATACGGGTTAACCGGATCTGGATACGAATCTAGATAATTCGGAATACGGATTCGGGTCGGATATGTAACGGATTCGATCGGGAATAGATAGAGATATGCGGATATAATCTATCACCTTTTCTAGACTCCACAGCAAATAGACTCTAGACTCACCAAAGTAAGTGAGTCATCACATATTTACACTAGAAGAACCCTGAAGTGAATTAGACTGGACTGGACTTTTATCTGAAGCGACTACAGACAAGTTGTTGGAATGGCAGTTTCAGAACCAGATTAGATCAACCATTTCCTGTCCAAATCTAATTTTGCTGGTTAAGTAAAGAAACGTGGCATTGCCGTCTTCAAGCTCAAGCATACCTGAGGTACAACATTTTGACCATCATTTGTATTCACAATATGTTTCGAGATTATTTCCAACCTCGATCACAGCCATCCAATACCAATTTCCCGTTGCTTTTTGCAGCAGCAGATCTGATTTCAGTGTGTTAGAGAAATACTCTTCTCCTGATTTCTGTTGATAGTTTTCCTGATTTCTGTTGATAGTTTTCCTTATATTGTTGTAACTAAATATGGTTAGTTGTAATCTGATTGTACCTTGCTATACTTATCCCTTGGGGATACATGTATAAATATATGCACTGCCATCCTAGAGATGTGCGGTAGCCTTTCCTATACTTTCCCCTTCTACATGGTATCAGATTGATTCGATCCTCTCCACCTCCGTTGCCCCCCCATGTCGTCTTCTTCCGCCACCTCCGCTGCGGCCCTTTCTTCCTTGGCCGGCTCTGGCGCTGCTGCTCTCTCTTCCCCACAGGCTTCCCTCCCGGTGCAGCTTGACCTAGCCGCCGGCAACTTTACCAAGTGGGACATTTTTCTCCGCGCTCTGCTTGGGCGTCATGGTCTTCTCCAACACATTGACGGATCTGCTCCTTCTCTTCCCGATGACGCCACCTGGATCTCTGATGACTACGTTGTCCTCTTCGTCATGTACAGCTCCATCTCCCCTGAGGTGCTCGACATCATCCTTGACAAGCAGCAGACGGCTCGCGAGCTCTGGGTTGCCGCCAATACTCTGTTTTGCGGCAACAAAGAGAGCAGAGCGATCATCCTCCTCAATGAATTCCACAGTCTTCAACAAGGCGATCTCTCCGTCACCGCCTATTGCAAGGAGCAGAAGCGGCTTGCCGATGCCCTTCGCGACGCTGATACGCCCATCGACGATCGTCTCCTCGTGCTGAATGTTCTCCGCGGCCTCAACAAGACCATGTCCCACGCTGCCACGGTCATTGCTATGACCACACCTCTCCCGAACTTCATCGCCACCAGGTCTGAGCTTCTGAAGGAGGAGACGCGCCTCGGTGCTGCCGCCAAAGCCGAGGTTGCCAGCGCCCTTCTCGTCACCGCCAACAAGTCTTCTTCTTGTTCTGGGCATACCTGTCGCGGTGACAACCGCGGCGATGGTGTTCCTTCCTCCCACAAGAACAAGAAGAACTGGAAGAAGAAAGGAAGCAACAGCGGCGGCGGGTTCTCCTCCGTGCCCCGTCCGCCGTTTCCCTCTGGGCAATGGATCTGCTACAGCCCCAACCCTGGCTAGTGGGCGCCTGGGCAGTGGGCGTGTGGACAGTGGGCGCCTTCCTCCAGTGCTTCCTTCACGCCTCCTCCAGGACGCGGCGCACCGGGTATTCTCGGTCCACATCCCCCTCAGGCCTTCATCACTACGGCGGCTCCTTCCTTTTCATCCCAGCCTTCTACACCAACCGCTGCTTCCTGGGATAGTGCTGGCCTCATCTCGGCGCTGAACAATTTCTAGATTAGCAGTCCCGGTGGCTGGGTCATGGACTCCGGCGCCTCTGCCCACATGACGCCTGACGATGGTAATTTGCATTGTCCATCTCCTGTCTCCCCTCCGTCTCATGTGACTGTCGGTAATGGTTCTACCGTTCCTATTCACCTTGCTGGTTCCAGTACCATTACTTCTTCGTCCGGGTCTTCTTTTAAATTGAATCACGTTCTTCATGTCCCTTCCTTGATTCGCAATCTGCTTTCCGTTCGTCAATTTACCCGTGATGATGCCTGCTCCATTGAATTTGATCCATTCGGTTTTGTTGTAAAGGACCTGCACACGAAGGCGATTCTTCATCGCTGCAATAGCCGTGGAGACCTCTACGTCTTTCCTGCTGTCCTAGTCCGCTCCACCAGCAATTTTGCTTCCTTTGCAGTCTCCTCGGAGGTGTGGCATCGTCGCCTTGGTCATCCTGGACGTGACTCCACCAACCACATTCGTCACTCCAGTGCCACCAAAATAAAACTGTGTCATTCCTTATGCCATGCATGTCAACTTGGCAAGAGTGTCCGTTTACCTTTTGATTCTTCCAGAAGTGTGTCTAGCAAACCTTTTCAATTAATTCATTGTGATTTGTGGACCTCTCCTGTGGAAAGCATTTCTGGATGTCAGTATTACCTTGTCATCGTGGATGATTTCTCCCATTTCTATTGGACTTTTTCGCTCCATCATAAGTCTGACGTTCTGACTAAACTACAGACCTTCTTTGCTTTCGTTCAAACTCAATTTGGAGTTCCTGTTTGTGCGCTGCAAACTGATAATGGCAAAGAGTTTGTCAACTCTGTTGTTCTTGCCTTCTTGGATAGCAAAGGCGTCATTCTTCGCTGTTCCTGCCCCTACACCTCGCCTCAAAATGGCAAGGCTGAGCGCGCCCTCCAGACTATTAATGATGTTGTGTGCACTCTCCTTCTTCAAGCTGACCTTCCCCCTCGCTTTTGGGCTGAAGCTTTGGCTATTGCCACTTACTTGCTTAACCGCCGTCCTAGCACCACTCTTTCCCATAAAACTCCATTCCAGGCTCTCTACAACATAGCACCATCATATGACCATCTTCGTGTTTTTGGTTGTTTATGTTTCCCCAACACCACTGCTACATCAGCCCACAAACTTCAGCCTCGATCCACTCCTTGTGTATTTCTCGGATACCCTTCCAACCACAAAGGCTATAGGTGCTATGATCCAAAGAGTCGCCGCATTATTATCTCTCGCCATGTCGTCTTCGATGAGTCGACTTTTCCCTTCGTCTCACTTACCTCGTCTCCGAGAACTTCGGCGCGAGATCTTGTTTTTTTACAGGATAATGTTGATGCTGCTCTGCCTTGGCGCACACTGCCACCCAAACCGCCGGTCCGCGCAGTCTACTCCCGGCGTCCTCCTGCTGCAACGCCACAGTCTACTTCTGTTCCTGTGACCGCGCAAGTCTTCCAGGACGTTCCTCCCCTGGCTCGGCCCGGTATTGGTCCTCATCCAATGCGGACGCGGGCTAAAGACGGCATTGTGGCCCCTGTTTGTCGATATGGCTTCTCTGCTTCAACGTCACTTGAAGCCCCTGCTTCGGTTCCAGCAGCAGTTGCTACCATACCTGCTGCCTCTCCAATTCCGAAGTCCTATCTGACTGCCTTGAAGGATCCTCAGTGGCGGCAGGCCATGGCCATGGAATTTCAGGTGCTTGTTGATAATGGAACATGGGTTCTCACTCCTCGTCCTCCAGGTGCTAATATTGTCTCCGGCAAATGGGTTTTCAGGCACAAGTTTCATTCTGATGGTACTCTTGCCCGCCATAAAGCCTGTTGGGTTATCCATGGATATTCTCAACAGCCTGGTATTGATTATGATGAGACCTTCAGTCCCGTTGTCAAGCCTGCTACCATTCGCATCATCCTCAGTATTGCCATTTCTCGGGGTTGGTCCATTCGGCAATTGGATGTGAAGAATGCTTTTCTCCATGGGGACCTAAATGAGACAGTCTATTGTGAGCAGCCTTCGGGATTTGTTGATCCCCGTCATCCTCGCCATGTGTGCAAGCTTATCAAATCCCTCTATGGTCTCAAACAAGCTCCGCGCGCCTGGTACCACCGGTTTTCTACCTTCCTCACAAAGTTGGGTTTCACTGCTGCAACCTCGGACACCTCCTTGTTCGTTTTCCGCAATGGTGATCAACTTGCTTACATATTGCTCTATGTGGACGACATTATTATCACTGCTTCCACCGATGCTCTTTTGCTGCGGCTAACTGCCTCTCTTCACTCTGAGTTTGCGATGACTGATCTTGGTGACCTCCACTATTTCCTTGGTATTTTAGTCACCCGATCAGCCACCGGTCTGCTCTTGTCCCAGCGGCAGTATGCTTTGGACCTTTTGCGTCGTGCCGGTATGAGTGACTGTCATCCCACCACCACTCCTATCGATACTCAGTCTAAGCTCTCCGCAACTGATGGTGCTCCGGTCTCTGATCCTTCAGATTATCGCAATATCACTGGGGCTCTTCAGTACCTTACTTTGACTCGGCCAGATATTCAGTACGCTGTTCAACAGGCTTGTTTGCATATGCATGATCCAAGGGAACCTCACTTTGCTCTTGTGAAACGCAATTTGCGCTACATCAAGGGTACTATTGACGATGGATTGTTTCTTCCCGCATCCTCCTCCTCGGATTTAATTGCATATTCCGATGCTGATTAGGCCGGTTGTCCCTATTCTCGGCGCTCTACCTCGGGTTTCTGTGTCTACCTCGGTGACAGTCTCGTTTCTTGGTTCTCCAAGCGGCAGCCCACTGTCTCCCGCTCCAGTGTTGAAGCCGAGTATCGTGTCGTGGCTCATGTTGTTGCTGAGTGCTGCTGGATCCGCCAACTTCTTCAGGAACTTCATCTTCCTCCCCGCAAGGCCACTGTTGTATACTGTGACAATGTTAGTACTGTTTACATGTCAGCCAATCCTGTCCAGCACAAGCGCACCAAGCATATTGAGATTGATATCCATTTCGTGCGTGAGAAAGTCTCCCTCGGTCAAGTCCGTGTGCTTCATGTTCCATCGGCCCTTCAATTTGCCGATATTATGACCAAGGGTCTACCATCCAAGCTGTTCCTAGAATTCAAGTCCAGTCTTGGCGTTCGTCAACCTCCCGCTGCAACTGCGGGGGGGTGTTAGAGAAATACTCTTCTCCTGATTTCTGTTGATAGTTTTCCTTATATTGTTGTAACCAAATATGGTTAGTTGTAATCTGATTGTACCTTGCTATACTTATCCCTTGGGGATATATGTATAAATATATGCACTGCCATCCTAGAGATGTGCGGTAGCCTTTCCTATACTTTCCCCTTCTACACAGTGAAAACATGCTATTGATTACAACCAGAAAAGCCGGCAGTGGCTACTACGTGTATACATACAGAGAATTTCACTCATATATGCCCATTCCAATCAAACATGTCAGATCAGTATACAGACATGACATAGCTGTAGGCCCTTCACAATGTTTGATACAAATGAATGGGTACAGGGATCAGTGAGCCAGGTAGAATAGGAGTTATGGAGGTAAGTGATTCAGTTTGCAGAAGGTGCAAGAATTTCCTCCATGACCCCTTTACCGTCAGCAGCATCGAAATAGAAGAAATTCTTGATCGGGTCACCCTTAGCAGATATTGATTTAATCACCTCCTGTCAGATACAAAAACAAAGTATAAAGCCGTCAGCTGTATGCTAACATAAAATATGCAAACACAAGGGGTCTTGGAATAGAATAAACACATTACTACCATTTTTTGCAGGAAAACTTCAACAAAATCCAGTATTGGAACAGATGTGGCAAAATTCAAAAAACAACTTTCTTCCACCAAGTGGTATCCAATGAGTGATATTGATCCGATTCTGAGTATATTTAACACAATAATCATTGATGCTAGTAAGTTATCAGATCTACTACCACAAGGGTCCTGTAGTGTGTGTGGTATGATGGTATATACTGTTCTAGCAAGTCATCATGGTTGCTGCTAAATTTAAGGGCAAGTGGCGGCAACATGCCTAGTAGCACTTCATAAGTTCAGGAACCCAAATTAGACATTGTGCATGTGCAGGGATCAACAGTCCACTTTACTCACATAAAGTAGCACTTATCACATTCTAAATAAATGTAAGAAATATAAAACATATGAGGCAAAACAAGAAGTCTTTATTTTGTCTTCTAGGTTTCTTATTAGTATATCAAATAGGGACCATTTGAGTGCATAGGAAAAGCTACAACAAGAATCTCAAGAAACTTAAAGTACAAGTGTAAATTTGTAATAGAACTGTAATCCATCGAATGACTTCAATCCTTTTAAGAATCTACTGTCCTGTAACAGACCCACATATTAGACAAATCCTACAGCCGATATCAATTAGTACACTTTGCACTGCAAAATATAAGCATTAGCCATTCCAAAATGAATACAACTTGCACCCTACAATATAAGCGATCATAAAGACTGATTGTTATCTATCAAAACAGATCATTGTCTTCAAAAGAGATGACAGGAAAGATAATTGGAGTGATGACGCATGAACTATATATATTCAGTACCGTACTTGGTATTCTTAAAAACTGAATTCAAACCAAATGTCTAGATGACATCTATTGGTTGCAGACATAAACAAGGGACTGGGATTGAAGTTTGCTGGACCCAACAGGTATAGCTAATGAATAATAATACCCAAAAAATTAGACAATAAATGAAAATGACACATCTGTTGATCTGTAGGACAATACCAGAAATAAGTTGATGATTGATGCTGAACAAGTAAAATGAGAAAAATTCTTGTAATGAAAGTACCGCTAGGGAGGGGGAGCACTGGCCGGGGAAGATGCCGCCGGGGAGGGGGAGTGCTGGCCGGGGAGGGGGGGTGCTGGCCGGGCGGAGGGAGCACTGGTCAGGGGGAGTCGCCGCTGGGGAGGGGGAGCGCCAGCACCGGACAAGGCCTTAGATCTGGGAGAGGAGCGCTGGCCGAGGAGGGGGACTGGGGGAGTGTAAACCGAGCAAGACGCCGCCGGGGAGGGGGAGCACCGGCGCCGGTCATGGCTCTCTGAAAGTGCATCTAGGCCCCTAAATAATTTTGGTAATTAATGACAACAAAATTAAGTGACTAATGAGCTTTATGAGTATTGTGAATAAATGATTACGCTCATGGAGTGTCGCTTAAGAAAAGAGGACCCTCAAATCGAAGGAGAAAAGGCATCGGTTAAACTCAACGGTTGTATATGTATTTTTTAATTTTATTTGAGTTTAAGGATAGCCGTAATATTAAGAGGGATACGACGGGAAATCACTTTTAGGATATACTTGTGCTCAAAGAATGAAAATTGCATTGCGAAAGTTTTTTTTAAAATCATTGCATTTCCACCAAAAGGGATACTTCTAGCCGAGGGGGTCAGGCCGGAGTATCCGGACATTTAGTCTGGACACTCCGGGTTAGGGCCCTCGGTTGCTCTCTCTGGTAAGTCCGGAGTATCCGGACATTTAGTCCGAACACTCCGGGGTAAAATGGTCCGGAGTATCCGGGGATTAAGTCCGGATACTCCGAGTTAACCCTCTCGGTACACACCAAATCATCTTCAGTCCGGACACTCCGGAGTATTTGTCCGGATAGTCCGGAGTTTGCGCAGCACAATCATAACGGTTGGATTTTGAGGAGCCTATTTAAGCCCTCACTCAAAATCTACCCGTTAGAGACCTCATTCATTGCAGCATTCAATACTCAAGCTCTCACTCTCACTCTCTTGAGCCCTAACCTCCTTCCCCTACTTGAATCTTGGATTTGATTTGAATCTTTGGGGAGAAAGGAGTGGATTTAAGTGCCTTGAGCTTGCATCTTTGATTCTTGAGCACAAGTTTCATCCTCCAAGACGATTTAGCGGCGTATTTGTTACTCTTGGAGTTTGAAGGGCTCCTAGACGGCAAGGAGTCACCGGGAGCGTCCAATCTTGGTGTGGTGAGCCCCGGAGGTTTGTGAAGGCAAGTCTCGCCTCCGAAAGGAAAGAGGCAAGAAGTGAAGATCGGCGAGTGCTTTGTGCAACACCGGGAGGAAAGTGGTCAAGAGGGACCCGGGCTTTGTGTAAGTTCAACCTTCATTAGTTATGGTTTTGGTGTTAATGACAAATCTAATATTGAGATTATCCATTCATGTGATTTTGTTATTAATGACAAATCTTATATCAAGACTAACTTGTTTATTTAGAATATCTTCGATTAGTCTCATCGCATTGAAAAATGGAAAACCCAAGGTATGTATGCGCATTCCTTTAAGTATAAATTGCATACTTTGGATTCAAGTTAAAGTATGAACATCCCCATTGTATTAACCACAAATGTGCATCATGTTTCCCAATCCATATATTACATGGATGCACACACTTAGGGGGAGTTTGTAGTTTAACTTGAAAGTCTCTTTGTATTGATCTATTCTTTATTGACACATATAAGATCAAGACAAAGAAACTATATCCTTGAGTATATATTTGAATTGCCTTGTTATAGTATACCCATGGTAATATAGGATATACTCCAATGTGATCAAATTGAATATGTGCATATTATATCCAAGTCAATCATATTTATGCACATACACATGTGGGGTTTATTCTATAGTTGATGACGTAGAGTAATGATCAATTCCATATAAACACACATAATGGATCATTACTTTTCATCAACATGAGTATATGAAAACTTGTGTAGTTAATATACTCATATCAATTTAAATGATAATTTAAATTGAGTTCAATTGTCTTGTTAATCATTAAAGAACATTTCATCATGTGTTGATGGTGTTCCTTGATTAATTAAGGACAAATGAATAGTTCTTAAGTATAATGAAGTATGTGTTGCATTATTGTACTTAAGACATACTTAAATCATTCAAATTGATTTAGGTTGTGCTCATTTGATCTAGAGGCATCCATTATGTGTTAATGGAGTGCAAGAGATAATTGAGACAACCATGCATCTTGGACTAACTATTTGTATGAGTTGTGATTGAGTTAGGTCCAAAGATGGATGAGATGATGAGAACGGGACAAGGACGGCATCATGAGTTGATGGGCGTCAAGAATGGATCCCGAAGTTAAGAAGAGGAGTCGAGTGATGATCCCGGGGGAGAAAATGAGTGAAGATCATAAAGACCCCAAAGGGGATTGCTTGCGCGCGGCGACGAAGGTATAATTAGATAGGCTAAGGACTTTTGTAGTCTTTGAGTCTAAGGTTTTTATCGCCGTGCTATTAAGAGGGGTCGTTCCCTTTGTTTGAGCTTCATCATGTGTTGATGATCTCAATCCCGCGTTCACTCAAGCTCAAATCTTATTTGATTTGGTTTTTGCATATGGGTTAACCATTTGGCATGTGTTGCAAATGTGTTAAGCCTATGCTTGGTTGTTTTGCATTATGCTCTGATTTGTATATGTTGCAAAGATGAAAGAGTATATGCATTTGGTTTTCGCATTATGCTTTGATTTGCATGTGTTGCAAATAGGATAAGCTAATGCGTTGGCTTTTGCGTGAAGTTCACTTTTGCATGTGTTGCATTAGTTGAAGCTTCATGTTTTTGGTTTCGTACAAAACAATCTTTCAAAATCTTGTGGTTGCTTGAAGCTAAGTTTTGCATGTGTTGCAAAAGGAGAGAGCTCAAGCGTGATTCGGTGTTTGTGTGTTTGTATAGAGCTAGAGGCTTGCATGTGTTGCGAGTAAAGAGCTCATACGTGTGATTTGGTTTAATTGATGTTTGGTTTTGGTGTGAAGTCGATCTGGTGTTGCATGGGACTAGAGAATTGCATGTGTTGCAATTAGAGAGTTCATGCATCTTGATTTGATGTTGCTTGGAGCTAGACTTTTGCATGTATTGCAAAGAGTAGTGCTCAAGCATGAAATGTGTTTATTGTGTTGTTTGCAAGTTCACAGCGAATAAACCGAGGTTTATGAGTCCGAATTCGAGAGCATGTGAATAGGGCTTGCAACGGTGTTGGCAAGTTGATTTGGGTCTCGTGTTGACCTTCACATGGCTAGGGGATTAATCTCATAAACTCGAGTTTGATTTGCTTAATACGTCTTGCAAATAGTCTTTGAGTTGATTGCGAAATGCGTTTTTGCAATTTGGTTGAAATTCTTTGAGCATGAGCTAAGTTGGTGCGAATGTGTTTTTGCGTGTGTATGATCATGTGTTGATCATCTTTGTGGCTCAAAGAATAAGTTTGGTTTTTGGAGAATTGGATTTGGAGTTCGAAATCAGGCTTTCTCCTTGTGGCCGGTACTACCGGGGCTTGAGGGCGGTAGTACCGCAAGTCTTGTACTACTAGGGTATTTGCCGCCGTGAGGTTTTAACAGAGCGTTGTTTTTTGCGTTAGGTGTCGAGCGGTACTACTGCCCTGAAATGTACTATCAAGAAGCGATCGTGACCACTGCGCGCCTCGGGCGGTAATCTGGGTTTCACATAACGGCTAGATTTATAGCCGTTGCTCTGATTGAGCGGTACTACTGCCCTATTAGGGCGGTAGTACAGGGTTCTGAGTTTTGCCCGTTTGAGCCCCCAACGGCTAGTTTTCTTGGTGGGGCTATAAATACACCCCTTGGGGGGCTTGGGCAGAAGGTTGGCTGTGTGTGGGAGTTGTGTGCATGTGTTGCTCTTCTCCATTTGCCTCTTGAGCTTAAGAGTGAGACTAATTGCATGTGTTGCAATTAGTAAGTGATTTGAGAGTCTCTTGTGCATGTGTTGCACTTGAGTGAGGCCTAGTGCATGTGTTGCACTTGGTGATCACCGGGAGCGCATTTGTTGTGCACGGTGAAGTTCAAGCGGAAGAGCGGCTTGTTACTCTTGGAGGTTGCCGACTCCTAGACGGAGTAGGCGTCGTGCGCGGGAGCTCTCGAGGTGTGAGAAGCCCCGGCAAGTTTGTGAAGGTTCGGGTTGAGCCTACGCGCAAGCGTGAAAAACCACGACTAGTGGAAAGAGGCGGGTGCTCGAGCGGGAGCCGGTCCAAGTGTGGGCTTGCCTCAACGTGGACTAGGGGAGACCGGCAAGTCTCCGAACACCACGGAAAAATATCGGTTGTCTCTTTCACTTTCAAGTATTTACATTTATTGTATATTGTTAAATTGCTTGATTGTAATTAGAATTGCTTAGTATTAATTATTTGTTCAATATAGCAATTCTTGTGTAGAGACATAATTTAGTTAGTGCACATAGTGAGCCTAGTTGATTTAGGCTTTAATTGTCAAAACCTATTTATCGCTTCCGCATATAAATTGATTAGGTTTTGACATAGGGGTTGATTAGAGCGAATTGTTTAGTGAGCGATCGAATTTTGTAAAACGCCTATTCACACCCCTCTAGGCGCATCCTCGACCCTACACTTTGTGCCTCCTCAACGGAGACGTAGGATTCCCTTCAAGAATCCGAACTTCGGGTAAAAATCGTTGCCTTCTTGTTCTTCATTTGCTTGTGCTAGGGTTTGTTGTTCTTGAACCTCTCGGAGCCCCGATCTACTCTATCTTTGTGTTTGGCTCCATATCCACATCATCCTCAGGTACCTGATATCATTTAGAGTATTTGCATTCATTTAGATTGTTGAAAATTCTGATTTAAAATCTCACTTGAGGTTCCTGATCCGAGTATCCAGACAAATACCCTGACGATCTGGACATCCGAGTATCCGGATAAAAACCCCGGACACTCCGGCCTCAGACCCTCGGGAGATTTTAATTTGCTGCAAAATTTTAATCTGCCTATTCACCCCCCCTCTAGGCGACATCACCAGTCCTTTCAATTGGTATCAGAGCCAAATCTCCGTAGTTTGGCTTAACCGCTTGGAGAATCTAGGATGTCGGAAATAGAGAAGCTTACCGAAGGCCGTAACCAAATTAAGGCTACGGGCTCCGGTAGTGGGGTTGCAATTCCATATGAGTATCCCTCCTTTGGTGTCTCAAGCTCCTCATCTTATGTCTCTGTGCCCTCCGGTCGAGCGCCTCATTTCGATGGCACTCACTATGCCGCATGGAAACATAAGATGAAGATGCATTTGAGATCGCTTCACCCTTTTATTTGGAAGATTGTAGAAACAGATTTCAAGCCCGTTGATCCAAACAATCTCACTCTCGAAGAAGACAAAGCTCAACACTTCAATGATTTGGCCGTCAATGCCTTATTCAATGCCTTGAGTGATTCCAAGTTTAACCGAGTCGATGGACTTGAAGAGGCAAAGGCAATTTGGGATAGACTCTTGGTTACTCATGAAGGGATATCAAGTGTCCGGGAATCAAAGATCGAGCTCATTATTGGTGAGTTGAGCCGTTTCACCTTGGAGGAAGGAGAGTCATACGCAAAAATGTTTGACCGCTTGATGGTACTTGTAAATCAAGCTAAAGGTCTTGGGTGCACCGATCTGACCGACAAGGCCGTGGTGAAGATCATTCTTCGTGTGATCACTCCTACCAACCGCAACCTTGTTCAACTGATCCGAAACCGGCCGAACTTCGATACTTTGACACCTCATGATGTTATCGGTCGGCTAATGATGGACGAGATGATGATAAAGGAGGCCGAAGTCGTTGAAGATCTCAAGTCGGGCAAGAAAAAGGGCATTGCTTTGAAGGCAGTGAAGATTGCACGGGAAGCCGTGGAAAGTACAAGTGAAGATGATGAATCATGTGGCCCATTGACTAATGAGGACATGGCTCTATTTGTAAGAAGATTCAACAAGTTCTTCAAAAAGAACTTCAAATCGGGAGGTCATTCAAAGAACTCAGGAAGCAAATCAAGGGGTAGACATTCTACTAGAAGATGCTATGAATGCGGTGAACCCGGCCACTTCATTGCCGAGTGCCCGCAAAAAGAGAAGAAAGAGGAGAAACCTCATCAAAAGGGCAAGTACCAGAAGAAGGACAAGGAGAGGAGCAAGAAGTAGAAAGGCATGGGGCATGCTTACATTGGAAAGGAATGGAACTCCGACTCCAACTCCGATTCCGACTCTGAGTCTGATTCCGACAATGAGGGTGGAATCGCCTCCGTCGCCATCGCTACTTCAACGACAAAGTCGAAGAGCCTCTTCGACAACTTGAGAGACGAAGATGAAGATGCTCCGATGTGCCTTATGGCAAAGGGGCACAAGGTATCATGAAAAACCTCCACTTCTTCCATTGTTAATGATTCTCTAGTTGAGAGCGATAGCGATAGTGATGATGATGTTGACTCTATGCTCAAATCCATGAAAAACTTTGACATTCATAAGCTAGATTTGCTTCTAAAAGATATTGAAAAATTGGAGGAAGTTGTAGAACAAAAGGAAGCTACTCTCGAGGCTCAAGAGGATTTGCTCATCCTCGAAAAGGAGAAAAATCGTGAGCTAGAGAAGAGCTTATCTTTTGAAAGAGAGAAAAATGAGGAATTGGTTAAGAATTCAAAATTGACCAAATCCGAGGTGACTAGTCTTGAGATCACCAACGCTTCACTTGAAGAGGAGCTTGCTAAGGCAAAGGACACTTGCAAGGCTCTTGAGTTGAAGCTTGTTGATCTCAAGAATAGCCCTCCGATTACCTCAACCATTAGCTCCAATTCTTCATTATCTTCTACTAGCAATGGATGTGCTAGATGCTACAACGTTAATATTGATACTTATGCCACTAACCTTGAGACATTGCAAGTATTAGCATATAAAAATGAGAAGCTCAAGGGAATGATTGAAGATGGACTTCAAAAGTCCTACAAGGCAAGTAAGGGACTAGAGGAGTTCCTAGGTAAGCGACAAGGTAACACTATGAGGCATGGGCTTGGATATACTCCACCCAAAGGGAAAAAGAGCAATATTGTGGTTGCTCCTTTAAACAAACCCATCCAATTTGTTAAGAGCAAAGAAAACTCTAAGTACAAAAATCAGTCTACATTCTTTGCATCCTATGTGCTTAAGAGGACTAACTTTGGTCTTGTAGTTGCTTGTCACATTGGGGGTAAGCCCAAAAATGCTACTAATGTGCGATCTATTTGGGTTCCCAAATCACTTGTCACTAACGTGCGCGGACCTAAACAAGTTTGGGTACCAAAGAGCAAAAACTAAATTTCATTTTGTAGGCCTACATCTCCGGTGGATCAAGTTGGATCTTGGATAGCGGATGTACACATCATATGACCGGAGAAAGGGCAATGTTTGCACACTTGGACGCCAATGGATCGAATAGTGAAAACATCATTTTTGGCGACAATGAAAAAGGTGAAGTGGTAGGTTTAGGTAAGATTCTAATTACTAATGATTTTCATATAAACAATGTTTTACTTGTCGAATCACTAAGCTACAATTTGTTGTCCGTTGCTCAATTATGTGAAGCGGGCTACAATTGTGTATTTAGTGATAAGGGTGTGGATGTCGTTAAGAGGGATGATGGTTCAATAGCCGTTAAGGGTCGTTTAAAAGGAAATCTCTATCTCATAGACTTTACTACGGATAGAATTAACCTTGAGACATGCTTAATGGCCAAATCTAGCATGGGTTGGTTATGGCATCGCCGACTTGCTCATGTTGGTATGAGGAACCTTCACAAACTCATTAAAGGCAATCACATCCTTGGACTAACAAATATTGTCTTTGAGAAAGATAGGGTGTGTAGTGCGTGTCAAGCCGGGAAGCAAGTTGAAGCATCTCATCCCGCAAAGAACGTGATGACTACCTCAAAACCGTTGGAGATGCTTCACATGGATTTGTTCGGCCCCGTCACCTACATAAGCATTGGAGAAAATAAGTATAGTTTAATTATTGTTGACGACTTTTCTCGCTTTACTTGGGTGTTTTTCTTGCATGATAAAAGTGAAACCCAAGGAACTTTAAAGAAATTCATGAGAAGGGCTCAAAACGAATTTAAAGTGAAGATCAAGAGAATTCGAAGTGACAACGGAACCGAATTCAAGAACACCGGTGTGGAGGAGTATCTCGATGAAGAAGGCATCAAGCATGAGTTCTCGGCTCCCTATTCCCCTCAACAAAATGGGGTGGCTGAGAGGAAGAATCGTACCCTCATCGAGATGGCGCGCACGATGCTTGATGAGTACAAGGTCTCCGACATATTCTGGGCGGAGGCCATCAACACTGCATGCCATAGTACCAACCGTCTATATCTCCACAAGATCTTGAAGAAGACGGCGTACGAGCTCCTCACCGGCAAGAAGCCAAATGTATCCTACTTCCAAGTCTTTAGAAGCAAATGCTACATCCTCAACAAGAAAGCTAAGTCATCTAAATTTGCTCCTAAAGTAGATGAAGGTTTCTTGCTTGGCTATCGATCAAATGCTTATAAATACCGAGTTTTCAACAACACTACCGGTGTGGTTGAAATCTCACGTGATGTAACATTTGATGAAACTAACAGTTCTCAAGTAGAACAAGTTGATCGTGCTGTGATTGACAGGGAAGAACCTCCATGCGAAGCAATCAAGAAATTGGCAATTGGAGAAGTGAGACCTCTTGAGCAAGAAAAAATCCCGAACACTCCAACTCAAAATGCAACTTTGGATGATGCTCCCTCTTCTTCAATGCAAGCTCAAGATGGCTCGAACACCGCCCAAGACGATGAGGACCCAATTCAAAAATCAAATGCAACAGTTCCTCATCCAAGAGTGCATCAAAGCGTGCAATGAGATCACCCCGTCGATAATATCCTTGGAGACATTAATAAGGGAGTATCCACTAGGTCTAGAGTTGCAAATTTTTGTGAATTTTACTCTTTTGTTTCTTCTCTTGAACCTCTTAAGGTAGAAGAAACACTCCAAGATCCGGATTGGGTGATGACCATGCAAGAAGAGCTAAACAACTTTGAGCGAAATCAAGTGTGGAAGCTTGTCGAAAGACCCAAGCAAAATGTGATTGGAACCAAATGGGTATTTCGGAACAAGCAAGATGAGCATGGGGTTGTGACGAGAAATAAAGCCCGGTTGGTCGCTCAAGGCTTCACACAAATCGAAGGTTTGGATTTTAATGAAACATACGCTCCAGTAGCTAGGCTTGAATCCATTAGAATATTACTTGCCTTTGCTACTCACCATGATTTTAAGTTGTATCAAATGGACGTAAAAAGCGCCTTCTTGAATGGACCACTCTCCGAGATGGTCTATGTTGAGCAACCACCCGGTTTCGAAGACCCAAACCACACGGACCATGTCTACTTCCTACACAAGGCTCTTTATGGACTTAAGCAAGCACTAAGGGCATGGTTCGAGTGTCTTCGTGATTTTCTCCTCGAACAAGGTTTTGTAGTCGGAAAGGCCGACCCTACTCTCTTCACTAAGCACATCGACAATGATTTATTTGTTTGCCAAATATATGTTGATGACATTATATTTGGGTCCACTAATGAACAATTATGCAAGGAGTTTAACAGGATAATGACCAAAAGATTTGAGATGTCCATGATGGGCGAATTGAAGTTCTTCCTCGGCTTTCAAGTCAAGCAACTCAAGGAAGGAACTTTCATATGCCAAACCAAGTACATCAAGGACATGCTCAAGAAATTCGGTATGGAGAACGTCAAGCCAATCAAGACGCTAATGCAAGCCAACGGGCATCTAGACCTCGACAAAGAAGGTAAACCGGTCGTCCAAAAGGTATATCGTTCGATGATTGGTTCTCTACTTTACCTTTGTGCATCTAGGCTCGATATCATGCTTAGTGTGTGCATGTGTGCACGATTTCAAGCCGCTCCCAAAGAATGCCACATGGTGGCCGTAAAGAGAATCTTGAGATATTTAGTGCACACTCCTCATTTTGGGCTTTGGTATCCAAAAGGTTCATCATTTGAGTTAGTTGGCTATTCCGATGCGGATTATGCCGGATGTAAAGTGGATAGGAAAAGTACTTCGGGGACATGTCAATTCTTAGGTAGATCCCTTGTTTCTTGGTCCTCTAAGAAACAAAATTTCATAGCCCTATCCACAGCCGAAGCCGAATATATAGCGGCTGGGAGTTGTTGTGCCCAATTGCTTTAGATGAGACAAACTCTAAATGACTATGGCCTAACCTATAACCATGTTCCACTTTTGTGTGACAATGAGAGCGCCATAAAATTGCCAACAATCCCGTCCAACACTCCCGTACCAAGTATATTGATATTCGCCACCATTTCTTGAGAGATCATTCCACTAAAGGTGATATCGATATCAACATGTGAGCACGAATGACCAACTAGCCGATATTTTTACCAAGCCTCTCGATGAAAAGAGATTTTTGCGAATTGAGAAGTGGGCTAAATATCATTGATTCTCGTAATTTGGCTTGAAAGGTGCACACCATTGATTGATGTTTGCAAAATGTCTTAGAAAAGCCTTTTGATCCTTTTTCTTTGATTTTATTGTGTTGTTTGAAATTCTTGATCTTTGGATCTGGCCTAAACACTATGTGACTATGGCTTGATTGGTTGAGTGTTCGCTAGTCACAAAGTATATAGGGCCTTAAGGACCCCTTATCTCCATGCTACAAGCAAATATGATCCTTTATTCCTTGCAAATACCCTGTTGGATCCCGAATACATCCTTGGGACACTCAGGGTTTTATGTCCGGACTATCCGGATAGTCCGGAGTATCCGGACTAATTGTCCGGAGTATCCGGGTTGAGGCGGCTGTGCCTATTTAAGCCCGTGCGGGGGGCTTCTTTTCTCTCTCCTTTGCCATTTTCTTCAACCGCGTCTCCCTCAAATTGTCGCCCTAGCCGCCGCCCTCGGTTCCTCCTCCGTTCCCGGCGTGCTCCTCACCTTTTGGAGTCTCCGGATCATCCCCGGAGGTTGGGGAAGGGTTCTCCGCTCGGCATTCTCCTCTTGGGTTGCTTTTTCTCACGGTAAGCTTTTCTTTTTGTCCCAACCTCATTGATCTTTGAAATACCGAGGAATAGGTTGCCTTACTAGAGTCCATTCATCTCCTAGATCAATCCCAACAATGGGCTCATTGTAATTGTGGATAGTTTTGTAAGTTAGGTTTTTGGGTTTGAGTCTGAACAATCCGGACTCTTCAGACATTTTATCTGGAGTATCCGGACACTCCGGATCAAATGCCCCGGAGTATCCGGGTTAATTGTCAGGACTCTCCGGACTAAATCTCCGGAGTATCCGGCCTGTACCTCTCGGCCCAAAAATTTAAATTATGAAACTTACCTTCTTGTGAACTCTTTTTCATTCCATCCCTTGTTCCCTCTCAGATGGCTTCGTCCCAGGGAGGTTCCAGTGCCGGGAAGCGCCCACTTGTTGACTCTCCTCCTTCATCTCCCGTTTCTGGCGCTTCCAAGAAGAAAAGGCATACCGTGCGGAAGGTCAGCCAGGGCAGTGCCAACCTGCTTACCGCTCCTCCTGCTGCTCCGTCTCCTCAACCTGCCGAAGAGCATCCCGCTGACGTCCATGCAAGGCTTCGCAAGCAAAAGAAAAAGCGGTTTCAGGAGTCGAGAGAGGTGATTGGTCCTCTTGAGAAGTTTCGTCCCATGTGGAGGTACCCTGGCCAGATGATGCCTCTTCGTGTGGTTGATTACAGAGTGGGTTCCGGAAAGGGCAAAGCTATTGTGGTGCAAAGGAATAAGGATCCGCTTGAGTTTCACCAAGATGAATATGTGGACAAGCGGTTCTAGAACAGATTTCAGTCTGACTTTTATGAGACCGTTCTTCTCCCAATGGAGCGCCCTGTGATGAAGATGAAGAGAATTGATTGGCTATATATGACTGAAGCCCACAATCCGATCTTTGATGAAGTCATCCAAATTTGTGAGCGTCATCAGGTGAAAGATATTATGAGCTTTCTTTATCCTTGGAATGATGAGCTCATCATGCAGTTCTACTCCACCTTGTACTTTGACAAGAAAGAGGATGCCATATGGTGGATGTCAGATGAAGTATGGTATGTGGCCACCAGAAGGACTTTTGCTAGGGTTTTGCACCTAAGGTCAGTTGATGGTGATGCTAAGCTGCATAACAAGAAAGCTTTGACTCCGAAGCAGCTTGAAGCCCTATATGATCCTTCTCAGCACTTTGTGGTTGGCACCATAAAAGGTCTGAAGCCTGTGCCTGCAGTTCTTCTCAGGATGCTTCGGGTCACTCTTTGGCCCAAGGAGGGTGATGCGTCAGCTATCAGCTCATATGGACGGAATTTGTTATTTCATTTGGTGGAGAAGACACATGGCTTTGATATTGTAGATTTCTTATGGGAAGGCATCCGCCACAACTCCTTGAGCAACTCAAGCAGCTGCGGGTACGCACCTTTCATCATGGCCCTCATTGACCATGTCACTAGCCTTGATTTTGTCAAGGACGTGGATCATCTGTCGTACAAGGTCAGAGCCCCTTCAGCTTCCGCAGCCCCTGCAGCTCCTGTGGAGAAGCGTCCTCGGGGTCGTCCTTCCCGGGCAGCTCCTTCAGCTCCTGCAGCTCCTTCAGCTCCTCCTGCAGCTTCTGTTTCTCCTCCAGGCTCTCCTAGCTCCAGCAGAGACACTATTAAGAGAATGCTTAAGTGCTTGTTTTGTTTGTGCCAAGATGTCTCAACTCAAGTCAAGGAGACTCGTCAGGAGCTTCGTGAGCATCGGCGTGAGTTTCGCGCCTATCGTCGTCAGCAAGGCGAGAGCATTCCTGCCAGCGAGTCCGAGGAGTCGTCTGATGCACCTCTGATGGATTCTCGCCACTCAGCTGACTCTTGGTCTTGACCTTGACACCTTAGGGCGATGGCGGCGGCGAGGATAGCGAGGAGGATGATTATCAACCCTCCAGCGACGACGAGTGATCTTCTGCTCTAGACTCTTCCTTTTGGTGTCTTGATGCCAAAGGGGGAGAAAGTGGATCTAGATTTATTTTTTAGATTTATTTTTGGTTGTGCTTGCTTCGGTTACTTAGTTTATATGCTTATGTCGCTTATTGTTGAAAACTTGTGTTGCTTGTTGGATGTTGAACTATTTGCTTAATTTCAATTTCCCTTTAGCAATGCATTTGTGTGATATCATGTCATATTTATTTGTGCAAATTATTTGCTATATATCATGTTATATTCTCTCGAAAGCAAACTTTTAGGGGGAGCTCTCGCCCAAATTTCCCATAAATATGTGCATTTGATATACCACTCAAATTCTTTCAATGCACACATTTAGGGGGAGCTTCTCCGTGTATTTGGTATTCCAAATACAATCTCATTTCAAATTCATTCATAAATCTAATCGTGTTGTCATTAATTCACCAAAAAGGGGGAGATTGAAAGTGCATCTAGGCCCCTAAATAATTTTAGTGATTAATGACAACAAGATTAAGTGACTAATGAGCTTTATGAGTATTGTGAACAGATGATTACGCTCATGGAGTGTCGCTTAAGAAAAGAGGACCCTCAAATCGAAGGAGAAAAGGCATCGGTTAAACTCAACGGTTGTATATGTATTTTTTAATTTTATTTGAGTTTAAGGATAGCCGTACTATTAAGAGGGATACGACGGGAAATCACTTCTAGGATATACTTGTGCTCAAAGAATGAAAATTGCATTGCGAAAGTTTTTTTTAAATCATTGCATTTCCACCAAAAGGGATACTTCTGGCCGAGGGTGTCAGGCCGGAGTATCCGGACATTTAGTCTGGACACTCCGGGTTAGGGCCCTCGGTTGCTCTCTCTGGTAAGTCCGGAGTATCCGGACATTTAGTCCGGACACTCCGGGGTAAAATGGTCCGGAGTATCCGGGGATTAAGTCCGGATACTCCGGGTTAACCCTCTCGGTACACACCAAATCATCTTCAGTCCGGACACTCCGGAGTATTTGTCCGGATAGTCCGGAGTTTGCGCAGCACAATCATAACGGTTGGATTTTGAGGAGCCTATTTAAGCCCTCACTCAAAATCTACTCGTTAGAGACCTCATTCATTGCAGCATTCAATACTCAAGCTCTCACTCTCACTCTCTTGAGCCCTAGCCTCCTTCCCCTACTTGAATCTTGGATTTGATTTGAATCTTTGGGGAGAAAGGAGTGGGTTTAAGTGCCTTGAGCTTGCATCTTTGATTCTTGAGCACAAGTTTCATCCTCCAAGACGATTTAGCGGCGTATTTGTTACTCTTGGAGTTTGAAGGGCTCCTAGACGGCAAGGAGTCACCGGGAGCGTCCAATCTTGGTGTGGTGAGCCCCGGAGGTTTGTGAAGGCAAGTCTCGCCTCCGAAAGGAAAGAGGCAAGAAGTGAAGACCGGCGAGTGCTTTGTGCAACACCGGGAGGAAAGTGGTCAAGAGGGACCCGGGCTTTGTGCCTCCTCAACGGAGACATAGAATTCCCTTCAAGAATCCGAACTTCGGGTAAAAATTGTTGCCTTCTTGTTCTTCATTTGCTTGTGCTAGGGTTTGTTTTTCTTGAACCTCTCGAAGCCCCGATCTACTCTATCTTTGTGTTTGGCTCCAGATCCACATCATCCTCAGGTACCTGATATCATTTATAGTATTTGCATTCATTTAGATTGTTGAAAATTTACAGAGATTTAAAATCTCACTTGAGGTTCCTGATCCAGATATCGGTTCAAATACCCCTGACGGTCCGGACATCTAGGAGTATCCGGATAAAACCAAACCTCGGACCTCGGACCCTCGGGAGATTTTAATTTGCTGCAAAATTTTAATCCGCCTATTCACCCCCCCTCTAGGCGACATCACCGGTCCATTCACTCTCGATTTGGGAGGAGTGCCAGCCGCCAGGAGCCAGCCAAGGGAGTCGCCGTCTGCCGCCGCCCGTCCCGTTTTGAACCCTAAGTTTGAGGAGGCAGGAGGAATGGTTCAGTCTTCGTTCACTTGTACAGCCTGGGAGGTCCGGAGGTGGGAGCTGGGGGCATGGGCCGTCGGGCCGAGACATGCGGTGGCTGGTGACTTGGTGAGTGACCCCAAATCCGGATATCTGAATATTGCATTTTCCGATATCCGATTCCTGACCCATATTTTCCGGATGGCGTATGCTCCGAATCCAATCAAATATTCGTTTTTAAATATCCAGATCCGAATCGACCCGATATCTGATTTCCTTCCTGGATCCGGTTCTAAACGGATCCGGCTCTGGATCGGGCGGGAACTATCTGTCCCGTTTTTAACCCTAGCCTTGATCCACCGCCATCCATTGTCATCTGCCTCAATCCGTTGTTGTCCAGCATTATTTGACTCGATCCACAACAGCGGTGACCGGCATATTCTGGAAGCAGCAACGGTGACCGTTGGGTATGGTCCACGATGACCGGATCCGATCGAATCTAAACCTCTGACGTCTAGTCAGGCCAGATCTAGACACCAGTGACCTTTCGAGCGGTAAGAGGTGACGAGGAGGCTAGGGTTGGCGATGGGCGAGTGATGGCTGCGTCTACGATCGCATGATTTCGATCCAATAGTTGAGATGGGAAATTTGGTGCTTAGTTAGACTAAAAGCAAATGATATTACTGTTCACTTCAAAATTCCTATGTTTTTCCTCTTGATACAAATCAAACGTCCAATTCTACAAATTTTATGTGTTTTCTAATCCTATGTTTTGCACATGCATTCCTATCATATTCCTGTATTTTTACTATTTTTATGTTTGTAGAATCCTGTGAATCAAAGGGCCCTTCGTTTTTTACATGTTGACCTCCATGTTGTCCAAAGAAAGAGTGGATATGGTAAATTACATTTAGATAGATTCCTGACCTTTTCAAAAAGATGTACCTTCCATTTTTCGCACAAAACATTACATTTTATCCCGCTTTCCTTAGGCCATATGTAACGTACTGATTAAGCCGATTTGAAGGAGAAGCCATGGAATCGATTGAACTTGTTGAAGCTATCGACTCCAACAAAAAGAATTTCTAGAATCGAGCCCAAATCTTGCATCTAGTCAAATCCTATGCGGGGTGAGCATCTGGAGTTGTCATTTCTGTCATCGGGGTGGCTATAGGGCGCACGAAGGAGTCGGTGCCGGTAGTCGCCAGACACATGGAGGAATAGCCCTCGCCTCCAAATTTGCCACCCACCAAAGCAGTCTATTGTTTATAGATCCACCGATCGCTGAAGTTGTCCCCTCCACATCTATCTAGGGGTTAAAATGGATCGAATACGGACAGGCCAAAGCGGTCTATTATTTATAGATCCACCGATCACCGAAGTTGTCCCCTCCACATCTATCTAGGGGTTAAAATGGATCGAATACGGATGGGTAATAGCTCTATCATATTTGTTTTTATATTTGTTGTCGGATGCAAATACGGATAGTCTAGATACAAATACGAATTCGAATAATATTGAATACAGATACGGGGTGAATATGAATTGAATCGAATACAGTTACAGATATTTATCGGAACACGATAACCCCTTAGATTGTACATAAGAAATCACTGAAAACACAAAACTAGTTGATTTGATCAAAACATTATTGAAAATTGAACAAATATAAGCATTTCCATTCACTTAGACAAGGCATATATCCAGCCACCCAGGGTAATGACAAAGGGATTGAAAAATCACTCGAAAATCATAATTTTCGACCATATGGGTCCAGCTCGAGATTTGGAACTAGTGGGTAACTTGGTCCAATTCAAAAAATTCGAGAAATTTGGAAAAATTTCTAAAATTTCCCTAAAATTAATATTAATAGCTTTTTGACATCTGGTACAAGATTTTTTTTTGAAAAACTGAATTTGGGAGACGTTTTTTGAGCAAATCCGAATATAGATAATAGAAAAGGCAAAAAAGAAAAACTTTCATGTATATGGATATGTATACATTCTAATTGTACATTTGAGATGCAATAATATAATTTTTGGTTCATGGTATTGATCTGGAGTGTTTTTATAGAATCAAAATTTTGTCTTTGTTTCTAAGAAATGAATTGGGGTAAAATAGCTGGGCTATTTTTTAATATAAATATGGTACTATATGTGATGAAAGAATCAATTATCCCTTCGAAGCATGGTTTGGTTAGAAGCCAGAAATCAGCTCATCCATTGACTGAGAGCCAGCTTAATGCACAACCAGTGCATCCCCCATTTCCCCACTCCAAATCGAGCAAGGAACCAGGAGCAAAAGGAAGGAGCCTCCAAGCAAAAACCTACCGAGAGCAAAAAGGAGGAGCAAGGCAAGACCAGGGAGGAGCCAGGAGGCCAGGAGATCAAGAAGAAGGTCCAGATCTAAGCAAACTCTCCATCAGCTCCTCCACATCAATCTCACCCTCACCATTCACCCATAACTCAGAACCCTACCATCCCAGATTCAACATCAGGTGCACAACCACATCTTTAATCCTGCTAGCAATATTTGGTATGAAGAGGAAGAAAGCATTACTCAGTAGATGGATAGCAAAGTAAGGTTGGTCTCCGTGTATTAGTTTGTATTTGGAGGGCTGCGTCATTCATCCCCAATGAACCGACGTACTCCGCGATGTACATGGGTTCATCTAGGTATCGTCACGGTACTTCTAGCTCCAAATACTCCTAAAAAATAACAATTCTTGTCATCGACCAAGAAAATAGCTAGTCTATCCACCTTAATCAACAAATACTTAAAGTGAAATTAATCCATTTCAGCAAGTAATTCAATCATCCTAAGTAGAGGGGATTTGGGGGAGAAGAAGAAGAGGGGAGAGGAGGGACCGAATCCAACTCAAGCTAGGTAGAGCTCGACCCTAGGGCCGAGAGCTGGGGAGCAGGGAGATCTGGGCGCCAGCACCGTGCGCGTGCAACGAGGGAGCTCGGTAGTGGGGCTGAGTGGACCTGGTGATAGTGCAGTGAGGCGGCAAGGGCAGGTGTAGCCGAAAGGCAGCCAAGGAGGCGCGAGGAGGTAGGGGCAGGGCAAGGCAGGCACTGCGCGGGGGAGGCCACGTGAGGAGGAGGGGGACCGGTGGCGGCACGGACAGAAGGTCGGCACCAGCCAGAGCCCGATGGGGAACGGCTCAGGCGATGAGAGCCAATAGAAAGGGAAGAAAGGAAAGGAAGAAGAAGCTAGGGAGGAAGTAATGGATAAGGCAGCCGGGTGTGCAAGAAAGAAAAATATAAGAAGAAAAGAAGAGAAGAAAAAGAAAAGGAGAAGAGAAAAAGAGAAGAAAGAAAAGAAGAGGAAGAGAGAGAAAAGGAGAAAAAGAAAATGGGAAGAGAAATAGAAAAGAAAAATAGGCTAGGAGGGGGGAAAGGTGGAAAAATGGAAGAGGAAAGGTGGGAAAATAAAAATATGCGGCTATATTGCAACCGTCGTGAACCGCCATAATTCAAATAAGAATCTGTCGTAAAATTTGAGAAACTAGAAATATAGCAAATCACTGTTGTTAATTAAATAAGGAATTGCATGAAATTAGTAGCTACCTTAATAACTAAAAATGGGACATAATACTCTCACTAAAATAAAATTACAACCAAGGATTTTAATAAGTCGCATAAAATAGAATTTGGTGCTAAATTAAAATGTAAAAAATAAAACCTCTATAAATTCAAAATACACAACATTAAAATGTAACCAATTAATAAATTTTAATCTAAATAAGCATCACATCCTTGCTAATTTTAATGCTGGAAGGTTGGACACCATAAAACACACCATAGGCAATTGTCGCATGAATTTAATATTTAATGATTTCAGGAACTGAACTAAATCCAGCAAAAGGCCACTTTCCAAATACGAGTGAGGCCGAGTATATCAATCCTAATCTAGGCAAGCTTCTTTGATCGTATTTCTTAAATGGCTTTTAAATATTTTCAAATATATGTGATATATTAATGCATGGGAAAGTATCTTTTAAAATGAAAATTTGAATCAGTTGCGGTTGGTAAAATGGCATGGAGTTGAATTGTTGAAATGGTATGATTATGGGTATGTTGAATTGGCTCATCCAACGAATGGAGCCGTTGGCGTATTTCTATGTATGGTGGATAGAGGGCGCTGATGAGGAGAATAGCCGATAGGGTCCTCTACATAGGTTATGATATAAGGATGAACAACTAACACTCGGGTAATGAGTCATATTACAGTACCAACCATAGTGTGTGAAATAGGTCAAAAAAAGGTTATCTTAGGTCCACATTGGGGCATAGATAGATAACTAAGAGTGTGAAGTTAGGTATGCCGGGAATTCCAGTGAAAAACAACTATTCATGAGTGATGAATTATAAGCTCCTTTGCTTGTTCCACCAAAAAAAATACGGTGGTGAACATGATACTTTAATGATGTTTGGTTACGGTTCAATTGTGCCCAAGTGATAAGATCATTTAGAACAATTTGATTTAACCAAAAAAGCAACCTTTACATATGCAAAAACACAAATCATCCTTTATATATGCAAAAGCACAAACCCACCTTGATCCATGTTAACAATGCTTTGCATATCAATTTTTCTCTCCTCTCTTTCTTAACCTTTATCGTTCTGTAACATTCCATTTTTGAACCTTTTTAAAATTTTGGTGAATTTAAAATTTTCTTTTAGTGCAAGCAAGTTATTTGAACAAAAGTATTAGTCTAAATGAGTTCAAAATAATTTCATTTGGTTCCAAATATTTCAAATTATTTTTGAGAATTTTTTTAGGATTTTTAGAGCCTTTTACTATTTTTACAAAGTCGGTTTTCTCGTAGCTCAAAATAATTTAAAAAAACTGACATTAGGACTGGACCCCACTGTCAAGAGCATCTTCAACCAGAGCTTAAATCTATCTGCTCCATTAAAACCAGAGCTTAAATCTCTTCGCGATTTGAGCACTAAAAATTCGAGAAAAATCATATCCAAACTCCACGTAATCTACTTTATCCATTTATAGCCAATTTTCCCGAAAAATCCTGCTCTTAAATGCCAGATTTTTCTCCTCTTTCAAATCGCTAAAATCTTGACGATGTCCATTCATTGTGAGCTCGCCGCGACTATAAATCCCATCCCGAGGACCCCTCCTCCCTCTACAACCCAGTGCTCTTCTCCACAAATCAATCCTATGCTCTCAATCTTTAATTTCTCGCAAGGTGAGCACTCTTTGATTTTTCCATCCGTCGCCCATTTTTCGGCCGCCGGCACCGGCTAGCAACCCCCGACGCCGACTCCGCCGCGCCGCTCCGTCATCGGCCGGGCCGGCCAACCGCCGCCCCCAGCCCTTTTTTCCCCTTACGCCATTCCCGTTACAGAGAGCAAAGTTCTGTGTTGCTATCTGTTCTTCGGGTGAACAGTACATGATGCTACAGTAACTTAACTACAATGTCATTTCTTTTCCCTCTGATTTAAATCTTCCAGGAGCCCGTTTTCACCTGTTCGAACTTCATTTGGCTCCATTTTTCTTTCTAATTTCATCTAAATTCATGGTCTATTTTCTAGTAATATTCTTTTCATTTTTTGAATTTTGTTTGAATTTGTTTATTTATTTGTTCTCGTTTCGCGTGTAAACGACGCACTCGAAGCTCAGATGAATCAACAGTCAGAGGTAGAACCAACAGGAGGCAGCAAATGCAAGTCTTCTTTAAACATGTTGATCCCACATTTTATGAAAAGTTTATGTTGTTTTAAATTATGCATGCTTACTTTTACGCAATGTACTTTAAATGTAGTTTTAAGGTTTGGTTAAATTCCAGATTTATTATACCCTCGTTGACATTAATCATGATGAGCCTTTATCACCCTAGATGATATTTAGCTATTTTATTTGGTAATATCCAGTAGAGTAGCATGGGACGGTAGAATTGCTTAGTCCAGCTTAAGCGTTTCGGTATTATGCCATTATATGAATTTTTTTACACATTGTTTAATCTTATTTGTGAAGTTGCGATAATTTGTGTTGCTGCTGTGATTTTATTGAAATAAAGTGAAAAATGGTTTAGACTGGAGCGGATGGATGTTTGGTGGGTGCTGGATGCACGAGATCTTGAAAGTGAATGTTCCGCCCTAGTCAATTAAGAATCGAACACTACTAGAAATCTAAGTTTTACCGAGTGTAAAATGTAATGGCCTACGGGCTGTCGGGAAAAAATAAGGTGGCCGACGGTGCATCTTTTTTCCGACGGTAGAACAAAAACGGACAGCTATTAGAAGATTTACCGATGGGGCTTACCACAAACCGACCAAGTACTACCGTACAACCACAATTCTATATAGGTACGACCTGGCTAATTAATTTGTACATCTCATTATTGGCTTCGCAAGTTGGTTGAATATGGGTGTTGATGGAGACAGTTTTCCCACATAGCGCAAGAGGGGACTTCTGACTGGGTGGATGTAACCCTTCAGCAGTGAAACCTTAGCGAGCGAGTTTAATAGCGGGATTGTACACTGTAAAGGTCTTGTTATGATCTCTCTGTCGACACACTAAAGGAAGTGTGTTAATTGCATGGCAACAAGAGTCGATCATGTTTTGTAGGTAAAGCTATACACACACTGTAAAGTTAAAACTACTTAAGTAGTCGTGCCCATAGTCAAGGGAAGGCGAGGTACGCTTGCACATTGTAGATCTTATGGTTTTATTTTAAATGAAAATAGTGGTTTGGAAATCCGTGAGTTGATGGAACTCTCGGATTATGGTTTGGTTGGAGCCAGTTAGGTGGTTAGAACCTGTTTAGTTATCTTATCAAATTCAATTGTTATTTAATTACATTTTGGTCAAATGATGTTTTGTGAAATTACTATTGGTATTTAAAGTTAAACATTGCTTTATACTAAAAGAGCCATATTATGCCTTCAATTGTTCAGCCATGCATATAGTTATCATGCATTATGTTTCTAAGACTTGCAGAGTACATTTTGTGCTCACCCTTGCAACATCCCTACTTTCCACATAAGAGTATGCAGAAACTGAAGGCGACTACGAGTTCTATGCTTGTGGTTACGACGAAGGTGATCCAGAATATTAGGGTGCGAACCCCAGTCGATTGTCTGTAGGCAAATGGATGTGCTTATCATGCTGATGTTATTTTGTTTTCACTGCTGCTTTATTGGACTCAAGCTATGAGGTTGCTTATTTGTAATAATTGGCCATAAGGCTAATACCGTTTTGCTTAATTAATATTATTTGACTCGTGATATGGATATGTTGTCATCACTGTTTCCACTGTGTGTGCTAACTTTTCTTGGACTAGCACAGGTTATACACAGAGGGTTCAAATTTGGAAATCCGGTCCTGACAAGTTCCCTTAATGGTCAGAGAACTTTTCTGTTCCTTTTCTTTGATGTGTGTACTATTCTTTCTTTCTTTTCTGTGTTTTGTTCCTTTCTCTACATTTGATGTATAGGAGGAGGCTCTTTATATAGCTAATGAGAGAATTATGGAGGAACGTCAGTTTCCAAGGAGAGTTATAGAGGAGCGTTAGTTTCCAAGGAGAGAAGCTAGAGAAATGTCAGTTTCCATGCACTAACCCTCAATAAAACTGGCATTTTAGTTCTCTATGCACTAACCACTGGAACTTTAATTCTAGCTCTTAAAACTCAATGAAGCTGACTATAACTCCGCACTTTAATACATGCAAGGAAACTAATTATCATTGTATTGCCATACACCCTCTTGTAGCATTATGCTTAATAACACTAATTAGTACACAATTAAATATTTTGAAGGGAGAGGAGAGAGATTTTAAACCCCATAAATCTTAATCTTTTAGTCCAACAACCATCACACTAAGATCTTTTTATTATAAGAATCATTCTGTAATTTACATGGGCCATATTATGTTAAAAGAATTTAACAATTTCCCACTTGGCCCTTGTAAAAACTTGACAATTCAATATATTTTTAGATGTACACCTTTCATTGATCTATTAGGTCATTGCTAAATTGAATTGTGATGACAGAATCATGACGGTCACAAGTCATACAGTGACAAGATCCCTTCCATGTATCACAATCGACATAATCCAAACTAATTTTAATGGAAAACTTTCACTGTTATCCATCACTACCATAATTATCTAAGTGATAATATGGATAACCTACAAAACAATAATTTTATTGAATTCATAAGTTCATAAAAAGCACGAAAAACTCAAAGTCATGTATATATATACTCATCATTCTAATAGGGATTTGTCTGTAATGCCCATCCTCTCAACAAAACAATCTTGGGCGGCAGTCCCTTAGTTAGCGGATCTGCTATCATCAGATCTATACCAATATGCTTGATTGATATCTTTCGCTTTTGCATTTCTTCTTTTACCGTTAAGTATTTCAAATCTATATGTTTTGCTCCTTTCGAGTACTTGTCATTTTTAGAGAAGACCACAACGGAATTGTCACAATAAATCCTTAAGGGCTTTTCAATATTATCAACAATATAAAGGCCAGACAAAAAATTTTGCAGCCACAGTGATTGAATAGTAGTCTCAAAGCATGCCACAAATTCAGCCTCTATGGTGAAAGTAGCAATGACAGATTGTCTTCCACTCTTCCATGAAATTGCCCCTCCAGCCAAAAGGAATAAATAGCCGAATATAGGTTCCCTTGAGTCCACACATCCAACATAATCTGAATCTTAGCCAATCACCTCAAGATGGCTTGATCTCTTGTATGTGAGCATATGATCCATAGTTCCTTACAAATACCAAAGAATCTTTTTTGCAGCTTTCCAATGATGCGTTCCAGGATTACTTTGATACTGACCAAGCATTCTAACAACAAAGCTGATATTTGGTTGAGTGCATGTCGAGCATACATTAAGCTCCTAACAACTGATGCATATGGAATAGATTCCATCTCTTTTCATTCCAAATCAGTTTTGGGATATTGCATTTCACCAAATTTATCCCCTTTCTAAATTGGAACAATATCTGTGAAGCAATTTTCTATTCTAAATCTTTCCAATATTTTGTTAATGTAATCTTTCTGAGACAGTCCCAATAATCCTTGATTTCTATCACAGAATATTTCTATTCCTATCAAAAAGGATGCCTCACCCATTTCCTTCATTTCAAAATTATTGGAGAGATTTCTTTACATCATGCAACATATAGGACTAAAATAATAAACTTTCTCCCACTGGCCTTCATGTAGATACACTAAGCAACGGTATTCTCTACAAAATCATACATCGAAATGGTATCATTGAACTTTATATACCATTGTCGGAAAGCTTGTTTCTATCCATATATTGACTTCTTTAATTTACACACCAAATTTTCTTTTTCTAGAATCAAGAATACTTTAGGTTAGTTCATACATACTTCTTTATTCAAATCACCATTCAGAAAAGCGGTCTTCACATCTATCTGGTGAAGCTCCAAATCATAATGTGCCACCAGAGCCAAAATAATTCTCAAGGAGTCCTTTGAAACTAGAGAGAAGGTGTCCTTGTAGTCAATACCTTCTTTTTTTAATGTAACCTTTGGTGACAATTCCAACCTTATATCTTTCAATATTACCTTTTGAGTCATGTTTGGTCTTAAAGACCCATTTACACCCAACTTATTTTGAACTTTGCAGCAACTCGACTAGTTCCCAAAATTTATTGTCATCCATTGATTTCAACTCTTCTTTTATGGCATCAAACCACTTTTCAGAATTATCACATCCATGGCTTGATTAAATGAGACTAGATCATTTTCGATACTCAAGTCACATTCATATTCAAATGAATGAACCATATAATCATCTGAAATAGCTGGTATTTTGTTCTGTATAGACCTTCGCACTATCCTTTCATGTGGAATTTCCTATTTAGTTATGACTTGCCCATTAGTAGCTGGTTTAATACTTGTATTTTCTACAGTGTTGTGTAACGGTGATACAACAATGTTAGGAGAATGGTTGGACTAAATCTCTTTGATATCTACATTTCATGGATCACCACTCCCACTAACTTCACAATTCTTAATAAACCGAGCATTTCCATACTTAACTATTCTTGTACTATGGTTAGGATAGTAAAATATGTACCCTTTTGATTTTTTAGGATAGCCAATGAAGCAACTATTAATGATCTTTTCATTGAGCATCTTTTCATGTGGATTGTATATTCTTATTTCTGCTAGGCAGCCCCAAACATGTAGATGCCTCAAGATAGATTTTCTTCCCGTCCACAGTTCATAAGGAGTCTTAGGAACTTACTTACTAGGAACCCTATTCAGTAAGTACACAACAGTTCTTAATGCGTGCATCCACAAAGATAATGGGACAACAGTGTAATACTCCTAACCATTTCCATGAGAGTACAATTCCGCCTTTCAGCCACCCCATTTTGTTGGTTTTCGGGCATTGTATATTGTGCACAAATGCCTCGGTTGTCAAGAAACTTTGCAAATGGACCTGGATATTGTTCACTTTCATCAAAATTTTTAAAATATTCACTACCTCTACCCGACCTCACCACCTTGATTTTTCCATCAATCTCCCTTTCCACTTCATTAACGAACACCTCTAGTTAGCTCGCAGCTTGAGACTTTTCATGCAACAAGTATAGGTAACAATAACGTGAGAAGTCATCAATAAAGGTGATAAGATATTTTTCACCATCTCAAGAAGGAATATCAAAAGGACCACAAAACCCTAACTCATTAAGTTAATGGATGCTGCACATTTAAATATGTTCACAGATTAATATTTTGAGTAAACAAAATGGATTCATGTAAGGACAAACTTTAAGTGTGCATCTAAAAACACCTTTGCATGAAATTTAGATACACGTCTGGAATCAATAATGATGTTAAAACAAACACTTTTAATAGATAATCAACTATACTCAAGCCAATGTGCACGCTATCTTTGGATAAACTAATAAATTGACCAAGCATATTGATTAACCTCTTTCATGTCACCAATTGTAAGCAATGGTCCACCTTTGGGCGACCTCCTAGTGTTACAATTTGCGAACTCAATTGTCCATTATATTTTCCAATTAATAACATCAGAACAATTGAAATGCTCAACTAAATATCTATTATCCCTTTTCAGCAAGGCCACTTTGGTGACAAACATGCTTTCAATAATAGAAATATTTAATTGGCATATCACTTTCATTATGCTCATAAGAATAAACCATGACCTTATGAACAAAAGAAAAAATATGTCTTTAAACATTACAAACAGACGCAAACATATTTCTTGCATATTATCCAAACAATAATACTGGAAAAGAAATAATATTTTACTGCTCTAAATAATATTACTATGATGAATCACACAATTTCACTTATGCGCTTCGATCAAAATTGAGCAATATATGTACCATACTATAAAAGAACAACTATAATGGTGAATCAAAAGTGCTAAAACCATGCTCTGATACCAAATATAAGCAAAAATACGGAAGCTATAAGATCATTTAGAACAATTTAATTCAACCGAGAAAGCAACCTTTATATGTGCAAAAGCACAAATCATCCTTTATGTCGACGATCGGGATCGCCAACCGCAAAAAGTGAGGTGGGGGTCAGTGTATTATGGGACCCTAGATGCGTTTCGCTCAAACGAAGGAAGAAAGCGATCGTGGTGATGGTCGGAGCAAGACGACAACGAGCACGAGACAAGGGTTTATACTGGTTCGAGCCCCTGTGAAGGTAATAGCTCTACTCCAGTCACCTTGCGGCGGTGATTCTTGTTATATTTGTGTACAGAGAGGTGCTTACAACTCAAAACAGTAGTGATGACTCCTAACTCGAGCTGTAGTGTGAGCTGTGTGTTGTCCTCGTTGTCCTTTGGAGCCTGCGCGTCTTGGCCTTTATACCTCCTTTACATGCAACGGCTGGGCGAGATCCTCGGGAAGTGGCCTTTATGCACGTTGAGGGTGGCAGAATCGCCGGACTTCTTTGCGACTCTGTGTCATCCCTACGACCCGCGCCTTGGTAACTGCCGGTCAAATGCCAGATCCGAAATCCAAGGGCGGACTAGGACCTCGAACGTGACCCCGCCCGAGCTCGAAGTCGCGCGGGGTCGAGCTCGAGCCCACTGCGCTCTAGGTCGAGCGCCTCAGTATGCACCCAGTTCATGGTCGGGGCCTCACGAGCTTGGGGGATCCGTTGACTGCGCGCCGGCCGGTCAAGGAGCATCTAGCCCTCGTCAGCTAGCCCCCGAGGCTCTAGGTCGGAGGGAATCCTCAGGACGACCTCGAGCCTTATTCTCGAGACGGAAAGAACCTTCGTAGGTCTTGGCTCCTTGGCCGAGGTCGGGCGGAGACCACAAGGCGAGTCTTTTGGCCTCGACACCTGGCGACCTTTGGACTTCCCGATGTCGGTACGGATGTGAACGGTTGGCGGGCACCTGGCGGCGCCCCGACTCCATTGCCTGAGCCTTAATTGCACCCGTCAAATCGCGGTTGGCTCGCCTTTTGAGGTGCCGTGGACTGGATTCCGTGGCGTTGCGATCTATAAGCCCAGCGCCGCTTCGTCCAAAAAACTCTCGCACCTGCGCCCTTCAACCTTCCAAGCATTCTTGTCCGAGCAAGGTCCTCCCTTCCTCCTTAGCCCAAACCAGCCGAGACCGCCATGGCCAAGCTAGGAAGGAGCACACTGTCGCACTCGAGGATGAAGGAGCTCGAGTCCCTGGGGCTGCTGGATCCGTTCATATGGCGGCTGCCGGGCAACGAGACCGAGCCGCACCCCAAGGACGACGAGATCGTCTGCACCGAGCATTACGCCCTCTTCGACTTGCGAACCCCGGAGAGCGAGTTCGTCGTGAAGGTCCTCTCAAGCTGCGACATCGAGCTCATCAACCTGGTGCCAAACTCCGTTCTTCTCCTCACCATCTTCTCCCATCATGCGAGGATTCCTAGGGATCCTCCCGACTCCTCGCTCTTCTTCCCAGATGCCAGGTCTCTTACGCCCGGGAAGGACCCGTGGTCGGATGCCTCTACTTCGGCAGCTGGTCGGGCTCAAGTGGTCCTTCCCAAGTTCCAACCTCGGGATTCCCTCGGCCCGTGGTCCGAAAGCCGGTTCTACTCAAGAGGGCCGAGACCGACGTTGGTGTCTGAAGGACCCCATCTCTAACCGCAAGAAGGAGACCGGGTCGGACGACCTCGAGGTCGACGAGATGGCCATCGCCCTCATTCATATCTGCGCCATGCGCGGTCTCAACGGGCAGGCGATCGCCAATGATTTCCTGCGGAACCGTGTGTCCCCTCTCAGACGGAGGGAGCACCCGTTCTTCGAGATCCAAGGGCGCGACGATTCGACCCGCGAGGGCACGTCTGGTAAGCCTTCTTGCCCCAAGGTCTTGCTCGTGTCCACCTTTCGATCTTCTCTTGTGGTACCGCTTCTTCCTTGGCCGAAGAATCTGGGTCTCCGCCAGGATGACCGAGATGTTCGGGAAGCAGGCGCACGAGTACGTCATCGGCGACCCCGTCCCAAAAAACGTACTCCGTCGCAAGGACGAGGTAAGCCACCCGACCAAGCGCTCGAGTCTTTTGCCCACAAGCCCCTTCCTGAGCTTCACTTGCTCGCAGGCTCACCAGGAGTTGCTGGAAACGGCCAGGAAGATGCTCCCGCTGCCCGGGGGGGCAGGGGCAAGAAAGGGAAGAAGCGACTTCCCTCGGCGGGATCAAGCCAGACGGAGGCGAAGAAACGTCATGTCGAGTGGGGGGACCGCGCCACAGTAAGGGCCCTACTGGTCGAGCCCCTGGGCATGTGCTCATGCGCCTCGCTGATTGGTGAGCGCTTTCTTCTTTGCAGCAGCAGAGCGCGGCGGCCGCCGCCAGATCCTCGAGCCCTCCCCCAGTCCTAGAGCCTCGAGTTCGGATCTCGAGCCCCCAGGTCGCGAGGACACGCAAACGAGGTGCCCCTTCGGCAACGGGGCAACAAGACCTTCGCCGACCTTCGCCGAGAGGCGGAGGTGGTCACCAGTGAGTTCGGTTTCTTGGGGCCTTGTCCCATTTAAAATTTTACGGCTTAGTGTATACTTTTGATCGCAGACCTCGAGTGCGAACTCGAAACTTGCCCATTTTGACGATGGTCATTATCCGGTAGTCCGAGTCCGAGGAGGAGGATACATTTGAGTTGGTCCGCTGCCGCCTCTCGCCTAACGCGGACTCCGTCGGTCGCCGAGCGAGGTGTTTTGGTGGTGGGTTCGACCGTGGCCTCGGCGATTCGGACGATGAAGAGCTCCACCCGCAACCGGTAGCGGATTTTGACACCGGCGAGGCCCATGATCAGTTGCCGTTGTCGACTCTCCGGCGCCACCGCGAGGATGCCTAAACCATGGCAGGCTCGAGGCGATAACCGAGCTCCCGACCACGGCCGCTCCAGCGCCGAGGTCGCAATCCCGCTGCCATGAAGGTGACCAGCCGCGAGGCTTGCAGACCTGCCCGAAGTGGCGCGTCAGCACCGAGGACGCGGCACCCCGGCCGCTGAGGTCGAGAACCTGCGGCGGACCCGGCCGCCATCCTTGGGCCGGGCGGGTGGGGCCCGGCCAGAGGCGGGACGATCGCCGTCGCGCCTTCCCCGGTCGTCGACGAGCCGAACCCACCGGAGGAGGTGACGGACGACCAGGCCGCCCCTGGGGCAGTAACTCAAGGCCCTGGCCCGAGCGCGCCAGCGGTGGTCGAGGTCGACCTCGACACTGGTACGGCGGTCGACGAGGAGGAGATCCCCCGCAATCGTATTGACGATCGCGAGGAATTTACCCACACGCGCCTGGAAGGCCATCTCCGCAAGGTAAGGGTCTTCCTGCACATCTCGTAGTTGGTAGTCTGAGCTCCTGGTCCCCTCTCATTTCGGGCCTCCCCTTTCGTCGTGAAGGTGATCGACCATGCCTCTTAAGGGCTTCAAGGCCTTCGAGAGCACGCTGATGTGCTTAGAGACCTCCTGAACGTGATCGAGGCGCGGGAGGTCGAAAGCGCCAGCTCATCGGTACAATCGAGGTCGAGCAAGGGAGCTCGGCGAAGGCCCAGAGCTCGGCGATCTGCGCTGACGATGAGGCGCAAGAAGTGGCTCATGCGGCGGAGCTCGAGCAGGCCAGGGCCTCCGAACGCGACCATGGTTATAAGGCCGTGGAGCAAGTACGCGCACGGTCGGCCAAGGCGCTCGAGGTCGAGCGGGCCAAAGTCGAAGCTCTGGAGAAGGCTGCTGCAGAGCGGGCGCCTCCCTTACCGGAGGCGTCCCCCGAACTCGAGGCCAAGATCCTGGAACTCAAAGAGAAGCTCGGCCGCGCCAACAAGGCGGTCGAGGACGAGCGGGCCAAGGTCGAGGCACTGGAGAAGGCCGCCGCGGAGGTTTCTTCTTTGGCGAAAGCGTCCCCCGAGCTCGAGGCCAAGGTCTCGGAGCTCGAAGGGAGGCTCGAGCGTGCTAAAAGGGCGGCGACGAGTGCGATGGCCCAGCTCCAAGACGAACGGCGCCGAGCTGCGGATGCCTCCACGGTGGCCCTCCAGAACCAGAGTGAGCTATCGACCCTGAGGGCCAAAGTCGCCGAGCTCGAGCAAGAGAAGCTTGCCCGCGAGATGGGCGACCTGTAAAAAATGTTAAAAAGCAAGGGATGTATTTAACAGAAACAGATCGTTTTTGGTGAACATAAGAAACCTCGTCCCTGTTGTAAACCCGTAGCTTGGGGATACTTGTAAGTCTTTCTTGCTTCGCCTGTTTGCCGTGCCCGTGCTCTTTAGGTCGTGCACCGGTAGTGTAGCCTTACCTAGCCCCCGTTGGGCCCGAGGTCGAGCGACGCGTGCCTTGGGCACAAGACGTAGATACGAACGAGAGGCCACGACCTGCAAAGTTGAGGAACAATTCGCAAAGGTAGAAGGACACGAAGCGAACATCGTTAAGTAGATTAGTGCTCGTACGGCCCTTGCAACCATGCGCATTGCTCGACCGTCAAAGCGGCGAGGTTCTTGGCTCGAGCAGACACAGGGAGAGCTAGATTGCAAGAGGTTAAACTACGTTTAGCTCGTCATTGGGGTGAGCATAAAACCCGCGTCACTTAGACTTAGAGCGAATCGCGCCACGAAGGTCGTGTTCGAAAAGAGAAGGAGCCAGAAAAACAAAAGTAGCAACACAAGTGGAAGCAGATATAAAAGGGAAAAATGAAAGACCGACTTTTATTGAAATGTGAGGCATAGAGGTTACACATAAAACTTAGAAGTCGATCTATGTTCCACGAGCTAGAGAGCTCTCTGCCATCGGGCATCGCTAGCCGTAAGCCCGTGCGATCTGTTGAAACAACTCTATAGGGCCTCCCACATGGGGATAACTTGTTGGTTGGGACGAGCTCTGAATCCGCCTCAGGGCTAGGTCCCCAACAAGGAGCTTCCTAGGTCGTACCGACCGAGACGCATGTCTGCGAAGAGCTTGCAGGTAGTGCGTTGATCGTAGCAGTGCACGACATCTTACTTCTTCTGCGAGGGTGAGGTCGAGAGACCGTTCGTGCTCGAAGTCGACTTGGTCGACCAAGTCGACCTGGCGAGCCAGGCAGTGACCTCGGGAGGCGGGGGGCGGCCGCATCGAACACGAGTGGAAGGGCGTGGACCACGTGGCTCGGCTTGTCGTGGTCTGAATAGACCATAGGGATGTGGAAAGTTCGTCCGCCCAGGCCTTGCCGTATCGGTCGAGCTCATCTGCAACTCATTTCTTTACGCCCTGGACAATTTGCCCGTTGGCGCGCTCTGCTGCTCCGTTGCTTTGGGGGTGAGCCACCGAAGCGAAGCATATTTTGATGCCGAAGTTTCTGCAAAACTCTGGAACAACTCATCGTAAACCGGGTACCGTTGTTAGTGATAAGTTTGCATGGAACCCGTGCACTGTGACCACGAACAAGCGGAAGAAACGAATCGCCGCCCGGCGATTATGGTCGAGACCGGTTGACCTCTATCCACTTGGTGAAGGTGTCGACAATGACGAGCAGAACTTCTTCCCCGGTTGCTCGAGAAAAGGGCCGAGGATGTCCAGCCCCATGTCGAGAAGGGCCGGCGGCGGAATGGTCTGCGAGCGCGTAGGGCGGTGATCGACTTCGAGGCGTGGGCGGCATGCTCGGCGGTCGCGGACGATATCCCGAGCATCTGAAGTCTGCAAGGCCAATAGTACCCATGCGGAAGGCCTTGCCGACCATTGTCTGTCTGAAGAGTCGCCCTACAGAGGCTGAGTGAATGTCATGTAGGAGGTACTTACCCTCCTCCGTGGAGATGCACCGCGTCGGGATCCTAAACATTTCATCTGTAGAGCTTTCTCCTCGAAGCGTATATAGACTCGCCCGCGCGCTGATCCGCTCTTCTCGGCGGTCGGGTGGCATGTCGCCCGCAAGGAAGCTGTGGATGGCCTCGGCCAGAGAGGATACCCGACCACGCCGAGCACGACCTCTTGGTCGGAGATCGATGGGGCCGCCAAAGGTTCTCGAGGATGACATCGGGTGGGATATCGTCGTCGGAGGAGCCGAGCTTGGAGAGGAAGTTCGCTTGGAGTTGTCTCTCCGGGATGTGCTTGATCTCCAAGTTCGGAACCACTTCTCCATCTTGCGCACTCGGCGAGGTACTTTGCCATCGAGTCCCCGAGCATTGGTAGTCCTTGTTGGCGGTTGATGACCGGTGGGAGTCGCCCTTCACGACGAGCAAGCAAGACACCCAAAGCCTTGCAAGCTCGTAAGCCGACCGGGAGGGCCAGACTCCGCCACATTGTTGGTCTGAAAGGAAAAACGAATTACGATACCTCAACTTATCGCTTGGCGAGATAAGGATAAGGATCCCACCCCGAGCGCTTGAAGGACCTCGGCCGTCGAAGAACATGACCCGGGCTTCTCCTCTTCGTCTTGAAGCTCGGGAGCGGCTGCGACGCTCGCCGACCACGAAGTCGGCGAGCACTTGCGACTTTATGGTCGTGCGTGCCACGACACAGACGTCGAACGCCGCGGCTCCATGGCCCACTTGGCGATTCGCGCCACCTTCCGGGTTCTCGGGATGTCCCCGAGCGGAAGTTGCTCGGGGCGACCACGAGTGCGCTGAAAATAGTGCGGAACTTCCGCTGGCCATGAGGAGAGCATACAATGCCTTCAGACTGCGGGTAGCGCTCGCCGGCCGTGCAAGACCTCGCTGACGTAATAGATTGGGTGCTGCTGAGACCCCCGTTCCGTCACCAGGACGGCACTGACAGCGTGGGTGGTGGCCGCAAGGTAGAGCAGCAACTTCTCACCAGGTTGCGGCGTTGTAAGGAGAGGCGGGGACGATAGATATACCTTCAGGTCGTCGAAGGATCGCTGCGCCTCTGGAGTCCACTCAAAGCCCCCGTGCTTGCGCAGGGTCCGAAAGAATGGGAGCCCACGCTCGCCAAGCCTCGAAATGAACCTGCTGAGGGCGACCATGCGGCCGGTGAGGCTTTGCACCTGCTTGATCGAGGTCGGGGGCGCCATCTTCTCGATCGCCTCGATCTTCTCCGGGTTTGGACCAACCCCCGAGCCCCCGATCATGTAGCCGAGCACCTTACCGGACGCCGCGCCGAACACGCACTTCTCAGGGTTGAGTTTGATATTGTGCCTATTCATGTTAGCGAAGGTTTCCTCGAGGTCACGAACGTGGTTGCCTTCAGAGAGGCTTTTGACTATAATATCGTCCACGTAGACCTCGAGGTTACGCCCGATCTGCGGCTCGAACGTCCTGGTCATCAGACGCTGAAAAGTGGCCCCGCATTGTGCAGACCGAATGACATGGTCATGTAGCAATAGGTGCCAAATGGCGTGATGAAGGCTGTCTTGCTCTCGTCGTCGACCGCCAGCTTGATCTGGTGGTATCCCGAGTAAGCGTCCAGAAAGCTCAACATCCTGGCATTTGCGGTGGAGTCGACGATCTGGTCGATGCGCGGAAGCGGGAAGTTGTCCTTCGGGCAAGCCGAGTTCAACCCCGTATGGTCGACGCACATTCTCCACTTTCCGCCTTTCTTCTGAACGATGACCGGGTTGGCCAGCCACTCAGAGTAATCAATCTCCCGGATGAACCCAGCCTTCAAAAGCTTGTCAAGGTTCTCCTTGATGACTACGATCTTCTCCGGGGAGAAGCGACGCAGCTTCTGACGTACAGGTCGGGAGCCGGATCCCACCTGCAATTTGTGCTCGATCACCTCCCTCGGGACGCCAGGCATGTCCGCGGGCTCCCAAGCGAATATACCTTTGTTAGCGCGAAGGAAGGTGACGAGCTCGAGTTCCTATTTGGGACTCAGCCCGGTCGAGACGTGGACGCACCTGGTCGGATCACACTCATCGAGCAGCACGTCCTTCGTTGCCCCACTGGGTTGGATTGCCGCCTTCTGGCGGGCGTTCTTTGTCGTCGCCTCCGGACCACGCTGGGGCAGCATACCTGCAAGAGCCAAGGCCCTGGTCTCGCATCCATGTGCCGCCTGCAGATCGCCCCGCACGGTAATGATGCCATTGGGGCCGGGCAGCTTCATGCATCGGTGGCCATAGTGGTTGGCGGCCATGAACTTGACCAAGGCGGGCCGTCCGAGGATGGCATTGTACGGGAGGTCGCCCTCGACCACCTCGAAGGTGACCAGCTCGGTGCGGAAGTTGTCCGAGCCGCCGAAGGTGACGGGCAAGACCACCTGCCCCAGGGGAATGGTCGAGCTCCCGGGCACGATCCCGAAGAAGGGAATGGCGACGTTCTTGACCTTCGACCGGGGAATCTGCATCCGGTCAAGCGCCCCTGCCTGCAGCAAGTTAAGAGAGCTACCGTCGACCATGACGCGACCGACCGCGGTGTTGCTGATGGTCGGGGTCACGACCAAGGCGGTCTTCAGGTCTCGGGCCATACCTGGGAGAGCGTCCTCTGGAGAGAAGGTGATGGTGGCCCCAGCCCACTTGCAGGGCTGCTCGATGGGCTTCCCAGCGGCGACCTGGTAGATGGTCCGCGTGGCGGCCTTGACCTCGCGCCTGGTCTGGTAGGCCGACGAGCCACCGAAGATGACATCGATCCGGCGCTCGCCTTGCTGGAACTCCAAATCGTGGTCGTCGTGTTCGCTATTTGGGATTTACCTGTCGGTGGTCGTCGTCGCCGGTGCACAAGCATCTCACCCCACCCATCGTAGAAAGCATCCAGCTTATTTTGCCAAGCCTGCGCAGTTCGCAGGTCGTGGGGCCACCAATGGAATAGGCGAACTTGGCTTCGTGCCGTCGCCCTCGGCCCCCTCGCGCCGAGCATCGTCCATGGGACCCAGGTCGTTGGCCCTCCTGCTGGGGCTGGTTCTTCGCCTGGTGAGGTCGAGGCCGACCTTGGCGAGGCTTAGAGTCCTCCCGAGGTTGACCTCGGACCTCGAGACCTCATGGCCGCCATCCGCCGAAACGATCACCCGCGGTAGGCCTCCGCCGCCCCTGCGATCGCGCTTCCGCTTCTTGGAGGAGGTGCCGTGGTCGGCGCCCTTGGAGCTGGACGGGCCGGCTTCTGTTTGGTTTAGACCAAGCTTACCTTGGTCGTAGTCACGTTTCCAACGGACGACGTCGTCCGCGTCCGCGTACCGTTCCGCCATGCGGAAAAGCTTGTTGACGCTGAGCCTCGATGTGATCTCCAGGTCCTCGGTGAGGCATCGATCACGGACCCCGAACTTGAAGGCCTTGATAACAGCCTCGTTAGAGATGCTCGGGATCAGGTTCCTCGTGCGGATGAATCGCCGCACAAAATCGCGTAGCGGCTCGTTCTTGCCCTGGATGACACGGTCCAGGTCCTTCTCCCTGCCCGGTCGCTCGTAACAACTCTGAAAGTTGGAGCGAAGGGCGCTCTGGATTTGGCGCCACGACCTGAAGGAGCCGGGCCGTTAAAAAGCAGTCTCGCGGCCCGGCCCAAAGACGGCCGGAGGTAGTTTGCCATCACGAGCTCGTCCCCCCCGACCGCCAAGATAGCGGTCGAGTAGATGGACAAGAACTCGTCAGGGTTCTTGGTCCAGTCGAAGCGCTCGATCAGCGCGGGCTTGAACCGAGTCGCCACCGCACACGCGCGAAGGCCGTCGAGTACGCCATGCGACCATAGGCGGAATCGGTGCACGCCGGTCGTGGTCGCCGCCGACAAGATCTTGCTGCCGGATTCGAGTCGAGGCTTGTTCGGCGTCCGACTGCGGTGGGAATGCCCGTGGTGCCGCACGGAATCACTGGTTGGTAACGCAGCGGTCTGGACCCTCTGGCGCTGGGCGAATGTCGGGAAAGGTCCGCAGACTTGCTACCGATTGACTCGGTGTGGTTCGCTCGGCGTGTCCTCGCCGGGCGTGCCGTGAGGCGCGGTGCGTCTGCGTCAAAGCCTCATCCCGAGCCCGTTGCTCGGGGCAGCTCTGGCGAGGCGTCCCCGCGGTGTGGCGTGGCGTGTTATCAATACTTCTCGGGGCGGGTCCCGAGTCTTGGCCGGTCTTTGCGGAGGTGCGACCTCGGTCGCGGCCGATCGAGTTCTTCGGCAGGCTCGGCCAAAGACTCGACCTCGCCCTATCGGGTCAACCATGACCCAAGCGATAGCGCGAGGCGCTCCGGTGGAGGGAGCACTGGCGGCCCGAAGACGTCTTGGCCTTCTCTGGGCCTCACGGAGAGCGGTTATGGCAGTTGATGGCAACCTGGACCATCCGCCGAGCGTCTTCAGGAGTCTGCGGGTCACGGTCATCCGCTCCTCCCTCGGCGCCTTGAGCATCCGCCATCGAACGTCTTTGCTTTCGCGCGGCGGCGGCGAAACAGGACACGAGTCGAGTCCGTGTCCGAGGAAAATCCGTCGATGAAGTGCGCCATGCTCCAAGGATTCTGGTGTCGTTCCTGCGAAAGAGAAAAACAATCGGGCCCCACGGTGGGCGCCAGCTGTCGACGATTAGGATCGCCAACCGCAAAAAGTGAGGTGGGGGTCAGTGTATTATGGGACCCTAGATGCGTTTCGCTCAAACGAAGAAGAAAGCGATCGTGGTGATGGTCGAACAAGGCGACAACGAGTACGAGACAAGGGTTTATACTGGTTCGAGCCCCTGTGAAGGTAATAGCTCTACTCCAGTCGCCTTGCGGCGGTGATTCTTGTTATATTTGTGTATGAGAGGTGCTTACAACTCAAAATAGTAGTGATGACTCTAACTCGAAGTAGTAGTGTGAGCCGTGTGTTGTCCTCGTTGTCCTTGAACTGCGCGTCTTGGCCTTTATACCTCCTTTACATGCAACGGTGGCGAGATCTTGAAGTGGCCTTTATGCACGTTGAGGGTGGCAGAATCGCCGGACTTCTCGCCTCTGTGTCATCCCTACGACCAGCGCCTTGGTAATCACGGTCAAATGCCGATCCGAAATCCAAGGCGGACTAGGACCTCGAACGTGACCCGCTTCGAGCTCGAAGTCGCTGGGTCGAGCTCGAGCCCATCTGCGCTCTAGGTCGGCGCCTCGATGCACCCAGCCAGTGGTCGGGGCCTCACGGCGTGGGGATCCAGATTGACAGCCCTGGCCACGGTCAAGGAGCATCCAGCCCTCGTCACTTTATATGTGCAAAAGCAAAAAACTCACCTTAATACATGTTAGCAATGCCTTGCATATCAATTTTTTTCTCATCTCTTTCTTCTTAACCTTTATAGTTCCCTCAATGGTTAGAGAACTTTTCAGTTCCTTTTCTTTGATGTGTGTACTATTCTTTCTTTCTCTTATGTGTTTTGTTCCTTTCTTTACCTTTGATGTACAGGAGGAGGCTCTTTATATAGCTAAGGAGAGAGGTTCCTCTGTAGCTAAGGAGAGAGTTACAAAGAAACATCAGTTTCCAAGGAGGGAGTTACAGAGGAGCATCAGTTTCCAAGGAGAGAAACCAGAGGAAGTCATTTTCCATGCCCTACCCCTCAATAAAATTGTCACTTTAATTCTTCATGCACTAACCACTGGCACTTTAATTCCAACTCTTAAAACTTAATGAAACTGACTGTAATTCAGTACTTTAATACATACATGGAAACTGATTGTCATTGTATTGACCTGCACCCTGCTGTAGCATCATGCTTAATAACACTAATTAGTACACAATTAAATATTTTGAAGGGAGAGGAGAGGGATTTTAAATCCTATAACTTTTAATCTTTTAGTCTAGCAACCATCACACTAAGACCTTTTTTATTATAAGAATTATTCTGTAATTTACATGAGCCACATTATATTAAAATAATTTAACAACAACTTCCAGGACTACCCCAAGGCGGATATTCGAACTACTATTTCACCGGATAATCTGGATCCTTATCTGACGGATATTGAGCTATCGAATTCGTATTCGTATCCAACAAAAAATATCCATATTCAATCCGATACTATTCGACAAATATCCGATTCGATATAATCCATACCTAAAATTTGTCCAGATCAGTTAAAAAATATCCGATCTATTTTCATCCCTAAGCCTCCACCCCAATCTCCCATCAAATCATGCCGCCTCTTTTGTGCAATGGCAACATGGAGTGAGGGTAGCTGAGAGAACAAGTGGCATTGTGTGCGAGGTGGGGAGCCGCAAGCTGTGTAGTTGATAGGGGTAGAGTAATGACGTGTGTGAGAGGGAAGAAGGGGATAGGGGAGACAGAACTGTTTTATGTAAAATCATGTGTTTCAGATTATGAATGTTAATGTTTGTAAATAGAAGTCTAATTTGGAAGAAGAAGAAAAAAAACTCAGCAAATAGGGAAAAAAAATAGTGAGAATTTGACTCGTCTCCTCCTGTACGTCCTGACGCCTTATCCCACCCACGACCCCGAGCGAAACAAAAGTACACACCCCTTCCCTGCCTCCGTTTTTCGAATTATGGCAGCGGCAGCTGCCTCCGCCGCAGCTGCATCGGCCGCCGCCGCCTCCCGCCAGGACCCCATGAACGCTCTCCGCTCCACCGCCCTCCGTCGCTCCACCCTGCACTGGGACGTCGCCGCCGCCTTCTTCGCCCCGCCCTTCCGCTCCCGTCGCTGCCGCCGCCGCGTGCCCCCTCAGGCAGCGGCGCTTCCCGTGAAATCCCGCGCCCGCGCCAGGGCTCGCGCGAAGCTCCTGGCAGACGCCGAGCCCAGGGACCCCTGGCTGGCCTCCCTCTCTCTGCTCCCAGCCGACGACAGCGCCGCCGCCCCCACCGGCTGGGCGATTGGGGTCGACCCCGACACGTCTGGCGCCATCTCTGTCCTCTCGCCCGACGGCTCCTCTCAGGTGCAGCGGCCACACATTTTGCTTGATTTGAACTCGCATTTTCTTTCTGCGGGTGTGCTCGACTGAGGGTTTCACATCCTGTAGGTGTTCGATAACCCGTACGTGCACATAGTGGTGTCGGAGGTCATCCGGAAGCGCCTGGACACCAAGTCCATCATCCAGCTGCTCCGTGGCCTCGATGCGCCTCCTGGTATGGGCAGATGCGTGTAATTGTACTACTCGCTGCACTCTTTTCTGGGGTGATGCTTGTTTGAAGCTTGTTTCATGTGTGTTAAGCACAGGGCCATTATGGTCACCCGTAGTGATCTCATTCTTCATATTGATATATATATTATGCGGACAACAAAGATGGTTTCTGACCATAATATTATCGTTTGTTATCTTGCAGGAACTCCGGCGTACATTGAGAAGTCAAGTCCATTTCCCACTGATGGAAAGCTGGTTTATTTCTTGCTCTCCCCACAATTGCATTTAGATAATGACTAGTTCTTGCATCAATGTTCCGCGCATCAATTCTTCGAGAGGTTATGCAGTTGGATAGTGCCTGTAGGAGTAGTTGAGGATTACACTGCTCTCGTGCATCTTATTACTGTCCCAGTGTATTTACATTGTTACATTGTGCAATAGCCTGCTAGTAATAGAAGTAACTTTCTGCTGGGCGTTTTGAGATTTCATTTTTTTATGAGGATGTTTTGTAGAAAAGTTGAAGCTAGAATGAATCTAGTTTAAACTTAGTTCATAATTTGCATGAGTAAAACGTAATCTAGTTTACACTCTGTGAAATTTAAATATCATGTGGTATGACGTAAGTTCTGTCAATAGATCTTTGTTCTGCTAGTGAATTTTCTTGATTTTCTGATATATAGGGATGGTGGAGTACAGGTTTTTCATATGGCTTGTGGATTGCTGCTCTAGTGGCATCTGGATTTTCTGTTGTTCCAGTTGCATCACAGACATGGAAGGCTTACTTCAGGATAACTCGAAGTGGATCACCTAAGGTTTTTTACACTTGTTATATACGGAACATACAGTTGCTTTATGCCTCTCATCTACAAACCCTAGTTGAAAGTTTAGTTTGTTAATAATAGCTTAGGATTAATGCCGGCATTTCACCAAGATACCCTTCTGTTGCTATTTTGATTGATGTCACTAAAGTTGCGTAGTAAAATGTCTAGTTAAAAAGTACATGGCAGATACAAGTAAGCCTGGTTATGGGATAACTAACCCCTAAGAGAATCTGCGACGCAATTGAATGTGTTTAGGGTGGAAAAGTTTGTGTTCGAATAGGTTTTAGTTATTGGGTTAGTTTGGGCCGTTGGGGCATGCTATGATCCAAGCTAAAGGCAGTTATGAATCAAATCTGAGTTCAACCTATTGAGCAAGTTGCTGTGGTGGTAATACGTAGATGACATATACTACATAAAGAAATTCGAATTTTGTTTCATTTCAGCTGAAAACATCTCTCTTGAGATCTCAAGTAGATATTTGTTGCTAGCTTTCGATCTTATGTTGGTGTACTAATTCCATACCTTTTGTGAGATGCAGTAATTCCGTATCTAATATCACTTTAATGTCTTGTCAATATGTATTAGTGTTGAAGTCTTAAGGTCAAATTAGTACCGTGTAGTAGTTCTCTAATGTTCCTTCTACATAATTTATGACAGGATGATAGCAGACAAGCTGCTACAATCTTGTTCCCGGATAAGGCTCTGTCCCTGAGTAAGAAGAAACATCATGGTAGGTATCTTACTATTGTGCAATAGTAACCGCCTATATAGTAGAGTAGTTTTGTCTCTTGAGCACACTTCCTAATAGAAATGAATTATTTCGTCCCAGGTCGCAACAATGTCTCATATCATTAGCTTATTTCTTTTCTGCTTCTTTTTAGTTCTAGCTGATCAGTTGGAGGCAGACGTATGCACACGAGTAAACAGGCAGTAGACATGATGCCTTTTCTTTGTATTGTCTTGCAAGGTGCCCTGGCGAAGCAAAACCAAATCACACCTGTTCTGCTTTGCAGCGTGCGCAACTGTGCATTAGAGCAGCAAAGCGGGAGGTTGTGTATTGTGTGAATTCACGCACCCACACAGACAAGTTAAATAGGTTTTTGTTAGCATAGTTGATCCATTTAACTCGATGAGACACAGAGAGTAGTCCAACAAGGTTTTGAACTCTTATGCAGGGCGAGCAGAGTCTCTTCTGTTAGCGGCCTATGGAAAAGGCCTCGAACTACCATCAGGGAAGTTCAGCAAAACATGAAAGTGAAACCAAGTTGACATTGATAGGGACGCTCGAAGTGCTGCAAATAATTCGGTTATTCTTCAGGGGCTCCATCAAATACATAGCTCAATTTAGGTAAACCTTGACGCTGAGTGCACTGCAAATCTGCAATAGAGATCGTAACTAGTCCACTCAACTTTCTGGAATGCACTAGTGGTGCACCATTGTGTTTTCGAGTGTAACAAGCTAGTGTAAATGGGGCATTAACATTGTAGACTTGTATGTTCGAAATTAAAAAGTAACTGATGCTTCACTTTTGTCGGTTGAGATCATTGTGCTCGTTCTAGTGATGTGATCAATTTTGCTCATTTTGTTATATGGCCATGTCTATCTTAGAAAAGTCACATTTTGCAGTAGTACAAGTGCAATGGTGCACAAGTTATGTAAATAAGTTCTGGTAGAAAATAACGTGTGAGAATAAAAAGTGTAATAGAAAAAATTTAGAGCACAAGTGCGACTCAAAGAAACGTCACATCTGGATCAGAGCTTCCTTCTATTTGTGCCGAGCTCCCGAGCCTTATGCGGTTATGCCGATGCCATGGGACTACGGGACTTTTTAGTGTTGGATGACAAGAAGGCTCAGAAACGCTCACAGCAATTCAAAAGCATACCTCGAGTAGAGCTCTCGAGCTCAGTCTAAGTTGAGGTCTTACTGTTTAGCTTGGATCTAGGCTTGAGTTTAGTTCGATCTAAAGCTTGAGTAAGCCCATGTAAATTTGTTAAGAAGTGAGGATTGAGCATGGCTCAGTGGCGCGAAGTGATGGTGCTCGCTTAGCCGACCCGGGTTTGATCTTCGAACATGGCGTTTTTCGTAGAGGCGAGTGCATACGCATGTGTGCGTGTGTATGCATATGCAGCTCGTTTGTTATTCTTTCTTCTATGATAAATGCCAGAGTTCTTGGTCATTTTTTTTTAGAAAAAAAATTGTTAAGAAGTGACATATCTTTTCACATGCAACTTTCACAAAGCTCGAGTAGGCTTGAGCTCGGTTCGAGGATAGATTGGGTCACCTGGCTTCAGATCTTAGGGAAAATAAAAATTTGAAGTAGGGAAGAGGTAAGGGGCTCAGTGTGCTGCTAAAAGGGACAAACGAATCTCATTACATACTACTTGAGCCATACCGAACTATTCAAGCTCAAGAATTTTTTTAAAAATAATAATATTTTTTTTAGAAATTGCGACATTAATACTCGGATTAAAAAAATTGCAAAAATAATATACCTTCGCCAAACGGTTCAGCGAAAATAGTATTTTCGCCAAACTGTTCTGCGAAAATAGGTTAATCCGGCGGTTTAATGCAATATCGATATTTATGCAATATTAGAGATTTTAGATATTGATGCAATATCGATATTAGAGATTTTAGATATTGATGCAATATTAGAGATTTTAGATATTGATGCAATTGGCGATACTAGATATTGAAGCAATATTGGGGATACTAGATATTGATGTAATATTAACGATATTAGATGTTTACTATACTTAGTGATATAGTTAGCGATATTTTATTTGTGCAATTTGTAGTCACTGGTATAAATCTTATATTATTAAATATTTTGACATGTTGTGAAATATTATGATATTGTTCTTGTATTAATGCTAAAAAGAACTGCATGGTCTAAACTCAAGCAGTAAGAATATATTCATACCTGATTGTTCATAGAAAATGCCGGCATGATAATTTTTTCATTCAGGAGGGAGTCGTTGTTATATTAACACTTTTGTTTTCAAGATTTGTAAACTCAATTTATATAAAATTTAATTTTGTTTAGTTAGTGATATTAAACGTTAGTGGTGATCTAAAAATCAATTTTGTTTATGTCGTCGCAGTAATGTCGGATCTAGTGAAATTTAGAGTATATTATTTTCACCAAACGGTTTGGTGAAAATAGTATTTAAACCGCCGGATTAGCATTTAAACCGCCAGATTAACCTATTTTCGCCAAACGGTTTGGCGAAAATAGTATTTTCGCCGAATGGTTTGGCGAAGGTATATTATTTTTGCAATTTTTTTAATCTGAGTATTAATGTCGCAATTTCTAAAAAAAAATAATATTATTAAAAAAATCTCAAGCTCAAGCTCGCTAGGTTTGCGAGCCTTCACTTGGGCTTGAGCTGTTCATTTGGAACTCGAATTGAGCCTAGTGTGAGCCAAGATTAAGCTACTCGTGAGTCTCTTGCACCCCAAGCTTCCTCTATCTATTACTATGTTGATTTTGTAAGACGCGTTATGACTTGGTGCGGTGCCGTGGTCTCCAAAATCAATATTTAACCATTAATTTTTTTTATAACATTTTGTACATAGTTACAAAGCATAATCATAAGAAAGTGATTTCGAGTATAAACCCAAATGGTATCACTTTTGTGCCGCTTAATATTTTTGGACTAATTATTGGTCAAATTTTGCAATATTTGAATCTTAAAATACATGATAACTTATAAGAATCAACGGAGGGCGTATTAACTAAATTGAACATAAAATTTCAATTGTCCTTAGCTCCTCCAAAGTCAGTAACATTTCTGTATTATTTAATTTATTCATCCATTTAATTCTTGTTGTCTTGGTATTGTTTTTGTACAGGTATCCAATGCGATATGGGATCACGATATACAAGGCAAAAAGGGTATAACAAGCATGGAATTATGGATGTTACGGGGTAACAGCAATAAGCGAAGCCTCAGAGTTTTGAGGCATTCGCGGTAACCTTGCTCAGAGCGGTCGCTGCCTTGGACCCAGACTGGCGCCCCAGATGCTTGCAAATGAACTCGCCGGCCGCCATTATCTTGCCCAGATCGACGTTCGTCTTGATCCCCAACCCATTCAGCATATACACGACGTCCTCGGTCGCCACGTTCCCCGACGCGCCCCTCGCGTACGGGCAGCCACCGAGGCCGGCGACGGAGGAGTCCACGACGCTGACTCCCAGCTGATTGAACAGAGAACATGCTCGATCACATACGACTACGTCGTCATTTCAGCGTGTGTAATGATTTACTCGGTATTTCCGTGCATTATTACCTGAAGAGAGACGAGGATATTTGAAAGCGATTGGCCGTAAGTATCGTGGAAATGGACAGCAAGCTTCTCCACAGGAACGACGGACATGACAGCCTCAAGCATTGGAACAACGGTGCCTGGACAGATGGAAGCAGGTAAAACCATTGAAAATCTTCAATAAGCTACTGTGGGTTATCTATCTGGAAAAGAGTAATAAAACTAAATAACCAAACATGATCTCACATAACAAAGAAGCTTGGCATTAACATGAACTTCATGGTTTACCACGATGTTTTTCTCAAGTGGTGCCGGTGTAGAAATAGATTCATCTTTAAAATCATGTTAGGGCTATTTTTTACATTATCTAAGGATTTGTTGAAACAGAGTAGCATCATACCGAAAGAAATTTCATTATTTGTGGAACACAATTATGTCAATAAGTATCTCCAAACTCTAGAACGATAGCTAAGTCGGAACATTTTGTGTCAAACTGGCCCAGACACCAGACAATATTTCTGTTTAACAAAAGAAATACATGTTCTAAGAGCTGCATAATCTAGCTATTGTGGAATTGGTGGTCGATGTGGAATACTTAAAAAACACAACTTAAGGGCAGCAAATAAGCTAAGCGTAACATCACCTGGGGTACCAACTCCAATTGTATCACCAAGTGAAACCTCATAGCAGCCCATGTCATAAAGCTCTTTGGCTACATAGGCTACGCTTGAAGGTGGAACTGATCCTTCTACTGGGCATCCAACCACACAAGAAACATACCTACATTCTTGTCAAACAGAACAATAATATATCAACATGTCCAATTGAAAAACTGCTCATGTCAAGTAATCGCTAGGTATTTCAATGACCTAGTAATTATGTGAATACTATGAGCTAAAGCTAAAGCCCTTCTCCCCTAAATCACATTGACTAATGTGCTCTAACATCACAGCAATACAACATAAAACGTAGAACATTAAGGAATTATTTTTTTAATAATATTTTTTTAATGAAAAATTACAAAAAATAATAAACCGAATTAAAAATTTACAAATATACACCTCCTATCGCTCTTTGAAATGGCGATAGGTCTCTGTCGCCAATTGAAGTCGCCATTTTAAAGAGCGACAGGGGTGTATATTTGTAATTTTTTAATTCGGCATATTATTTCTATAATTTTTCATTAAAAAATATTATTAAAAAAATCCAATCATATAGCCATGAATCCTCTTAAAGAAATATGCAGCCATCACAATATATTGAAACTTTCTCATAATTACAATAAGAAACAACATCGGATGAGCTCCTCACAAAGCTAGGAAGATGAGCACATAGTAACTGATGAGCATCAATATAGGCGGGTACAGCGTACAAGGTGGGTTAATTATTGGAATCTAATGTTCCTTTAGCTAGCAGGATTGAAGGTGCATTCAGGATAAAATGGCATGGTTCAACCAGAATGGCTGACAATAAGCATGGGCGTTCCTGGCCTGCCAACTAACCATTAATGCTCACGTCTCTCATCGGCAAATAACAGTTATAGGCAAATGATAGTTCTATACTTCTATCAATCAGCTTTGCCCATGCCATTATGCCGCACCAAGCCTGCAAATACTTTTCCAGTTTATCTTTGAGAAGATTGTCTTCTGGTTATTATTACTACTGGTTGATGCAACGAGGTAGTGGTTAATATGGAGTATGTGTACTAAGCTATTTATGACATGCATTTCCCGGTACAAAAATCTGGTCAACTAAATTACTAGTTAGGAAAAAAAATCCTATGTTGACTGCCAATTCAGTAGCATAAACTACACATTGTGGAGTTCAGTTACAAACACACTGGGGTTTCACAATGTGGATAGTTAAACTTTATAATGCATTATCAAGCTACAAAGTAAAATGAATGCGCAGAAAAAACTGTAGACTAACTCACCCTCGCACGGGAATATCATGCTTCTTTGCTGCAAGAGCAACATCATTATAGCGGGCAAGGCTCTCTTTGATGGTGCAGTTTATGTTTGACTTGGAAAATGCTTCTGAAGCTGATGCAAACACTGCAACTTCTTTTGCACTTGCTGCAACAGCTGCCTCAAATCCCTGATGAAAAATGAACAGAACAAGATATTAAATGGGATAAATGTACAAATGTAAAAGGCCATTTGAATCAATATAATTTACCTTTAGGTTTGGAGTCAACACAGGAAAATGTACACCATCGATATTCCGAACTGCTTCCATAACATCCTTTGCATCAGCTAGCTACAACGAACAGCATATGATTAAGCAACTGAATGGCAAAGACATAGCAGGCAGATAAACTCATGGACAAGCAAAAGAAAATGTTTGATTTTGATGAAACAAGGGCTATGTAGCAGAACTTAAGAACCAGGCAAGCAAATACATCAAAGACTACAAGATTGAGAAACGATAATAATGGCGAATCGGGTCTAGCTCAGTGTTATCGAGAGACCCACTTCCATCATCATTTGCTGCATTGGACATGCATCACAAATTGTTGTGCCTGAAACTTAATTGCGAGCATTGTTCAATGGTGCAGTAAAACCATTTTTTTCATGTCGATGTCCACCCTGCACAACTACACAGAAGCAACCAAATTGGAAAATCAATTTATCAATAAAACCTTTGCGGCAAAATTATAATTCAACCAAAATGGTTACTATATTTTGTTGTGAAGGTACAAAGACAATCCAGAGGCTCTGTGGATCCACTTCACTGATGAAGCATCCCACATTCCCAGACCATGTCATATCTACCACTGAGGTTCCACATGTACCCAGACTAAACACCACATTGCAGGGATAGCACTGGTTTTGTGGAAAATAACTCATTTCTTTTTACAAGCAGCAAACTTCCATGGAGATGGTGCTCCAATCTTGGAGTAAGGCTCGGTTCCCACTTCCATTGATCTTGTCAGAATGCTATCCATATGAATGTTCTGATCGGGCATAATTTCACCATTTTCATTTTCTTTTATTAAAGTCTGACAATAGTTTTACCACTTTGAAAGAGAGATGATATTTTTTATTCTAATGCTAAGCAAACGTGTTATTATAACATCTTGGTGTAAGAGAATCACGTTAATGATCAATGGGTGTTGTATAACATGTTTGTTGTCCCAGGATTCTGCAGTAATATACCTAGCAACAATTTTAATTCATAAATAGCAGATAGCAGAGTCCTTCCAAATGCATGGTAAGCAATTAGATATTGAAGGAGAAACAAATGGACAAATGGAGAATTGGAGATCTTCAGAATATCAATTCATATCAGAGATGTATATGAAGCAAATGGCTAATCTATGCTAACTGCCAGCGCCAAATTTTATTACGAAGAGTTTTACCTGTGGTACCCATTTTGGAGAGACAAAACTTGTGGCCTCAACAACAGATAATCCAGAGGTTGCCAATCTCTGTATTAGCTCAATCTTTACAGGTGTTGGCACTGTGATTTTTTCATTTTGCAGTCCATCTCGTGGCCCGACTTCCACAATTTTTACACACCTTGGCATATCATGTATAATCTGGAAACATGGTGTTAACTCCAGTTAATATACAGGGAAATTTCGAAAAAAAATTACAATGATCATTAAAATTCTTAGGTTCAAGAAACCAAGTTGTTTCATGGAAGAGGCATGGAAATGATCTTGGAAGTTTATGAGAAAGGTAAGCAAACCACTATGGATATAAATACTTATGCACACCTTGTTTCCAATCCCTAATCTCTCATGATCAGAAGATGATGAAAAATATCTGTAACCCTGTTGATTCCGTGAAAGACAACTTGCATAAGAAACATGATGGTACACTCCACCAGACATCTTTACCCAATGCGGCAGTCTTTGATATGTCAGTCTACTCAACGGATGTTTTTCCCTATCATAAATAAAAGATAAAATTTTAGCTTTGGGAAATAATTATGGAAAAAAGGTCAGTTTTGATCCTAACAAATTAGTATCTTATTTCTGCATGCTGTAAGTTAGAAGTTCAACAATCATTGGGACCAAAAAAAAATATTGGTGAGTGCATCAATCTATTCAGTCGGATAAGGTGTTTAACACCAGACCATAATAGAATGCCATATGTCCGGGTTGTTACGTGAGGCCCCTGGTCATGAGATCAATGCCATGCCCTTTTCCAATTTTCAGCTTGCGGTTCTGAATTTCCGATGCCCGCGTCAATATATCCGAGCTCCAAACTGAATTAAAAAAACGAAGCTAGAAGAGAAATACATGCTGGTAATTTCTATGTGAACACCTGGACGAACACACCTGCAATCGCCCGGACAAGAGCGCGGTGGCGGCGCATCGGCCGCGCGACTCTCCGTCTCGGCAAGCCCCGCGACGGGCGGCGCGTCAACGCCACCGGGAGGAGCCTGCGACCTCTCCAACTCCAGGGCCGGCATCCCGGAGCTCCGCACAAGGGACTTCGCCGGCGCCGCCGCCGCAGAAGACAACGCGCGCGGAGAAGCTGGCGAAGACGGCGACGCGAGCCTAGACCACCAGACCTTGGACGCCAGCATCGTACCAGTGAGCGGTGCGGATCAGCACGCCACCTCGATCGCCATATACGCCCACCTGAAATCTAGGGGTTAGAGCCGAGAGGATTTCTAGAAGCTTCTGCTGATGGAAGGACGAGCCAGGCAGTTGCGTCTGGACACTGCACGCTTCTCCCTCGCGCGGCGCGAGCACGAGTGGAAAATAATTTGCGCAGAAATGGGAAGCAGGGACACTGACGTGGAATCTAGAGAAGCCCATTAGGATTTAGGACAACGTTTCTTCCTACTGAAAACAAAAACACAAGAAAACTTCGAAAGAGGTGTTTGGGTACAACATAAGAAAAACAACGGATTGCAAGCGAAAATGAAAGAAAACATGAGGTATGACCTTTAAGGTTTTTAATCGCGATTTTCATGGCTTCACAGCAAGATCTAAAAAAGCTATAGTATCTATTGCGGAAGCTATCATTTGTCGAATTTTTAGTATTAACTTTTTAAAAAATACGTATATATTATAACTCACTCCAAACAAATCATAAGAGCACGATACTTTATAAAGTACTAATATTTTTATAATAGGAATCAACAAGAGAAAAACTCTGTTAAAAAAATAGACATTATCCTAATGCTATCACTAGATATAACGCTTGTAGCTAATCTAACGAAACATTGACACGTAGCCGCATTTGGGATCCAAAAATGCTATAGCGCAGCTATAACTGGTTATTTAGAACATTGATGACCTTATGTAAATTTTCCTCCAAAATCCCAATGAATTGAGCTATTCCTTAGGAATTTTTGAGACTCAATCCTTTGTTATAAAGGGACACGTAGGAAAATTTTGCATAGGATTTCAATAATCTAAAATTCCTATATTTTCCCTATATTCCGTCACATCTAAAAAAAATTCAAGAAAAATATTTTTGGGGTTCACTATTCCTAACCCACCTAAAATTTATCCTTAAGTTACTGTTCTAACCGTTTTTTAGATGAAGGAAGCTTTATTAATTTCAAGAACATTACATCGAGGAGATACAAGTCCTTAAAAAACTTCTTCCGGCCTCTGCTTAACAAGAAGCACACAGCTTATAAACAAAGAATAACACACACTCTAGTGACTAGCAATCCTAAGACTAGACCGTCACCCATGCGCCTAGGAAAAGAAGTCCTTGGCCACTTGCACCAACCGCTGTGTAGCCTCCACCATAATAGTTCGCCATTAGGCCTCTCAGAGTACGACCTATGTACGCACCCCGGTGGGAAGTAGCAAAAATAACCTGCAAAGGGGATGAATTTGATTTCCTTTCAAAGACAATATCATTCCTACTCAACCAAAGATACCAACAAATTGCTACGGCTCCTAGTAGGATAGCATTATGAAGATTCTTCTCAAAACAACCAAGTCAGTTCCCAAACATATTTGAAACACTAAAAGGTCTAGCAATGCCAAAAGCTATGTGCAAAAAACCCCAGACCATACGAGCAAATCGACTGTTAAAGAACAGATGCCTAATTGTCTCCATTTCGTAACAAAAGCTACATATTTTACTACCCTGCCAATTGCGTTTGACCAAATTATCCTTGGTCAGAATGACCCCTCTTCGTAGATACCATAAAAACACTTTGATCTTTATCGGGGCTTTTAACTTCCCTATAGGGGTGGGCATTTTTAAACCGAATGATTATTAAATCAATCGAACCAAATTAACCGATTATTTGGTTATTTATTTTCGGTTTTCGGTTTGGTTTTTGTTTTGGTGTAATTTGGTTTTGGTGTTGGTTCGGTTTTTCACTTTCAAAACCGAAATAACCTAATCTTAGAATAGCCCATGTACAATACCATTTTTATAGTATTCTTCCTAAAACCACTAAACAATTCATATGTTATAATACATTTATGCATATGTTTAGTATATTTATATGTTTTATTATGCTTATATTGTAATTACATATGAATATTGTGTGGGTTTATCCATACTTTGTGTTGCAATATGAGAATGACTAAATCTAATTTACCTAGTGTTATTCATATTTCGGTTAACCGAAAAACCGAAATAACCGAACCGAAATATTTCGGTTAATTCGGTTCGGTTTTTTATTTTTATCCGAGAAATTCGATTCCTAGTTTTCAAAAACCGAATTATTTTAAAACCAAAAAAACTGAACCGATTAAACCGAATGCCCACCCCTACTTCCCTATACACTTATTTATTTGGATGCGATTCTAGTAAAAATATTTTTGGGTTTTGCTATTCCAAACTCGCCTGGGATTTAAATGTAAATTACTTTTCTAACCGCTGGATGCAATTCTAGTAAAATATTGTACATGCCAAAAATCGTCATCTGAAAACGCCCCTGAAAAATTTTCAACTGGAAACGGACACATATATCAGGCCAGCACCCTTTTCTCCGAGGGAACGTGTACGTCTTTTGAGATCACTCTCTTCTTTCACTCGTACAACGATTTAACCAGCATGTATGCGGTATAGCATCATGTGTATAAACAAGTGCTGCAAGAATTCATACAACCATGGTTCAGCAATCGCACTCAACTCATGTGGTATGATGTATCCAAATATCAGAAAACAAGCAGCCAAGGACAACTGCATTACTACATCAGCAATGCTCGCCTCAAAATGTTTTCCCAGTAACATGCTATATGGCTTGCCGCCTGGTAAAGTGAAATGGGCACAACGAGCTTCAACAAGCCCAAGGGCTCCCCTTGCTCTGTGTGTGTGTGTGTGTGTGTGTTCTAATTATGACTTCGGGGAACAACATATCATGGAACATGGCTGCTTCTTCTTGTCTCTTCTGCGAGAGCTTTGTCCAGCAAAATGCAAAACCCTGCCAAAAATAACAAGAACCTGCTCAGGATAACACATGGTTCCAACAGAGAGATCATATCACTGTAAAATATGCAGCCATTTTTTTTTTTTTTTTTTGGTTTCCATAGATTTTTCTGAAAGGATCTGCTTCATGAGTCAGTACAATAGCATCCAAGCCTTAGCGACAATATGACAACATCAATAGTGCACATTTACTGAAACTGCCAAAAACCCAATTACCGTGATGGTAATTTTGGCACATGAACTTCACAAGAGAATCTATGTCACTATTTATCATCACCATCATCATTATTATTCTTTGCAATATGGGATTTCAGAATCAAGAAAAACCAACTGGGAGGCCTAAGACAGGAATTAGGCCCTGTTTGTTTCAGCTGGAGATTGTGGAAAGCAGCTTTTAAAAACTAGATTGTAAAAGCTGGATTGTTAAAAAGCTGGAGGTTGAAAAGCTCATGGCTGTTTGGTAACCCAGATTATAGTGTGTTTGGATTGTTGTTTCTGCTTGACAAAAGTCTATAGTACCCTCGACCTGTTTTGTTGCCTTATTTTCATTTTTTCGCACTTGTAGCTTATTTATAAAATACGGAAATGCATAATTTAATAGCAAAAAATATATCATTCATTTTTTTTGGATGTGTAGATGCGAACCGACGCGCTTTGTGCTTGGATGTGAAGATGTGAACAATGCGGGCTCGACCGTGAAAGCAATGGTGGGTAATTTGGTTGAAGTTGGATGGGTATTGTGGTCTTTTGCAAAAAAAAAGCTGAGGAAAGCTGGGGAAGAGTGGATTGTAGGATTGCTACAATCTGGCCTCCAGTTTGTTACAATCTAGATTAAAAGTTTGCTATTTGTTGTCCTTTCAACTTTTAAAAGCTGCTTTCCATAATCCCCAGCTGAAACAAACAGGGCCTTAGCACTCCTAGTTACTAGAATCAGCTATTACTAGAAATTACGCACATGAAATCAAAGTCTTCAAAGGAAATAAATAAAATTAAAATTATCAAAGCAAGATGAATCAAACTAGAACCCAACAACAAAAAGTCCTTGCCTCGAATACATAATAGATTTTTCTTTAAAGAATATATACATTTATATACTTCTTAAATATAAGCGACACAAGCCTTCTTATTTCGTGTCGGTTATGGAACTGTGATAATGGTTATGGAACTGTTATCACGAAAATCCAAAGCCAGCAAACAGAAATCTGAAGTACTCAAGGCTCTGTTCGTATTGCAGTGCTTTTCAGTTTTAAACAATAGTTATCTAGCAAATATCCTAATTACCTTTTAAAGGGAAATGACTAATATTTAAGTATATATGTCAACAGCGTATTTAAGTATATATGTCAACAGTGATTTTTTTTTACCTCTGCAAAGATGGTTTACTCTGCAGAATCAAAGCCGTCATCAGCGTATTTAGGAGTTGAGATTCTAGGCAAGATTTCTTCGTCTGGATAAATATCTGTGAATAACTGCAAGAAAAGAACCATGAAACAAATAAATCAGGTGGAGGACAGATGCTTTTTATATGCCATATGTTTTACCATCTGAACATGTTATGCTAGCCAGAGCTAGCAGCATAAATAAAGAGTCAACCTCTAAAGCTATCTCAAACACAGTGTAGCTTACAGGAGCAGAAAGAATGTGCACCAGGACTACATAGATGTACATGCTACTCTTTCTTCATTGAGGTAATAAATCATCTGATGTTGGCAGGAACAGTTCGATAACTTGATTAACTTCCATGATTCAACTGAATTTCTGACCCACTTACATTGAAAAGAAAATGTGACATCACAGGATGCGATACCTTTTTGGTTGATTCCAGTATATTCCTGTAGTCCAGGTTTTCATCAGGCATGGGGCATGACAATACACTACCAGATGTTCCCTAATAGTGGAAGACACGACAATAAATGTTTTTAATATAATCATATATATGCACATATGACAGCAATTGTTTTTACCAGTGTTGAAACTACCATGAATGCAGCCCATAATGATAATTAAAGAAATGCACCTGTGTGGTCTCTTGAACATACACACAGCTCCAGATTAGTATTGGCTTCACATCCTCCATATTGTTTTCGCTGGTTGTTTCCAAATGGTCTTCCAAACCATCTGAAGCCTGAGTACTGAAAAGAACATCTATTGCTTTGTATATGCATTGCTTTCCGGTAAAGGCATCAGCACAGGGAGTAGATAGATATGCCATAAACCTGTGAGTGAGATTGGACTGTAAGGGAAGTTGCTCGCGTATATTATATAGTAATAATTTTAAATACAGTGATCCCTGGGGTAGATGCAGCAAGTATACACTAACATTGGATATGTTAATGATTATAAATAACTTACATTCCAGGAGGGCATACTGCTAAATTGCTGCTCAACTGAAGCACCCGGACAGCCGCAACCTGCTGCTCTTCTAGTGCTAAAGTGAAGGAAACAAATGATGTTAATGAAGAGAAACAAAACATCAAGGACTCCGAGCATAAACAAAGGGGGGAATTGTTGTTTCTTACATTTTGGAGGAAAAACAACCAGAACATTTGACGAATCCTGTTTCACAGAACTGCTGATTATGCATATTCCCCTAGCAACTTTTCTGGGCGAGTTTGAACCTGAAGCATCAGATGGCATATCCAAGGAAGGAGTTTTGTATGATGGATCAAATATCAAGTGCTGGCACAAAATATCCTGACCAGATGCCAATCTGGTGCCTATAAAACGCTTCTTTTCCTGATCAAGAGATTGTTCACTCTTGGATGCTACCCATGAAGAAATGATTATAAAAATTGGTAGTACAGTTCGACAAGTAAAGCATGCAACATCTCCCATGGGTAAAATAAAAAAAGAAAATGATTGGTGATCTGCTGATAATGGTGAATTGATGATTGATCTAACAGATCCAAATCTAAGTCATATGTTAACACACATTTGAACATGACAGTAAAAGCTATCAATGAATAGATATATAAAATAAGCAGCAAATTAGAAAGGATCTATTTGAAGAGAAAAAATGATGCTGTACTATTGAAATCTCTATCTAAGTTTTTCAATAGGAAGGATATTCCCTGGGTTAATTTCTTATGGCAAAGGTATTACAGAAGCTCTGTTCCTCAAGTTAATAGTGGAAAGGGTTCATTTTCATGGAAAGATGTTTTAAAGCAATTGGCTTCGTTCAAAGCTATTGCTAGACCTGAATTAAATAATGGCAGATCAATCTCGTTTTGGGAGGATTTATGTCTAAATTCAGTTCTAAGTGAAGATTACCCTCAGCTTCATTTGCATGCTATGCTATCAAACAATCCTTGAGGGTTGTAGACTTTTTTGGTTTGGATAATAGTCTTCAAGCATTTCATTTTCCTCTGTCTGAATTGGCTTTAGATCAGTTTAATGACTTGCAAGTGAGGATTTATTTGGCTAATGTCAGTGAAAGTCATGAAAACGGGTATTTTATTTGGGGTTCAAATATATTCTCAACCAAAAAGGCTTATTTGGCTCTCTCAGGAAATTTTCAGGTGTCTCCAATATTCAATTGGGTTTGGAAAAACAAATGCATGATCAAACACAACGCGTTCTTATAGGTACTGTTACATGGGAAAAATTAATACAAGAGCTTAGATGTTACGGAAAAATTTCAAAGTAGATGTAACTAATTGTGTTCTTTGCAACAGTCAAATTCTGGAGGATTCATTGCATCTATTTTTTGGTTGTCAATTTAGCAAGTTATGTTGGAGTTCAATCCGAATCTTCTGGAATAATTCTCTGGATATCAATGTGGTTCTACTCAATCTTTCTTTAAGGAACAAATTACTTTGGGTTGTTGGAACTAATGGTTACAAAGAAATAAATGTATCTTCAACAAAATTCCGCCAAACAAGCATAGGTGGAAGAGGGTGCTTCTATTGGAACTGGAAATGCTAAAAGTTAGAAGCCCTGCTGAAATGGTGATTGCTTTGGATAGCTGGTTAGGTGGAATTTAATTTGCTACATTCCTTCTTGAAGCAGTCCAGTTTTAATAATTCTTGTTCGTATCTAGGTGTGAAAAATGTAGTAGAATATATATATAGGGCCCTCCCCTACTGTTCCATAAAAAAAGCTAGATCAGACACAAATAATGGAAAGAATATGTCTGCACAGAACTTAAATTGCCATACCTCATCCATAAGAAGGGCTGTGACTGGCATCCGCAACACCTGAATGACAGAAAAAAGATATTGCCAGAGGATATTAGGTATCAAAAGGGCCATAAAAGCAAGTAGTTTGCAGGATAGTTGGCCAAGTCTTCTTTCTAAATGAATGTGCAGATCATTCCAGTAGAGATGTGCCAAACCCTTGGCCTAGCACATCATCATTTTCAAACGATTGGGTTGCAATCAGATTGCAAGAGAGAAGATACAAATCATGGGGGATAAATGATGAATGACGTTATAACCATATTGTTATCAGAGAAATAATAAGCAAATGCTACAGGGCAAAATTATTGCCAGATATACTTCAAGAATATCTTACATATAGGGAACCCTTAACAGCAGCACAGCGGCAGAAAGCTTGGGTAAGCTCGCCATGCCCATACATAGGATAGATGAAGGCACCTTCTGCGTTAGAAAACCTGTTACAGAAGAAATAAAGCATATTTAGAATTTTAGAGCCGCAGCAAGGAATTTATTTGGTTGATTACATATCTGTAAAACTAAATGGAAATTAGTTAATGGATAAGGCATTTACATCAAAGAAGAAAATATTTTCATAGTGAATAAAAAAGGTTCAATAAAGCTAAATGACCTCCCAATGGATGAGGAGTAAAGAGCAATGGTCTCGATTCCCTCTCTCGTTGTTAGCAATTTCTCACAAGTGTCCACATCTTGATCATAATCTGCCATGGCAATTGCATACAACACAACCCTGCAAACATGACGCAGAAGCCAGTTTTAGTCACATTGCTAAAAATAGAATATACTGAACCAGATCAGGATGCCCTTACGCTCTCATCTTGGGTGAAAGCCTCTGTTTGTTGAGGAATTCGATGAAGGGGAGGTCCAGGTCCTCCTCGGATATCTTACCAGAAGCATCGCCCTCCCCCGCCTCATTGCCGGAAGACGAGGCGGCAATGTGCGACTGGACAAGCTTGAAGAACCTGAACAGGAGGTTCTTCTCCTTAAGCGGGAGGGTGGTGTCCTTAAAGATGGCCTGTCTCGAGTCCGGCACCGGGTAGAGACCACCCTCCCAGTAGAGGAGGCTGCCCCCTTCCACGCTCTTGAACTCCACATGGTGGCTTCCCCCTGACCTCAGGAGGAGGTCCACGGCCTCGTCGGCGCAGTACAGCACCCTGGGACCCACCAGGTCGACCGTGAAGCGCCTGGATGGCTCGGGCACCGTCCCCGAGATCTCAATCTCCGAGTACGGGCTGCGGCGGTGGAGATCGACGACGGTGTATGAATCGGAGGAGGAGGTTGCGGTTGAGGAGGACGGCGAGGGGATGGAGGATTCGGGGGAGAGGAAGGAGGGGAGGGAAGGGAGCGGGAGGGAGGAGAAGAGGGAGCCATAGAAGTAGTTGGGGTCGACGTGGAGGACGGTCTTCCCGGCGGTCGCGCAGGCGGCGGCGAGGACGGACTCCGGGAGGCCGGTCCCGCAGAGGACCACGTCGAACGAGGTGGGGTCGATGGTGGGGTAGTCGTGCGGGGAGCTACCGGCGGTGGAAGCCGCCTCCATGGTCACCGGCGAATCTTGGGATCAGACGGCAACCACCTTGTAATAGCTTGACCAACAACGACAGTGCATGCAGGAATCACAATAGAGAAGAGAATGTCGTGGGCAGGAAGAAAAGGGAGAAAGTAGAGAAGAAGAAGAAGAACTTGGGAAAGGGGAAAGAGTTCATTCCATATCTTTTCTGATCGTATCTGGCTCAGGACAACATCCTTTTGACGCTACAGCAACACACGCCAATTACCAACCCATTCACCACATGACAAGCTACAGTAACTACCGAAATTACCATTTACCAACTCTTAAGCAAATCACAACCGTTCACCACACAGAACCCATCTACGCCACACACGTGAGCTTTACTCCCGAAGACTCTTTCCCGCCATCTCTGCTTCTTTACGTGACTCCATCGCCGAAAGTGCCTCCGTCCTGACATCACCCTCCCCAGCAAAACCGGCTTGTCCCCAAGCCAAGCAAAGGGGAAACCGGTGCTTGAGACAGTGTAGTCCTCCCAGTCGCCATTTCAAAGCAGAATGCCAATCCACTTAATCAACACTTGAGTAATGGAAGAATTTCCTTTCTTCAAGGCGGCGATCCAAAATGAGTTCAGCTCTACGGTCTCCAAGTGTCAAATCGGCAATCTTGGGAAGTGTATGGAAAATGGGAGTAAAATCTGAACCCAAGCCTTGAGTTGCGAGACGTGGAACACTTGGATGGACTTGACTCAAGGTAACTCCAACTTGTAAGCAAATGAGCCGATCTTCTCCAACACACGGTAAGGCCCGAAAAACTTGAATGCCAATTTGGGAAAGGGACGATTAACCACCGAAGTTTGGGAATAAGGCTGAAGCTTAAGATAGACTTGCTCTCCTACTTGAAACTGGCGATCAACCCGTTTCCTGTCAGCTTGGAGTTTGATTCTATTCTGAGCCACATGTAAATGATGTTTCAACAAGGCGTTATGAGCATTCCTCTCTGCCAACAGCTCTGCAATCGGTGAAGTAGTATCATCCGTGACTGGCAACAAAGGGCCATAGCGGGTCTGTGCCATCTACATACTTAAAAGGAGAACGACCAAGGAAGTATGATAATGTGAGTTGTACCAAAATTCGCCATTGCTAACCAATGACGCCATTTAGCCGAGAAGAATGTACGACAATGAAGGTACATTTCAAACACTGATTCACCCGTTCGCTTTGCCCATCAGTTTGTGGGTGGTACGCCGTGCTCAAAGTCAACTTAACATCCATAGCAGAAAACAAGGCCTTCCAAAACAAGCTGGTGAAAATTTTATCACGGTCGGAAACAATGGAACAGGGCATACCATGCGGTTTGACAACGTTGTCCAAGAAAACCAGCAAGAACGTGAGGTGCGAGTAAACGGATGCTTGAGAGGAACAAAATGGGCATATTTTGAAAAACGATCAACAATCACCAGTATGGTATTGTAGCCTTCCGAAGACGGCAAACCCTCGACAAAATCCATTGTAAGGTCCAGCCAAGCTCCCTCTGGCACAGGCAATGGTTGAAGCAACCCAGGGACTCGAGTGTGCTCATGTTTCGCCTGCTGACATATGGCACACTGGGCGACCACATTCTGCACATCGGTTTTGAGACCAGACCAAACAAAAAGTTTCTTGATACGTTGATAAGTGGCGGAAACTCCAGAATGACCCCCCACGGCACTATCATGGAATGCTTTGATGATCTTCGTTTGGAGAGCAGAATTTGCGCCCAGCCAAATGCGACCGTGCTGCTTGATAAGGCCCTGATGCAACTGGAAACCCGAATCATTGGGACTGTGCACAGCTAGCTTGCTAACGCTTGTTGAGCTTTCGAATCAGTGGCATAGGAATTTAAAACTTCCTGAATCCAGACAGGTTGAACAGTCGACAGTGCTTGCATGGCCATGACATGTCCAACTCTGGAAAGAGCATCTGCCACCTGATTGAGTGCCCCTTTCTTGAACTGGATCTTAAAGCGAAGCCCCATTAACTTGGTCATCGCCTTGCGTTGTAAATCTGAGATTAACTGTTGCTCCCCTAGATAACACAGACTACGATGGTCTCAGATTGATGACGAATTCACTCACCGCAAGTATGAACGCCATCTATCCACCGCCATAATGAGCGCAAGGAATTCTTTCTCATAGATGGAAAGTTGTTGGTGTTGAGGACTCAAGGCCTTGCTTAAGAACGCAATAGGATGATCATGTTGCATTAGCACCGCACCAATACCGACATCACAGGCATCTGTCTCCACAACAAACGGTTGATGAAAGTCCGGCATCGCCAATACTGGGGTCTGGCTCATGGCATGTTTGAGTTGTTCAAAAGCACGTGTAGCAACAAGATCCCACTGGAACGCTTTCTTCTTGAGAAGGTTAGTAAGGGGGCGAGCCAGAATGCCATAATTATGTACAAATTTCCGGTAATACCCAGTAAGACCAAGGAAACCGCGAAGCTCTGTCACATTCGTGGGCTGTGGCCAGGAAAGCATCGCCTGAGTTTTCGCAGGGTCAGTAGCAACCCCTGTATGAGAGATGATATGGCCTAAATATGTAATGCTGTGCTTGGCAAAATCACATTTAGTGCGCTTGACGAAAAGCTGGTTCTGTTGTAGTAAGGAAAGAACAATTGCCAAATGATGCGCATGAGCTTCCAGTGTTGGACTATAAATGAGGATGTCGTCCATGAACACAAGAACGAACTTGCGTAAACCAGGAGCTAAAATGGAGTTCATGAGACACTGAAATGTCGCTGGTGCGTTGGTTAAGCCAAAGGGCATTACCTTGAACTCAAAGTGACCATGGTGAGTCTTGAAGGCTGTTTTTTTTATATCTGCTTCAACCATTCTAATTTGGTGATAGCCGGCCTTCAAATCGAGTTTGGAGAAGTACTGTGTCCCCGCTAACTCATCTAAAAGCTCATCCACGACAGGCATGGGAAATTTGTTCTTGATGGTAAGGCTGTTTAGTTTGCGATAATCGACACAAAAGCGCCAACTCCCATCCTTCTTTTGCACCAACAACACCGGAGAGGCGAAGGGGCTTGAACTGGGTTGGATAAAGCCCAGCTTCAACATCTCATCAATTTGTCGCTCAATCTCGTCTTTTTGCATTGGAGAATAACGGTATGGCCGACTGTTCACCGGTACTGAACCAGGCAGCAGGGTGATAGCATGATCATACACCCGTGAGGGAGGGAAACCCACTTGTTCGGAAAAAACACCAGCAAATTTCTCCAAGACAGTTTGAATTTCCTGCGGCACCTGTGCGGGACCTCCTTGCGAGCCTTCTGTCGCCCCAATGGCAATAGCCCAGATACCATGAGTGCTACGCCACTTATAATCAGATTTGTCAGTCGGCACCACCACTGATTCAAGTGATCGTTGGGTCACGCCCTGAAGTGTGATGTTACTGCCTTGATGAAGGAACTGCAGTGTTTTCTGCTTCCAATTACAGATCATGGGACTGTACAATTGCAGCCAATCAATACCCAAAATTGCGTCATATGTGCCCAAATCCAGCACCCTCATATCGGTCAGTATGAGTAGCCTTGAGTGCACCATTCCAACTGGGGAACATGACTATCACAATGTAAAGTTTCTCCACTGGCTACAAAGACTTGCACAACAGGAATTGGTTCAGGCCGGTATTTCGTACGCTCAATGAATTTGGAGTTAATGAAACTGTGGGAACTACCCGAGTCAATCAACATCAGCATCAATTGATTGCCTACCATGGCCTGTAAACGCATAGTAGCCAAATCTTCTGTTCCGGATAAGGCATGTACTGATAATTTGTACTGTTCTTGTTCAAATACTCTATCTTCTTCGTCAAGCATCTGCAGAAGTTCATCACTCAAATGTGTAGGACACTCGTCCACCGCTAATGCATGAACTTGTGCGAGTGGAACAGGTTTACACTGATGATCTTTGTCGAACTTGTCGCCACACTTGAAGCACGTACCACAAGACGACGCGGTAATCCCTTAACCGGCAGGCGCGCCCCAGTTCATCCATCGGAAATTTGTTTGTGGCTGGAGGCACATCTGGCCGGAACGTGCCCCCTGGCTTGAATGCCCCTGCTGATCGAAAGGACTTGGTCTTGGTGCGTTCACACTTTTCCTCTTGAATCTGAGCCAACAGGAAAGCCCTCTGAACAGAGTCTCGTAATTGGAGCTCAACATCATACCTCACTTCTTCCTTAAGTCCCATGACAAATTGATTAACAAAGAAGTCTTTGAGCACGATTTGGTATACGCCGCACCTTGTACATGGCTAACTCAAATTGAGTCCGATACTCCATTACCGTGCTTGTCCGCTTGATTTGTATGAGGTCCCTTATACAATGATTTATAATCATATGCACCAAATTCAGCTTCCATCACGACATGAATTGATCCCAACCGGCAGCAGGATATTGTTCCTGATATACCTGCAACCACATCGCCGCTTTTCCTCCATGTGCATTCTTCCGCTTTGTGGTCCACAACGATTCATCAATGCCATACATCTTAAAATATCGCAAGCAACGGTTTCTCAGATTCGAGGTTCATCGCCTTCAAATTTGGGAAATGTCAATTTGGGCGAGATGTAACCGCTCTCCCCGATTTCCATCGATGATTGCGGAGTGTTGTCAACCGAACTTCAGAGAAGACACAGGACCTTTGCCCAACAACCCAGCCGATGGAGCAGTTAGATCACCCCTATGTCCCGCCGCCAAGTGCACGGGTGACGGCGTGGTCATACCGACGTCACCGTCCATCCGTGGCATGGTATGCGTTCCAGAACTCTCCTTCATGGTTTGAACTACCTTTTGAAACTGTTCCATTAACCCCATAATAACTCCGCTGTGCTCAGTTACCTGCGCTTGGATGATCGGGATGGTTTCCACGGGTTTGATCTTCTCGACAATGAAGTCCAGATGCGCCTTCATGGACTCCCATTTCTCCTCCAAGCGTTCCCACTTTGCGTCCGCCTGTTCTGACGCCTCCCCGACCGCCTCCAATACCATTCTCGTCTGCACTGAAGGTTTAACCGGCGCCGTGGCTGCTCCAACCGAAGGAACCAGATTCAGGAAACAAAGTTTGTGTGGAAATGCTCGGAATCAATTTCTTGATCCCAAACTCTCCAACCCTCCTCTCGATTTTACCCTCAAAGTTAGATCACCAAACCTTGAATGAAGCTTGCGGAAGGTCAGGATCGCCAAGCTCGATACCGATGTAATAGCTTGACCAACAACGATAGTGCATGCAGAATCACAATAGAGAAGAGAATGTCGTAAGGTGAAGAAAAGGGAGAAAGTAGAGAAGAAGAAGAACTTGGGAAAGGGAAAGAGTTCATTCCATATCTTTTCGATCGATGTCGCTCAGACAACATCCTTTTGACGCCTTAAAGAACACACGCCAATTACCACCCATTCACCACATGACAAGCTACAAGAATTCACCGAAATTACCATTTACCAACTCTTAAGCAAATCACAACCGCTCACCACACGTAACCCATCTACGCCACACACGTGAGCTTTACTCCCTAAGACTCTTTCCCGCCATCTCTGCTTCTTTACGTGACTCCATCGCCGAAAGTGCCTCCGTCCTGACACACCTCAACCTGAAGAGCTGAAAAATTCACAAAATTTGGTGCATCGAAGCGAGCAAGCGCATCCGCGCAAACACGTTCGAGCGCGCGAGCGCGTCTTGGCGAAGACCGCCGCCTCCTCTTGGCGAGCGATGCCTCGCCGCAGATCAAGGCCGCTAACTTGATCCGCAGAATGGCGGCGCGGCGACAATGAGGTCAAGGCAATAAAGATCGCCGATCTATGAGAAGAAGGAAAGATCGCCGCGAGCAAAGCCATGACGTTTAACGTTGGATGATCTGGAACGTCCGTTCTCAATGGATGGGCGGGCTGGATTTGTCTCTCTCTTTGCATTGCAAGCATGTCTCAAAACCAGGTTTTGCAATATCATCGATAATCGTGATTATCGATCGTATCGAGTTGGTATGGTATATAATACAGATCGGTAAACCGGTTAAACTAAAAAATTCGAGTGAAAATCACACACAAAATCGGCCATCCAAGAACACAAGTTTACAAAATTGCTCGAGTCGATTATCGAGGAATATCGAGCGATTATCGAGGCATATCAAGTAATTATCGATGAAAATCGGTTTTTTTTTTTTTCATCAAAAAGTTTGATTTCTAAACCCTTCGATTTTCTACCTTTTTTTAAATTTTTTGAAAATCACGATATGGTCGATTTTCGTGATATCGATACTGTGAACCTACTCAAAACTCACCTTCGTTTATGGCACACACAAGAATTTCATAGGAAACAATTCAATTTCCCATGAAGCAGGGAAAACCAATTTCCAAACAGGGCCTTTTTTGGATTGATATCCGCGCTTTAGCGGGCTTAAGAACATTAGCATCCCAACACAGTATTAATCTCACACTTGTTGAATGGTTGACAATTGAGATTGCAAGCTTGCATTCTCCTACTTTGAGGGAAGTTCCAACTTGTGACCTGTCACACTCCAAGCCAAAGCCAATGTAGTCCTGCATTAATTTTCTTTGGAGGGTTGTTCCTTGCTTACAGATAAACGGCAAATTTTCGGATCTTTTGCAGAAGCTCTTCGTTGCATAATAATACTTTCACATTGATGCTTGTACCTACGGACCCTTATGTCAAAACCTGGTAAAAGTTTTGAACGGAAAGAAGAGCCAGTACGCAAGATCCAGAAGGATCAAATTAGGCTCGCAACCAAAAGATCAACATATCTATGCACACCTGAGTAAGAGAATCAATCTGTAAGCAATCATAGATTCATAGAACGCTTACCACATAGAAGGGTCCAAATCATAACTGGATTGTAACTATTATGAGCTACAATTATCAAATCAGCCAAGGACCAGAGTATCTAATGTGAAATTGAAGCACAAGAAAGCTCAGAACCTACGGTGTGATTGATTTTTACAGCAAACCGAGCTTCTAATCTGCATATGACAATTGTCAAACATATGATCTAAAACATGCTGCATCGTATTTACAGACTACATCCACTTCTCCCGGGCCGTTGGCCTACTCTTCAGTGAAAAAACCTTCGACGACACCGTTCTGATCCCATCTCCTCATACTCTGATTTTGTAACACACATTGATTCAAAATCAGGGCGGGACGCCAAAAGAGATCCACCTCTCCAGACACCGAGAATTGGACTAGACAAAGTAACAGGGCATTAATAGAGTTCGTGCACATGAGAGAGAGAGGGGGAGGGACACACACACACGCACACAGAGAGAGAGAGAGAGAGCACTACATACTTCTCTTGAGGAATTATCTTCACCTGATAGTCGTCAGGCACAAGAGGTCGAAGTTCTCTTTCCCTGTCAATACAAATAACATGATCTTACTGGCCTCCTTGCAATGTGAATGAAAAGTTTCTCTGACGCTAAAGAAATAACTTACAATCTTTCAGTGAATCGAGAGAACAATGTGCTTCCACCTGTCAAGATAATGCTGGAAACAACCCAAGACATGCAAACATGAGTCACACAATCAAAGATCAAGATAGATTCAGGCATACCACCAAATAAATGATACCTCTCAAAAAGCACAGGTTGAAGGTATGGATGGCAGGCTTGTATGGCACGAACTATACACTCAGCAAGCCCAGCTTGATTCATACCTACAAACAAATGATTATCCTTGCAGAATAGGAGGATTGTAAAATTGAAATTCACCAAGCAGAAGAGAGATTAATGAAGATATGATATAGCAGATCAATGAAGTTGCTGCTGCTCAACCAACGACCGTTATCCTAGTATAGATACTGAGCTTAGAGATGTTATTGGTGTTGCCTTTTTCTATTGTAACAGGCCAAATCCACCTGATCCAAATATATTAAAGCTTCATTTGAGTGGAGAAATATAATTGTCATGTTTGCTAATGATTTTTAGGAAATAAATTGAAAAGAAAACAATAGAATGAGATGGAGATTTACTCTCCATAGATAGTGATTTGCTGGCTATCCAAATGTGGGAGAACAAACAAGAGAAAACTGTACGCCATTTTATGTTCGCACCATTTTGCTCCACCAAACAAAGCATGACTTTCTAGACTGCTTGCCTAGAACATATTAAAAAAACATTTATTGTAACCTGTAAGGTCGTAAGGTAAAAATGTCCCATTTGATGTAATGGAAATGATCCTCTTTGGACCAACTCCCTACTAAATAAAGCTAATAGTGATCATTGAACCATAATTCTGTGAAACTTAATCCTACTCGTGCATAATCACCAAACATTTTGACAGGTATTCTGGAATTCATGAAAATCTAGGCAGAAAATTCATATATCCCTAACCAGAATCAGAAAGATAATATTGAGAAATCATTTTTAAGGATGAGAATTCAAATTTAACTTCTCATCTTTTCTGATCACCTAAGAGGCTAGGAGCCCAGGACAATAGTAGTTGCATGTTCTCACAAAATATCAGGTATTGGGGCAGATGATGAAAGTACACAGGTACAGAACATTTAAAAGTGACACTAACCGAGATCAGTTGGATGAAAAAGCATTTCTGGGACAAGGAATCTCTCATTGGTCAAGACAAATTCCTGCAGAGTGAAAACTCCATTAGATGATACCAAATAACATTTTACATGTAACAAAAAACTTGGGATGTTACATTTTGACTTAAGTCAGGCTTTTTCTGATCCTCAAACTTGTTCATGTCACTGTCACCATCTTTTCTGTCTGATTCTCTATCGACAGGAAGAGAGCAGTATCTATGTGCTTCATCCAAGTCCTTGACAAACCCCTTCTTGTATGTTATGCCATCAGGGAGAATGTAAGAACATCTAAAAGGGTTGTCCTTAAATGATAACCTGCAAAGCAATTGCACAACGTGCAGTTCAGATATTTTAGTAAATAATCAACAAAGATGGTTGAAAAACACTACGACATGATGGCATGCACATTTACCAACACTACAAAGGATTCAGAGAGACAACCTATACTAGAAAAACAGTTTAATCAGAATTATTCAGAATGTCACACATAGATGAGCAAACATCCTCAAATGTATTCAACCAATGAACCAACTGGTTAATCAATGACATAACAATAACATCTCAATCCAATTCCAGTAGTGCATTTCAAAGTTTTGAACTCTTCACTGAATTTAACTTAGCAACAATCACAGGCCCCATTGTTACTCATAGCCCAATAATGAGACCACAGCCAACTATTCAAACCACAAACGATCAGTCTTTCCGTGTCATATCTCAGTTGAACAAAACCAAATATCCTATATACCAAACTTTCCCCTAAGTTGCTGTGTTAGCATTATGGATCGGATATATCAAAAGTATGGGTTCCAAGTATCATGAATCAGATAAATCAAAAGTTTGTTTTGAGTATTTTGCAAATACACTTAGGTTCTAAGAGGACTAAAAACTTTCATCATTACTTATCAACTAAACATGCCCATGGACTTTGAGAATGTCCATTCAGTTATCTCTTAGCTCTTAGTGTTATAAAATTTATTGTGCTTTAAGAAGTTGTTTCTAAATAGCTTTCTAGAGAAGAAACATATCCATCAGTGATATATAGGGAGATCATTGTTTTGTTATGTCTCTGACCATTCAGCTATGGCCTTAGTAAAGTTCAAGTATAGGGTGATTCTTAAATATTCTATTTGCTTAGTCTTTGGTCTTTTACTAGACAGAAATATTAGGGTATCAGCCCATCTGGTTAAATTGGTTACACAAAAAACTCATCAAGAATTCAAAAGGTGCACATTCCTATCTGGTCTTTCCAAGTGAAGCTTACCGTTTTACCTTTAAAAAAACCTGAAATTTGGTTGCACTCCAACGTTAAACAAACAAAAGAAAAGGCAAGAATATCATTTATCCCTATGTTGAGTGATGAGAAAGGCAGCATACCTGGCGAGGCAAAGATCACCAGGAATATCAAGGGAGACAAAGCATAGCTTTTCCTTTGCATCATCAATGAGGAGGGTCTCATCCATGACATTAAGGGAACGGTATGAGACAAGCTCCTTGAGATAGTTTGTGAGGGCCTTGCCACCAAGGTCCATACGCCGTACAGCATAATTCAGTGTAAAGTTGTCAAGCACAGGGGATGCATGGGTGAAGGAGAAGCCACAGTCCACAACAAGGCTGCATTGGGCACGAAAGAGTGATGGCTGGCGGCTGGCCTCGTAAAGGTGGACAAGGGAAGGAGCATCTGCAACACAAAGAGAGTTGAAGCCAAACTCCTCGAACACAAGTTCATCAGTTGCATGCTGCAGTGCTGGAGGGTTGAACTGTGGCTCCACCAGTAACAACGATGAGTTGGTAGGATCCACCTGCAGCAGGTTGCGTACAACCCGTTCCCAGACCTCCCGCTGCACCTCCGTATTGATAAGATAGCCCCGATCAATAGGACGCCTCAATGCCATCCCAGTCACATCAACATCTTGCGCCTGCAGTTGGTCAGCCACTAGCCATTTCTTGGAATTTGTATTGGAACCAGGGGGCTTTGCCATACAGTTGGGGACAACCGCAATTGGATCCTTGTCCCCACCAAAACCAGCCTTCAGAAGACCACCTCCGTTGTCTATCACCACCACACCTGATCCACCCGTCATTAGAGATCCCTCCACTTCCCTCTTACTTTAGCCTGCTGCTATGCTGATGAAACTCCAACCAGCATACTTGAATTTAAGAGTGGTCATACATGGAAAAAAGGGATGGAAATGGTAAATTGCTCAGAATTACAGACAAGTCCTCCCATGTAAACATCAGACAAATTAGCAGCAGACGCAGCCAAAAGTTGTGCAATCTAGGATAGTTATCCACACAACTACTATAATGCAGTGTAGCAAAAGAGGCGGTCAGAAGAAAACAGAACTGGGATTTACCAAAACATAACATCTAGAAAAGCAAAGCACGAGGTTCTACTACTTTAAGCACGATAGACCAACATCCGAAATCTTTGAACATCACAGACAACGAAAGAAGCCTGCTGCAGCCAGTACATTTCAGATGGTACCTTTGCAGTTTAAATCCTATAACCCGATCATTTGCCAGCGGATCTTCATCTCAGCGTCTAGTTCCATATGAACTGCACATAACAAAGAGTGTTAAATTTTGAACACAAATGGTTGACAAGAACGGATATATGAACACGGAAGTCTGGCTGCCACTCAAAAATCCGTTCCGTAGATTCAATCAAACTTGTTCAGATTGCAAGTTAGACAGGCAAACAAGAAACATGGGCACATCAATCATTGCAAATATCGCAAGCTACCCCGGTTATTCCGCGGGACTAAACAAGGAAACATAATCTCACGATCTAAATGGCACCAGCAACTCAACATGACCAGCCGCAAAGCCGTGCGCTCACGCTAAAAATGTAAAATCACGCGCATTTGCTACACTAGTTGGGAAGCTGGCTGCAGCTAGCTAGCAATAGCATCCTAATGTGCGGAGCTGTGAAGATGGGCGGAGAGCGAGAGGGAGAGAGGAGAAGAAAGCGGCGAGCGGAGTACCCGCGGTGCTACTTGGTGCGGCCGGTGAGAGGCGAAGGTGGGCGCTGGGCTGGGGGCGAATCTCAGGTGGAGGCGGGGAGAGGGTGGAGCGCTGGGCACCCGCACTTGGAGACCGTGGAGGCGGCGGTCGGCTGGAGAGGGAGGCAGGGAGGGGACGGTGGTTTCTCTTCCTTTGGGGGCACGCTGTAGGAGAGATTTGGCTGTAGCGGGGATTGGGCCACGTTATAACATCTCGACTGAGTTGCGGCACATATGGCTGTTTGTTTGGGTTTTTCGCTGCTTTAAAAGTTAAAAAACTAAAATTTAAACAAACGGGTAGTTTTTTATCTAAACTTTTCAAAAATTATAAGTCTCTATATAACTAAAAGCTAAAAGCCACTATAGAGAGGTTTTTTTGACTTATTGATGATTGGTTTTAGACTAATAATACTAAAATTAGATAAAATTATACACCTCTATCACGTACAAAAGCCATTAGCTTTTAAGCTGTTTAAGCAAAAAACTAGCTTTAAGCTATAAACCAAAAAGTCTAAACCTAAATAAACAGACCAATAGTCATCTTCGTGGAAGCAAAAATCAAGCATCTACTGTTGAGTTTGGCTTGGTGCATCCTTAGCTTTGCCATTTTTATTTGCATCCAATATCTACCGTACAGTGTGGACAAAGATATGTTCCAGTACACAAATATGGTAACGGACCTGGAGTTGAAGGAGATCCCGTAGATAGCTTGGGACCTAGCTATACTGATGTGTACATATCGTGTCCTTTGCGATGGATGTTGACGCATAGCGGACGGCTCCACTCTCGCTGGCTCTGATCGTACGAGCGCTTTCAGATCGAACGCCTACCGATCGAGTTATCACCTTACGGGTCAGTCTTTTACGAGCCCTTAGAAGATGATGTGGATTATCCTGCTATGGAGACCTTATATGGTGTCACCATCGAGTTAGTATTTCACATTTATCGTCAATTATACAATAGTTTGCTATCTTGCGTACTAACTTTTGCTTACTTTGCTTTTTTTTGTAACCGACTTTCACCCCAGTTACGTCGCACATATCGTACCTCGAGTACATCGTGATGTTCGACTAGTTTACATATGATCATGTCATCTGGAGGCCGTACATCCCAGAGGTTGTCGCTGCGCGAGCACCTCAGAGCCCCTTAGTGTAGTACACCCATGACGTCGCCTTTTGACTCACCAATCGTCACTTGGAATACGATGTCTTCATCGAGACATACGTCGTACACCGTGTGATGCGGTAATTTGGTCTTTAGCAGGATTTTCCTATCCCCACTAGTGTCGTCGTCCGTCAACCGTGCACATGTGAATTTTTCAGCACTTCACTTTCAATTGCAACACAATTTGTACATCCTTACTAATGCGGCCATCTTTTTCTGCAGGCACATATAGAAGGATTTCATTAGACATGGTGGCTAGGCAGCACGCATGCTACTCATGCTGAAGTATCTAGGCCCCTAATTTGTTTTGGTTTTGATAATTAATTATAATCGTGATTAAAGAACTAACATTTTTCTCTTGAGGTTATGAAAATATATTGGTCTTGGATATGACATGGTATGAGGATGGCATAAGGTGAATATTGGCTAAAGACACACGCACGTGCATTCACATGACAATTCGTGTGAATTGTGACTTCAGATGAACGATCACACCGCGTCATAAAGTGTCTCCTAGCACTTTGAATTTACCTTTTGTTTTACTGAATCTTGTAATTATCTCTTTATTCACTCTGTTTAAATGCGATTTAAACATTTGTTTTAATTCAGTTTATGTGACATAACGCCATCAAATTCTAGTGAATTAATTGTTATTATGCAGTCAATTACCGGTAATTGCCGCATTCAACTGGCATGATGTTATTAGTTACTAGTGTGTGTGTATAAACACCTGAAGATGTCCAGGTTAGAGATACCAAATTCCTCCTCCATTCTTTCTCCTCTTCTTTGGATATTTGTACTGTTGTATTGAACTGATGAATCTCGCCGGTCTTCCTTCTCGACGTGCACCGTGAAGGAGGGTGAGCAATATTTCCGAGCCGTTGCCACAAATATCACATGCACGAGGGTGTCAATAAGGTTTATGGACAGTGCATCAACATGACCACTTTTCCTTTTTCTCAACATCGACTACTTCCACGACCATATCCGCACTATGCAGCTTCCTATTCTTCGTCAAACCCAATTGTAAGTAGTTCGTGTGATCATTCAATTCTGTTAATGTACAATACTTAAGTATATTCTAAAGTACAATATGTTACCTGCTATTTTATATATCTCTGGTCTTTTATTATATTTGTCTCAAAATAAAATCTAAAATAAAAATATTGCACATATTTCGAACAGATACAGTATTAAAGGCGGAGACTGACCACTGTGATTTTTCCTATCCTCCGATCACAGCCGCCGGATTGATTGGCAGTGTATAAGCACAGTACATAGCATCACCATCCCGTCACTACACCAATCATCGCTGCTCCCCTGGTGAACCCGGAACACTAAATAGGTTAAGCCAAGCTCTAAAACCAATGCTGCTGCCAAAGAAGACGAGGACCCCATCGGCCGGAGCACAAATCTTCAGGCTGATCAAAAGTATGAAATTCAACTGAAAAGCACGAGATTTTTAGTCGAGCGTTGTATAGTGCTATTAACAGCTTAGGAGCAGTTCAACAACGGCGTATAAAACACAGCAGGGCATGTGCTCGGAAAGTAAAGGTATGTTTGGTCGGTAGGACGAGGTTGAATGGGATGAGATGGTTCTATGGTTTTAAGTGAATGAAATAGTTTAGTATCTATAAAAAATATTAATTGAATTTGTATCCCATCATCTAGAATAGGATAGTTTCATTCAAGCAATCAAACACATTGATGATTTTTTTAAACCATCTTATACATGTACTATTTGATACAAATAACTAAACACACCCTAAGGCACTCAAAATCTGAACTGTCCAGGTGTACTTCCCTTCACATGGATTGTCCATGAATATATACTGGTTTGCCCACGTGCACACCTCCCACATAAGGTTCCAACTACTGCAATAGAAAGTATGCCATCTTAAAGTTGTTTATATGAGATTCTACGATCTTTTAATTATAATATGAAGAAATGTTTATTATAAACAATAACTCATATAATAATATTTTATGATGTCTATATGATCATCTCTTCATAAATAGAAAACTATACTCTCTCTTTCTTCTCTCTTCTGTATCAAAAAATTCATATATAGACCATAATAAAACATATAGACAATTGACATTACACTATTCTTCGTGATGCCTATTCTTCGTGATGCTTTGAGGTCAACCTCATTGTGACTTCCTCACGGACGCACTCATCACGTGATATGTGTGACTAGGGTGGAAAAGCGTGCTGCGTTGCGTCGGACTGGTTTCTTTGGATTGGGAACATAGTTAATATAGAATCTACAAGTATTTAAAACCATAGCGAGAAGATGGCAACAATATTTATAGCCCAAACAGCACAAACAACAATACAATGTTATCTTTTCAAGCAAAACAACATAAAACACATAAGAACTGAATGAAATAGCAAAATCAATGTTCCTGGCCACATGCCTGTTCAAAAATTTCATGCGCTATAATATCTGAGCAGAAATATACTTGATAAAGAGGCTAGTTGCATTTTATGTAGTCATGGACCAATGAGCAACACCCTAATGCCAAAGTCCAAATTAGTAATTAGCTAACCTGCAAAAGAACAAAATCGCATCATCAACGTGTGACGTGATCGCCTTACTTCTTCACGAACCTACATCATGTGGATATAGTGCAAACTAATACTATGTATTGACTATAGAAGGAACGACTATATATATGCTTTATATCAGTTTTTTTCAGGCAAATGGCTATATCAATGCATAGCTTTCGTATTTCACCAATACAGAAACCAATACAGAAAGTATAGAAAGAGTTGCATCGAATGTAGCTTCCCTATAACAGGTTTAGCATGTTCGATAAGACAGTAACCATTAGAATATCAAAGAAGTTCAGCAGCTTGGTTCACTAAGCTCAAGCAGCTCCAACTCCCTCATCAGTGCCCAATAGCAATATAGCACGCAACCTTGAATTTATATTGTTCTAGTAATAAATAATTAGCTAATCATCACTTCAAAACCAAATGAAGTCATCTTTAGCGAGAAGAAAAGGCACTCACCCAAAAGAGGCATGCCTTTGTTGCAGCCCTGCAAAATGGATATGGATATACCTAGGACTGTGGCCTCCCTAACTCTATGTACATGGTGACATAGTCGATTTCATCCTTTCGAATAGCAGCGCAAAAATGTACCTAGAAGTAAAACAGAAGGCAAAAATATTAACCAAGAAACAACGACACAACAATACATATTGTGAAGTAAGGATAATTTGTATTTACATGACAAGATGTAAATAAGGGAGTGCACACGAAATGCTGTGAAAGCTAAAAAGATCAATAAAACTGTTTGACGGTTCTTATCCAATATATTGGGTAATTCAGCTAACAGTCTCCAAGGAAGGGCTGCTTACCTAAATAACTTCAAACCAAATTTTGTCATAAAGATATACTTATTTATGTTAACTATCTAGATCTAGCATAACAAGCAAAAAGAAATGCAGTAATTTTCGTCTCTCCACAAAAAAAAATATTCAATTTTACCTGGACAGAGAAAAACAAAACTCTATCTTACCAGTCAAAAAGGCACAAAACATGCACACAATTGATAGGCATGGCACGCACTGAACAATAAGAAGGCGCAATAATGGTAGGCAAATATGAAAACTGCACTTTAAAGTGCAGCCAAACCGAAATGATAGCGATGGCCATAACACTATTCAGCTCATCCTTTTAGCTATCTGATTTTTGAAAACCCGATTAATTCTTTTATACAATATATATCCAATACCCATGATGCATAAAATTCTTAAGGCATGAACAATGAAGCTGGAACAATTTAAACGTTTAGCCCTAAATACTGATGAAGACAACAATGGATCAGCGTATGTCTCAGGCCTACATACATTATGTGCTTAATTCTGTATGTCATCGAACAAAGCAGTATTATGATGGCACAGGAAATGTTATAGCTGAGATGATCGTAACCAAAAAAAAGCTTAACAGGAGCACTCCAAGGAAGCATGTAGCTAACCCGGCCTCACTTGTGATCGGGCCGCCCTTCGCGCCGCCCGGTACCAGCAAAGCCTCAGGCGGTACCATGCCACCCGGGTCTCCGAGAGAACACTGACAGTGGGCAACCTGGTCTTGCGCAGAATTCAGACGCATGCCGGGTTGCACAAACTGTCTCCCCGATGGGAGGGCCCCTTTAAGGTGGTTTCAGTATCTCGACCCGGGGCGGTCAGATTGGCCACTGAGGACGGCCAAGAGCTGGCAAATTCCCACAATATAGAGTTGTTGCGGAAGTTCTACCCATGAAAGAATTGTAAGTGCCCAGTAGTTCGCGTTGATCAGCTTTGAGGTAAGTCTTTCCCACGGCTGGTCGGCGGCTACTGGCAGTCAGTAAAGCTGTTGCCTAGAAGGCTTTTTGCTTTGTCATCTTTTGTCCCCTTCTGTGCCCTGAGTGACTATTTTTCCGCATGGATGTCGCTGGTCCCGTATGTTTGCTAATTCCTTGGTGATCCACGGTGGCGCCCGGCGTCTGTGTCCAACTAGAACGGGCGTTCAGGGGCAAGTTGGGCACGGTGCTCAAACGCTGCTCAGACACCTCGGGTTGGCTTCTGAGCGCCTACTGGCTGTCACCGTCGAGCACCGCTGGCCTGATACCCCTCCTGGAAGCCCGCCGCTTCGGCACACAGCGCTGTGGTTCGATTTCCGAAAGGGTCACAAGGACTTAAGAAACCAAAGAGAGCGGACCAGGGCTATCCCATGCAGGGACTTGCGTTATTTGGGTCTACCTTGCATATGCCCTGCGTAGCGTCTACTCATTCTTTTGGTAGCCATACATGCACACAGGTCCGGCGTAGAAGTGTTGGCCTGCTTTATAAAAAGCTCAAGCATCTCTGGTCGCCCAGATGCTTGGGGGCTGGTCGCCCGGCGCTCAGAGCTGGTCGCCCAGATACTTGGGGGCTGGTCGCCCAGACGCTTGGGGGCTGCTCGCCCAGGTGCTTGCGAAGCTGGTCGCATTTTTGACCAAGATAAGTACTCTATGCTGCATTTTTTACCACTTCCGTATGTGCATGCACTAAGATGGGTCAAGTTACGCATGACTGTCGCGAGCGTTAAAGACCAATGGCCCCTTGATGATAAAAGGAAAAGTGTTAAGTGTTAGCATCTGGCGAGGGCAAATGACCGGAGTGTGAGTTGGGCACAGTACTCAAACACGGCCCGTACGCCTCAGGTTGGCTCTCTGAAGCACCGCTGGTTGTCACCGTCGATACTGCTGGCCTAAAAATATTCCCGGAAACTTGTTTCCCTTGCCACGCCGCGCTATAGCACGGTTCCAGGAGATCATCGGGATTTAAGTTTTCGAAGGGATTTGAACCCGCGACAATCTTGCGTAAAGAACATAAGGCTAAGGCGATTCTGCGTTTCGCGTAAACTGCCAGGTTTAAGGTCATTTTTACCTAAATTCTGCGTAACTTGCGTGGTTTATGCTTGTGTTTGTGGCTGGCTGCATGTGACCTAAAAAGGGATCCCGAAGCGTTGCCCTAAACTTGAAAGTTTGCTTGGCATTTTGGCCTGTTCAGCTCGGTCGCTGGCGGCCCAAAGAAACAAAATCAATCGAGCAGAATAAACAAGTGCACAGGTAAAATAAGTAAAACATCCATTACACTAAGATATTGTCCAGATGTTTGCATACACAGGAAGACAAATTAAACTGAAAAGAAGCAAAAGAAGTGAAGTGGCCATCCAGCCCTTCACTCGGCGCCTAGGTCAAGGTCGCCGGCGCCCTCTTCCTCCGCCACCGGGTTGGAGACGTCCATGA